>OX419346.1:9080800-9083300 GCA_948470475.1 Galaxea fascicularis
CAAAGTGACGAGAAAGTTACGAAAAGGAAAGCAGAGGTGATTGTCTTTGAAGATAACGTTTTTGTGTACGATACATGTACTGCAAAAGAAAACACCAAGTGTTATTCAATGTCATTATGAGCATATATTTATTGTGAACACTCAAGTACATTAACTTTAATACGGAAAAAGTATGCCACAGACAGGAAACAAGCGCTTTGATCTGGCTGCCTACATGAAGGCTTGAAAAGAAGCAAGGAACAAACAGGTGTTTACAAATCACAATTTAGCCAAGGAATTGAAAAGAATAGAGAGACTGGAAAAAAAGGTACTTTAGAGTTTTAGCTGCTTATGTCCTAAAATTAAGTATATTGTTATTGTCATACACCTGATCTAATTAATTGAATCAAAGTCAGCTGAGGTCAATCCCACAATTGGTTCGACTGAGTTGGATAACTGAATAACATGTCAAAAATTGGGATCAGTCAAACATTTCATAAACCTCTATCAGGTGGTTTGAGTTGGATTATCTTCAATATTGGAGATACTGGCATATGAATATTCGATTTGGTTTGATAAGGTGCAATTAACTGTGATTGGGTTTGAAAATCAAAGACAATCCAACACATTTTTTGTTGTTTAATTGTGTTTGATTTTTGAACTAATTGAACCTAATCATTCTATTAGGCTCTAGTTAAAGTTTGATTGTCAAATGGATTCACAGGTCATGTCCGATATACAGTATGTTAATCATTGAAGACACACACTGGATTCAATTTCTGTAATATGCATTGGACACTACAATCTCCTGTATTCATGATCTTGAAAATTTACAATTGTAGATTGACAATGCAAGGGAGAGGAGAAGGGAATTATCAAAGGAGGCTGATGACACATGTACGAATGTGGTAAGCAGCTGTTGAATGAGTACTTTTAATTTAATTGCAATGTCTTTTTCCAGAAATAGCCATACCTCACCGATTGAAATTGCTATTTAGCCTCAAATGTTTAAAGTTTTTGGCTTCTGAGATACTCCCTCCTACCCTACCCTCTCCATCAGAGTTCCTGGTGACCCTTCAAGGGGCAAAAAATACAGTTGGGAGCAAGAGCACTTTGAATAGTGGCCCCACTTTAGAGTTAACCTGTCCATGGTTTAACAAAAGTAATACCAAATCTCAATTTACCTGAAACTCTATAAAATTATTGTGACCACAGCATATTTGATTCAAAATTATCCTGAATCAGCCAGTGAATTGATCCATCCAATATCTTTGGCAGCTAGGGCATGATCATTCAATTAGTAAGAGAAATGAGAGAAATAATACAGCCTTTTTAAACTTGCCATTACATTTACAGGTATACAGTTAGTGAAATGCACATAGGGAGTTCTACTGAAGGTAGATAGTAGACAGGTAGATAGACTTTTTTGTTTTGATTCTATAGCTTAATGAAACTACATCTTAGATCTTAGAAAATTTGTGACTTAGCCAAAGCACATAACCGGTTGTGATGTTTGATTTAAAAGTGAGACACTGGGACTGTTAACCTATAGTTTAGAGATTAATACAAATGGTATAAATTTACACCATTTGTATTGAAATGTAATTGGATGTAATTAAACTGTGATGAAGTAAAATCGTTTATGCTCTGGTTATGTAGTCCCTTGATCCAACGTGGCAAAGCCGATGATAAATCGAAAATGTACGTTAGCACATGTTTGAATGGTGGCTGTGGCTTTGCAGCAAAACAGTTAAAACTATAATCACAATGCAGAAGTCCTTACTAGAGTCCTGGTGTTGATTTTTTTTATCGGTAAATGCCATACAATAAAAAAAGAACTGTGGAGTTCTGCTTTTAGGTTTGCCTAAATATATATATATATATATATATATATATATATATATATATATTAGTTATCCCTGGAGGAAAGGAAACAATGGTTGTTGAAAAATTGTACCAGTGTGAGATAACATCAGACCAGAAGTTAAATTAGGAAGATGAACTGCAGTTTGTGAAGGTAAACTACATCTACATACTACAAGTTGAGTGCATCACACATTCCTTTCAACTATCCCATTTTCAGATCTTGTCAAACCAGATTGTTTGAATCTTCATATTAATTGGAAGGTAAATTTAAAAATAAAAAGACCAAGCAACTACAACTATGGGGCTGACCTCGCTGGGACTTCGAGTCCGTTCGTTAGTCCCTCATTTAGTGTTTCGTTCTTGTTATGCTAAATGAAAGCTACTATAAATAAATAAATAAACAGAGTTGCTACCATGTGATTGATCATCTACATGTACATGCCAATGTCATGTCAATATCTTTTAAGCTCAACCCATCTTGAACACTTTAAATAAGTGTAAGAAAACACCACATTTAAAGGGTTACATTACCAAACACTGACCTTTGTTGTACAATTTGCTCATCTCAGATTTAAATGGTTCGAAGAAAGTATTAAAAGGAGGTTGTCCCTTTCCTTGCCAGATGCCCCAAAGTATCATATTCCTTTTTGAAAAC
>OX419346.1:9095800-9105800 GCA_948470475.1 Galaxea fascicularis
GCTTTTTTCATTTTTCTCATGCACTGACTTTACTTTAAATTTGTCTAAGTCTTTGCTGAAAAGAACTTGATTACTAGTTTCTCGTATTCCAGCGTAAATTCCAGCAGTATTCCGGTAGTCCATACCTTGGAATTTTTCTTTTCTTTTTTTTTTTTACTAAGAAGCCAGGCTACCAAGCACTGTGACACATCTGACATTTTTTATATCACTACAAGCAAACATTTTTTCAAATATCCGTCTACCATTATCTGGGCTGACAAATTAACAAACTAAAACCAAACTCGAAGGAAATCAATAATAATCCGTACATTAACAAACAAGCCCACGGACTCCGAAGAAACTTACTTCTTTCTACTCTGCGAGGTCAATACAACGAATACAAGCGGATGCAAGACACATTCAGCCCACTTATGGTTTTTTCAAAGCTTTTTCTGGTCCAAGAACACCTATTCAAGGAAAACGTTACCAGTCTGTGTATCAACGCCAATTTTACCCAAAATTTCGCTTTGGTTTGATGGCCACAATGAAAACCACCGCTGTCACGCAATCTCCAGCAGAATGTGTCCTTGAAACTCGCGTAAAATGGATATAACTTACATCGAAAACATGAGTAACACCACAAGAAACCGTCGTTATTGGTTGTTTTTATCCGCTAGGGGAGTCACCTCGTCGAAATCCGGATAATGAGATTGCCAGCAGCACTGAAGTCACAGTTGTATTGAAATTGCCTTAGAAAATGACAATCCACAAAGCGGTAAAAAAGGGAACCGTCGAAAAATTTAAATTCGCTGGACCAATTTTAACACTGGCTTAAAACATTGACCTCTGTGTGGTGAGTAACTAGCGATAAGTAGAATATTTGTATCTTCCCGGACCCTCGAGAAACAAGAATTTGAAAATGCCCAGTTTTACCAGTTTTTAAAATGACACGAAGTATGCCTTCTAAGTTTGCATGTAGAACTTAAGCAATGTATAGCAAACATTTGTCCTTGTATGCATTTGAATTATCAAAGGACAACTGTGATGTTGATGTGAAATCAAGTCTGTTATTTGAATAACCTCAGAGATACACATACACATTGCTAAAGTTGACCTAAAATCACAACTTTTGTCACGCCACTGGGCATATTTTTTGGGGGGTGGACTGTTCTCTGAAACAATTAAGACAATAGACAAAAAAATGTTACCATGGTTATTAGTTGGCTAAGACCTTTATGCAACATAAATATGGTGGATATCGGCCGACCCCCTTCTTCCGACATTTTTCAAATCCGCCTGTTTTTCTCTGACATACATTCTTAAAACTAACGAGCAACCCGGCACTTTCAAATGCGCGCGCTCACGATGTAAAACTTGTCAATTCATTCTTAACACTAGCAAAATATCAGGACCTAAGCGATCTGTTAAGATCACTGATCGTTTCACATGTACCTCTGCAAATGGCATTTATTGCCTAACCTGCACGTTATGCAATAAATTATACATTGGCGAGACAGGAAGACGACTAGGCGACCGATTTTGGGAACACCTTTCGAGAATGACAAGGATGCATCTACGCCAGTCGCTCGTCATTTTAATCTCCCTAACCACTCCAAACAACACATGGCTATCTGGGGCCTTTCCCTACATCAAGGTACGAAGGAAAGCCGCAAGAATCTGGAACAAAAATTCATCTTCCAAATCGGCACCCTTAATCCCCACGGTATTAACGAATGCTTTTCATTTAACTAATGTATTCCTATTTTCACGTTGCCATGTTACCACCAATAGCGTAGCTCCTACTCCACTATAAAAACTACACACAACCCATAATTCCTCAATTCGCTCTGATGAAGGTACGGTGCTCAATTTACATTTATCAACTATGTTGATAATACCAAAAATTTTTGTGTACAGTATTACTTCCCCACCGACGCAGCACCACAGTTTGTTTAGAAACTACCCCCTTAATTCATAAGTTTTGGTTTGTCTCTTAACCTGGATTATTCATGAATCATGAATTATTAGGGTTGGAAGGCCCAAAGGAAATTGAGAATCAAAGTAGGTTAAAATCAGTTTGACCTGAATTTCATTTTCATCTACAACATATATGTGCTGTATGACCCTTAGATCAAATACCTAAATGTAAAGTTCGACTGACAGGAAAATAGATACACTTAGATTTGATGGATACATCAACAGAAAAATCTTGTCAGCATAAATGAATATATACTCATAGTAGTGGAGCCTCTGGTTGCGACCACCCTGCCTCAGCAACCAGTATTCCAAAATACCAAATGCTTCCCAGTGAAATCATTATATTTGGAACAGCGACCACCTCTCATAAGTGACCACAACCACTTTTAGAGCTAAAAGTTTGAAAATTTCTTTTGTTTGTAACCTCCCATAATCAACCACTAGACGGGGTGTTGCAACATTATCGCACTCCTCGGTAGTGTAAGAGACGGAAATTTCTCTGTGGGAAGTACTGGATTTTTTCTCAAAATTGACTTCTCATATGAATTAAACATTCAAAACATGGTGTAAGCCTCTGCAGTTACATATGCTAATGAGGTGAAATTTTGACCCAACATGGTCTAAATTTTTGTAAGTGACAACTTCCCATGAGGGACCAACTAAGCTTCACATTTTGGTTGGTCGCTTACAGAAGGTTTGTCTGTATAATGTCAATAAAACCAAAAGTATATATCCATATATATGTTTAATATAATTGTACATGTAGATTCAAAGACATACCCATCACAGCCCACTGTTGAACACATGACTTGATCCTCTCTGTCTTTGGGAAAAAGAGCAGACATCTTTCACAGATGTCATAAATGAAAAGCTCACAGTTTCCACACAATTGCTGTACATTTGTAAAATTAAGGGACTGTACTGTGACATTCTCAATAAATCTAGGATATCATTAGCAGCCTCAGTTGTCATACAATGTCTTGAAATTAAGGCTAGAATAGGCATACAGGCATTTTCTTGGGCAGAAAATGTTTTTTCTTGGAAAGCATTACTGTCACTTTCATCAGGGAAGTCCAGTGAATAGTTGTCGGTGTCAGAGTCATCAATTTCTTCAGGAGTCAACTAGAAACTACAACATCATTATCTGAATCACTGTCAGCAGACAAATCTGAGTTGTCATGTATTACATCAATTGGTATTCCTGCAGTCTCTTCAGGTACAGGCAACTCAATTTCATAAGATGCTTCTGTAAACTTTCCCTGCATTAAGTTTGACTCCATCCGATCAAAGTCTTCCACAACATTTTTGTAAACAGCCATCTCACTCAGGTGAGCTGTTCATGGTGCTGGAAATAATCTCCCGGAAAAAGCGATGCATGAGAGGGTGAAGAGAAACTGGCCTGTGAAGACTGCTTTAAGCAATTTATGTGGTCATATATTGTAGATTTTGGTATGGAAACAGTGGGGTCATCAATTATTTCTTGTATTTTCTTGTCCTCACATTCACTTAAATAGTCAAAACAATAAAAAGTGAATCAGTGAGAAACATTGAAGTAACTGACATATATCAAAAACAACCCTAAATCAAAATCAACCCTATGCCTTGATATGTTGAAAAGTATATAGATCCCATAATTTTTCATGTTAATCCTTATAAATTTTTCATTAAGGTTAATTAAAGGGAAAAAAGGGGGCAAAAATGCACACTTGCTGCATTGTGCTGACTGGGTGTTGAAACCTGGACTGTCCTGCTCACGAAATTACAAGGAGGTCGAGGATTTGGGCTAACTACAACAAATTCAAGCTCATTTCACAGAATTTATCTCGTTTCCTCAGGTCGATCTAAAGCCTTTTAGCTGAATTATGGCTTTTTGAATTTTAAAAATATACAATACATTGCATGGTTTGATTTGTCATATAATTATACATAGTTATTCACTATCCTCCTAACCTCTGCCGTGAACTTGTTTTAAATGACTCAATCCTTTGTAATCTTGACAACCTTCAGGAACAGATCAAACATTTAAAGCACATTCCATTTTCTGCCTTGATTTCTTCATAAAAAGTTTGTGTATGTTTTCCCTTGGAAGCAAGATCCATCTTTCAAAACACCAACAAATCAGCGTGGAAACAGACTGACCAACTTACAACCATCTTGCACGCCAATGAACATCTAGTTCCCAGGTTCTCTCTTAATTTTCTCCCGCCATTCTCAACTCAGCCAATCACAACACGCGAATTATCATGTGCCTATGCTCATGACTGAACGTGACAAAGGTTGCTCTTGTTCATTCACTTTTGGTGCCCTTCTTTGAATTCAGCATGATCACTTGTGCATTTACCACAGTTGTTTTACTATATTTCACTTCCAAACTAAATCAAAATGGTTTTTGCTGTTGTCCAGTGGCTAGAAGAAAACAGTGTGTGTCATCAACGAGAAACAAGTTATTCTTGGCGAAGATCTGGAGTTAAAAGAAGGTCGTACTGTCGATGTTTTAGTGGGGAAAAATTCAAAGGGCAAATTAGCCGTATCCAAAGCCACAGCTTTAAAATTATTTAGTGAGTTAAATTTAAGTAGACTTACGTTATACAAAGTAAATCCTTTGTATTCAGACAAAAGCTTTTGAATGACCTTTATCAGCAGGAATCATACTCGAGTGAGGCACTGAGTCATGGCATGATTTAAGCTCAATGCATCGAGCAACCCAAAGCAAACAAGGTCAACAACTGGTTGCCCAGAGACCCTGCACACCTCAACAATTTGATTTGTTCTTAAGAAATCGTTTATGTTCTCACTTGTTCAAACGAAACGAATATAGCAGTCACCTCTGATTCGCGTCAAATTTCTTGACAAAAAGTCACCTAGGCAGCCACAGTGTAAATGAATTTGATTTGTCAGTCCCGCGTGTTATTTCAGCCTGACTGCTTTCGTTGATCTTTTAAGTTTTTGTCCTTCCGTATATTCTTTTGTGTTTCCTACATTATTTAAATGTTCCTTTTTTTTTTTTAAGAGCTTGTTTTTTATATTTCTTTTGTCCAAATTTGACTAAAAACCGTGATACATACAGTATCCTGAAATCCGAGAGTAATGTTGATTAATACACTTTGATTTGAAGACTAACCAGGCAGTGTTAATTCTTATAACGAACAAAGGCAAAAGCATTAGATTATGAAGCAAGTCTCCTGACACCAGCTGCCGACACCTACGGAAACAATAAAGGTATAAATGATTTTTTTAATCTCGACATACATGCATTAACAACTGTGTTTAAAATTTGTAATCATTGAGGACTTAACTCTATTTGTTCAGATCACAGAAACAAAAGATCAAGGAAGCCATCACAAAAAGAGATTCTCAGTTCAGTGTGAACGCGAAGCGTATACCTAATGTTCCTTCCTTTGTGATTTAGCATTTATACATGTAGGTAAATTATTTACACAATGTTCAGCAAAAGGCTGCAACTAAATTACAAATTTGTTTTTGTACACAGTTTCAACATCCAGGATCATGTGTGTCAAAACTCTCTCTTATGACTGGTTACAATTAAAAAAACTACACATAACTTCATTATGTAGTTACACTATCCTTTTTTCCCATAACAAATTGAAAAAAGCACTGTTGGCCGGCTTAATAAGTGATTATTCATGCAATTTCGCATGATGTTGCTTTAAAATTTAAGAAACAAATTGTCACTTTGAATTTGCTCTCGCAATTATATTGCCGTAGGAAACTTAGTTGGTTGCTTACTTGTGTCAAAACTTTATCCCAAAACTTCCCTCATGACTTACATGTACTCAGCTGATAATCAGAAATAAAGCCTATCATTTGTTGAAATATCCCTACAAAATAAACCTTCAGGAATGCAATTTTCATAATTGCATATTATATCAAGTCTTCTTTTTTAAACGTTTCAACAAGATTACAGTCAGGTCTTAATTTAAAGCTGCATGATTAAGTTGTGGGCACATGAATATTTGGATCTCAGTTTTACCTCATACATATCACAATGGAATATTTTTCATTTTATTTTAGGTGTAATGGAACAAAGGTATAAGATGAAGAGGCTAGCTGTTGACACCCTAATTAGAGGACAACAAAGAAAGCTCTGGAATCAACAGAAAAAAATGAACAGCAGCTAAGTCTGCACAAAGTCAAGCTTATCTTATTTCAATAAAAGTTTCAGTTTTGTTATCGTTTATTATCCATGATCTGAGTTGAATTTAATATAAAAACTTTTATCTGCTTTAATTTTGTGTTTTCATCATTATTTTCAATTTTAAACCGATAAAAAAGGTCACTAATTTTTATTGAAAGAGCTAGTGACAGGAGCAACGTAATCTCAGCATTAAAATTCCTAGAAATTCCTTGATATTCCTAGTTATTCTTAATAATTCCCAGTAATTCCTAAAAATTCCTAGAAATTAATGTATTGGTATTAACTAACTTGGAATTCCGAGCCACATATCAAATGAACTTGGAATTTCTGGGAATTTGGAACCAGAACAATTTCGATTGGGAATCCCGAATTTACCGTGAAAATTCACACCTATTTTTCCTAGGAATTCCTAGTTGCATTTCACAAGGGTAAAACGTCTAACTCATGTACAAGATTAAAAGAACCCCACGCCAGTAAATGTGGTGTTTGACTCACGTTTTTCAAAGCTTTCTCTTGACAGCAAACACAAAGAAAACATGGCATACACCTTATTCCAAAATAGCTCCCATTCTAATATCCTCTTGTGTTTATTCAAATTGGCCCTTGTTGCCTCGTTCAAGGTAAAATATTCTTTTAAATTTTGCTCTTGAGAACGAGGCAAAAGGGCTAATTTGAACCTAAGAATGGGAGCCATTTTGGAATAAGGTGTATTGGCGATCAATTTTGCTGCACTCGAAAAACTCCTTTGAACACTTCGTTTTCCAAACTATTTTGCGATGTTTACCCAGAAGGAAAACGTGGTGTTTGTGTCACGTTTTTTAAGCATTTATCTCCACGGTTAAGTAGCACAAGGAAACCATGACCTCCATTGGCAATTTTGCAGACTGTGAGCAGTTTCTCTTTTGCTCAAAAATCTGCGGAGAAGAACGCATAAAAACTGACCAAGCATGGAATTCAAAGTGAGAGTTACGCAATTGTGCGTCAAAGCCCCAAGGCGTTCATTTTTTTCGGATTATACCCGCAAGCAAAAGAGAGGCTGCTCAGTCTCAAGCCGAGCCCAAGCTTTCTTGTTTTGCATGCGCTAAATATGATAGACATATTTGTAACCGAACCACAATGAAGAGATACAATCCACGAAGAAATATAAGGTTACGCTAAACGTCGTGGAAGTAAGATCAGCCAGAGGGTACAAGGTTCGCATCAATAGGCGGTGTAACATTTCGTTTGGTGGAGCAAACTTTCGCATGAAATGTCTGTAAGAATTCGTCACGTATAAGCATTTGGCAAACCATTTGCACTTACGCAAGTTTTGGTACAGCTGTCAGATCCCAAAGAATTAATCTGCATGACAAAAATACTTTCAAAGTTGAGTTGAGCATCAAACGTCGTACAAATTTTCTTCATGCTTCACACGACTGAATACCTGCAGCCAAAGCAAATTTTCCAGATGTCAGCAACAGAAGGAAGACTATTTACATTCTACAACAATTGCGAATAGCTTTGACCAGTTTATTATAATTAAAACAAACCCCGTGTATTAAAAACAGTGAGGCACAAATTCCGCGTCACCGCGATAGCTGGGTTATGTTTCATTCAGAACTACTTCAGCATCCTGTAAAAACGGATAAAAACCATGGCTTCTTACAACATGAATGAAAGTGTTTGCCGAGATTTAAAATACACACACATTGAAGTTTTCCCTGGTTGCCAGCTTCTCCTAAGAACCTTGATTAACCAGAGGATGGATTTTGCTTTTGAAGGCGTGACAGGCTGCTGCATGAAAGCGAGATTTGTCGGTGGTAACTGTTGCTAAGGGCGAATTTGCCTGTCATCTGTGATTACTGATTTAGAGGCTACGTTAAGTCCAGCAAACTGGCAAGAAAATAGTTGGCATCAAAAGCAAAAAGTTGATATTTAAGCTTGCTTATTACGATCTTCCAATAAAATTTCCCAAACGGCTGAAGATTAGCATATCGTCTTCTAATTTCAATAACAATGGGAACCGCTACTTACTGATACAATGTCACTTGCATGTGCAATAATTATTCATTCATGAGCAATCATGCCAAAAGTGACGACTTATACTCAAAAGCGAATTCAATCTCTTCTGGTGAAGGTCTTCATTCTGTAGCGATATTCAAGGAGTTGAAGACTGAAAGCTTATCAGTAAGTTATCCAAGTGTTGCTAGAATTTGTAGGCATGAGATTGAGTTTATAACCATACTGCAAAGCGTTGTTTGGGAGTGTGGATTACATGGATCGATTGCTGATTGAATACAGTGTGTTGTTTTTATTATTGCCTTTCTTTATGTTTATGTTTTCCAGGGAATGAAAATCAATTGATAAACTTTAACGTGCCATAGGACTGAGTACTTCAGTATATTTCAGGTAAGTTTCGCTTTGTCCCCAAAACACTGCAAGTGTATTGGTTTTGTGAAATTTCACTACTGTTTTTCGTTTGTTCGAAATCATCATGTTTTACGAAATTTCGTTAATGTTTCGTTCAGTTTAGCGCGAATTTTCGTTGATATTTGGCTTCTTCGCCTCTTCGATTTTTCGATGTGCGAAATTTCCAGCGAAAATTTGCCGAATTTTCGAGGAATTTCGATGAGAACAAAGCACGAAATTTGCTCTCATTACTTTTGCACAGTACTGTAGACACATAGCTTGTACATAATCGGCCATTCTCAATCCATGGGTACTTTTTGTGTTGCATTGCACATGGCCACATAGATTAGACCTGATTGCTTATTTTCAGTGTGTGGGTTCCATTCGTTCTAGATTTTATTTCGACAGAAAATGAACCCAGAAGTCGTATTTGTTCTGTATTCCACATGGCCACATATATTGAACCTAATCAGCCATTCTCAATCTATGTGTTGCATTTGTTTCATTGTCAATCTTGCATTCAACAGACAGTTCCGTTTTTACGTTTACATTGTCCTACAGTCAACCTCCCTTCACGGTTCCAGCCAAAGACAACCAAGACATTATAACCTCACCATTACCAAGCTATGTTGGACATGGACACAGAGTGGATCCAGTCTGCCTTTCTTAATTTATGAGTCGTCTTCGCTCCTTGTTGCACGTGAACACATAGCTTATACATAATCGGCTATCTCCAATCCATGGATGAAATACCGAAATCGCAAAAAAGTTTACAGCTGAAAGCATGAATGCCCTCACCCAAAACTCTCTGGTCTGCAGGGGCTCCTACTATGCGTGACCCCTTATACACATAAAGAGAGCATTTTTTATTATGAAGTATTATATCAATGAGTTATTTTTCCAGTGTTGTGTTCATTATGACATTGTTGATGATTAGAATGACATAGATTTGACATTTTGAGTACGGATACAACAGACCAAACAAAATTTTCTGTTGTATTATGGATAATTAGACTGTGTTTATTTCTCAGTTTCATACATATTTACAGTGGTCACTGTTTAATTCCATGTCACCATTCCAGTTGTCAAAACACCATTGCTCTGGTGTGCAGTCACACAAAGGAGCTGGTTAGTCACTGCAAGCATAGCATTTCTCATTGGCTGCACTCCTTCAACGGTTGTTTCGGTCACGTCGGAAAACCTGGGAGGTTTGGCGTCCCCCTCTATACTGCCTGGGTCGCTTGCTTGCCACGCTATTAGTCACATAATAGCATATGCCAGATTTTTGTGTTGGTTGCACAATATTCGCTAGGTGACTGCAAGGCCGCTCCATCTAGCTTCCCTATGTTGGTCGCACATTTTATCACTGAATAACATAGCTGCCTGACATGATACTCCCGCTCATCCATATTGATCATGCAGACAAATTTGAGGTGAATGTAGAACAAGTGATGACAAGTCGCACATACCTTAACTGCAGATGTGCGTGTGTTGTTTGAC
>OX419346.1:9110800-9123300 GCA_948470475.1 Galaxea fascicularis
CCTACAATAACGGTTTCCAGCGGTATATCGCTTAAAACGGACCTTTTTGGGGCCTTTCTTTCCTTTTACAGGGTGCTAATTTTCCTGCGAAACCAATAAAAAAAAGGGAATACAAAAACTGATACCTTTGCATAGCAATGGCACCCGCAACGGTATCCAACTGTTTAGTGTTGACAGCTGAATGAGGCACAAGTATTTGAGGCAGTAAAATTAATAATGACAATCATTGTACATCGCTGTCAGCGCAAAGTGAAAAACGTATGCGCGTGCATTATTTGCCAGCCACGCAATTTGGCGGGAAACTTGATGCGAATGTTGTGCAAGATAATAAAACATTTAAAAACCATCAAATGTTTCCAGTGTGGTAACTTTTGAATCCAAATGGCTTCCCTAAAATGTCACGTTTGTAACAGTAAGTCTTCTTCCCGTTGGTTCAGCATTTCAACAGAAACTGATGCCGAAGACCTGAGGCGTTGTTTCAATGTTGTGTCACCGTGTGGGGAAGTGTGTTTGTGTGCCTCTTGTAGGCGAATTTTAACAAGGTGGAGAAAGAGTTGTCACCCTCTTGTCTGCAAATACTTTGCTAAAGCCAACTCAAGGGGAGAAACCCAACGTTAACAAAGCCACTCTAGCAAGAGAAAACCAGAGGCTTTCACTCACAAACTCGAGGAGAATGTCTTCGGAGCCCTCACATCTTTTGTGCATGCCAGAAGACTTGCTACTTAACACTGTTTCTGTTCTTGATATTGAGGATTTCTTAAATGTGAGACGAACATGTAAACTTTTAAACGGTCTGCAAGTCGAACTTCCTGTGGAAAAATTTGATCAGATGTGACTTTTCCGAAAGAATCCATCTTCTGGACAACACAGCTCTATCAAACGCTTTCTTAAGTTACACAGTCAGCGAAAAGGGAGGAGTTTTGTGAGCGAAAACAAACGAGAGCACTTCTCGAAAGTTCCATGAAAACAAAAGAAAGCTTCTACAGCAAAATGAAGATATCCAGCAATGCCTGAGAAGTCTTCAGTTTAAGCTCACAACACTGCAAACGGACCAGGATCCACACACTCCAGTGATCAAACTTCAAGACCAGGTGATCAGTTTATATAAAAAAACATTACATCAAATCCACCACCATCCGTAAGTGTAAAAAAGCTAAATATAGACTGAACTCCCCTTAACTCCCCGACATTAAAAAATCACTTCATTGCAAATCCCATCATAGCCTGCAAGGGCAGACGTATTTCCGGTTGTCGCTTCTCTTCGCCCGAAAAGTAACGTCTGCGAAAACGACTACACAAACGATTTCAATGACGTCAATCCTTTTGTTTTCTGGTTGACCAATTATGTGACATTTTAGAATAGATCAGATTCTCGCGCGCGTGGAAAGCATAAATGTTAGCTTTGGGATAGAGTAAAGCGATGGAAAGAGAAGGCTGAAATTGTCAAATTCCGAAGAGTTTTGCTTTTTATGTAAAGACAATTGTTCGCTTCTGAAATCTAAGATAAAAGTATTGGGGAAAAGTGCACTGGATATTCCCTCTTAAGACCGCCTGCCTTAATGGAACAGGCAAGGGCCGGAAGAAAGGAGTCCGCTGATCTCCACCATATTTGTGTTGCATAAAGGTCTTAGCCAACTAGTAGCCATGGTAATATTTTTTTGTCTATTGTCTTTATTGTTTCCGAGAACCAACCACCCCCCCAAAAATACGCCCAGTGGCGTGACAAAAGGTGTGATTTTAGATCAACTTTAGCAGTGTGTACCTCTGAGGTTATTCAAGAAGCAGATTTGATTTTCCATCAACATCACAGTTGTCATGCATACAAAAACAAATGTTTGCTATACATTGCTTAAGTTCTACATGCAAACATGACAGGCATACTTCGTGTCATTTTCGAAACTAGTAAAATTGGGCATTTTCAAATTCTTTTTTCTCAAGGGTCCGGGAAGATACAAATATTTTATTAATTGTTAGTTACTCACCATACATAGGTTAATGTTTTAAGCCAGTGTTAAAATTGGTCCAGTGAATTAAACTTTTTTAACGGTTCACTGTTTTGTCCATTGTCATTTTCCCAGTCAAGTTCAATACAACTGCTACTTCTGTTCTGCTGTCGATCTTAATTTCCACTTTTCGCCGTTTTAACAACCAACGACAGGTGTCAACAGCCAATAGCGACGGTATCTTGTCATATTATTTATGATTTTGATGTATAACGAGAGTCAAAGGCTAAGCAAGGTCCAATAAACCTTTATGTGTTGTTAGTATTGCATGACAGCTCCAATTCACTGTTAAACACGCACATGCACGATTCAGCTTTCGGTCAATTTTGGTGTAGCCATCCGCTCACCAAGACATCAGTGTCCAAGTACATTCACAGACATCACGCCAAGTTATCTTCTCTTTCTTAAGTATGTGATCCTGATTCATAAAAAGCTTTCAGACATTCAAGTCCCAAATCCATCAGACAACGTTCCAAGCAAAGTAATGTTGATGTCCGTAATGGCATGCAAATGTTAGTGAAATGCTCGGACGTTTCTCAAAATTCTCTTCACCTTGAAGCCGGTTAATTCACTGGAGAACATCCATGGAACTTATCATAAGTTGTACATTTTACAGAGACCTACGGAACCTTGGAATGGTTCACATTGCGAAGCATTACATGCGCATGAAGTGGGAATGAAAATGCTAACAGATTGCTGCGGGGTGGGTGAGTGAGTGGGGGGGGGGGGAGGGGGAGGCGTAAGGTAACGCCTGAGATGCTGTTGGCAATTTACAGAAAAGATATGGAAAGTGAAATTAAACATTTTGGGAATGAATTTGGATAAATATGATGTTTTTTTATGTTCGCAAATGTTTATCCTGTAATTTATTTTGATATTTTTGGCGACAGTTTCGGTCCGGGTATGACTGCTCTCCATGCATCATAATTTGTCAGATTGCAAACAAACTTTTCGTGAGTATGAATTAGAGTCCTTTGTATTTATTTGGAAATAAAATGTTTCGTACAAACTCTCCAAGCAATTAAGTGTTTAACGCATAAAAATTCGTCTTTTAAATTGATTTCATATGCGACTACTGAGAACATTTCGTAAATAACAAGAACACAAGAACATTCTACAGATGTCATCCTGAGCATGTGTTCTTTTTATTGCATACACGAACTGATAAATTAAACCGGCTCTTTTTCTAGGAGGAAAAAGATTTTAGCTTGTTTTTGGGTTTGCATTTACACAAAGTGCTTTAAACGTTGGTGATAGAGTGGTACATGTAATCGAATTGATTTAATGCAAATAAAATGTCTATTTCGTCGTGGGGACAAGACATTTTGTCTGACTTCATGATCAGAGAAAGTATTAAAACAAAAAGAAGATGAATTTACAAATTGGAAAAGTATTTCACTCAGAAGTCAGACCATGTTTGATCAGGTGTATAATTCAATTTCGTTCCTGATACAGAGCTCGAAACTATGAAACCAAAATCTTGTTCGAAGAAATAAGCACTCTTTGCTTTATCTCATTATGTTTTTTTAAGTGATTAATAAATAATTGAGAAATTCCGCGTGTTATGATTCGGCGCGGCTTGCTTTTTTGAGTTATAATGCACACAGCTTCAGTAATAAAAACGCCATCAAGTGCATTGTTGCAGTTGTAGAAGCACACGAGAGAATGCATAGAGAAGTACAAGGAGCAGCCGAATGTTTTTAAATTCTCAAGTGCTTTTATAACTCAACAATGCGGGACAGTGAAGAAATTATGTGCGCTGCAGCTTGTGATGTAAAGCTGGGGCTACACGCTCCAACATTGTTGTACAACATTTGTTGATCCAACAGTGTTGGAGCTCTTAGCCCCATGTTTTTCAATTTTTTTTTGTTGGACGAATGTTTGAGGACTTATCAAACATTTGTCCAACAAAAGAAGAGCAATTTTCAGTGAGAAAACAAACCAAGAAACCATTTGCATCTTTCATAGTCATTTTTGTTTTATGATTGGCTGTGCCTCATTTTCAGTTTCACGGCATCAGTCAAAGTGGTATGTTTTTGAGTGCTGAGCACCGGGCAAAGCGGGAATGTGGCATATGTCGCTACACTTGCAAAATAAAGTTTTCTGCAACTCGACTGCTGGGATAGTACGAAGGGTTCGTTTGAATCGATCTTGCTGCGCATCAAAGAATGATGAACAATCGAACTTGGAAGTTTATGAGCTTTATACCACATAAAAGGTAAAAGCGGTAAAAAATGCACAAGGATATGCTTATATGAGTAGACTTGCATACTAAGAAAGAAAAGTTGAACAGAGAATATTTACTTTTCCAGTGGAAAGTCTAACTCGCAGATGAATTCTCCAATAAAACTTACGCGTAGTATCCCAAATACGCAGCGAAAGAAGCACCTTCTGGCCTGTTCATCACTATCCTGGTTTTGTTTCATAAAATTGCGTTACCTTTAAGCTGTTAAAAAATTGTGGCAATCAAAGAAAGTCATTTTAGCCTCCAGGAATTACACAGCAATATACGAAGTCTCAAGCACAATCTCGAAAACTTTCCAACTCATTTATTAAACGAACTCAAGTATCGCTTTAGTGTTATTGGCATTACTGAAACGAGAATTAGAAATGCTTATTTTACTTTTAACCCTTCAATACCCGGGTACAATTTTGAATTTGTGCCAACACCTCTTTCAGCGGAGGTGTGGGCATGTATGTAGATTCCGATTTGTCATACACTGTAATTCAAAAGGATTCTAATGAAGCGTTTCAAGTTCTTTGGATCAAAATCCATTTTCCAAACAAAGCCAACATAATTTGTGGCGTATAATCTACAAACAACACAACTCATCAGAACGTTTTCAAAATTATTTTGAAGAAACAATAGAGAATCTATCCTCCTCTGCAAAAAGCATCTTTTTAATGGGTGACACTAACATTAATCTTCTTCACTGTTCGTCTTGTAATTACGCGCAAAATTTTCTTTTTTCCCTGCAGAGCTACAATTTGATCCCTACCATTGACAAACCTACTCATGTGCATAACAACTCCTCTTTAATTGATAACATATTTACAAATAAACTCGACGGTGACATTTTTAGTGGTAATGTGATTTCGGATATTACAGATCACTTTACTCAATTTTGTATTGTGTGCTCTCTTATAGTACATGTATCTGGTAAAAACATGAAATGCTCTATTTGTGATTACTAACACTTTTCAGAAGAATATTTCTTACACGACTTATCAAAGATTGATTGGCAGACTTTAATTTCTGAGAGAGAAGCTAATGTTGATAAGTTATTCTCTGTCCTCTATACCAGGCTAAACAAAGTTGTGAATAAACATGCCCCTTTCAAACCTATTTCCAAACGAAAAATGAAAGATATGTCAAAACCTTGGATTACCAAAGGCTTACGTAAATCAATTAAAACTAAAAATAAACTTTTCAATCAGGGCAACAAAGCTGCGTATAAACTCTATCGTAATAGAATTCTCACCCTTACTTGTCTCAGTAAGAAACTTTATTTTCACAATTATTTTGAAGACAATGGCTGTGGTCACACTTGGGCTTTTTTTACTATAGTAAAGTCGAGTTTACTACTGTAAACACGTTTTCTAATGTGACCGGCTTTTCTCATTTTACTATGGTAAACACACATCTAGTCTGTTGCGGTGGCAACGGCGGTAGGATGAAAGCAAAGTTTACCATAGTAAACTTTCCTAAAACGATATGGTTTATCGCTGATATATCTAAACTTTGTTTATTCAGTTGACATCTTGTCGCATTATTTGAGATGTGTTCCCTGAGTGTCACGTTGCTGAATACTTATACATGTATTTTTAGCGCCGCCAGCCTATTCTTTTCCTTTTTTCGCGCCAAACAGTACAGTAGAGATGTCACAGTGGTCAGACAATTTTCGCATTCATTCGAGGTAAGTCCACAGTAAATTCTGGATTTCAAGGAATCATACACCTACATCTGATGTTTGTGTTTCATTTGTGAGTCGAGCATAAACTTAGAAATAAATCATTCAATTCAAGTGTTTTTTATTCCGTGTAGCCAAATTTCTTCTATCTGTTGTCTGAAAACAAATGCATATGGATTTTGGGTAGCATGCTTTTTTAAGAAAACTGCATGTTCTTTTCACTTTAGAGTTCCACCATTCCGCAATAGTTTCGTAATCCCACCGGGCGGTTTTTCAGACGATCACGGCCGCGAAGTACTTCAGCATGGACCGCTTATATTTGGCCAAGAAAATAATGGGATAGAAGCAGTATCAGCAGCGGTGATTTTTCCACAATGTAGACATATCTGGGTTACGATACATTTCTTCAAACCATCCTTGTGGTCTTGGATATGACCACACAACACGCCGTCGTCTTGCCGAAGCTTTTCTCTGCCGATGTCGCAACCTTTTGATTTTTCTTACCAAAAGAGCATGGCTGATATGGCGATGCCTCCTTTCATAGAGGAAGTAGACAGCCATAAATCTCAATCTCTGGGCCTTTCTGATGGCAATAATCAGAAACAAAAGAGCGACAATTAAAGAAATAACACGTTGGGGTTCCATTACGGGGTTCCATCTAGCAGAATTAGAGACAAAGATGTACAGACAGTCACGCAACTGGATGAAAAATAAAACATTCATGGAATGTCGTAAGAATTATCACCTGTCCTCAGGCTCACCATTTGAGTGACACATTTCTCTTAGGAAACCATCTGGAACGTGTTAAGTCAACTAATGAGTTTTACCATAGTAAAGTTTTTTTACATCCTATTTACAACGGTTAAAGCCTTTTACTAACGTAAAATCCCAAGTGTGACCACAGCCAATATCAACAATGCAAAAAGGACATGGGATGGTATTAACAGTCTTATCAACAGGAAAAAGAAATATCGAAAGTCACTTGGTTCAATTAGGCTTCATGATGATCAACTATCTCAAGACCCAGTCGATCACGCAAACATTCTAAATGATCACTTTGCCTCTGTGGGGCCCAGACTCGCATCAAGTATTCCAAATAGCAATAAATCATTTGCGCAATATTTACCAAAAATTAATTTCAATGGCTCTTTTGTTTTTGAACCCGTCCTCTCAACCGAAGTTGAATTAGAATTATTGAGGACCCCGTGTAACAAATCACATGGACTGTGGTCCTGTCCCACTCGTCTGTTGAAATGTGCGTGGCATATTATAGCTAAACCCCTAGCGACTCTCATTAATATTTCAATTGAGAGAGGTTCCTTCCCCTTTAAATTGAAGCAGGCTGTAATTATTCCCGTTTTTAAAGGTGGTGATGCAACTGATCCTAGTAATTATCGGCCAGTTTCTATTCTTTCAGTCTTTAATAGAATCTTTGAAAAGCTTATGTATAATGGCCTAAAACAATTCATGAACAAACATCATATGTTTTATGATTATCAATATGGATTTCGAGAAAGATGTTCAACGAAACATGCCATCTTAGACATTGTCAGTAGAATCCAACTTAATATGGACAAGGGCAAGTTTTCGTGTGGGGTCTTTATCAATCTGCAAAAGGCATTCGATACAGTTGATCATTCTATTTTACTACATAAGCTGGCTCATTACGGAATTCGTGGTGTAATCAATGATTGGTTCTGCTCATACTTAAATGGAAGAACCCAAACCACTCAGGTTGGTGCCTATATTTCTAAAAGAGAGAAAACCTCTTGTGGAGTGCCACAGGGTTCTGTTTCGGGTCCTTTGTTGTTTTTAATTTAAATTAATGACATTTACAAGGCTTCAAACAAACTAGGATTCTACCTATTTGCTGATGATACAAATCTGCTATATGCTGATAAGAATTTAAACTCACTTGAATCTGTTGTAAATGTGGAGCTACTTAACATCTGTGACTGGCTAAGCGCTAATAAGCTATCCTTAAGTATAAAGAAAACTAATTTTGTTATCTTTCATCCATATCAAAAAACGCTTAGATTATGAAGTTAAACTTAACATATGACAACCAAAAAAATATATTGATAAGTATAGAACATAAGTCATATGTCAAGTACTTAGGGGTTCTAATGGATAGTAATCTTTGTTGGAAATATCATATCAGCGATATCGCGTCAAAGATCAGTAGTCATATAGGTATAATTTCCAGATTAAGGCATTTCACTCCCTTTCGGACTTTGCTTAATATATATATATATATAATTTCTCCATATATCTCCTATGGCCTTACCGCCTGGTGACAGGCAGCCAAAACGCACCTAAATAAGATACTCCTTCAAAAACTTCAAAAACGGGTAGTCCGCTTGATGAATTTTTCCAAGTTTAATGTTCACGCTGTTCCACTTTTTATCTCTACCAATATTCTGCCTTTACCCTTAATCTACTTTTAAAATTGCTCTATCTTAATGCATGATGTCAGTAACAAAGTTGTGCCATCTAACATTTCTGCTCTATTTACACCCACTAAAGATGTTCATCATTACAATACACGTTCTTCTACCGCTGGTAATTTCTATATTAACTACTCTCGACTGAATCACCACAAGAACTCTTTTTCCTCTATTGGCACAAAAATTTGGAACTGTATTCCTGATGCGTTGAGAAAGCTCCCAAAATTTAGATTCAAGAAAAAAATAACCGAATCTTTATTTCTAATCTTCTTAAATCAGGATTCTTATCCTGATATTGATACATTAATGAACGAAATGAAAAAAATCTAGATTTCATCAAAATAAAGAGTATTTTAAGCTTTTCCTGTTTTTATCTATGTGCTTGTGATTTCGTAAGTTGTATATAATATTTTGTATTCATTTTTGTAATCAATATCTGTACTTTTGTAGCTATTGTTTATCTTTTGTTATTAGAATAATGTTGTATTAATATGTAATTGACACGTTTTTCATACTACTGTATATTATATTTTGTATTTATTTCTGTAATTAATATCTGTACATTTGTAATTATTGTTTATCTTTTGTCATTAGAATAATATTTAATTAATATGTAATTGACACGTTCTTTCATACTACCTGCCTCGACTAGCTTTGCTATTTTGCAGGTAGTCTTCATTTATATGTTAAATTGTGAATGTAAATAAAGTTGTTGTTGTTGTTGTTGTCTTTTGTATACTTAACCCTTTTGTTAGACTCCTTTTAGCTTACACTAGTTTTTCATCGCATGTTTTCTTCAACTATGTTACCACATGGCATAGGTTAGTCTGTTACTTGCCTTTGTCGCTTGATTATTGGTTCGTTTTTCAGTAGTTTGTCTCTTTTCACTTTTATTTAGTTTCGTTATTGTTTGTATTTAAACCTTATAGCTCTACAGATCTTTGTAGTACACCAAACTGTTTTCGCTTTGTTAATAGATGTATCTTTTATAATTTCGAATATTGTACTCGTCACTTTGTTTCGATTATTTTCTAAGTCTCGTAATGCTTTGTTTCGTTTATCCTTTTTCAGCATCCAACTTTGTTGTGGAATGATTGGAATGCTAGCTTGTACTGTATGTTAGAACATGACGACCAGCAGCTTTGCAGTCAAACGCTAATATGCTGTAATTGGTTTTCACACATTCCTCAAGTGTTTGTGTTCACCAACCTGTTGTGATGATCCTCGCAGATGCCATGATATCTCATTTCTCTTTGCGACTGCTTGACCAAGCAAAGTCATGGTACAGGTTAAACAATTGTTTATGTGCTAAGGTACCACGAAATTTCAGTGAGTGTCATTTGTTCCAGCTATTCCCAGATGATGTTCGCCAAATAAATATAGCAATGTTTCTTGTTTATACACATTGATGTAATTCTTAGACATGCGCACTTTTGTGGTTGGCAAAGCCGGCTCCGTTTTGTTTTCATGGCTTTCCACGTGTGATTCCGAGTATGTAAAAGGTCTCGATCCTGTTGCAAGATCGCGATATCATTTTAAATTAAGCAACAACAAAGGTGCAAGTAGCCTTCCCGATCCATATAATTTGAAAGGATGGACAAATAATCCCAGTTCTTGGCCAGATTTAACATTTAGGGATCTGTACACATATTTAATCAAAACGCCGGGTATTTGCACGAAGGAGAGTCTAAAGGCCTCCAAGTCCCTTGAAGCGTATCAGTTTGTCATCAGTGGCCACGTTAAACCATTGTGGTGTCATTCAGTCTGGGTCACACGCTTGGAGAGGTTTGTAGTCATGTCGCTGTTATCCTGTTTACAATAGAAGTTGCTGTAAAGCTAGGTCTTACCAAGACTTCCAGCACTAGTGAAGCATGCACGTGGAACAAAACATTCACAGAAAAGGTTAGTTCATTGCTTGTCATACAAAATGTTCTTGTAGGCACTGATAAGTGTGTGTATGGCAATTACGTTGAGATAAGTTATTTTCATTATGCTTATTTATCATCTTTTCCGGCCTTGTTCAGAGGAATAGGAAAGGCGATGTACCTTCAGTCTCTTACACCCCTTCACCACTCCTTCCTGAGCTGTCTGTGTTAAAAAGCCTAAAGGAAGTATGTCCAAGAGCAGCTTTCTTCAGTTTATTCCCCAAACTTGACCCTGAGGAGACAGACAGTGCATCAGAGGATGAAGATGAGAGTAACCTGCCTCACCCATTGACAGCTCTTTACTCAGATGAATATGCTACACTTACCAAACATCAGCTCAAGGAAAAATGCAGCCAGCTTGCTAAAGAATTGCAAGTCACTCCAGAGCAATGCAAAGAGTTGAAGAAAGTTACCAGGAATCAGTCAATCTGCCCCCTATGGTTTGAGCACCGCAAAGGAAGAAACACAGCAAGCAAAGCACACAGTGTACTAAAGAGGAAAGAGAGTACACCTCCTGACAACTTACTGAAATCAATTACAGGGTACAAATCCTATGATCTCTCTAACATTAAACAGATTCGATGGGGTATTGACAATGAGGAGAAGGCCTGACTGAGGTATATCGAAGAGAAAAAACTAACTCAATAATTTTGAATGCAGGTTGTCGGGCTTTTTTATAGATCTTGACAGGCCATATTTGGGAGCATCAGCTGATGGAATTGCAACATGCAAATGCTGCCGCCAAAGAGTTGTTGAAATAAAATGCCCTTTTAAACATAAAGATGTTCTACCAATGGAAGCAGCTAAAAGTAATCCCGATTTTTGTCTAGATAGCAAAGGTCATTTGAAAGACACATATGCATACTACACCCAAATACAACTAGAGGCACATGTAAATAGGATGGAATTGGGAGACTTGTGTGTCTTCACCAACAAAGATTTGCACATTGTGGAGGGAATCCCTTTAAACAAGCATTTCATAGAACACTCCCTTACCAAACTGGACAGTTTCTTTTTGAATGTAATACTTCCAGAGATCCTTACAAGGAAGATGGAAATTTCAGAAATGGGAGATAAAAGCAGTGAGCAAGATGAGGAGCATTTGTACTGTATCTGTAACCAGCCAGAATGTGGAAAAATGATCGGTTGTGACAATCCACCGTGTGATGTTGTATGGTTTCACTATGCCTGTGTCCACATCCGCAGGAAACCAAAAGTAAAGTGGTATTGTCCACATTGTAAAACTGAGGATTAGAAAGTTGACCACTCTTCTTACACTCCTTCATGTACCCTCCTAGTGATCAATTAATTGATCAATTAATATTCACACTTGCATGGTCATCAGTAAACACCAGTTAATCAATGTTTGATAATTTGGTAACCACCTTAAAGTGCCTATGACCCCAAATTATTTCTTCGCAAAACGCATAGCGGCCTTTTTTTCCTATTTTTAATAACTCCTGCCTTTTTACATGCTTCAAAACTTACGAAAAACCAAGGATTGTTTGTTTCGCGACCAAGTCTGAAGGGGGAATGGGTCTATTCCTGATTTGACGTCACAATCTGCTTTGCATGCGTGTTTACAAAGAGTTAATGTGATGCAAATTAGTTTGTGACATCAAATCAGGAATACACCCATGCCTCTTCTGACTCGGTCGTGAAACAAACGATGCTCAGTTCAGAAGCCTATAAAAAGTCAAGATTTGTTGAAAAAAGGAAAAAAATGCCACAATGAGTTTCCAACAGGTGCAAACATTTATTTTAGCGAAAAAAATATTTGGGGCTATAGGCACTTTAAGGCAAAACAACATTTTAATAATTTTATTATCATTATTGACACATTATTTTTAAGTATAAGAAATGCAAATAAACAAAGCAACTCATTGTTAAGTAACCTTTATGTCAAAGACAAGCTTATCCTACACAACCTGTTTAATCAAAGTTATATACAGTGATTTTTTTAATAATTAGTCTGTCATGCAATGCTTATGGATGCTACAATATCAGAGCTATACAATCCATTTTGCTAACAAAAGTTACAAGGCATTGATGCCCCAGGCATCAGAATACATGTGCATTATTTTATTAAAGAAAGTTGTAAATTTGAAACAGCAGCAGAGATCATAACTATGTTGTCAATATGAGGAACAAGGGAAAGTGGTAATATTCCAACAAGTATTTTAAAATTCTTGAGACGTTCCATCATTCTTTCAA
>OX419346.1:9128300-9130800 GCA_948470475.1 Galaxea fascicularis
GTTCAAAGCAGTCTTGGTGTTAGCGGTAGCAGGTTACATGTACGTGTTCTTCTGCTGAACAGTCTTCTATCTGGAGAAGAGCCAATTTCAGAAGGTGTTTTGTGGTGGTCTAAAAAGGCAAGATATGGATCGAACTTTCCAAGAGCTGCCTTCTTCATGATATTTTCACAGATTTTAACTGCACTCTCAACCTTTCCGTTGCTTTAAGGGTTGTGAGGCGAGGAGGTAATGTGTTGAAAGTGCCAGTCTTTTGCATGACATTCTCCAGGTAAGCAACCAATACCATGAAATACATCAGCGAAGGGGCTAAGGACAGGATCTGTAATAATACTCTCAGATACAGCTTTCTCTGGAGTAGCAGCAACACTGTTAACGGGGGCATGAACACCAGGGACCATGATTTTAATGAGACCCATACCTTGACAAGACTTTAAACCCAGCAAAGGTGTAACCCTTTGATCAACAATGACAAAGTTCAGTTCATGTTTGTTACCATTATGCTCATCTTTCAGCCTTGCAGAGCCCAATGCCTTTCGCTTTGAGTGATCATGCATCACTAGTGTGATACCTTTAGGAACAATGCTAGCTCTATTGAAATCACTGGTGGCTCTGATGTAATCCTCCAATGGCAAAATATTTGCTGATGAGCCTGTATCAATCTGGAATGTTACTGCAACAGTGTCATTTAGAGTAACTGGAACAAGAGCCTGATCTTTGCCACCAATGTTATTTATTATTATTATTATTTATTATTATTCACATTCACAGACTTACTGCGACATTTGACTGGGAAGTGTCCAACTTTGCCACATTTCTTGCATGTTTGTCCGGTTTGTCTGTCAAGTGCATGTTTGCCACCGCAGAAGAGACATTCTTTAAGTTTGCTGTTAGACGAGGGGTTCCGAGTGGAACTTTTTGGGAGCTTCCTTTTCTCCGATTCCTTCTGTGGCTTAGGTTTGTGTTTCACAGCATTGACATCTTCCTGAACCGAAGCTACACCTGCAATTTCCGAGGCTTGCGAATGAGTAACCTGACTGGCTTTGATCATTTCAACGGCTTTACCCACGTCGAGATCACGCTTTCCAAGCAGCTTTTCCTGAATCCTGTCATCCTTTACTCCAAGAATCAAACGATCGTGAACAAGCGATTCACGGAGCGTTCCAAAACCACAGTTCTCAGACAGCTTCAACAAAGCTGTTATGTAACAATGGAGCGACTCACTCGGCAGTTGCTCACGTTTGAAGGAAACAAACCTTTTGTACGTTTCATTCCGAGCAGGAATGCAGCGCTCTTCAAACTTTTCCAAAACTTTGTCGATTTTAAGAGCATGAGACGCATCCTCCCACTGAAAGGTTTTGTACATGTCCAATCCCTCCTTGCCAACAACATTTAACAAAGAAGCAACACGAACTTCATCCACCTTCCTATGAATGCCAGCTGCTAATTCATAGAATTTCCACTCTTGGCGAAACAACTTCCAGTTTTCACCTTGGTGCAAACGGTCGGATAAATTCAGCGGAGCGGGAGCTTTGGCAGTTGTGGTGGCCATGTTTGTATCAGAATTGAATGCAGACTATAACCTTGTCTGTCAGCTACCAACCGCGAACAAATCGTTGAAACTTTCAGGAAACGTAGGAGCTACCGTCAACTCCAAAAATGGCTTAAAATCCGGCTTCTGACGCCATGTTATGATACGACAACAATAACGTTTAATTGTCCATGAATGAGCGCATGGCATGGCAGAGTATCCTTCAGGGTGTGTGACTGATGGTGATCTTGCTAACAGGTTCATTGACTTCTTCGGTGAGAAGACTGCAGTTCTGCGAAACTCGCTTGCCTCCACATCTGACATTGTTGTGGAGTCTGATGCCATTGTCCATCAGTGTGCCTTGTCATGTTTTAAGTCTGTAACATTGTCTGATGTCTCAGAATTACTTAGTAAGGTGACCATCAAGTCCTGTCCTCTTGATCCCATCCCTGCTTCTGTTTTGAAGCCGTGCAAATCAGTACTTTTACCTGTTATGACTCAAATTATAAATCAGTCTTCTGCTGTTTTTCCAGACTGTTTTAAGCTTCCATTGTTGAATCTTCTGCTCACAAAACCCACTCGATGTTGAAGTTTTCCCGAATTTTTGTCCTATCTCAAATTTGATGTTTATGTCTAAACTTACTGAAAAGGTGGTTGTATCTCAGTCGAGTAATCACATTTCTAGTAATGGGCTTGATGAAATACTGCAATCTGCATATAAACAATTTCACAGTACTGAAACAGTTTTTAATGATATTATCCTAGACGTTGATAGGAATAGGACCGTTATCTTACTTTTGTTAGATCAATTGGCCACTTATGATATGGTTGATCACACTATACTGATTGAGAGATTAGCAAACCGTTTTGGTCTTTGCGATTCTACCTCTGGCCTGGTTTAAATCATACCTGAGTGACAGATCTCATTTTGTGAGCATTCGTGGTGCTTGGTCTGTTACACGTCCACTGTTG
>OX419346.1:9138300-9143300 GCA_948470475.1 Galaxea fascicularis
GGCTCCTCAGCTCCACACTTCATTTGCTCGTCATTCTTTGCCGAGGTCTTGATTTGAGTGATTAAAAATATTAGTTCAAACGTCTGAAATGGATTCATTCCTATTTAACTATATGAAATACGTTTTATTAATGCTGTTTTAGCAAAAGCCCTTTGTGATTTGTGAGATTAGGGATCTGGGGCAGGTCACCTTGAGAGGTATATACAGTGTTTTGCAAAACCTTGAGGCAGTTATTCTAAATTTTGGAAACCCTGAAGGCGGTGAGGGGTGCACTTTTGAGTAAAGATAGGATGTGATATATATATTTTTCTTTTCCCCTGCAACCCCCTCCATCCCTTCCCCCCCCCCCATAAACACACCTCCTTACCCTAGGTAGGTTTTTTTAAATCTTCATGAATTTAATCACCCAGAGATGGATGTACCTATTTTGACACATTGATGAATTTAAAAGCAACCTGTTGGTACTAGTTTTTTAAATCTACCCTGTGTTACCATTTAAGGACTAGCAAAATTAAATTTTGCTTGTATTTTTTTTCAATGTATAGCAGATCAGCACTGCTACATAGAATTTATTATTACCATAACTAAGCCTCTTAATAATACATGGCCAGGCTTCCCAAATAAATTTGTTAACTCCTTTTTCACTCAGCTGAAGGTCTTCCGATGTATTTTAACACTAAGTTATGGTAACACCAGTTGTGGAAATGGCAATAAAATCAACTTTTACAATAATTGTATTTCAGAACTCATTAGACACCCCAATTTTGCTGTCCAAAAGTAGCATCAAGGCACTGCGCTCCATGGTATTTGAGAAAGTATGAAAGGTACTTGATATCAAGGAAATAGAAGATCCAGACATTCCTGGGTATCAAGTTTCTTTAGAACGCATTTTCACTTGGATAATAAGAGAGCTGCAATTGCATGGGCAAGTGGAAAAAGAAATAGTTCTACTCAAACTTGATGGCAGACCATTTTTTGTTGAGAGCTGATTAGTTCATAACTTACTGTATCTAAAAAAGCCCCTGTTGCATTTTGTAATAATTGCATGTCATACTAAAAAAAAAGGAATATTTGAAAGGGATCATTTTTATCACTCAACAATTACATGTAGATGCTTAAGTGAAAAGTGTACACACAAGCACTTTAGGTTTTATTGGGGAGGGCATGATGGACCCAAAAGCCAAGATCATGGACAGGATCAGGATTTTCTAGCTCTCGTTGACTCGTTTAATTTGAAGCAACATATATGTTCTCCTACTCACCATGCTGATCACATATTGGATCTCCTCATAACAAGAGATGATGATCAATTAGTTACATCTGTTTCTATTCATGACGCCGCTTTCTCTGACCATTTTGTTGTTAATTGTGCTTTGTCCCTGGAGAAACCTCCGTTTACAAGGAAACAAATTATCCTAGTTTTAAGAATTTTGATATTGATCTTTGACATTCGAAGCTCTTCCCTCCTCAGTGATCCGCCAAATGAACTTGATGATCTTGTTGCACTTTATGATTCTGAGCTATCTGGAATCTTTAATAGACATCTTCCCAATAAGAAGCGTACCGTTACCATTCGCCCAGTGGCACCTTGGTACTCAGAAGAATTAAAGAGGGAAAAAAGACGGCTTGAGCGATGGTGGCGTGCTTCCCGTTCTATGCGTGATCATGAAGCTTACATGTGTCAATGTAAAGTTCTTAAGGACTTGCTATCTTTATCAAGAAGTAACTTTTATTCAAATCCAGTTGCTGAGAATCAGTCTAACATGAGATCGCTTTTCACAGTTTTTAGTAAACTAAATCATCGACGTCATAAGGCAAAGTACCCAAAGCATGATTCCCTGTCTTCTTCGGCTAATGATTTTGTTCTATTCTTTGGTGACAAGATCAGAAGAATCCATCATGACCTCAATCAAGTCCCACCTTAGGATACTGCTGTAGATAACGGTACTACAGGCTGTTGACTGAACATGTTTTCGACTGTTCCACCGGATGAACTCTTGAGTATCATCGGCTCAACTACCCCTAAGTCCTGTGATTTAGACACTGTTCCTGGTCATGTACTTAAATGTCTGTTTCCCTCTATTCTCCCAGTAATATATAAGATTGTCAACCTTTCCTTGGAAATGGGTCAGATGCCCGCAATACTTAAACCATTGCTCAAAAAGCCCTCTCTGGATTCAAACGACTTAAAGAACTATAGGCCTATTTCTAATCTTCGTTTCATATCCAAAACCACTGAAAAATGTGTTGCTGAACAGCTGACTCAATACTTAGAGCTGGAACGTGTAATTCGAATACATTTTGTACAACAACAAATGCTATAATAAAATACTTTAATAAAAGACATAGAAGTGGAATGTAATGGTATTACAGTTTACAGTAATTCAAAAGCTAATGAAAGTTCAAATGTTTTAACACTTTTAAAATATATAAATATATTGTGGAGAAAATGCTGTTCATAAATTTATAGAAAAAATAATTAATGAAGTTAATACTTGTAAAAATATAATTAAACAAACTAAAATGATAGCCGACACTGAACATATCAAAATCCCTGTTATATTTCATAATCTAAGAGGATATGATAGTCATTTAATAATGCAAGAAATTGGTAAAATAGCTGAAAATACGAAAATGAGTACATATTGCATTCTAAATAATATGGAAAAAATATATGGCTTTCATGCTTGGTCAACATATTGTATTTCTTGATAGTTTTCAATTCATGAGCCAATCATTAGATAAACTTTCCAGTAATTTACCAGATGATCAATTTAAATATACAAGTGAAGTGTTTGAAAATAATGAACAACTAAATTTAATGAAACAAACAGGTGTTTATCCTTATGATTATATGGACAAATGGGATCGATTTAGTGATACACAATTACAAAAACAACAAGAATTCTATAGTTTGTTATATGATGAAAATATATCAGATGAAGATTATAAACATGCTCAAAGTGTTTGGGAAACATTTAATTGTAAAACAATGGGTGATTACCATAATTTATACTTAAAAACTGATGTACTTTTGTTAGCTGATACATTTGAAAATTTTAGAAAAAACATGTATGAAACATTATAAATTAGATCCTTGTCATTATTTTACAAGCCCGGGATTAAGTTGGGATGACTAATGTTAAATTAGAACTAATGAGTAATATAGATATGTATCAATTTATTGAAGAAGGTCGTTGTGGTGGTATATCTTATATTGCCAATAGATATGGATCAGCAAATAAATAAATAGAAAAATATGATAAAACATCTCCATCAAAGTATATAATGTATTTGGATGCTAATAATTGTGACCTGCTTTGGGAAAATGTACAATAACGGATAACCATTTAATGCCTAAAAAGCGTTTTACATCCGTTTAGCAACTGTTAGTAGAAGCGTTTAATTCGCTTTATGATCCGTTTAATAAACTAAAGGAAGCGTTTTTAATAACCTACACATCCGTTTAAACGGATTGGTTTTCTGTTTAAACGGGATAGATGTTCGATCAACGGAAAACCTCATCCGTTTTATAGACAGTCATAGTCCGTTTTATAGCAAGATGTCCGTTTTTTGACACAATTTCACTTATTTTTTCGTTCTCGTGTTTTGGTGTTTGACGGTGCCGGCTCAACAACATTTCAAAACAACACAGTTAGGGGAATTGACCGGTAACTCCAGCCAAAACAACATCAACAAATCAAACTGCAGCATCTAGTTATATTATTTCGGTATGATGCATTATGCGAATGACATTACAAACAATTTAAGCTTTGAGTTAATTGACTAAAATATTACGTATTTAGATGACAGACTGCAAAGTCTCCGTTTGCTTTCTGTGTCGATCTTGCTTTGATGTCAAGTTTTTGTGCTGGCTAGGTTACCTAGCCTGCACTATTGCTATTGTCTTCAATTTTGGTCCGTAACTCGTAACTATATCATGTGATATAAGATCGCCATGAGCTTTCAACAGGCTCTTCGGAAGCGTTACAAGTGATTTCGTAACTGGTGAGTAAATTGTCCATTTTACGCAATGTTTTTAATCAGAATTACTCCCTTTACTTACCACAACAATGACACTGTTAATCTTCGCTGAATAAAACGGAGTGGTTTGTTTTTAGGATCAAGTTTAAGTCATTTCCTACCAAGTGAAATAAACAAACTAGCCACCATGGCGAACCCATCGCTGTCAAACAAGCATCTTCTGAAGACGAACGAGCCTCTTCTAAGGATGCACAAGGAAACCATGAATGTCGGCCAAACAAAACCCCGCTTTTTACCTTTTGCACTAGGTTTAAGTCGTTTTGTACAAAGTGGAAAGGGCCAACAAGCTAGTATGGCGAACCCTTTGCTCGTAAACACGCGTCTTCTGGAGGTGAATGACTCTTTCCTAAGAATGGATCAGCGTCTTTTGAGGAAAAACGGAGACTCTTTTGAGAGTAACTAAGCCTCTATTGAGCAAAACGAAGCGTCTTTTGAAGAAAATCAAGGCCCTTTTGGGGAAAACAGAGCTGAGCTGAGGATAATCACTTTCCAAATAATTTTTTCTTGTCTCAGAAAAAAATGCTAACGTCAGAGCTAGTGTAATTTAATTAGTCTGTAAATATATCTTGAGCATTAAGAAGCAGACCTTCAGAAAAACTTCATTAGTTCTATAGATGGGAGTTATGGAAAGGTCAAGTTTTGCTTTATTTCTTAAGCGCTTCATTTCATTTTCAATATCAGCACTTACAGCAATTTTAGTCTCTGAAAGATCAGTTATATGTAGACCTTCTATAGTTGTTAGCCTGCTTAGTCCAACATAATGTACATGTATATGTGGTATTGCTCTTTTAGCGTCAAAGTTAACAACAATTCGTTTATCAGTGTCAGCTTGCAATCTATGTATAGTTTTTGCAGCAGCAGGTCTCAGTGGAAACTGTTTTCTTACTACTTGTATAGTTCCATCTCTACCTACAGCAAACTGTGTAGTGACAGGTTTAATAGGTGTCCATGTTGGT
>OX419346.1:9153300-9158300 GCA_948470475.1 Galaxea fascicularis
GAACCAACAGTCTAATTATCGAATTGTTACGTATAGTAATTTATTACTTAACATAATGGGTAAAAAGATTCACAGTTGTGTCATTTATTAAACTTGAAATTGGAAATAGCAATTCATCCCAAACCTGCAAGACAGAGAACGATGTTAGCAACACAAATGCACAAGGTAAACAGCATTGATACATACATGACGTACCATAAGAGGCCGCGTTGCATTGTAGGGCGATTTGAACGAACGTGTTTGTATTGATACGTAACCTATGGTTTTCAGAGTTTTTGGCCGAGTTTTCGATTAAATTATCTCCCAATGCGATTCTTAGATTGTCTGGTGTTTTGTAAATTATGCAAGTGATATATCCTAAACGCATCTGATGACAACATTTTGGAAAAAACGTTTCTTTACATACTTACATCGGTAAGTAGGTGAAGTCTGTCAAGTTGTACATCACCTTTACGGAATGTTCTGTCACATTAACTGCTCGTTTTTACCACAATTTTCGTTTTCTCTTAACCTGTCGATAACCTGTTGGTTAGCTGTCGGTAGACTGTCGGTCAAGTAAACCAACATATGTATGAAATAAATGAAAAAAACAGCAAAAGGTATGAAACAAATAACAATCAAAAGAGATATACAACATAATTATAAAAATACATTATTCAACAATGAACAAATGTTTCATAAAATGAAAACTATAAGATCAGAAAATCATCAATTAGGAAGTTATGAATTAAATAAAGTATCTCTAAGGTGTTTTGATGATATAAGAATTCATGATGAAGGAATAAAATCATGCATATGGCCATTATAGAATAGAAATAAATAAAATAATAAAAAACACATTGGAATTATTAAATATTATCTAAACTATTATATTTGGAAAATGATTCGATAGTAAAAATAGAATCAGAGGCTATGCCTGAAGAAGAACCAAAAAATATAGTAAAAGTTAAAAAACTCAAAAAATTAATACAAGAAGCTAAAAAACATGGTGCCTTAAATTGAGAATATAGTAATAGAAAAAAGAAAAAAACAAAACAAAATCACTTTACCAGACAATCAAGTAATACATTTTGGTAATAAATACGAAGATTATTTAATACACAAAGATGATGAAAGAAGAGAAATACAGAAAAAGAGCATCAAAAATAAAAAAACAAAGAAGGAGAACTAACATTTGAAATAAAAGAATCACCAAATTACTGGAGTTACAATTTATTATCGTAAATTTTGAGTAAGGAGGGTATCACGTGTAAAAAAATTAATAAAAAGTTTTTCAAAATTTGAGAAAAAAGATTTTGAAAAATTAAATAAAAATCCATTAGCGTTTTAAGCGCAATTTTAAAAATCTCAAAACGCCATTAGCATTTTAAGCGTAATTTTCAAACTAAGCTTATACCGCTATTTTACACACTACTAAAGTTAACATATTATAACCTGTGGAGCTGCTCAAGGCACATTTTGGGAAGTGGGGAGCATTGACTTCTGCTGTATTTGTCAGTTTTGCTTGCCTTTTAAGTAAAGTTTCTGTTTGTCTTCTCAAAGGTCAAACAAATCAATAAGACTGAGGAAGTACTGTCATCAAAAGGTGTTCAGAACCCCTGTAGTGAGAAGAGAAAAGCCCTCAAAAGAAAGAGAAATCCAACTGCTATAAAGGAAGACAACTCTGAAGAATACTCTGTACCATAAGCTAAGAGGTGTTGTGAAAGACAGAAAAAAGAAACGTTGGATGCCTGTAAAGTTATTCATGGTGGAGATCGTACGAACAAACAGCCAGCATTAGATGGTATTTGGTTGACCTTGATCAAAGACTCAAAACCAAGTAGACTTAAAAATTATCTTGCCAATTCAAAGAAAATTGTGAAGCGAGTAATCCCCAAGATTGTAAGGAAAAGCATTGACACTTTTGAACATAGCATGGAAAATAAGAGAATTTCTTGTTAGAACTTGCTGATATGTATCTAGCCACTGAACAGTGTGATCCATTTCTAATGCATTTTGAAAGTGAAAAATACCATTTCAGGGTATCAGTGGGTGTTGATGGGGCACCCTTTGGTGAAGACAATGAGGCCACAGCATGGCTCACCTCATTTTTAAATGCTGGGCAGCAGATAACTAGTGAAAAGGAAAACTTTATTATTGCAGGTGCAAATTGTGGAGAAACTCACATATCCATGGTCAGATTTGCAAAAAAGCTTGATGCAGATATATCTCACATTGAAAAACAACAATATATGTTACCTAAGAGCAAAGCCAATGCCAAATTCTCTTGATTTTGTGCCATCAGACATGAAATGGCCACCCACCTTTAGTAGAGAGCTACCTAACTCTGCTCACTATTTTTCCCCCTTTGGGAATGTGAGTGATGATGACAAAAGTTCTTTAGGTACTTTAGGTACATCTGCAAGTTGCATGTGGAAACCCTGGCTTTATGAAGAAAGGCTTAAGACAGCTGCTAAGAGAAATAAACTGCTAAATTACATCAGGGATTTGAAATCCAGGCAGGAAGACCCTCCCATTTTAGGTCCATTAATTGATAACATTTATGCTGAGCCATTACATAATGGTAACAACGTTTCGCAACAGTTAGATGCACATATTCTTGCCCATAGCAATGGAAAAAGTTCTATTCCAAGTTCATGCACTGATCCATTTGGCCACCCTGAAAACAATTGGGGCAGCTCGTTTGTACAAGAAAGTAAAGAAGTCGTGCGCCCAAGGGTGAAACGGAAATCTTTCCTATTGTTTTACTGGCAAAGAGACAAAAATCATGTGTCACAAGTTTATGCATATGTTGTAAGCCATTTCTTTTCCAAATGATACCCCAGTACAACAGTTGCAGATCTGTAGCTTTGCATTTACTGGCTTACTACTGAGCAATAAGCAGATTTAGTTGTGTCTCTGTGACCCTAGGAGAAGTACAAGACCTCCGGGAATCTTGCAGGAAGTATTTTACTGCGTCAAGCCTTCTTCTAGATTCAGTCACATCCACAGTGTGGACCATCGGTCATGCAATTCCACTCCATACTGCTATACTTTCTAACAAGTTTGGCATTGGGCTAGGAATTAACCCTATGCAGGGTCGGGAAGCAAAGCACATTCATGTAAGTCAGTACTCCAAGCATGCAACATTGTCCACAAGGTGGCAACATGTGCTGAGACATGATTATATGACAACTGTATGGTTAAGAAAGCAGGACCCAAGCAGTTTTTCATACCACAAGAGCAATGATATCTATGTCCTGAGAGAAGTAGGTGAACCTCTTTATTGTACATCTGTAACTTGCTTAGTGTAATGAGCTAGAATATTGTCTCGAGCACTATTGCACTGGAAGAAAGCAAGTACATGTACCTTATTTATGACTTGAAAAAGTCAATGTGGAGTGCTCATTGGCTGTTATTTGATTTTCAAAGCCAGGGCCTTGATGAAATCCCCTATCTATTTCAGGGGTATATTTATTCAGTATTTATACATTAGAATTTTTTGTACATACTTAGCTTGTTTAAAGAGTATTATACATTTCACTCATTAACCCATTGAATTCCGATGCGCTCTCATGCGCCCGGAAACAAAACCCCTCTGAAATTCCAATGCGCCCTGTCAAAAATGGCTTGTTTTAATTGGCTGTAGCTTAGAAACACAACTCCCCTGGGTATTGGAAAGCAGTGAAACGTGACATGAATAAACGAAGCTTTCATTTGAGGCCAAACTCGCTATTTTACGTTCACTGTACGATTTTTCACGAATTTTTCATTAAAACGTCTTAGATTTAGACATGGCTTCTGGAAGAATTGATGCAAGTCAAAATTCATCCGATGAAGAGCAAGAAGTCTTTGCTGGTTTTACTATCGAAGAAATTGGCGATATCCGACAAGCTCGTCAAACACGGCAAGAACAAAACTTGCTTCGTGATGTGGATAGCAAGATCGAAGACTTTTTCGACCTACGGCCGCAAGAAAGGGGAAGTAATTCCAATGTTGAGCTATACGCTAGCGGGGAAGAAGAATAAGGCGACGAAGAAACTAGCGACGAAGAATCTGCTCCCGAAGAAAACCCACCAAACGCTCTTCAATGGTCCAGCACATTGCGGGAAATTAATGTTCGACAATTTTCCGTTCGTCATGGCCCTACCAGAGATCTCGGAGACAATGCTACTGCTAAAGATTTCTTCAGTTTATTTCTTGACGATGCCTATATTGACGAAATCGACCGGTTTACGGTTGCGTACGCTCGTTCGAATGGGGGGGGGGGGCACGTTCACAACAACTCGAGCGGAAATTTCAGCGTATCTTGGGCTGAACATTCTCATTGGAATCCATGAACTTCCTCAACTGGCAATGTACTGGGATTCTGACGAGTTTTTTGGAGTGGAAGGCTTCAAGAAAACGATTCCAAAGCACCGCTTCATGACTCTGGGGAAATATTTACATCTTGTTGACCTGGCCGCAGAAGACCGAAACGATCTCCTTTGCAAAGTTCGCCCGCTTGTAACATGCTTGGAGCAAAAGTTTGCCAAGGCCTATATTCCCGGTAAAAACATCACAGTTGATAAAGGTCTTCTGAAATTTAATGGCCGGCTTTCCTGCAAGCAGTACATGCCAATGAAGCCCGATAAATTTGGTATCAAAGTTTGGCTTCTTGCTGATGCCGACACTTACTACGTTCCACGCTTCCAAGTTTACTTGGGGAAGAATCGAACGAACAGTGAGCTTTTTCAAAGAAAAGGTCTAGGTTATTATGTTGTTTGGACTCTTGGAGAGCCTTACTTAAATAATAATCGGCACTTTTTCTTTGACAATTTCTTCACATCTGCTGATTTGATGAAGGACTTGGAAGCGAGAAACATGTACGCTTGTGGAACCGTTCACTAAAACCGGAAAGACTACCCGACTGACCTGAAGCGAATGAAACTTGTTCCAGGCGAAGTCCGAACCCGTCAGAGTGGGAATTTAGTTGCCACAATGTGAAGAGACAAACGTGTTGTATCTCTCCTATCAACTAA
>OX419346.1:9168300-9188300 GCA_948470475.1 Galaxea fascicularis
AGTATTCAAGCTAACATTATGGACTTAAGTCATCAGCAGGGACTGATACTGTAGTGCTATGTGAGCACTGTCATATAGTATTCAAGTTAACACTGTGGTCTGCTATAGGATGATAGTTCTAGTTATGCTGCCATAACATTCAGGCTACCATTGTGCTCTAGTTGCCATGGATAGGATGACAATTTCACTGTAGTTGAACTGTCATACAGTACATAGTATCCAGTCTAACATTGTGGTCTGCTATACAGTGATAGTTCTAGTTGTGCTCCCATAGCATTCTGGCTACCATTGTGCTCTAGCTGCCATAAGATGACAGTTCCACTGTAGTTGTGCAGTGTGTCATACAGTATTTTGTATTTAGGCTAACATTGTGGTCTGCCATAGTATTTAGGCTACCATTGTGGTCCAGTCACCATTAAGACATGAGTGCTACTGTAGTTGCAAGGACTGCCATATGGTTTCAGGTTGATATTGCAGTCTGCTCAGTACAAGATGATAGTTGTTATTGTGCTGCCATTCAGAGTGCTATTATGGTCTGCCATAAGATGGTCAATAATTCCACTATAGTTGATCTGCCATAGCATTCAAGCTAGAATTTTTGTTCTTGGCCTGTTATAAGATGCCTGTTGTAGTTGTACTATAACTACTTCCATATAGTATTCAACTGATTATCATTACATAATTGTAATTGTTTGCCAGTGATGTACATGCAGATATTCTTGTTATGAAGTGATGATTAGAATGTTCTCCATGTTTGTGTACATTTTCTTGGAGCTGTGTTGTCCTTGTGTAGTATAACAGCCTGAAAGTTCAAAATGAGAGTAGTATGTCAGCAAAATGATAATATCAGTAAGACAAAGGGATTTGCATTTTCAGCATTTTTTTATCGAAGTGTTGCGGGTCATTGATCAAGGAAACATAGCAAAGCAAAGGGATCCAAAGTGTTTGTGAAAGACAAATTGAAAGTTCAAATCATTCATTACTTAACTAAGAAGAATGTTGTGGACACTAACTTTTTCTTGTAATATTATATTGTAATTTCAGTTGACTGCGACTAATCACGGACGCCACGAACCATATTGTCTAATGCAAATAAAATCTCTGAATACTAAATCCTTGGTTGATCTTTACCTTAAAGTAGCCCCTTCATCCACAGGAGCAAATCACAGTGTGCAGTATTTTAATTTTATTTGGTATTTGTAAACCTTACCTGATAATGTTGGCAGCAGCATTTTTGCACCTTTGAACAAGGTGCAGGGGCACTTGAAGGTGCCCAGTGGTGAATATTTGAGCATAATAATTATTATTGTTATAATACAGATTTTGAGTTGATTTGGAAAATTACAGATTTTCATTTCTTTTCGCAAATTACAGTAATCCTGATACGGCTGATACATGGCTAAAGAAGTGAGAATTGAGTATGGGAAAAGTGAAATTGGTAAAAGTTACTTATCTGTGATGATAACACTAACAGCATCATGGTCACTGTAGATTTTGAGTTGATTTGGCAAATTACAGATTTTCATTTCTTTTCGCAAATTACAGTAATCCTGATACGGCTGATACATGGCTAAAGAAGTGAGAATTGAGTATGGGAAAAGTCAAATTGGTAAAAGTTACTTATCTGTGATGATAACTTGAACAGCATCATGGTCACTGTAGTAAACAGGAATTACAGAGTGTTCAACTCCATGGCATGATCTCACATAAACAACATATTGTAAAATATTGGAACAATGCTTTCTATATAATAGAAGAACTGTTGCACTGAATTTATTTGTATGATTAAGAATATCAAACTTAGTTGCATTTATTCCTGGGAAATACTCAGATTCCTTTATTTCAATGTTATTTCTAATGCAAAGGGCTACAATGGAAAATCGGCCGTAAACGTGGTCATGCCGGTACAATGTAAATGGTTGTAAATTAATTTTAATTTCATTGTCATTGCTTTGGGGCAGAAACTGTGTCTCTGTTAGAGCTATTGCATCACTGCTATTAATATTTGAATCAAACTTGATATCAATGTTGTGTTTCTTGAGAGATCTAATATTAAGAAGAGTTACAGTCATCAGTTTTTGTTTGTTTATTGAGAATTGAGTTGAATTGCAGGTAGCTTCAATGTTTCTTAGTCTATCATATTCTTCACATACTTTTGGATTTGTTCTTACATGTCTATGTTCAATTTGGCCAAGTACATGAATTCCTTGTAAGGTTCTAGATCGACTTATTGCAACATATACTTGCCCATAGTTGAAGTACCTTTGTTTCAATAGATCAAAGCTTATGACAACTTTGTCTAGTGTAAGTCCTTGTACTTTGTGTACAGTGCAAGCATACGCCAGTGTTACAGGAAACTGCATTCTTTGTATTTCCGGTGATGATGGTTTACCAGGTCTTACTTTAATTCTTGCCAAGATAGATTCAATTGGTACTAGTCTGTTTTGTTTTGCAAACTGGTTTTTGCTTTTGTCAATTAAGGCATTTCCAGCTGAAGAGTCATCAAACTTGATATAAATTATGGATGGTTTGTGTGTGATTTGATTGACCTCTATTTTGGCAATAGTACCCATTTGACCATTAATAAGCCTATCTGCTATGTCAATATTAGTGGTGAGCATCACTCTGGCTGTTTCCTTTACAAGGATTTCGAAATCCAGCCCACCAGTTTCTGATCTTCCTCTAGTCAGTACCTTATCAATATCTTGTTTTGAGACATTGGAGGGATATTGATCTGTTGCTTTAAGTTGATGCAGAGGTTTAGGTATTTCCTGTAATTTTGCATTGTTATGTTGAGTAACAGGACTGTTCTCAGCCCATATATGCAGAGCATCTGTTGGGTAGTTATCATCTGATGTACTGATTGACCTGGACTGGATACACTGAATATCTTCGTCAGTCTGTGATCCAGTTCGAAATCTGTTTAATAGTTCTGTGAATGGCTGGACATCTTTTTGTCTCATTATTTGTATGAGCTCAATAATCTTAAACACATGCCAAGGATGATAGAGGTTGAATGCATCATTCTTGAAGTCTTCAAAAACAGATTTCCTACGTATTGGTGGTAGTTGGCACAAATCACCTACAGCAATTATACTTAGACCAGCAAATAACTGGGAGTTAGTAGTTGCAAATATTTCTTGTAATCTTTGGTGAATATGAAGAAGAGTAGTATTAGATACCATAGAAATCTCATCTATTATTATTAGCTTGAGCTCTGATAATGATAGTCTCATCTGAGTTCGTTTCTGATCTGACATAGCAGGTACTGTATCACCTGTATCTTTGGGTACTGCTAAAGCAGTATTTATAGTTGTACCATCAATGTTAATAGCAGCTACTCCAGTAGGTGCTAGTAGTAAGACAGTAGGCTTCTCAGGATTGGTAGTACCATATCGAAAGGTTTTCACTACAGTATGATACATTGTTTTGATCAAATGACTTTTTCCTGCACCAGCACCTCCAGTAATAAATAGGTGAATTGGCTCAACTTTTTCTGATGTCAGGCTGTTCAAGTTTTTCTGTTTAATTCTACACCATGATAGGACTATGTTGTATGCTTGACGTTGCTTTTCATTTAAAGATCGAACACATTCTCTCAGTTGGTCATCGGATATTTAAGCTGGTTGATGGTGCACTGTTATTCCAGTTGGGCCTCTGTTTTCATTAGTTTGTGAGCCTTCTGTGAGATGTGATGGCAACTGTTCATTGAATGACTCTTCTGGTATTGATTCATCTTGAGTCTCTGATTGTAAGTCTGCATTTTCCTGGTCACCACTGGAATCATATGAGTGAATTACATTGCCTTCGTTGTTTCTTAACCATTCTAATGCTTCTGTTACTGCTTCTGCATAAGGTTCAAACTTTTCTCTGTTCTGTTCTACTGTAGCTTGAACATAAGGTTCATAGAATTTAGATGCATATGTTTTATCACTACCAAGAAGACATGCTTCATCTCTCCATGGATAATACAACATTAATAAATGATGGAAATATTGTTCAGGTTCCTTTCTCTTATTCGGTCTGTGATACCTTATTACTGCTTTAATTTTTCTCCGTTTCATTTTCTCGTGAGTGTTAACGAGTCTTATCTCATTTGGTAGTGTTTGAGTGTCCATGCAATGTTGAGCTTCAATTGTATTGTCTGTCAGAATTTCTGGTTGAGCATCAACAGTTTCAGCATTGTCTTTTCTATAGTCCTTGTGATAGTAAGCAGCAAACTCAGCTAAACACAGGTTTTCCACAGCAGCGATAGAAACTGGTCTAATACTGTATCGTTCTATGATGTTAGATTTGAAGATATCAGTGCTGTCATCATCAAGGTCATCAAGTTCTTGTTTTGTTTTTGCAACTCTCACTCTTTTGTCTGGTAAGTCTGTACTAATGAACACTGTCGCTGGGAAAGTCTTCCTTAACCAAAGTTCAGGCATACATCTGTACACACATTCTTGTGAACTAGCTTCACGGGTGGACAGGAATGCAGCACCTATTTTTCTCAAGCTATCTCTGACATTCATGTTAGCAGCTTTAGCTTCTTTTGCAGCATTCATAATTGCCTGTGAGCACTCAGTTTCATCCTTTGTAAAATATGAGCATACATATGTAATGCACTTATAATGGTCAAACACAGGTTGCAAGTCCACGTTTGCTTCAAATCCCTTTATTCTAGCAATAAAATAGTTATTAATGAAGCAGCTATCAACAGGTCTTTTGAGGTGCAGCTCATAGTTGGAGTCTGGTGAAATTGACAGAGCTGAGTAATATGCTTCCTTAGTAATGCCTACTGAATTGAATATGTCATCTTCAGACAGTGAAGCATCATAGCTGGACTTGCTTGGATTTAAAATGTCATTGATTTTTTGTTTTACTAAAGTTAGGATTTCTTTACGCGTGTTCAGCAGGTTAGTTTTTAATGTTTCACCTAGTTCATCATGAAGTGGTTCCGCTACTATTGTTGTCTTACTAAAAAACTGACCAAAATTGAATCTGCATTTAATGTTTTTATACTTTCTACAGGATCTGGAATGACTATGTTTTTGATATGTTTTCACTAAATTGTGTAATTCAGCATCATCTTCCTCTTTTGGTAGGTAGGCTTGTACATGTTGATCTATATAGTCAATGTAGGCTTGTTTGTTGTCATGAGTTAACTTGGGACAGTCTGATGTCCAGATTAGTGCATGTAGATGAGGAGAACCTCTCATCTGAAATTCAATGCGAAGTGCATAATATACTATTTTACCAATTGGCTTTGCATTCGAGAGTAAAACCTCAGTGAAAAATGTTTCTACTCTGTATTGGAAGTGCTTGGCAACTACAACAGGGTTTAGATTAAGCATTTCACATCTCTTGTCATAAGACAATGCATCAACTTCTTCATTGGTCATGTTCATTGCTTGGGTTCTAGCAATGATTTGAAACAGTTCTGGCCATCTAAGGTCAGCACATGATAATGTCATGAACCATGTTGGTATTCCTAATTGTTTCACCATAGCAACCACTTCATACATATACTTCTGCCAATAAGGTGGAGTGCCTGGAATTTGTCTTAAGAATAAATAAGCTTGGTCTTGACAAATAAGATTTTGCAAGCTTTGTGCATTAGATCGTAGTTGAGCAGCATTGACAGAATGTCCATGGACTTTTTTGAGGGCAATATTGATGCTATCTGAAACTTTTTTCTGCTCTATTATAAACTGTGCAAAGAAAAGATACTCTTGGTTTGTTGCAAATCTTCCACTGTGATGTAAGAGTCGTGCATTAAAGTATTTTACTGGTGATAATTTAATATCACGTTCAGCTGTGTACCCAAATTGTCCTTTGGAAAACCGTACTGGAAATGCTAGTTCCTCACTTTGTTTATCAGTCATAAATGAAACAGGGTGTTTGTTTTCTCCAGGTGCAATATTGTAAACTTCATTACCTAATGACTGTTCGTGATTATTTACTGTAACTGGATAATTAGGCATGATGGACTGCAGACATGTCTCAATAGCTGGAGCACGATATTCATTTAAGGGATCTTCATTTTCTTCGTCACTGGTTTGCAATGTAGGGTTTTCTTTGTCAACTGTCGTTGAATCATCATCCACGGTGTGTTTTTCATTAAAATAATCTGTGCCATGAGCATTGTTTTGCATTGTACCTTTGTTCTCTTCACTCACTGTTGTTGCAGAATCTTGATTGTCAATAACTTGACCTTCTGTAGAATCTGTGGATGTACTTTGTAGGACAGTGAGAGTTCTATCAATATTATCAATATTGATTTCTATGTCGTTGTACAGAGCATTATTTGCCTTAAGCCACTGGAGAGCTTGTAATATAAAGTGAGGCCTCACTGCTTAAAAATACATATGTCCTCGGAATTGTAGTTTTCTTTTCAGTTTCAACAAAATGATGCCTGATCGCTCAGGGGGACGAGGCAAAATGCTGCATGTCTGATCACATTCTACAGGCACATTACATATTGCACCTTTAATTTTTCTTTGTTGCCCTTTTGGCATAACAACAATCTTTTCAAATACAATTCTTTGGGCTATTAATATTTGCTCTAGTTTATTTAGTAAACTAAGTTCAACTGGTATTTCATCAACATACATATTGTTTACTACAGCTTGACAGGGAACTCTACCTTGCATGACTTTTGAGTGACATGTCTTGCATATGTACTGTTTGCTATCAAATGATGTTTGAATGCTGAAAGTCTGTTGGTCTGAGTATTTAGTGCTGGAGAACTTTACAACTGATTTCTTATACAGTAATCTGTTACATACACAACACACATAATATGGACCTTCTCTTATTTTGTTTTTAAACTGTCCAATGCAAAACTCTATAGTGGTTTCTTTAGTGTTTTTCTGTCTTCTTTTGTCAAGCATTTTTTGTTTAGCATTTGTTTCTAGTGAATTGTATTTTTCTTTCCTATTTTTAGCAGTTCTAGTTTTTTTGAAGTTCCCATTGTGTTGTAATTTTGCACATGTTTATTAAGTAGCTCTTTCTTTTTTGTAACCTCCATTGTGTTGTAAGTTTGGGCAAGTTTGTTCAGTAGCTGTTTCTTCTTTGTTTTATCCATATTTTTGTAATTTTCAACTCGTTTGTTAAGTTGCTGCTTCTTTTCCAGAGGATTCATTGTTGTGGACATTTCTGCATATCGTGTTTTCTTCTCTTCTAATCTCTTTTTCTTGGTAGCAGGCTCCATACTGTCATATGTATGTTTCAATCTACATTTCTCCATGAGCTTCTTCCTTTCACATTTGTCAACACCACATGTGCAAGACAAAAATGGTATTTTATAATGTACATGTTCAGATTTAAACTTATTTTGTGCTATATTGGCAATTGCTTCAACGAGTGAAGAAATACCGGTGATGCCTTTATTTTGTTGGATTGCAGGTTCACAAGTATCATCATATGTCAACAAAGAGAACGTATACTTTGCTCTGGCTGTTTGTCGAAAAATACATGTAATACAGTAACTTGAAAGCCATAATAAAAACCCTGTGTTTTTACAGTAATTGCCTAAAATCAAGGTTTCTAGTTTGCTCTTGGTCTCTTGTGAATTAAATGATAACATTCCATGACTTTGAGTATTGAGAACTACTGAGATCTCTGCTCCACAAACTTGAACACTGCCACATAAATCACCACAGGTTAGATGTCTGTCAATTTCCATGTCACAGTAAAACTTATCTCCATACTTAGTAATAAAAGCTAAAGTGCTGGCATTCCAATAACTTGCAGGTTTGATGAGTGAGTAACATATAGCATATAACCCGAGAGCACAAGATTGTTAACAGGAAGAATTTGTTACTTCACTGTCATGGCTTAATGGTTCATTTACGCCATATTTGAAAACTTGCACTCCTCTGAGTTCATAAACTTCACCATTTGCATGTACTCCTTGGAAATACTGTACTAAGTTTTGAATGGATGGTACTTCTAATAGCACACAGGTACCCTGAGGATGGCTTTTACCATATGCATCTCTAGCATGTGAATCAAATATTTTAAACTTCCCTGTATCAGTACAATAAATGCCAACAGTAATAAATCCCACTGTTAAAATGAATGACATATAATTTTCTGACAGCAGTGATTCAAACGCTCTATCCATGGGCATGCAATACTGATATCCCTCTATAATGGCATCATTTTGTGCATTGCCAATGTAACTTTCACTGTATTTTAGCTGATAATTTTCCTCCAGCAGTGAAATCATTGATGGCAGTTCTGTAAGCATTAATTATGACTGTCCTGTTGACTGTGATAAAATAGAGTATAAGTCATTTCCCATATTCATGATTTGCACCAGATCATTACAACTGTTTATTCCTTTGATAATGTTGTAAACCAAAGAACACAAGCTCATGGCAACACATTGCTGTCCAGCATTTGCACCAAACACTGTAACATCACCTTGACTATATGGTGCTTTCATTGTTAGGGTGGGATCAACATGATGTATAGGAGGCCCAGGATTTGTTTCTATGTCATTACATAGTTTAAACATAGCACAGCACCCTCTGTGATTACCATTCCTGTACACGCTTATGAGCCCACTGCACATGTATAACAGTCGATATTTCTTCAAATTTACCTGTTTTCGTCTACCGGTCTATCTTTTGAAGCAAGGCAAAGGTGTTTGACGTAATTTGCGTCAAACAGAAGCTGGCTTCTTCCTCACTCTTTGTACAAACCTTCCATTTACTGTTGGCCTCTTTGTAGTTCGAGTTCTTCTTAGCCTAGATTTGATGTAACGATGAAGTTCCGATGACAACGGAGTTTGCTGGAGAACTCTTTCCCACACAAACAATCTTAGTTTTCTGCTTTTCTGTGACAGACTTTTCAGCTTTTTCACTGGTATCCTACTGGGCTCACGATCACGTCTTGATGGCACATGGCATTCACGGTTGTCGTTAAAATACACAAAATTAGCATAATGAGATCTGAATTCGTTTCTATATTTTATTTTCACTAAGGCATCACGTTGACCATGTACAGATAACTGCACTGCCTTTTCAAACACCTCGCATTTTTCAAGTACATCCGACATATTTTGTGTTGATAAACTTAACACATTCATGTAGATGTCGAACACGCGAAGGTACAAGATTATACATAAAACTAACACACTACACAAACTTGATACAGCTGATAATTCACAATCTAAAGTATACAAAAGAAATGAAATACTGGTGACAATAGCCATAAAAGTAAAAACGTTACTTGTATCTTCAATTCGATGCGTGGGTTCTTCATCACCCAACATGGCCGCTTTCCTGTTGCTGTTGTTACTACTGCTGTTCGTCTTATTTGTACCTCTAATCTCATCATCATCCGGTATCTTGTATTCGCCAGCACCTAAACTGTTCGTGTCAAAGTTTCCACTCAAGTTCGTCAAGGAGCATTTGCCATTGGTAGTCAAAGTTTGTGCACTATTTGTACTCATTGATAGCTCATTTAGCTCATTTGTACTCATAATATTTCTCACATTTGCTTCGAGTTCGCGGAACGACCCGTTCCGAAATGTAAGCTCACCGTCATCATTTAGTGTGGGTCTACCGCGAACGGCGTGTGCATTTGTAAGTGGTTTGAGCGTATTGGATGCGACACCGTTTGCCGTAGCTGTAGACATGTCCACTTTTTCCTTCCAAAATCCGTCGAGGAATTGCTTCGTGCCTTGCTTTTCAACAGACAAGACAAGCGTAAACAAAACGTAAACAGGTTTTTACCGGGTTTTACAGGTTCATCGTTAGCGCTTGCGCAAATACGCCGGAAGTGAGGTTTGTAGAAAACAACGAAAAAGAAAAACAGACGACAGATTTAGACTCGGGCCTTCCACAGGAAGCCCGAGTAATAATTATACTTGTCGACAAAAACCCTGTAAGCTTCCGAAGGATCCTCAAAACCTGATATGACGGCCCAATTAGAATTTTCTAGTTCTAAATTGACTTCTAAATTGACTTCACTCCTCTCACGGAAAAAAAAACAAACTTATCATGGTCGCTATCCTCACATAATTTGCGAGAAATTAAAGAAAAAATTGGCAAATGGTCTGAGATATCATTAATAAATAGCCCACTAACAGACTGACTTAACAAGTCGTTAGTAAAAGTATTGTCAATTAAGAAGGCTTTGTGTTCCGTGATTCTTGTTGGGCGTGTAATTAACGGGAAAAACATGCTGGAATATAACAAGTCTAAAACTTTACTTATATCTAGATGACGAGAATGTGCTAATAAATTTAAATTGTAGTTGCCTAACAAATAAACAATCTTGTTTTCTCGAGAAATTTTGTCCATCAATAAATCTAAGTCACACAAAAAGTCCTCAACCTTTTGATCAGGAGGTCTACAGATGACATCAACAATGATGTTTTTTCTTTTGCTCTATCTAATTCAACAAACAGTGATTCAGTAGCGCTGTTATCTGAAAACGCTAAATCATTTCTTTGTTTAAAACTCACATTGTCATCTAAATAAAGGCCAACACCTCCGCCTGAGCGACCATCACGGTAATTATCCAAAAATTTATATCCCTGAATGTCAGAACAATGATAACAATCATCCAGCCAAGTCTCAGTTATACCAATAACACGAAATTTTGTCTTCAGAGCACCCAGGAAATTTGTAAATTTATCTAATTAGTTTCTTATACTTCGAATATTCAAATGTAATAGAGAGATGACCCTGCTATTAAGATTTATTACGATTTTGTTTTTCAGACAACATATTGTTGAAGCTGTTCTCTGAATGATATTCACAGCTACCGATCTCATTAAAGATCTCATTTAAGAATCAGTGAATCACTATTCTAGGGACTTGTGCTTTCCTTTGTTACAGTATATTTTGAAATTACAATGTAAACAGTGGAAGAGATTTTCCACATTCCATCTTCTATTTAGGTTTGGGACATGACTTTTAGTTAAGACTTAAGCTAGAAAGTGATTTGTAAAATTATGTTCCAACAGGTATAGTAATCAAGAAGGTTTGTTATGTTTAAAATCTAGTAGAAAGTGTTCAGCCAGTCAAAGGCTCGGCCGGCTCTTGCAAGTCTTAAACATCAAGTCATGAATTAAGTGGCTTCAGACTGATATAACTGATGATATAAGACTCAGTTACATTTAAGTTATTTCTGTGTTTGCATGGATATGTAACTAAAGTGCACCATGTTGCTATACAGAATATATTTGATTTAAAGGTTGATTTAAACCCTAAGCTAAAGCTACATTAGATATTGACTATTTTGAAGATACCAGTTGTGAAAGAGTTAAAAGAAAGCACCTCAATAGAAATAGTTGACTGTGACTATATCATTGTAACATTATTCTCTTCAAATTTCTTTAAACTAGTAGACTTATAGGAACAAAGGTGACTGGGGCTAACTGTCATGGCGGTTGGCATGCTTCTGTAATCATCCTCAAACTATGGTGGTTTCGTAACCTTGAGGATCTTTACTTGTACTGGTATAGTATTGAATTACTACCTATTGACTAGCAAAAGCTGTTTTCACAAAAGTTAATGTTTCTCGGACCAAAGAATGCCTAAAAATCAAGAAAAGAAACGTGCACGTGGATCAAGTTCGTTCCCTGAAGACAATCTAACAGACAAAATGATCCTGGAAAAGTTGTCCAACATCCACACAGACATTAAATCATCAAAGGGCGAACTGAAAAGTCTCTGGACGTCGTATGGGAAGAAGTGCAGTTACTTAAACAGAAGAACAAAGATTTACAAGACCAATGCGATACCACTACCAGAGAGAATAGCATACTAAACGAAGAGATCTGTGATAAGTTGGAAGATTACTCTAGACGAGAAAATCTTTGTTTCTACAACATTCCGGAACATTCTGGAGAGAGCAGTGTGGAGTGTTCACTTAAAGTAATGGTGTACTTTCTGAACTCAGCGCCAACCCAGAAAATATCATGTTCCACACAATACATCGAACAGGAAATCCAAATAATACAGCTGCTTCAAACAGTGTTGCGAGCAACGAAGCCTCAACAGAGTCAAGAGATGGGACATCATGATCTCCACATCCACCACCAATTTTAGCTCGTTTCGTCTCAAGAATGGATAGCGATTAAGTTTGGGAAAACAGAAAGAAACTAATGAACAGGTCTCATTTCTCATCTGTATTTATTGAGAAAGACCTCTTCGTGGAATCAGCTAAGCAACAGGGGAAGCTCCACGCTGCATTTAGGAAGCTAAGGAACTGAACATCAGTAAAGTTTTCATAAAAGGTAAAAATATATCAGTCAGTAGTACTCTCTACTCAGTAGATAACCTACCGGACTTTCTTTTGCCATGGCAGCAGGTTAGTGATTAGCTAACATCCAAGCTTACCTAAACCTTATTAGTCTTAGCATCATTAGGTTATGCTTTATCCTTTCTATAATCTCAATTTTCGCTAGTCAGTAGAGTTCATTTTTTGGGTGAGGATCATTATCCATATTTACACATATATAAAAATCAATGAAAAACGAAAGTCACAGATGTAATTCTAATTACAATTATAATGGCTCTTGTAATTCAAAGCGTGCGCAAGCAATTAACGTAATTTCAAATCATTAAGAACAGGTTTATATTTCAAAATAAAAAAAACCTCTCTTTGTTCATTCTCATGGCCTCGGAGGGGCTGAGAATCTTGTAAAACGGAAAGACAGTGAACTGAGGAGTCAATCCCACTGCACATTCATCAATATGCTTGCTGACTCCCAGCATACATGTGTGCGTGTCTCTAATTTGTTATTTATGAACTGTCACTCTATTTCTCAGGACATCACCCATTTCTCCAAAATAATTATGTCCACATCCTGCACATGTTATTACGTATATCAAGTTCATAGAGGTGCAGTTCATCGAGTGTTTTATCCGAAATGTTTCCACTTATGCCAACTCTCCCAGATACGGAATGAATCTCCTGGTCTCCCGTATGGGTGACCAATTCTCCTGGATAAATACGACTTTGAACTTTTTTTAAGACTTTATTCCACTCTACGCTCAAGACGCATCCTCAGATGGAGAGAATTTCAAATTTTAAAAATCGTGTTACAGTTTCTTAATGCATTTCAGCATCTCCGACTTAATTAAAGGTCGTGACGCAGCTGGACTTCCAGTGAAGAGCCATTAGTTTGTAACCCCTGCACGCTTCGGTCAAAAGTTCATGAATGTTCACTAATTCGCTATACAGTAGTAAATTACTGTACCCTAAAAAGGCATTGTTTTATTCAAAATACCTTTTAGAGCTGGATTTACTTGAAGGAATTAAAATAAAAAAGCTTCTAGCAGTTCTTGTGTGACACTTCCATTACATGATGTGTCTATTCTCTTGCTCTCTCTCTGTGACGGGAATTTGCTGCAGGCCGGGGACCAACACAAGACCATTCTCTCCTCTATCAGTCATGCTTTTGTATATTATTTTTTCCAATAGAGCAACAATGATAAAAAGATTTAGCGTTTTAAAACCTTGACCAGCTGCCAGTCTTAACCACAGCGGATAAGCGCTTTGGAATAATAAAAGCCCTTTGAAAACGTGTCTATCTGGTTTTCAAGTGATTGATCCAGAAAGAGGGAAATTTTGTATGCTGTTTAAAGTCCATTCATGCCATCAAAGAAACGTTTTTTAAACTGTGAAAATTATACATGATTATTTTATACACGTACCACAGGGGCGTAGCCAGGATTTTTCAAAGGGGGGGTCACAGCGTGTCACACCCAGGGTACTCAGTACATCGTCATGTCGAGAATACTTTGAAGCAAAACAAATTTCAACAGTCAGCTTTCTAACCATGCTCTTTGGGGCCAAAGTATTGAAATTTCTTCAGATTTGTGCCTTTTCACCACTTAAATATCTTATGTTGTCCATTTTAGAAAAAAAAAGTCTACCAGAGGGGGGGGGGGGTCATGGGCACCTCAGGACCTACCCTCCTTGCTACGCCCTTGTAAACGATATCTCATAACTCTGCCAACTGCGGTCATTGTTGCTGTTGTTTTTGGTAATTTTATTTTTTCTTTATTTACGAAATGATGAAATAACAAGAAATTCTCCGAGTTTTGAAGCGGCCGTTTTCCTCTTGTGGACCATCTTTATCCTTAGAATATAGTTCAGGTGGATGGTAATTTAAAATTTTGAGTGAACACTCCTGTCCTAGACACTTTTAGTAGCGTGCTGCATGATGATTAATTTGTTATGTGACAAGTAATAATTTTAGCTGAGATAAAGATCGCATGTTACGCTGATGACATGCAGGTATACATTTCATTCTAGGTCAGCGGTCACAATGGCCGCTGGTCGTGTTTTATTCTTCTCCATTTTAGTTTCACTTTTATGTACGTTCTGTTTTGTTTGCGGATTGCTACTGCTCTCAAGCACTTTCTATTTTGGTCCCTATTCCATTATCAACACTGACAATGTCTCAAAAGTCATCCACCGGGCACATATGCTTATGCTTATGCTTATGTCAAAGTGTGAACCAGCCCTAAGGAGAATTTCGTCTAAGCCTTAAAATTAATATTTTTCCAATTGTATCCAGTGTTAAGAAACCCCAACAATAATTATTAGTAACAGACACAACAACGTGAAGTAATGTTCATAAGAAAATATCAAAGAAAAAGCTATCAAAAATATAAGCTGTTTTCAAAACTTAATAGCTTTATTAATTTAATCATTGTTTCCAAAGGATCTTGATGTCAGCAGGCAAGTCAAAATTTTAAAGAAAACGACAACACTCTTAAATTTGTAAAACATGTTTCGACAGAAACTTCTGTCATCTTCAGTTGATAGATTTACAAAGCGTTATAAATTCAACTTCTAACGCTTTGTAAATCTATCAACTGAAGATGACAGAAGTTTCTGTCGAAACATGTTTTACAAATTTAAGAGTGTTGTCGTTTTCTTTAAAATTAATCATTGTTGTTGTTAGTTTTTTTATGCATGCTGTACATTAACACTATACTCTTAAGAACTTCAATCTCACAATGTCAAACGAACACGACAGTATCTCTTTGATTCTTTTTTCAAGGAATTCTTTGGTAACACAGATGTCCCCACTCTCCCTAGCTACAGGTGGCTCCAACGACAACGCACTACTCCAAATGAACCCATTCACAGTGCGAATTTTTTATGTTAACCTTGGAAAAGTGAAAACATGCCTCCTGGACATGTGCATGTCGAAAGGAGGGACAGCGGAGAAACTGTTCAGCAGCATAGACAACTAAATGTCGTCATTTGGAATTTCTTGGAGTAACTGTGTAGCAGTCGGAGTAGACAATACCAGCGTGAATGTGGGGAAATAGAACTCGCTCATGACAAGAGTTCAGCAGCAAAACAGGTCTACTTACTTCAACGGTTGTCCATGCCACATTGTTCACAATACATCTTCTGCAGCTGCTTCAGCATTCTCTTCCACTACTGGCTTTACAGAAGAAGACATGATGGTCGATCTCTATCACTGGTTTGATTATTCCACTAAATGAAAAAACAAGCTAGCTTAATATGCCCACTTTTGCGACCAGGAATATCGACAAATTGTAAAGCATGTGAGCACGCAATGGCACCCTGACACAATATGCTTCCCTGAGGTCCTACTTCCTATCTGAGCAATAGTGTTCAGCCAGGTTCAAGAGATTGAAGGATGCCTTCAGTGATCCTATGACAGAAGTTTACCTGCTCTTCTTCCAGGCATCCCTGCAGATCTTCCTGCAACTCAACTTGTTCCTACAAAGGATCCACTGATTAGTTCAATGAATCAGGCAATGAAGCGATTTTTACGCCTGCTGGCTCGCAAGTTTATTGCCCCAGTCACTGTTAAAGCTACCAGCACAAACGAGGAACTACTCAATCCCATAAATCATTTAAACGGTAAGTAAATATTTTAGGATATATCAAAGTCAGAATAGCTCGTTCTTTCTCATTACCTGTCAAATTCAGAATTTTATTCTCAGTAGTGATTGTCTTTAGATAAGTGAATCAACAGCGGATAACTAAGATCAAGTATCTTGGCGTCAAGCAAGCATTTAACTGGTTATGTAATTAATTAAATATAACTAGTTGATGCACTTACTCATTCTTTCTCTAGGTACTGAGATTGATGTAGGATTCATCACAAAAACAACACTAAAACGCCTCATCACATCAGGAGACATTCCCTCAAGCAAAGAGCAAGTATTGCTAAATGGCGCATATGCTTTTTTTCAGAAGGCGTATGAATGTACTCTTTCACATTTGCGAATTGATGATCCAGTCCTCGGCAATGCAGAGTTGGTCAGATTTGAAGATAGAGAGAGCTCATCTCTATCCATGCCACAATTTTTTGTTCAAAGGTAATATTAACTTTATCATTTCACAAAACTCAATACATAAAAATGTTCATCCTTTCGCTGTTCAACTTTTTCCTTAGTACTTAACCACAAGACTAAACATGTACAATACATAGTCCACCCAAATTAACGCTCTAATTTTTCCCAGGAATTTCTTTATTTTAAGGTTTGCATCTGACTGCCTTGACGACTGCTTTTTAATTTTAGATACCCACAGCTGTTGCCGTACTGCTGTGCCTTGGAAATAGAGGAGCTTTCATAAGAATTCAATGACTTTGTCATGCTTGAAGATGACAACACTCCAGCATCTGCCAGAGAGGCAAAATCCGAATCAAGTGACGGGAAATCTAGGGCGGACGTCATTTAGAAATCCATCCGTGCCATGAAGAGAGCTGATGGACAGAGCCAATTTCCAAGGCTTTCATCTATCACCCTCTTAGTTGAGTGAGAAGTTGGCCAAAACAGTTGGCATGGAAGGAAGTGACACTAACCTTACTATCACAATGATCCATGGAACAAGTAGCGTCACTGAAGGATTACCGGTAGCTAACATTAAAGAGGATGTAACGTTAGACTTGCCAAGAACATTTACACGAAATACCACGAACGGAAGTAATCAGTAAAATAGCTCATTTGAAAGAAGTTGGCGGGGAAACACCCCCTATATGGAAGAGATCAAAGTTGGACTTCTCATAGGATTGAACTGCCCCAATACCCTCCGATCAAGAGAAATAGTTTACGGTGAAGAGTAGGATCCATATGCAGTACGCTACCTTCTCGGATGGTACATCAATGGTCCCCTTTACTCTTTGCTACAGAGTAACAGTGTCACGTGCAACAGAATTAGTCTTCAACAAGGTAACACCCTTTCCACCCCGAGAGGTTTGTGGTCTCTCAGAGAATGGTAAAGGAACAGATCACACCCGAAGATGTCAGGCAGATGTTCGAATTGGACTTTTCCGAGAGCAAAAAAGGAACAGCAATGTCACGTGAAGACATGAAGTTTTATGAAACAGTGGAGAATGGCATTACCTGTCAAGAAGACCTGCATTACGAGATGTCCCTCCCATTTAAACACTGGAACATTCCGCTCCCAAATAACTACCCTCAAGCAGAGAAACGTCTGATGTTGAGTACTACTCGGATTACTGCAGCTTTATGTCTGAAATCATCTCCAAGGGATATGCACGCAAGGTGGATTTGGAATCTGAGAGTCAAAGTGGAAGAGTCTGGTATCTGCCACATCATGGAATCTACCACCCGCAGAAACTGAAGAAAGTGTGGGTGGTGTTTGATTGTTCAGCAACTTTTGAAGGTCACTCCTTGAATGATAAACTACCTCAGTGACCAGGTCTCACCAATAGCCTAATTGGTGTTCTTACCAGATTCCGACAAGAGAAGTATGCCTTTGTGGCAGATATTGAAAACATGTTCTTTCAAGGAAGGGTAACAAAGGAAGATCAAAGTTTCCTCAGGTTTCTTTGGTGACCAGATGAAAAACAGATGGGAAATATGGAGAAAGAGGCTGAAGTGTATTGCATGATGGTGCACTTATTCAGTGCAGTTTCATCCCCTGCATGTGCCAATTATGCACTGAAGCATACAGCAGAAGACAACCAAGATGAATGTGGGAAGCAAGTAGCCGACACCCTTAGACGAAACTTTTACGTGGACAATATTCTTAAATCGGCCAGCACTGAAAATGAGACTACCAGACCAGCGAATGATGTCAAGGCAGTGTGCTTTCTGTTAATGCTAAGTGAGGCTCTCCAGAATGTAGGATGTGTAACACACCACGCAAATGGTGACGCCGACCTGCTTATAGTCCAAACAGCTGTAGAGTCTGCCCGAACGAAAACCACGATTCTAGTAGGGGATGACACAGATTTGCTTGTCCTTCTTTGTTATCATGCTTCCGAAGATGGCTGCGACCTCTATTTTAGACCAGAACCAAAGGGAAACGCAAGAGGTGCGCGCACCTGGCATATGAAGAGAGTCAAAGAACAGCTGGGTAAGGAAGTTTGCAGAAATCTCCTTTTCCTTCATGCTGTCACTGGATGTGACACAACATCACGCCTCTATGGAGTTGGCAAGGCCACAGCCATAAAGAAATTTGAGAATGTACTACACTTCAAACAGCAAGCTAACGTCTTCAGCCGTCATTCTACCGTTTCCGACGTTGTCAGTGCAGGTGAAAAAGCACTTGTATCGCTTTTCGGTGGTAAACCAGGGGTAGGTCTTAACGCTCTCAGATATCAGCGTTACTTTGAAAAACTTGCTAACAAGACGTCTCATATTGAGCTGCAGAATCTGCCCCCGACAGCAGCAGCTGCCCGATTTCACAGCCTGCGCATCTACCTACAGGTAAAGCAGTGGCAGGGAGAAGGTGCTGGCATGTCAATGAAGGACTGGGGTTGGAAAGTCAGTAATTATCAAGTATTTCCTGTTGCAACGGATTTGCCGCCTGCCCCAGAATCTCTTCTCCAGTTAATCAAATGCAACTGTTCGTCTGACTGTAGCAGTATGAGGTGCATCTGTCGCAAGAATGGTATGCAGTGTTCTCCGGCTTGTGGCCAATGCAAAGGGTCTTCGTGCACAAATTCTTTGAACACTGTAGACTACGAAAGTGAAGATTCGGAAGACTAGCATGTTTAAAAATACGTTATATATAGCACATGTAGAATTGAATTACAGGGGGTTGTCTAGTATAGGACTTTTTTGTCGTTTAAGCATTTTTGACTCGCAATGTTTCCGCAAAATCAAATCTCGCTGCGGGAAGTACATAGACTCTAAAAAACCTTAATATTTGGTTTATTTAAATGACATATTTTTGGGAACTTCACTTATAATGCCTTAAAATAATTGTTTTTAAGGATATATTCTTAGGTTTGGCAAAATGGCTCGATTTATACCAATAAAAAAATGCGAAACAGCAACTTCCGGTTTACAGCCTCGTTTTCATGCTATGAGAAAAAGGGACTTATGTTGTGAGTCCTGTTTGGAGGTGTTCCCATGCTTGGATCTTTAGGGACTTTTAGTATGTTCATGTATAGGATATTTCTAACTGGTCAATGATGAGAAAGCTTCTTTTGCAATTAGTTACAGGTCCAACGACAAAATGCCTGGACTACAAGACAAGTTGCCCATTGAGGGAGCATTGGGAGTTATTTGGTGCATCGAATCAGATACATTCAGTTTCAGTATTGAACTTAAGGAAGTAGTTAAGGACTTGGTGGTACCAGATCAGTTTTGCAAAACTGATCTGATACTAAACCAAGTCTTACAGGGTTCGTACACATTTTTCGGCCAAAACTTCAAGGACTTTTCAAGGCCTTTCAAGGACACATTTTTCCATTTTTTAAGGACTCCAGGAGGGGCAAAATCCAGCCAATATAATGCCACATAAGATGTTCAAAGTAGAGAGTGCGCCGATTTTCATCTCAGACACTTGTGAAGCTTTGTTGGATAAAATTGGCAACAATTTTCAAGGACTTTCCAGCACCGACTGCAATTTTCAAGGACTTTTAAGGCCTTGAATTTTTATTTTGAAATTCAAGGACTTTCAAGGCGCGTGCGAACCCTGGTCTTAACTACTTCCCATCAGTTGGATTAAAAAATATGGAAAAATCAGACAGAACAATCATATGGAAAATGAGATGAAACTAGATATTTTTCTAT
>OX419346.1:9193300-9210800 GCA_948470475.1 Galaxea fascicularis
GCATCGAAGACATTTATTCAGCTTGATACGAAAGCAATTCAATCGATTGTTGCAGGCACAACCCCAGGCAAAAATGCCATAGCTTAGATAGGGATAAATCAAAGCATAATATATTTGTTTCAGCATGTGAAGGTTAAGGTAATGTATCAGTTTGGTAAGAATACCCAATATTTTTGGCTACTTTATTGTTTATATGTTGCAGCTGTGGTTGCCAATTGAGATGCTTATCAATATAGACTCCTAAATACTTAATATGATCCTTTTCTTCTACATTATCAATATTTATCCTAGGGTGATACCTTGGTGATGATACCAGCATTTAGTCTTTGAAAAGTTAATGGATAGTTTATTGAGAGCACAATACTTATAGATAAGTTTAAGCTCATGATTCATAACAGACTCAAGGTACTGTAAATTATCACTAGAAAAGAAAAAGTTTGTATCATCAGCAAAACTACGAACTGAAAGTTTATCAGTACAATTTGGTAAGTCATTTACATACAGCAAAAAAAGGAGTGGTCCTAGAGTTGAGCCTTGTGGTATTCCACAAGTGATGTTTTCATTGTCAGATTGAGTAGATTCAATCTTTACATACTGCTTGCGATTATGAAGATAGCTTTCAAACATCTATGTGGGACTCCACGGATACCATATAAATAGAGTTTGGATAGTAAAATTCTGTGATTAACTGTATCAAAGGCCTTTGACAAGTCAAGAAATAAACCACAGGTAACTTGCCTTTTATCAATAGCTAGCTTTAAGTTATCTGTAATTTCAAGAATAGCCTGTTCGGTGGAGTATCCTTTTCTGAATCCAAATTGGTAGTTGTATAAAATATGATGCTTCTCCACAAAAGCATATAATTGATCATAAATTAGCCTTTCAAGTACTTTACTAAATGGTGAAAGAGTCGCTATAGGTCGATAATTGCTAGGGTTGGTCGCATCACCACTTTTAAACACTGGAGTAACCTGAGAGATTTTCAATACATCAGGTACAATGCCTGTTTCAATTGAGAGGTTATAAATGTATGTAAGGGGTTTGGACAATGGTAGGGCAGCTGCCTTAATTAGCTTATTAGGAATACCCAGGGATGTTTTATTGTCACTCAAACCTTTAAAAAGTGAAGACACCTGGGTTTCAGTAACAGCAGACATAACAAAGCTAGCTGATGGGGTTGTTTTAATGAACTGTGTGGGGCTTCCTTCGCAATTCTCTATTTCTTTAGCCAGATTTGGACCCACATTAACAAAATGTTTATTAAATTGGTCTGCAATCTCAGCCTTATCAGTATAGACTCTATTGTTACGTATCACTTTTGGTATGGGAGTTTGTCCCTTTGAGTTTCGTTTAATTAGCATACCGATTAGTCTCCAAGAAGCTCTCAAATTATTTTTACATATATCAAAGTGTTGGCAGAAATAACTTTTCTTACTTGTATTTTTAAGCCAGTTAAGTTTGTTGGCATACTTTTTATATTCAGCTACTTTAGCTGGGTTATTAGAAAAAAAATGTGTTTTATACATTGCATGTTTAGTTTTGATTGATTTAAAAATGCCTTTTGTTATCCAAGGCTTAGCAGCTAATTTTTGTTTTTTTTGTGACATCTGCCTTATTGGTGCATGTTTATTTGCAATTGATTTAAGGAGGTCTATTGTTTTAGCTGTAATCTCATGGAGGTCATTACGCTCACTATATATAGCATTCCAGTTGACTGCACTAATATCCTGTAAATAAGAATCTTCATTATACTTGCTATAATCCCTATAGTATCTGACTGTATTGTGCCTTTTTACTGGTATGTCAGTAATGCAAATAACTGGAAAATGATCAGATAAGTCAACTGTGGTTATTCCGGAAATAATTTGACTCGTAGTATTGGTATAGATGTGATCGATTAGCGTAGCTGAATGATGGGTCAACCGTGTTGGCTTTGTTATTACCGGCAGTAGATTGTTAGAATAGAACATATTTAGGTAATCGTCAGTAGGTTGGTGGCTATTGCATTTAAAGAAGTCTATATTCATATCACCAAGGAGATATAGCTGATACTTATTAAGGTTGAAGTGCTTGATTACCTCATCAAGTTTATCCTTAAATATATCAACATTTACTGGCGGGTGCTTGTAGATACAGCCAACCATTATAGGTCTCTTGCCATTGCCGGGTGCTATTTCCACCCAAACAGATTCTACGTATGGAATATCTAGAGTTATATCTGTCCTTGGAATTGTCTTTAAACATTTGTTAATATAAAGGGCCACCCCCCCTGCAGACGTTAGAGAGTCAGCATGGAATATATTATAATTAGGTAAATAAACATTGTCAACAGTATTCATATTGAGTCTAGTTTCTGTGATTCCTATGACATCAGGCTTTAGATGTCCCACATGTATTGCCAGAGGGCGACATGAGTTTGGCTGAATATGAAACTCGCATCAAGGAGTGTAAGAATTGTTTCAAGACTGTTGAGAACTATGTCATTCAGAACGCTTTTGAATATGGTGCATGGTTGAGCAAAGCATTTGATAAGTTCCAAGACAATAAGAAACGGTCTTATTTCTGGGAATTTTGAGGACTGGGTGAACACACGATGTGAAGTTAAACCAAGACGGGCAAGGCAACTTCGAACATTTTACAAGCTATTTTCACCATATAAAAAAGTATTACGTTGTAAGTTACCATTTATATGGTTCGATAAGAATGGGTTGTCTGTTTTTAAATATTTTGAAAGCCATCCAGCTGTTGCAAATCCTTGGACGCATGAACTAGACTGTGCTTGCGGTACTTGTATGTAGACCGGCACAGCCGTGCCGTGACGTCATGTTGTAGTAACATGAAATAACATCTCATATCATAATATAGAATGAGTTGTAATTCAGCAATTCACGATGAATTAAAGAATATGGAAGAGACTATATGTCCTTTGTTATCAACAATTAGTTAATGTTGAAAATTTTGTGAGAGTTGTTGAGTCATGCTGTGGTGAACAAGAGATTATAAATAACAATGGTATGAATGTTTGTAAAAGTTGTGGAATCATACAACATTATGATTTTCATAGAGTATATTCATTGCAATGAAAATAAATACAAGATAAGGAAAAAATCAGTTTATATCAGAAAATATCATCTAAATAATATTCTGATTGATATTTGCAGTCAAAATAATATACAGCTTCAACATTCAGACAGATTAAAAATATTTCAAATATTTGATAAAATTAATAAAGTTATTCCAAAATTAGGTCACAATCAAAAAAGAATAATTTCATCAAATACATGTCGAGACAGATATTTGATATGTTGAAAATTGATTACAAAAATATAGAAATCATAAAAAGTGCAATTACATTGAAATTTTATGATTATTGGAATGATCTCAAAAAGTTAATTGATCTGTAAATGTTTTATCATATTTTACAAAAAAATTGATCAATGAATGGACTGGTATCACAAACATAATTATTGATATTATTCATGGTTGTAAACAAAACAAAAGGTTTGTAATCTCCGCTTCTCATTATACCTTTTATTGATATGAAAAGGTGTTGACAACTTTGATATGCATAAGTACAGAGATATATCTTAAGGTCCAGATCTTTGTATTTCATCCATCCTTGTACTGTATCTAAAGTGTGCCTGTACTGACTGCTACAAGAGCAATACCACTAGTAGCAACAGATGATACAATACCTCCAGATGCAAAAATAATTGAAATGGAATTACCAAATAATCACCATTTTTAAAATCTTTTTATGGCTTGTTTATATGCCCAACATTTTCGGTGATAAGTACGGTAATATGTTTTTAGTTCTTTAACCTGTTCTTGTGTCAATTTGTCTGAAACATGATTCCAGTCAAATATTTTCTTTTTAGTTTTACTCATATATATAGTTTATATAATCAATTTTTTATGGATACAATATATTATTCCTGATATTTGTCCACATAGAGGATTCCCTCCAAAAAAGTAATTTGTTCGGTGTTCTGGAATAGCATATAAATATCCTCGATCAAGTGAGTGATTATAAAAGAATCGACCACAGGCATCATGCAATATACGGTGTGAATGAAGTGTTTCAGACCATCCAAATATGATTTCAACCATCCATCACCTGGACCAATGAGACCAATTTCATTGTCATTCAATTCAAGTACTTCAGTTATTGTTATGATTTTATTGAAATGTTTATGGTATGGATATTGATACACCAAAGCTGATTTTAATATGACATCATCAATATCCAGATGTTTTTCTTTTGTTTCAAGAAAAAAATCTTTCAATATATTTTTTTATGTCTTGTATCATATAATATATTATCACATTATTTAATTAAGAACAACTGTATCATGATCAATTCCATACCATCTACACAGTACAAAATGATGAAGTTTTGTTTCTGTTTCTGTCATTCTATGGTTTTTATCAACAGTGAAAAATGCAATATCACCTTTAAAAGGAATACCACCATTTGGATCAATAGCTCCAAATACTATTGTATTAGTTTCAGGTGATGATCCTGCAGTAAAATTAGATACTTTTTACCATTACACCAAACTTCAGATTTATTAGATCCACCTGGAACATCCCAATGGATTGACAAACAAATCCATTTATTAAATTCACCAGCATTTGCTTTTGATGGAAAACCAACAGATGAAGTTGAAGAATTACCAGCTGGTGTATTTACAATTCCTTGACCAATTATCAAATGATTATTTGTACCTCCACATACAAATAAGTGACCAGATGGAGAAAAATAAAGAGATTTATCATATCCTCCATTATCATGACCAAACAAACCATTTCTTACAACAGCAAAACCATTGAATGTATTCATTCTATAAACTATCATCATATTAACAATATCAGATTCACCAGCTGCTGGATTAAGATTAATATTACTAATCATTCTTTTTGTTCCATCAAATTTTAAAAAAAATATCTACCATTTATTTTTTCTGATTTATTACATATGAGAGGTTGATTGGCTGATGTAGATTGACTTGCATGGTTTTCATATAATGTTTGATCATATAAATTGGCTACTTTTCTTGTTGAATTATCATAGTTTGCTTCAGTTGATAAACCACGATCTACTTTATAAATACACGATGCCCAAGTTGTGTAATATTCCCACAAGTGTTTCACTCAATGTTTGATAAGCAAATGATCTAAGATAACCAAGACTGATTGCTGAATTGTTATCTGATGGAACAAATTGAATGTTTCTTATTTCATTGTTATTCATATCAATATCACCATCAACAGTCCCTCCAGTTGTTTTATTCAAATAAGTATTAGATAATGCAGCTATATTAGTGTCTACATATTTTTTATGAAGTGCGTCTTTGTTATTTTAAATGATGTCATATTTAGATTACCACTCATTGCATGTGTTCCATCTCTTAAAATAGCATCTCCTTTGTTTGATTTTGTTAGAAGTACAGTATCAATTTCTTTTTTGGAATATGAATCATTCAGATTGATCCTGTTATTTATTTTAGATATACTGCATGTAGTTGAATGTGGATTATTGCTGTTATCATTCAATATTCCAATATGTTATTCAATTATGTTAATTGAATGTCTTGACAATTGAGATGATCTTTAATCAGTTTTACATGTATTAAAATAAAAATTTATATTACATGTTGCTATTTCTCCGAACTGTTCAAAATTAATACTGAAATAATAAACACCACTATTCAAATTTTTATTGGTGTTATTTTTTGTGAGAGTATATAGTACTATTTTATTTCGATATTTGTCATTAGTGGTATTTCTATGACCACGACCTGTTTGTTGTTGCGTACGTATAATAATAAAAAAAAATGAAAATATTTGAAGTTCAGGATAGTTATGCTGACCTAAACACGATAATCTCTGATTTTAAAAATATTAGCCCCTGCTTATCTAAATAGCTGCCTCGATTTTCTTATCTCTATTTCTCTCATGACTGACCCTTTTTATTACAAATATGGTACTTTACTGTATTTCACTTCAACTAACGTAATAACTCTTAGGCCATCCACACACCACCTGCTTCGATTAGCCTTGCTATTTGCAGGTGGTGTGATATTTGTATATTTAATGTAAGAAATAAAGATGTTGTTGTTAGTTTTATTACCTTCATAATAAACTGAAATTATTTTTAATTGTGCATTAAATGGTAATAAAAATTTATTTTGAGGTGTACCTAAATTCAATAAATAATATTCATTGAATGCAATACTTCCGGAATATTTGGCATTTACCATGATTGGTAAACCAATGATATTATGATTGAAATCTATTGGTTGATAAAAATTTAGTACATCATTTGCAAAATCTATATATTTTTTATTACCTTTATAAATACTACTCGAAATGTATATATCTTCATCACAATAAACTTGATCTGCTACTTTGAATTTATTATATATATTTGTAGGTTGGTTGAATGTGATCTCATTATGTCCAGTGTCATAATTGATGAGATTTTTGGATGGCTGACTATTGATTTGTCTCTTATATCAATGTCATTGAAACAATTACAGTCTTTCCTGTAAAACCGTGAACGCCAGAAAAAGTTTCTGGAATGTTCATTGTTTCGCAACCAATCAGATGCAAAATGAAACCACAACCTAATTACTGTTACTGTTTGCGGTTTAGTTTTCTCACGTGTGATTGGCTTTTTACTTGAAACACAATAACATTCCATAGATATTTCTGGTGTTCACGGTTTTACGGGAAAGACTGTAATTTTATCAGTGACAGAAAATTTTTGTTCTAGAAGTAATCCTTGTCTGAAAATAACATTTCCTTCTGCATCACCCAACATTAGAACTTTATTTGAATAAGAATCATATTTGTCACGATCATTCAAATCAATATCAACATTCATTGTCATTCTATCATTTTTTGTTTCATAAAGTAGAATATTATAAATTGACGAATCGACATTATTTAGTTAACTATCAATACTGTAAACGACTAAATATAGTGGTAATTCATTTGGTGTTGGAGGAGTGACACTGTCAATATGGGCTGTGTAGTATAGAAAGTGACTTACTGCTGTTAATTGTTTGACCTGTACAATTGCTTTAGTATAATAATATTTAGTATTCCCTATATCATAATCATATTTGGCTGAATGATGGTATGGTATGGTATGGAAATACCAGTCCCTGTGATAGTTATCTGAGCCTTATTCCATAATATTTTATTTGTGAAAAACTGCTCAATACAAACACTATGATCCTCATCACTTGCACTACCTAATTGAATTGCCATCCTATATTGATAGTTATTTGATCCATCATCAGCGGCTCTGAAGTATAGAACCTTTTTGTCAGAATGAAAACTCCAACTCAAATTGTCAATCTTGTCTGAAACCCAACCATATTCAGTTGATATTTCATTTATATCATCCATGATGTATTTGAATGTGTTTGTAAGAGAATGTGAAGGTCCACCTTTTGTTTTATCATTGACATAATCTTTTCTTACGAGTTGGTTATTTGCAGTTGTCTGCTTTTGGCATACAATTGGTTCTTCAAATGTTTGATTGTCTTTGATTGTCTGATCAGTGCTTGTAAAACAAATGAATCTATTATTGTTTTTCAAATCAGGAACCATTAATAAATTATTTCCAGTTTGTGTCAGACTAGTTAAATAAACATCTTTATCACCTGAATTAAGTTTCAAAATTACACATTGCAGATCACCATTTGAGCCATAAACAGGAACTTTCCCTTCAGTAAGAACACCAGGTCCAATTCCTTTTATAGGCTTTCCTTCAGCTAAATTCATAATCTTGTAATTAGGGGTGGCGAATGGTAAAATCCGAGACTCGCCGAGACCCTTGTTTGAAAATCCGAGACCGAGATTATAAACTTTTCGAGCCCGAGACTTGATAATCGTGTGCTACTCTCATTACAACAGTCACCTGGTAACACGTTTAGTTATGGATTAAAAGCCGATTAACATTTAACCTTTTTGACGGCCTATCACGACCCAAGATTTGTTAAAGTCAACCGCTTTATGATTTCCGCTCTTGTCATTAGTGGGGTCAAAGTTCATCAATAGATTATCAATCCAGCCGCGCACTTTATCCAAAGACCGTTTTTAGTCAGTTACCGTCCGTTTAGTGTCGTTTTGCTGAGAGAACATACAATGCGTGTAATGTAAGTATAAGCAGTAGTAGTGTAGCAGTCATATCGTTCCAAGTTATTCCAACATAGCCATACATAATTTATAAAATCGCCTCGGGCTGGACTCGTCTTCCTGTAAACTTGTCAAAGATTAATTGCGTTCGACGAAGAATGCTTCCTAGTTTCGTGGGTTTCCTGTGAACACTAGCGAAAGCTCTGAGGGTTTTTTGGGCTTTCTATAGGGCGGGCAGTTATGACGTCACATTATCGTTGCGCAAAGGATTCTGCCTCATGTGACACAAAATTCTGTCTTCTTCGCGAACATCGGGTGTTGGCGGACGTGTTGTTGAAGAATTCCGTAGCTGCTGCGGACGTTTTGTTGAAGAATTTCGTAGCTGCTTATCAAAGCCTGAGGGAAGCGTGTGCCATTTCTGGACCTTGTACGTCAACCAGGACATGGCCTGTTTTTCATTGTTCGCCATATTTGAGCCAACTGACCGTTGTAGTCGCATACAAAACGAACCAAGTAGTGTTGCTATGCGGCCATTGAGCCAACTGACCCATTGTGGTCTCAAAACAAACAAAGTCGGTCAGTACAAAATGCAGACTGCAGGCTGCAGACCGGGTACAAAATGCAGACTGACAAAAAACGATTAATTTATGACAACAAGATATTTTGCACCACGCTGTTTTGATGTTCACTTAAACGCCCCTCCGTTAAACCGACGAAACTGCTTGTTAGATGTTTGAATGCTCCTTGAAAGTCAATTTACGTTAACTTAGCATTCGAACGAATTGCGTTTCTGAAAGCTCATCCGCAGTCACGCTGTTACTCCACGCTGATTGGATGATGGTAAAGAATGCATCCAATCAGCGTGGAGCAAACAGCGTGACTGTTGGTGTTAGCACACGAAATCCCGGCCGCTGGTCGCTTTGAAGTTGTATTTCTGGAAAATTATTTGGCGGTTAGCACTTGTATTTTGTTGATGATGTTTTGTTGTCTTTGTTTTATGTCACTTGCGAGCTTCACAGATTTGTACACCGAGGATGAGCCAATTTCTGGGTGAAAATCTGCTTGGCGCTGGGCGGTCGAAAATTTTCCACCCTTGACTCCTTCTTATACCGTGCAGTAAGAGTCAACGCAAAACCCACCAAATCGCCGTCAAATTGACCATTTTGTAATGGGCAAACAGTTTAAGTGGAAAACAATTTAAAATACTTGGGACAGCTTGAGAATTAGTTTAGACAAAACATACGCAGAATTACTCAGCATGCAAATGACGAGTGTCATGAATCTCGCATGTAAACAGTAAATAATCTATTAACATTTACATTCGCAAATGTCCGAAATTTTCGCCACTAAACTCGGGGGAAGTTTCACATGCATTATATCTTTTGATCTTTCCACAACTATAAATAAATCATTACCGAACCATGCGGTAAAATAACATTTCTGAAAAAAAGAGAGAGTTAAAGTGTTATTTATGGGAGATGACATTGTAAGGTTATTGCGTGACAATAGGTAACGAATGTTATCTCGTTTCTGACGCAAAAATCAGTTCTTCTGGTCAGTCTGCATTTTGTACTGACCCCAAACCAAGTAGTGTTGCTTGGCTGCCATTGAGTCAACTGACCCATTGTGGTCTCAAAACAAACAAACCATATTCATGTTTTGTTACATTTTCCCTTGCAACTATTCAAGTTTCTATCATTCATGTTACTGTTACAAAAGTTAGTCTCGCACAATCAGTATCTGAACTACATTGTAACTAAGTAGATAGACATGTTTTGTTACATTTTTGGGCCAGTTCACTATTAAAGTTACTATTGTTATGTTGCTGTTTAAATACTTCGTCTTTCTCATTTAAAGTCTCAACTAATTTCCTCCTATGTTTTTCGTATGATTTTAGCTAAATTCATTGAACTTCGAACGCACTTATTAATCTTTGATTACTTCTAGTTGTAGCTTTTACCCCGTTTTATCACACTTGACAGTGTGTTTCTTGATAGATATAGCTAGATATGGAAGGCTTTTAAATGCCGAGTTTGCTTTTAGCAACTCTCATGGCATAAGCAAAGCTTAGCAAATTTAACGAAAAATTATTTTCTTGCGCGATCTTATCCGTTAAATAACGTGGCTAAACAACAATTTCTGTAAACCGTAGCCCAGGTACACTAGTTACTGAGCCTTGAAGCATAACCACCCAGAACTAGCACCAAAACTAGATAACCACCAGATTGCAGTTTGCAATGTTTTTTAGTAAAACAATTGCCAAAGTGGTGCTTTTAGCTTTGCAGTGTAACAGCTTGTACTCCTCTAGTCAATTCTTCAAATACAATTGTTCATTGTTTTCGAGACCATGTTACACCCCGAAAATCTTGAAATTATCCAGAGCTCCTGGAACTGTATTTTCGACTTGATAGCCAGCTGCTGTTTGGATGTAGTACTTCCCGATGTAGAACTTGCAAAGTGATATTTTAATCTTTAGAAATCTATATATCTCTCTTTTTTTTCGTCTTTGAATAAAAACGATAGCTACAGCATATACAAAATTTAGAGTTGCTAGTATATTACTTTACAGAGAACCCTTGCGCAGGATCCGCGGAAACTAGCCTGGTTTTGTACGATTTCTTTTAGTTCTTTACGTCGGAGATACCGACAAAAACTATCGAACAAATGAACGACAGGCATTTCAAGACCGGAGTCTCTGCTGTTTAGAAGGCTATAGAAGTGGATCATAAATCATAAAACAAAATCGCTTATCACAAATAACTCGCGCTTGCAAATGTAGTGTAGCTCCCCCTCTTGGGCCAAAAAGAAGATTAATAGCCCGCAAAGGATAAGCAGTTTTCAGGACTTTTTGCCTTTTTGCAAAGTCAAAATTACTCGAACAGCAGTAGTTTCCATGAATCCATCACCTTATGTGTAACATGTCTGTTTCTAATATCAGCTAATAATCAGCTGATACGCACCTACAGACTCTACAGGTGTGAATGATGTGTTAGAACTCAAGTCTAAGTATCTAATCATTTCCATTAAAATTGAGAAATTAAACGAGACTTACCTTTAAGTTGAAGTTTGATTGAGATTCTATCACATGACCAAGGGAGGCATAAGAGATCACATGAGATAGCACAGTGCACGCACCAGGTCATTCTTCAAAGATTGTGGGTGTGTCAGATAAATAACTGGCTGAGAACAAGCAGCTGATGCTCCGATATGGGAGGGTACATGGGAGGGCATGTGATCTCTTATGCCTCCTCCTCAATCAAACTTCAACTTAAAGGTAAGTCTCGTTTAATTTCTCAATTCTATCACATGACCGGAGGCATAGAGAACCCATGAGACTTTGAAGCTCTGACACGGCCACAGAGTAAGGAATCAAATTGTGTTGTTTAATCAAACAAGATTCTGTCATTAGTAAATTACAATGGGAGTACCAATGAAGGGCCTGTTCCCCGGCTTAGACGCAATTGTTGAAATACATTATAAGTTCAAATGCATTGGCTCCATCAGTAACAATAAAGCAACATTTCTCCCAACAAAACAAACAGTAACATGCATACGAAAATGTCAACAAAAGTTTAGTCCCTGAACCAGGTAGAGTACAGGAAATTCTTTGTCTATGAGGACAAAATGGCATCAACCATGTTATTTTCTTTGGCTACTGGTTTGTTATAAAACTTGCTGAAGGTCTGGGCAGATGCCCATCCAATGGTACTTAGGATCACGTCTAGTGGCACATCCTTGGCATTTGCCTTAGAAGCTATTGCTTCTCTGGTACTATGTGCAGTGAAGGTGGTTATATCGATACCAGAGAGTTTCAAAACCTCCTTAGTCCACCTCGAAATGGTGTCACGGGACACTGCCTTGTGTGGTCGTACAAAGCTAAGAAACAGCTGTTTCTCACCAGTCCGTAGAGGATTTCTTTTCTGGATGTATTCTTTTAATGTGGATAGTGGGCAAAGTTTGGGATCAGGCGTGTACTCATTGATTACCAGAGGCTTACACTGTTGGCCTGGTTTGCTGGTTTTTGTGTGTTGAAGTAGTTGGAATTGCAGGAAGTGGTGTTCACAGTCATACCATCCAAGGAGAGTAGGTAGAATAGCCTGTCCTCACTGTCCTGTTGCAAGCAGAAGCAGCATCACTAATTTTAATGTTAAATACTTCAGTGAAATGGCGTCATGTGGATGTAAGGTCCTGAGGTAAGTAAAAACTTTAGAAACATCCCAAATACAGTTGTATTTGGGTTGGGGTTTTCTGAGTTCATAAATTCCTTTAAAGAAGCGTAGTACCAAGGGGTGTGACCCAAAGTGTTTCCCACTGTCAACAGTAACAATGGACGAAAGTGCACACCGCGCTGTATTTATAGTGGAGTAACTCGGGCCCTGATTGTAAAGGGTCATGAGGAAGTCCAAGCCCTCATTTATCTTTGGTGAACTGTAAGTAATGCCTCTTTGATGACAAAATGCCAACCATTTTTCAATGTATATTTTGTATTGTTTTTGTGTGCCCACTCTCCAGGAAGCCATGAGGATCTTGGTAACGTCTGGAGAAACATTGAATTATGTGAAGGATTCCAAGAGAGCGGACAGACCATTACGTGTAGTTTGTTGTGCAGTGGGTGTACTTGTTGGGTGGCATGTTGCAGTAGGCTCTTCGAGGGTTTCAATATCCAGGGTTGATGGCATAGCAGCTGTAGCACTTGTGAAAACCAGGTTTGAGTTGGCCACACTGGGATGATCAGAATTCCTTTGGCTTGGTCCTGGGCAAGAAACGAAGCAAAAGTGTTGTACTTCAAAGGCCCCCCTGAAGCCCGTGGGGGGTGATCTTGTATGATGTCTTTTTCTTTTTTCTCTTGGAAGAATATGGCGGAGGATTCGGAGCTTCACTGTTCTCTTCAGGAGCTGTCTCTTGATGGTAAATCTGAATTCAAATAAACCAATATTGCAATGTCCCCCCAAGATGGTAGCCATCTTGGGCGTGGTATCTGGCAGAGGCTCCTGCGCTTTCCGCCGTCGCCTGTAAAGCTGTGCCTGCACTTACATTACTCAGCGGATCCTCCTGAAAAAAAACCTTTAGCCTCTGTGGAGGAGAGAGTAAAAGTTAAACTTTCTCCAGTCAATAGTGAATGCATCTACGAAGGCACACCCAGGGTCAGGTTTCCAGGAACAATACAATGGGAGTTGATTATTTAGCCTTGTGGCAAATAGGTCGATGTTTAACTCTGGGTATGAGGACAAAATAACTTGAAAGGCTTCCTTGTTCAGCATCCATTCATGTTTGTCCTGAAATTTACGAGATTTTGAGTCTGCACTAACATTTAATTTCCCTGCGATGTGTGTAGCTGAAACCCACAGCTGCCTCTGAATACACCTGTCCCAAATTTCTTGGGTGAGGGAATTTAACTGAGGGGATTTTGAACCCCCCATGTTATTAATACAAGCTACTGCCGTAGTGTTGTCTATCTGGAGCTGGATGTGGCCCTTAATGGTTTCTTTGCAAAATGACTTGAAAGCAAAGAAAGCTGCCTGTAATTCTAGTATGTTGATATGTCTAGTTCTTTCCAAGGATGTCCATCTCCCTCCAACTTCGTGATTACCATATACTGCCCCCCAGCCTAAAGTTGAGGCATCAGTCTGAACAATCATGAAAGGGGTTGGATGGATAATGTCACGAGATGAATGTGGCATGTTGTCAATCCACCACGTCAGCTCTGCTACTGAGCTGGGTGTCAAAGTCATATGAGATTGTAATCCCCCTTATGTGTTGTCAGGGCATAGGTTTTGTCCCTCTCCAGGAACCGGCAGTGTAAAGGCCCAAATTGGACACCTGGAAAGTTAGACACCATGAGGCCAATAACTTTGGCAACCTCTGAGATTAGAGGCCTGGTCACAGTACGTAACCTTTTGCAGGCTTCAACACTTTTAAAAAAGTTTTTCCCTCGTCGGCAAAACAGTCATGCTAAGAGAGTCGAGCCTAAACCCTAAAAACGTGAGGGTCTGAGTAGGTATAATGACAGATTTTGTGGGTTGTAAGTGAAAGCCCAGGTGGTTGAACAAAAGTGCTGTGGCTTTAATGTTGCTGCTACATTCTCGAGCGCTGTCCCCTTGTAGGTAGGAGTCATCAATATACCCTAGGCTGAGATGGCCCAGGGTATGTAGGGAAGCATAAACTGGTTTAAGCAGTTTAGTGAATATACGTGGGGCACTAGACAACCCATTTGGCAAACAGGTGTCCTGGTAAAGCATACCATTAAACACAAATTTCAGATATTTTTGGTGTTCTTTAGCAACTGGTACAGAGTAGTACGCATCTTTGAGGTCAATTGATGCCATATAACACCCTGGCTTCATCATTCTAATGGCTGATTCAAGGGTGTCCATTTTACAATGGTGATATTGTACAAACTCGTTGAAAGGCTTGAGGTTAAGTATCATACGGTGAGACCCATCTGGTTTAGGTCTTAGGAATATAGGGGAGACATATTCACCAGGTTCTGGTAAGGAAACTTTGAGTACACCTTTTAGAAGTAATTTGTCAATTTCCACAGCGACGATGTCATGCTGCGACTGATTAAATGTACTTGGTCGCATATTAGCTTGAAATGGTATCACGCCTGGTTTGAACTCAATTTTGACCCCTTTTACACACTGTAATGTTGTGGGATCACTTGTAATTTCTTGCCAATAAGGTAAAGACCACATAATTTGGCCTGCTCTAAATGAACCCTGACTAGCAAGTAACATATGTACTTCATTAATTGCAGGGTTACAGCTTAATAGTTGGCATACCTTTGTGGTTAAGGGACTTTGCGTTAGGCCTGCTTGGATTCTCCCTCCTTCTTCAATCTTGTCCTTAGAGGGCGGCCTTTGGCCAAAAAATCATTCCTTGGCCGTTGATATGGGTGGAACCGTCGATTGCCTTGGGTTTCCTGGTTTGTACAATTGTAGCGACGGGCATTCGAGCCAGAATTTCCGTTGCGTGCAGTGTTGCGTTGCGGGGGGCGAACTTTCTTGGTAAGCTTGTTCGCTTCAGAGATGTTTTTGGTGAGTTTCGACAGGTCACCAAATAAATATTCGGAAGTGGCAGGCACTGTAGCTGCGCTACATAAGGCGGCATAATCCTTGTGGAGATCTTTCTTCATTGCCTGGCGGCGAGTGCTGTGTATATCATGGTAGCACTGCAATGACAAGGCGATGGCATCTGTTAGATATGTGATTAGCTCTTTGTCATAAGCTTTACCAGATGGCTGCTGTTGCAAAACATGGTCTGTTGCTGTAATAGTCGCCACCAACGAGGCGATCAAAGCATTCTGCATTTTCTGTGACTTCGAATCCTGTGTACGAACAGGCGCAGGCAGGTGGTTCCAAATTAATGGATTTACTCGCGGTGTATGAAGTCCCTCCACGTTCTCCGGGCGGGAATATTGGTCGATCCTCGTCTGTGATTTATCCTCGGGGAGTTTGTCTTTAAGCAAGCTCAAGACAATTTTAGCGAGGCCCTCGTCCACAGGGCGATCTGTTCTCTCGCTGAGGTCAAGTTCGGACGCGATGTCCTGCAAGAGGCTTTTTCTGCCGTCTTTGGTTTGTTCGGCTGGCGTACTGCCAAGCCTGGCAACGCAAGTGCTCAGAGACTCAATTTCATCATTATTCTCGTCATCCAGGAGGTTTTCTTCGATTTCGGGATCGATCTCTGCGAGTTCCATGGACTCCTTGAGGGTTCTCACTTGTGCTTTCAGGGCTTTTACGTCTGAAAGGATGGCTGAAATTGCTTCAGTTAGTGCAGGCGTTCCCTGCTCTGTGATGTTCTCTCCATCGAGATCCGCCATGTCTGCCTGGTGGGAAAATTTCCCAGCTACGTTGGGGCAGCAAAACGCCGTCATTTTTTGTTTGCCAACTGTGTTGGCGCGTAGATCTGGTTCCTGTGAGTCAACTACGTTAACTTCCCAGATATTTTCTCCGTCGACTCTTGTAGAATTCTACTGATTCTTGTTAAGTAATGATCCTGGTAAGAAGGGAAGCAATTTCTTTTGTTATGGTGCAATAAGCTTCCCTCACATAGGAATGTTTTCATGTTCACACAGAGAATGCATAAACCTACAAAAAGGCAGTCTACAAAATAAAATATATTTAAACTTTGTTTTTAAAGGATATTTTTTGGTGTTAAAAGATTTCAACCAATCATAAGAGTTGAAAACAATAGCCAAGAAAAGTTTGCAATTTTACATGTTCCCCACATAGAATCTGTCTTACTCAGTCTCACAAGAGATTTTGTTATAAGGAAGTTGGTTAGAAAACAAGGGATTAATATACCCACTGCTTTGTAAAGATTTTATAAAATTTAATGTTTAAACCAATCAGAAGTGTAGTAGAGACAATAGTAAAGAGAGCACCTTTTTGCATTCCAACATGTTCATTGCGCTTGGTTCTTTCCTTCTTATCTGGACCATTACTTAATCACAGTGAAAAACAACCTTCTCGGCGAACTACACGTTGTGCAATGACCTGGCGCGTACGCTGTGCTATCTCATGGGATCTCTATGCCTCCGGTCATATGATAGAATCACACACACCCAGATACAGACGATTGTTCTTCAGCTGGAAGTAGTGTGACACGAAAGAAACCGGCTAAGGTGAAAAAGTCTCGAAAAGAAAAAACTGGCAGGTTAATCATATCGTAATTAATCATGGTCACTACATATAGTGTGTACTTTGAGCTACTATTGCTAATACGGGATCTTAGTCACATTTTTATAGACGCTCACTTGAAAAATTGGTATTGGAAGTTTTAGTATTCTGACCCATTAGGAGTTATTAGGTTAACACAGCTTTACAAGGTAAAAAGTGAGAACATAGCGATCATTCTAAACCCTGCAATATGCCACGTGTCCAGTACAGTTTAAGCTGGGATGGCAACTATCAGGAGTATCAGGATATGGTGACTGTTCAATTTTCATGATGATGTTGATAAGGATATACAGTTTAGTGACTGGATTTTTCTGTGATATTCATGTGTACTTAATTTGTTTTCTCGCAGAAGACTCCAATCAAAGAAAAAATAAGCGAAAAGAAAAAAGAAAAAAAGGAAACGTGTCACAAACAAAACCAGTGACAGTTCAAGTGAATCCAGCGGAGAACCTTGTTTAGAAAAGAGTGCAACACTAACTTGCGATGGAAGGTTTAAATTTTACAAAGTTGGGAAAACTTCTCTCTTGACTTTACAACCATAATTCGATTGAACAAAGGTATTTCGCTAAGCAATCTTTGGAAAGACTTGATACAACAGTAGTATAAGACGGATGGATAGATCAATTTTATTCATATATGCACGCAGATTCAAGGGTATTAAAACCGGTTTT
>OX419346.1:9233300-9238300 GCA_948470475.1 Galaxea fascicularis
GTCAGTTATTTCAACCAGCCTTTTCCACGCTTCATCCTCGTAAGTAGCCCAAAATACTTCAAGGATATCATCATGCATATGTAACCGACTGTTCTTTCTTTTATTTATGTGGTGTTCATGTAAGGTTTTCTTCTGCTCGCGTTGGAGTAGCTGGAATTCAGAAGTGCGTACCGCAACTTCGTCTTCTTCAGCTAACGGACATGATTCCACCTTGTCAATGCAACGTTTAGACCCTTTATTCTTGTTAAACACAGCTTGGGAAACTTTATCATTGAATCGTACTTGCTTTGAAATATTCTCTCTGGTCTCAGGTTTTGCTGTAATACACACAGCATGATTCTCTCACTTTATTAACAACTAGCGAACCTCTCAGAGAACGTTAGGATCGAAACCCACCATCAAATTCTACACTGTCACCTTCATTCTTCTCTAACTTGACTAACTTGTTTTCTTTTTGTTGCATGGAAAGGTAGTGCGTGTGACCTTTGCTCGAAATCGGATCAATTTGTATGCAAGAAACAATACTCGCTACTGATTGGTGATTGTACTCGTCAACTGAGCTTGGTTAAAAAAAACAAAAATCGGATCAATTTGTATGCAAGACACAGTAATCGTTTCTGATTGGTGAATACAGTTAATCGGTTTTTGGCAATTTCGACCAATGTGAAGCAAGAGAAGCAACCAAAAAGAGAAGAGACCTTTGATCGCAATCAGACCAATTTGTGTGAAAGAATCTAGAGAGTCAAAATGGAATCAGTTAAAGCCTGGTTTCCATATGATCGTCCGGATCGTCCCGATCGTCCCAGTAGTCTCAAAAAATGTTCAGACGATCGGGGCGAACATATGGAAACGCTACCCAGACGATCGCAAACGACCCGGACGACTGAGACGACCTCGATCGCTTGGATAGTTTTGAGTTCTATCCGGACGATCGGGACGATCGTGTAAATTTTGAAGCGATCATATGGAAACGCTCTCAGACGACTGAGACGATCGGGACGATCGAAGGCTATCCCAGAAGTCATCACTCTTATCCCACATCTGCTAGCTCACGGGCTCCATTTCAATGGAAGAAGTGCAAAAATATCCAGCAATTTACAAAAAAATTTCTAAGGACTATAGGAATAAGTTTATAAGGATGAATATCTGGAAGGCAATAGGAGATAAATTCGGGTTGGACGCGGCTGAAGCAGAAAAAAAAAATAGGAATGTCCCAACCGCGTATGGGCGATACTTGAGAAAAAAAGTATGTTCCATTTGGCTCTGGGCACGATGCTGTCCCCTCTCCAGCAGAATTCAGTAATTTGGATCGGTTGTCAAACCACCTCAACCAAAGACCATCCACTGTTACAAACATGAAAAGTCTCGATGAAAGCGAAGATGATGCAGATCATAGTGAAGAAGCAGAAAGCATAAACAATGTCCAAGACTCACTTGAATACCCAAAACCTGTGTCTTCGTGGGATTCTTCGAGCTCTTCTACGGCGCAAAATCGAAAGAATAAGAAGGTAACAAGCCAGGAGACTCGCTCTGCGATTGATGTCCGCCAGTTCGTTTCCGAATATCGCACCAAAACTCTGTTGTCGGACCCAGGAAAATCGTTGACGACCGCGCGTCTTCAGTATTTGAAGCGATCGAGACGATCATATGGAAACCAGCAATCGTCTCAGTCGTCCCGATTGTCTCTAAATTTTTGGAAACGACTGGGACGATCGGGACGATCCGGACGATCATATGGAAACCAGGCTTAACAAAACCTGTGTGGAGATTACCAAAGTCATAACGAATCTTGTAAGTATACAAAATTCAAGTGAAGTTTTCGGTTTCTTTTCAAATTGCGGTAGTTTTATTGCTTTCAAAGAGTATTTCAACCTAGCGCAACCTAGCGCACAACCTAGCATTTCATTTCTCACCTCGTGCTAGTAAACTACTCCGCGTCAAATTCAAGTGAAGTTTTCGGTTTCTTTTCAAATTGCAGTAGTTTTATTGCTTTCAAAGAGAATTTCAACCTAGCGCAACCTAGCGCACAACCTAGCATTTCATTTCTCACCTCGTGCTAGTAAACTACTCCGCGTCAGTATGAACTTATCTTATGAACTTCATTTTTTTTTTCCTAATCTATGAAACAGATCTTACGACTTTGTTTCATTTGTTATGAAGAAGATATAAACCTCGAGAAAATGGACTGTTGCGGGAACTATGTACATAAACATTGTCAAGAGAGGTAAGACATCCTTTTTTTTTTTCACGGGTGTAGTATTTTGAGTTCCTAAGATGTGTGTTCATTTTTTTTTTATTCAGATGGATGAGGACACTAGTACCGTCTAGCGAAAATTGCGCCATGTGTAGGAAAGAGTTCAAGAAACCGCATGCAGAAGTGCAAGCGGCTGACTTGGACTTCATGATGCGCATTGCGGCGGTAAGATTTAGAAGTTACTCAATACACATAGAAAATCGGTCTCTTTTGTTATCCTTAATTGTTCTTTCAAGAACTCATTTGTCGGCGTTCTGATTTCTCTCTCTCTCTCTTTCTCCCTCTTACAGCTTTGTGAAGACAATCACCCAGAGATAGATAATTCACCAAAATGTATAGCGTGTATATATTTTAATAAAGGGTTAAACCCTATTCAACAACACGACTTTGCCTTTGCAATTCAGTGTATATTTGCATGTCGAAGCGTGAATGAAAATGAGAACAGTGATCATGAAAATTGTGATCACTGTCAAAGATTAATTGAAAAAGTCTACAGTTATTTCTAGCAACGAGGACAGTTTTTCAATTAACCTTTGCTGCCTCATTTTTTCATCCCGTTAGCTGAATTGCGAAGCCAAAGCCGTGTTGTTGAAAAGGGTTTAACTAATTTACCTTTGTCCTTATTGTTTGTAAATATTTTAATTTGTAAGTCATTGTTTCATTCCGCTCGCCGAATTGTATAGACATTGTTTAACTAATTTACCTTTTTTTCCTTATTGTTTGTAAATACTTATTGTTTGTAATTTTTAAGTCATTGTTTCATACCGTTCGCCGAATTGTATAGACATTGTAATGTTTATTTTTTCATAGGATTTAGCTAAAATATAAATAACCTTCGTTTTGCTTGTAAATACTTTAATTTTAAACCCTCGTTTGTAAATACCGAGATGAAATATAATGCTTAAAAGTACAGGAGTTATTGGTGTTCCATCTTACATGTGCGAACTCTTCATTCTTCCCTTCGCTAACAAAAAGTTGATGAATCATTGTCTGTACCCAGTGTTCATTTTTGAATCGGTGACTTCATCATATTACTGCTTAAAAGTAAAGGAGTCATTGGTGTTCCATCTTGTGCGAAATATTCATTCTTCCATTCGCTAACAAACAGTTGATGAATCATTGTCTGTAGCCAGTGTTCATTTTTGAATCAATGACTTCATCATATTACTGCTTAAAAGTAAAGGAGGCATTGGTGTTCCATCTTGTGAGAAATATTCATTCTTCCACTCGCAAACAAAAAGTTGATGAATCTTTGTTTGTAGCCATTGTTCATTTTGTAACCACGACTTCATAATACAACGAAGTTGACACCAAAATTTCTCCTCGTTCGTAAAGTAAAATGTTGGAACCATTAGTTCCCCAATTATAACTTCCATACCATTTTCATTAGTTGTTATTTCAACTTTGCGCCGACCTCCATTCTTCATCTTATCCCAAAGTTCATGCAGTAAGGTTACGATTTTATCATCCAACTGCAGTCTTTGCAAACGGCTTGTTAATGCGTCCATTTCCAAAGCAAAAATCTGTTGTTTGATCATTCGTTCCATCTGTAAATTGAAGTCCTTTTTACCATTTCCTTTATACACATCTCCAGAAAAATATTGCCACGTGTTTTCTTTTTTGTCGTTGGGAAGGAAAAGAACCGGTTTAACGGGTTTGTCTAGATTACAATATAAACAAGCCCAATTGAAATGCTAATCACGTTCAAAACTGGTTTGGTCTGGTTTTTCTAGCTAAAACTTGTTTCAACTCGTTTTCCCGTACCTCCTCATTGGTTCTTCGCTTCTCCATTGTTCTTTCCCTATATAAGTGCAACACTACCTGGATGATTGGGCGGAATCGTACCACCAGGCATCAAACAATCATCTACTCCAAAACATGCATACACTTACATCTCAATAACATATTATTAACCCAATCATACCAAGACATCTTGAATCTCATTAAACTCCCACGTGAAACCACACCCATACCAAGACATTTTTGAATCTCATTAAACTCCCTCTTGAAACCACACCCATACCAAGAAACCCCTCTCTTAAAAAACCGGTTTTAATACCCTTGAATCTGCTTGCATATATGAATAAAATTGATCTATCCATCTGTCTTATACTACTTACAACAACACATGATTGGGATCGAGCTTTTCAAAAAATTGCCTGTTTATGATGTGCACATCCATGTCACCAAAAAGGACAAAACGTACACAGCACACATGGTACAGCAGTGGAGTGAAGTCCGGGAATTTCTAACGCAAGGCTTCTCACTTCTAGGTATGTTGGCTGGTATGTTGTTATCAGCTGTTATGTTTTAGACTACAACTTAGGTTAATGTGATTTTTATTAATCATGTTTTTCTTCCTTATAGTTGAAGTCAAGGGTAAACTTTTAGACACTACCACTGCTTCCCAAGTCGGGGTACCGCAGCAGCGAAATCGCGACCCAGTGAAGGATAAAACCAAACAAAATGCGATTTTGGAAAGCAAACTAAAGGAGTTTAACGTTGACAAAAGTGCCCAACAAGATGCCACAGAGAGGACTCCTGCTCAAGAGAGCGCACTGGCCGAAATGATTAAACGTACGTATACCACATTGATTCTTCAAAGCAGGGAAAAGAGCAATCATTCAAATATCAATCTATAAAAAAACGAGCTCAAAAATTTTCAATCGAGCTATGGCATCGCCATCTTGAGTAACAGAGCACTATGTTAGCATGTTCTCAAAGGAGCATGCCTTTATCCGGTACT
>OX419346.1:9243300-9245800 GCA_948470475.1 Galaxea fascicularis
ACTCCAACACATGCACGTATTGCATCAAATACAGTTCTTCCTTGGACATAGGCACTCTGATTGTGATGAATAATTCTAGGCAAGATAGTTTGTAATCTTAAAGCAATCACCTTAGATCCTATTTTTGCATCACCATTGATCAGCGATATTCGCCTCCAATTGCTAATTTTTCCTTACCTTTTTTTTCAAGAACAGTTATAATAGCTTGTTTTTGCGAGTTCGACAATTCACCATAAACATATGAAGAGTTAAGGCTATCCACAATGGGGTCACCCACTACATCCCAGAAAGCAATATAAAATTCGACCATAAGACCATCATTTCCCAGCGATTTAATTTTGTGAAAAGATTTTAAGCTCTTAAAACATTCCGAAGCAGTTAATTTTCCTTAACAAAGTGTTGCCTCTTCAACTGACAGCTTTGATATTCCCGGATTACCTAGAAAGGAGTCTTGCCACTATCTGTGTCATGAAGTCAAGTCGTCATGTATTCATCTATTCAAGAAATTTGGAACTCTGTGGCCAGCCGCTCTGAACTGCTTTACACTGCTGTTATTTGCCAGAACTCTGTCCGTCTCCTCCTTCACCAACCGCATCTGTCTGATCACAGTCTTTTTACATGGGTTATTTCTCAAAAATGAAGCACAAAACCGAAGGGGAAACTTCAAGGCAACATCTTTCTAGGCCATAAGCAAACTTTCAGCCAATTTTGAGCAAAACTGAACAATGCCTTAAATTCTACATGTGCAGTTTATGCCACTAGCCCTTAAATGCACAACCATTTAGTGAGAAGAAACTATCAAGCAAACTTTGAGAAGCTGACGGAAAAAGTGAAGAACAGCTCCCCCAAAAAACTGTCGGCCGACTGTTGGCCAACTGTTGGCCGACAGTCGGCCGATAGTCGCCCAACTGTCGGCCGACTGTTGACCAACAATCCGCCAACTGTTGGCCGATAGTCACCCATAACAAAATAACACAACAGTTGCTCCTGGTTTCGTAATTCATTACACACCACTCCCTTTTCTTGCCGAAAACCTGGCTTCTGATCGAAGATAATTGTATAGCATGTTTCAACCATTTTGTTAAAGGGACACCAAATATTTCGACTGATAACAAAATACTCTGAAAATTGACAACTTAGTTAAACTAGCAGGGATTATTTTTCTTAGTATGGTTATCATCAGATGCACTGCAAGCTCTAAAGGAATTCAAAAGTCTTCGTAAGCTCTCCTTCTGTGGTCAATTCAAGGAGAAATCTTAGGAGGAAGACACATTTCTTGCTGATTTGGTCAAGTGAAGAAAGAAGAAAGCTAGCCTCCACTAGGTTCCAGTCAACTGAAACAAACAAGAAACTTAGAACAGAGAGGCAAATTCTAGCTCAAGCTATACAAACTTCACACCCTAAAGCAAGAACCAAGTGAATTGCTCGACTGTTTTCTTTAGAAGTCTGAATCACAGGGAACAAGCGCAAGTTCACAAATCCAGAAGCACACAATTTCACACCAAACATCTTTGTATTGAGCAGCCCGCTTCTGGAATAAGATGATACTCTGTCTACTGACAAGGCTGTGAACATTGCAAGGACCCAGGGGTCAACTCGCCAGCAAATGCAATATATTACACACAATCAATGCCCTGAGAACTGGCTCAGATGCAGGAGTGCTTTCAGCACAGAACAACCAGCCCAACAATGAAAACTCTTCACATCCAAACTCAAAGATCACTGTACCTAGCATCCAAGACAAAGTGCGAGACTTGTGGAAAATACAACCAGTAGAAGTCTCTGTCGCTCTCACCAAATGATCAGGGTTGGCGCAGCAGTGAGAGCGCTCACCTTCCACCGATGGTATCCCAGGTTTTGATTCCCAAAGTGGGTGTCATAAGTGGGATGAGTTTGTTGGTTCTCTACTCTGCTTCAAGAGGTTTTTTTGCCAGGTACTCCAGCTTTCCCCTCTCCCCCAAAACAAGCGTTTGATTTGATTTGAGTTGATTTAGAACTGCCAACAATTAAACAATTATAAAGATTTAAAATTGTGTGTGTGGTGCATTTGATCATATTCACATGCTAATTTGCACCAAACAAGTAATAAACAAATTACTATTGCTATTGTTATCAAACAACCTGCACATCAACAACAAAAAGAAAGATGGCCCAAGGAAAGACAAGGCATTTACCAGGGTTCTCGTTAAGTAACCAGTTATGTAAATGTTACAGCCTATCTCGATTAAAATATCATTGATATTATGCTGCAGACCATTAGCCCTCCTGTTCATCACATTTACAGAATATATATGTTCCCTGTTTTAAGATTTTTCTTCCATCAAACATTGGAAGAATAAAACTGTATCTACCAGATGTTATCGCATTGGAAATGCATCTTCTCTTTATGGAAGTATGCTTGTTTTTGAGTTTTGCATCCATTGAAAACATCGTTGAGTCAACCTTTGTCGTGTTTGCTTTTCATTCTTCTCATGGCCAGTTCAAACTTCCCATCATCCCT
>OX419346.1:9253300-9260800 GCA_948470475.1 Galaxea fascicularis
TTAAATGATGTAAATATAGGGTTTCACCCACCACTTCCTTGCAACTGAGCAGATGTTTTGCCTCCCTTTCACGTGCCTAAGAAAAAGCTTTCAATTAAGGAGTAGCCACATGCAGTCCTGCCTGTTTTTTTTTGGTTGCCACTACAGCTTTACTGAGTGATCTGCTTTCAGTGCTTGCTAGGCCCAGTAAATCTTTTAAGGCACAGAGCTTGGACCTATCCATGAGTCACCCTTTAGTTGATGCATCCAAAACAAGTGTGAACAACATGCAGCATACACCTGATGCACAATTTCAAGAAAATCTTGACTGATATGCTAGTCGCTTGGCAACGGGCGAAAGGACAACTGAAAAGAAATCAGAGTCCCAGGCAGGAATCGAACCTACAACCTCTGTAACACCGGTCGGATGCTCTAACCACTGAGCTATGTCTTTGTCATCGTTTCGCTCAGCTCTGTGACTGCAGTTATAGTATTTTCCTCATTTTGCTTTTGCCAGTGGTTTTGGCTGTGTTTGGGTACACCATTAAATGTAGGCAAGGCCATGGTTTCGATCCTCCCTTGGATCTCATCAGTTGCAGGGAATGGCTTGAGTAATAGAGTTGCTCTTGAGGCAACGTCATCGTCTTTGTGTGAGAATGGCAAAGCATTCTGTTTGGCGTGAGAGTTTGCTTGTGTTTTTATACCCACTGGGTGGATCGAAAGTACTGGGCTTTTATTGGCTATCTAGGTTGCCAAATGTGAAATGCGGTTTTCAATCCCTTCCTGTCTGAAGCTAGCACGTTTTCGCTTTTGCGACACTGAATGCAAGTTTCATGCATATTCAAATTAAAAGATTCACATGATCCGCCATTTTGAACTCATGTAGTAATTTATGCAACATGGCTTGTTCATCATTATACGAAATTAACAACATGTAAGTACGTCATCAGTATGGAATTTCTGGCTGTAAATTGCAGACGTCTCTCTCGCGAAACGCCCCTTGGGGCCGGGAGCGATGAGAGGCGGCTGTATTTGCAGGCTATAAAATGTCATGATGAGATTTAGAAAACTGATCTCTAAAGCCACTTTGATCAAATTGTATAAGGCCTTTATACTACCACATTTTCATTATTGTTCATCGGTGTGGCATTTCTGCGGTGAATGAAATACCGAGAAACTAGATGCTCTAAATAACAGGAGTCTTAGGTTCATTCTAAATGATGCTGAATCTACATATAATACTTTATTGGAAAAGGTCAACTGTGTTTCTCTATATAACAGACATATACACAATATGTTAATTTACTTTATTTCTTACTAAGTATCCTATCTACATGAGGATTATGTTTACTTTCCGTACTACCTCCTATAATTTACGTGGTAACTACATTCTGACACTCCCGGTTCCTAAAACTACTTCTCATGGCCTTCGCTTTTTCTTATCATGCCATTAAACTATGGAATTCATTACAGGACAATGTTCGAACTTTGAACCTTAATGACTTTAGAAAAGTATTAGCCAGCCTTAAATTAATGTAAATTTGGAAGATTTTGTAAATTAAATTGATATAATATTTTTAAATATACAGTAAACAGATTTATTTCATTTTAGGGGTTAATTGTAAATATGCACTAAATTGTATTTTATAATGTTGTATATTATGTTGATTTCTTTTATTATTTGTTATTTTTCTCTTGGAAAAATTAGCTTCTATAAGCTACTCTTTAATTCTAGAAAAAAATTACAGTTTATGTATGTATGTATGTATCTTCCAAGTCTGGTTGATGAATAACTTTTAACAACTTGCGATAATATATCTGAAGAGATTTGTCGAAGATTGTAGTTTACCTTCAACATAACAAGCCCTGCATGCCAGGTTGGCAGGGTTAAAGTTTGGTACATGTACGAGCATACAGTTTCTTCACTAAAATAATGGATTCAAATGACACTACAATAAAATCTTTTACAAAATAATTGCCCCCAGGAGATACAAACATACCTTACCCCTTGAACTCCTTTTTCGGCTGTGACAGAGCCCTTAGCAGTTGATATTGCTCCTTCAGTGATGTTTTACAATGATCTGGTAAACCACTTTCTGTGTCTCCATTCTCCTTTCTTAGTTTTAACTCAGAAGAGAAACTCTTGTTTCCTAGCTTAGCCACTATCTGATGATAGCCCATTCAATGCTATCAAGGGAAAAAAACAAAAAATGAAATCAGTAAATTAAAATCTTGTCTGCAGTAAGTGAAAAGCCAAAATCTTCTAGCTCTTAACAAACAGCTTGCTGATTGAGAAAAATTCAGTTCTATTCAGTAAAGTGGGGCTGACTTCGTTGGGACTTCAAGTCCATATGTTAGTCCCTCATTTAGTGTTTCTTGTCATGTTCACTAAATGGAAGTTACTATAAACTAAACTAAAAATGCATATCTTGACCTCTCAGTGATAAAGTTTGCCAAGTTTGAAAGAGCACACTCTACATTCATCTAACTGATATCACTATCCTGTCTCCTAGGGCTATGAATTCATTTCTCACAAATTTTTATATATAGATATATATTATCTTTACTTCCAGCTGAGAAGAGTAACAAAAAAAAGGACAGGGTTTTAACTACCATAATAATATACATGAAAAAATTACTCAATTCTGATTGGCTGAGAAAGGAGTGCAGCTCTTCTGTAACACGAGTGCAAAACATGTAACATGAGTGCAAAACTTGTAACACGAGTGCAAATTACAAATGCTTTCTGATTGGCTAAAAACACAAAAGAAACCAACAAGAACCAATCAGATTAGTGCTGTTTCTACAGCAACATATTGGCAGAAATTTTGAGATAAGACGCGGAGGAAAATGGCCGGGGTTTTCAGCAAACAATGATTTGGTTTTGCGAGCGAAACAACCATTGAAGAGCTAAAACAATTTTCCAAAAACCCAAATACAATAAAGAGTACATCTTTCTGGCTGAATGTATGGGAGACGTGGTGCAAACAGAAAAATATTGTCAACAAAATCGAGGAATACGAACCAGAAAAACTAAACAAGCTACTTGAAACATTCTACGCTGAAGTAAAAAATAAAAATGGTGACGACTACGAGCCAGACAGCTTAAGAGTGATGATAGCTGCACTTGATAGACATTTAAATGAGAAAGGATACAAGTTTTCCATCATAAGAGACGGAGTTCTACTCTTCCAAGCAAGTTTTGGAGGGGAAAGCTTGGCAGCTTCGCCAATCCGGTATGGGCAAACTTCCAAATAAAGCCAGAAGTTTAACTGAGGAAGAAGAAGAGGTGCTGTGGGAGGCAGAAAAATTTGGTTCCAAAACTCCAGAAGCGCTTATTTCTTCTATGTGGTGGCTTTTGACGCAGTTCTTTGGTCTCCGGGGCCGTCAAGAACATCACGCAATGAAAATGGAAGATTTTCAACTCTGCAAAAATGACGAAGGTATGGAGTTTGTGCAGTTTACCGAAGGTCCAACGAAGACCAGACAGGGCGGACTGCAGAGCAAGAACAGAGATTTTCAGCCACGAATGTTCTCTGTTGGAGGAGAAAGGTGTCCGGTTGCTCTCTTCAAGCAGTTTGTCGAGCGAAGACCACTAAACATGCGATGGTCAGGTCCTTTCTACCTCAGTATCAAAAGAAACCGAAGACTGAATGACAACATCTGGTTCAAAACTCAACCAATGGGTGTAAACACTATTAGCAACATGATGAAAACAACTGTGGCGGGTACTAGCCTTGAAGAAAGTCCCAAAAAGTTCACGAATCACAGTGCTAGAAAGACAACAGTGAGCAAGCTAAAGAAAGCAAACGTTGAACGCTCAGATATTGTCAAGGTCACAGGCCACCGAAGCGTACAATCCCTTGACGATTACGATGAAGCCGACGAGGAAGAACAACGACGACTCTCCAGTGCAATATCCAAACGAAATTATGAAAACCCCACTGCTGAGAAAAAGCGAATAGCAGTTTCCGACATCTCAACAACTGTGGCTCCACTCGCTCCGGTAAACACAAACATGCCTGTACCACACACATTGGCCGGCCCATAGATGACAGCGACAAAAGAAAACCAATTCCCGCATCACTTTCAGGTTTTCAAGCTCAGAATTTCTCTGTGAATCCAACCATGATGAGGTCCCAGGAACAGACCATGATGAACACGTTCAACAACTGTCAAGTGTCTTTCAACATTGGCCGCTCAAAGCGAGTTCCTGAGATTTCAAAACGACAGCCCAGTTCTTGTAAACGCCGAGCGTTCTTTATTGAGGATGATTCTGATTGAACGTTTACTTTTCCTATGAATTATTGTAAAGTGAGTTTTCTTTACACAAACGTAAAACGCTTGAAAGATGTTAAATCAGTCCTCACACATTTCCAAGTTCTAATTTAAATGATTTTGAAACTGTCGGTGTTGTAAAAGTTTGCATTTGACAAACGTTGTAATCCGTTTCAGCCAATCAGTTGAATGAACTAAAAAAAGCGCGCCCTGTCATTTTTTGTTGTAGTTATGTTTTTCGTGTATATTATTAATAAGTAATCACATGATTTCTCCTGCAATTTGGAATAAATAAGCACTTGTAAATTTTTCAAACACCACAAAGTGCACTCGCCCTACGGGCTCATGCACTTTTGTTGGTCTTTGAAAAATTTACTCGTGCTTATTTATTCCAAATTGCACTCGAAATCATGTGATTACCTATACTAATCATTCTATGCCCAAAAGATGATTGTGCAAGGTACATGAAGACAACAGTCATTTCTAACAAAAGATACCACAACGCAGTGTGGTTCTTATTTAGTTTTCCTTAAACTGCTAATTTAATTTTGTATTACACATTCTTCTAAGAAAAACTGAACATTAAGCCACATGTCTCCTAAGCCTAATTATTCAAAATTAGGGTTACTGGTAGGAGACAAAGGAAACTGATTTTCAACCTAGGTTAAAAAATTGGTGAATTTAATTTTTAACTGCAACATGTACTACCATTTGTGCTCAACCGCGAAGTGTAAACGAGACAGTTTCCCTGACAATTGTGTCAGTTGGAGCAATGAAAATGTTTTGTTTGGAGCACAAAACTATGAATGTTTGTCAAACAAACGTAGCATGTTTCATTCACGTGGTGTGAAGGTTTGACAAAATTAACTTTAGTCATTTTTCAGGGTTTTCACTGAACATTGAGCGATACATTCCCAAGTGCAAATTAATGTCTCTAGTGCAAATCACCCCTTTTTTCATAGGGGAGGAGGAGCTTGTGGAATGTGATTTCCAAGCATTCAAGGAACCTCTCTTAAGAGAAGTCCCTCATCCTGCCAAAATAACAAGCCTCTCTACTGCATCACTTCATATAACGAGGCATGACAAGAAAAACAAGTCGACCTATCTCCAGTATATTTTACGTTTCAGGTCAAGGAAATGCTGTCAGAAGCAAAAAACATCACCTTACAAGCATTTACATTCAAATCACCATCAGTTCCATGAATTGGGACTGATCAATATGAAGTGAAAACAAATGCAAGGCCCAATCGGCCAAAACATTTACCAACCTTGCTCGAGATACCGCATGAAGAGATTGTTACAGTTACAGGGCAGTTCAAAAGTTGAGGAGTATGAGAGCGCTGATCTATGCGGGGAGGAATCATGCGAGATTCAGCAAAATCTCTGCATCATGCACACCGACAAAATCTTAGAACAGCACTAGTCAACAAATGCTCTCTCAAAAACAGATGAACAAATGGACAAAAAAAAAGATGTTACTGAGCACCTTCAAAACTAGGAAATCAAAATACTAGCAAAATTGGAAAGGGTAAAGTCTGAGCCTCATGATGATAACATTTGTAGAAACTGCCACTTACGTTGGGGTCTCTGCTGCGTAAGCACATGTGTCTTGTTGAGCAATACTTGAGAAAAAAACATTATGGAGGCAAGATCCCTGCAAAGAAGGATGTCACTGTGGTTCTAGAGGAAGGGTTCAACTCGTATGGCAAACTTTGCACAACAAACATGTCAAGGTCTAAGCAGATAATCCAGCTAAATCTGTGCTAGAAAGGAAAGGAATCAAGTTTCCTTGACAAAGTTCCCAAGATTGTAGTGCTAAAACAGACGAAATTAACAAGCCTTCACCAATTTTAAATACTGCACCAAATGATGAAAATGGGGAAAGGCAGCAGCTTCCAATGCAGGAAAGCCTTTGCCACAAAGCTACAAATTCCACTGCTGCTTTCCCTTTTTCTTGAAAATGATCGGTAAAGCACAGGGATCGAGACTGACTTTTCAGCTTACTAGCCCAATGGCTAGTGCACAACTTTGATTCACTGACCAAAACAAATTATTCACTAGCCAGACTGGTTTCTTAGTTACTTTATTTTTCATCCTGTTAAGCAGTTCCCATACTCTTTTTCCCAACCGCAATACTGACGTGAAAGAACTGAACTTATCAGTTTTTAGAATAGGTTTCTTTTACCTTTGAAAGTGTTATAATGAGTTTATAAACACATCAGTAGAAATACAAAAATTGTAATTTTCAATGGCTTAAACTAGAATGTCAAATACTGTATTTACCCGCGGATAGGCCGCATTTTTTTCCTGGAAAAATGGGACCGAAATTAAGGGTGCGGCCTATACGCGGGTACAAGCGTTTTGACAGCTCATTAATATGCAAGAGATCTCACAGTCATACAAATTTCCTGAATTGGAGAAAGAACTGAAGGAATGGATTGACCAGAAGAGAAAGGCTGGTATTGGAATTTCCACCACAGTTATTCGTCTGAAAGCAAAATCAATGGCAAAAGCCAGAAACGTTGTTGAGAGTGCATTTAAAGCTTCAGTACACTGGTGTCATCACTAATTCATGGACTGACATGACTTGTTGATTCGCCGGAGAACAACAATTTCATAGAAACCTCCTGAGAACTTTGAGGACAAACTTCTGAAATTTGAAGCTTTCATCATTGCTGAATGAAAGAAGCACGAATATGAGCTCTAGTTGATCAGAAATGCGGACCAAACCCCACTTACTTTTGACATGCCTGCAAATTCTACTGTGGACTCAAAAGGAACAAAATCAGTGTCGATCATGACAACTGGTCATGAAAAAGATCGTTTCACAGTGATGCTAGCCTGCCTTGGAGATGGAACAAAGCTTCCCCCTTATGTGGTGTTTAAGCAAAAAACTCTGCCAAAAGATTTGGCACTGCCACAGGGTATCCATGTTCACGCTCAAGCCAAAGGGCGGATGGATGAATCACTTGTGAAAGACTGGCTGAACTCCATCTGGTCCAAAGTTGGCTGGCTTCTACGAAAAAGGAATCTCCTTGTGTGGGACTCTTTTAGAGCTCACTTAAGTGACAATGTTAAGCGGGTTTTGAAAAATTCACGCACAGATGTGGCCATAATACCGGGTGGGATGACAAGTCTTTTACAACCGTTAGACGCCTTAACCTTAATGCTTCCGTTGAAATGTTTGCAGATGATACCACAGCTTTCTGCATTGGAAAAACTGTTGACGAAGTTTTATCTAAC
>OX419346.1:9263300-9310142 GCA_948470475.1 Galaxea fascicularis
ATGTTAAATAAGGATAACAAACATGACAGGGATGATGATGATGATAATTTATATAGCACTTTTATCCGAAGGGCTCAAAGCGCTTTACAACACTTTTTGGGGGACTTTGCCAGACTGCTTTTTAGGCGAGAATTGCAGCCATGCAGTTTACAATCTTGTTTGAATTAATAGTAGGATCAACACAGGTGCCCCCATAATAGAATAAGTTATAGACCATCACACCGCGGACTACGTCCCCTACTCTTTCCGATCAGTGCATGGGTTCTTTAATGTCCCACACTAGTACTGTGAGACAGGACCTCTGGTTTTTATTGTCCTTACCCGAGAAGACTAGAAAGTCTAACCATTTGCAGATGTCATTACAAAGGTAGCATTTTCTCCTTAGTTATTTAAACACCCAGGTAATGATGGATTAACAGCTGAATTCTATAAAGCTTTTTGGTATACTTTAGGAAATCTGATGGTAGACAGTTTAAACTATTCTTATGATCATGGCGAGTTGTCAAATTCTCAGGAAGCCATTATTACCTTAACTGAGAAAAAGGACAAAGACAAACGGGATTTGTCCAACTGGGGACCAATCTCACTTATCAATGTGGACGTAAAAATAGGGTCAGAAGCTATTGCTAAAAGATTAGAGAATGTGTTACCAAATATCATACATTATAATCAATGTGCATATGTTAAGGTTACTGCAAACGTTCCAGGGCTAGTTTTGGCCAAAAAAAATATTTTTCGCCGAAAGAAAGGTCATTATTAAAGCTAACATATTCCGAAAAAATGAAAATAAAATCTCAAATCGCGCGCGAGTTATTGAGAAAAAGAGATTTTTCAATAAAGTTAATAAACCGTCAAGGTGTCATAATCCCAAGAAGGCGTGAACTCCCCTGCGAGTTCTTCGCGGCAACGGTCCTATTTCAACTAATTAGCATTTTTTTGTTTACACTCGAGTGTTCTTGTTCTTGTGGCGATCGAAATCATTTTCGTCGACATGAAACGTTCTAGGAAAGAGAAAAGTCCTTGAGTTAAAACTAAAGTAAAAACGGGACCCAAAAAGAAGAAAAGTGGCGAATTTGGGGATGAAAAGAAGAAAATTATCGCAGACACTGATAAGGGCTCGTAGTTTGATTTCACAGATCGGCGAAGAGAAATCTGGCGATGAACAGTGTAGTACTTCATCCGAAAGTGTAGTGGGAATCAGTAGAAAAAAATAATGGCAACGAACTTGCCAGAAAAAAGAAAAGTTATGAGAGAGCCACTTCCAAGAACAAGCCAGGATTATTCTTCGTCGTCGGATTTGTTTTTGTTTTCCCCATTTGATGACTATCCTGTCCTAGTAAGCGTGCGTGCAGAAAACGTGACCTAAACTAAAACTTTCCCGCGAAGCTCTTGTGAACGCCGGGGGTTCCATTATTTCATTGGCTGGCGGCTTTTCATGTTGACATATCTCTCCGATAAGGCGTGCCATGTTTACAAATCTTTGGAGGGCGAAAACTCGCATTCGTTTTTCGGAGGAGTCCTTCCTCTTTCAACGAATTTATAGGGTATGTAGAATTGACGGATTTCCGTGAAATTTGGCCAGAACTTGCACTGATGACTAAGGAACAAAAGTGTATCGGCAAATTCTTTTATTTTAAATATTTTTCTCGTGGCGACCTCTGACGCATTGCGTTTTGGGAATTGTTCGATGCTGGAACTTGACAGTTCCATAAAAAGATAACCAATGAAAATACAGGAAAATGCTGACACACTTTGAGAGATTGATGCTTTGTGATTAACACTGCACAGTTATTTTGCATCAACGATCGCATTTGATACCCGATAAATTCGACGGAAGGTCAATAAGTCATTTTGGCGTTTACCGGCTTCTGTCGCCTTATGAAAGGAGTAGCCAAACAGAACATTATTTTTTTCGAATTCTATATTTCATAACCTTTCTATTGATATATAGTTTGTGTGGGTTTTCTTGAAAACAGCGCGAGTACGATTTTTTTTCTGGAGGACACCCGCGAAGGTTTGCAGTAACCTTAAGGGCAGAACTATTTTTGATGCAGTCAGAACGATAGATGTCATGGAATTCTCGGAAAGATGTAATCTTGAGGGGAGAATGATTTGTGTAGATTTCAAAAAAGCTTTTGATACTGTCAGTAGAGACTTTTTATTTCGTACTCTAACCTCTTTTGGTTTTGGTCCATCATTTTTGCAATGGATTCACACATTTTACAACAATATCTCAAGCTGTGTCGTAAACAATGGTTTTTCTACTCAGCCCTTTGCAGTTGAAAGGGGTGTGAGACAAGGAGACCCCCTCTCTGCTTACTTGTTCATCATAGTGCTAGAAATTCTTTGTATTAGTATACGAAACAGTAAAGATATTACTGGTATTAAGGTAGATAATGAAGAGATCAGATTAAGCCTTTTCGCAGATGACCTAACTGGTTTCTTGAAAGATAATGTTTTGCTTTTAAACTTTCTTAAGCTTCTAGAAGATTATGGAAGTTGTTCAGGCCTGAAGATCAACCACGATAAATCAGAAGTAATGCTATTAGGTAATTGCGCTCATACTCTACAACAAGGCAACACCGTTTCAGGCAACTTAAAAATTAAAAAAGCTGTTAAAATTTTGGGAGTGCATTTCACCTATGACCTTCAGGCGAAACAAAAATTAAATGTTGATGAATTAATTAGTTCCATTCAATTAAAACTACGAATTTGGAGGTGGAGGGATTTGACTATTATTGGAAGAATTCAAATTGTCAAAACCTTTATCATTCCTATTTTCCTATATTGCGCGAGTTTGATATCAGTAAATAGAGAATTTGTGAAAGATGTGAACAAAATTATCTTTGATTTTATCTGGAAGGGAAAGGACAAAGTTAAACACTTTGCTCTTATTAGTGACATTGAAGATGGGGGACTTAAAGCCCCACATTTAGATTCCACAATAGAGACTCAGCGAGTCCTTTGTTGCAAAAAATTGGCAAGCGATCAACAGAGCAACTGGAAAAAAATTCTCCTGCATTATCTTAAACCTGTAGGGGGCAAACTTATTTTATGCTGCGATTTTGATTTGAAGAAATTGCCTGTAAAGCTTCCAGTATTTTATGAAGAATGCTTAAAAAGTTTCGCAAAATGTTCCGCAGCGAACCACACAAGTGTACAGGACCAAAATAGACAAGATCTTTTAAAAGCTATTGTGTGGAATAATAAATTTATTTGTATTGGTGACAAATCTGTGTACTTTAGAAATCTCGCAGAAAAAGGAATTCTTAGAATGGGGGATTTAATCTCCGACAATAATGAACTTATTGTAAAAAGTAATAACAAGTTGAGAGAATTAAATATCTCGCCATTAGATATATTTAGACTTATTTCTGTAATTGATGCCTTGCCAGTTGAATGGCGTGAATCATTAAGCACGATTGCTTCTACACCTGACGAACCTTTCAATTTGCATAATGAGATTAAATTAAGTTTTAATGGGAAAAATGTTTTAATTGAAACGGTCGTTTCAAAGACTGTGTATAAAGAACTTCGAAACAGAGTCATCACTCCACCGACTGCCCAACTGAATTTTAATAAACATAGAATGGAAAGAGATTTACAGCTTGCCATTTCGTACTTCCTTGGACACAAAATCACGTGAATTTCAATTTCAGGTGTGTTGTCACAAATTCCTTTCTAAACAAAATTGGTATTATTCCATCGGTGTGTTCCTTTTGTGGTGAAATGAGCGAATCCTTGTTGTCGTTACACTAAGGATTTCTGGGCTGAGGTTATAAAATGGTTTAATATTCATGGAGTAAAGATACAACACCTATCTGACAAAGATATGTTTGGTATTCTTAGGTGCGAGGACGAGTTATTTATCAATCATACTTTAATAATTGGTAAGCAGTATTTATATTCTTGTCGACAGAATAAATCTCTTCCCTCAATAAAAGTATTTAACTCCAAAATTAAAATGATTCATCAACTTGAGACAATGATTGCAAAATCAAATAATAAACTTAAAGCTCATAATATGAAATGGGGCAAGTACAAAAACAATTAGATGGATATGGTATCTCGTGTTGTTGCTGCGCTGTACTAGTATTATATTTAGAAGCAGAAAAGAGTTAAGAGGAACTATGGGGGTGACTATGTAAATATATGATGTACCGTGTCTGTGTGTTTATGTGAATTATGCTAGTTTACGAAAAATTGCATGTAACTTCTAATTAATAAAAATTAATAAAATACAAAAAAAAATATCTTGTCAAGCTGTAAAACCATTACCAAGTGTCAGGGAGTTTCAGCTTTTCCTTATGTTTGCCTGCAGAAGCTTGCATGAAGAGGAAAGATAGTGCGGTCTGGCAAGGTTTCAGTAATTATGCACTATCTTCAGACCTTGCTGTGTGTTAAACTGGATAGATTTACAGTACTGTAGCAGCTCTCGTAAGGCTCTTAATTTCATTGGCAGGCATAGGGTAGCACCTCTATTGCTTTAGGGATAGGGTCCATTGTTTGTGTTGTTTGTTCTTTTGTTCACCAGAAGGGTAGGAAGCCCGTCTTGTGAGACCTTACGAAGAGCTGCTACATGACCCTAGTTTTACCGCTAAAATCCTTAATTGAAGAAGCTTCCTTGATAGGCATGAGAAGTAATAAGACTTACTTTTGTGTGAAATGATGGCTTCTGCTTAAGCTCTGCGTTCAGAGTGATTGTTGACTGACTTAAACTGTGTGCAGGTTAGTACTCCTGTTTTGTCTTTTATATGGACATTTATGCCAAGAAAATTGAATAGCAATTTCTCTCGGTTTGTTACTTGTCTTATTTTTTCCGATTTCTACAAGAAACGTTGAAGACACATTTGCATTGATTTCTTTTTTCTTATGTTTTGTTGTTTTCACGCTTCCATCTCAAATTGGTTTGGACTCTTGTTTTTTCTAAATGTTTTCTATCCAATATTTCATCTTGGATCCTAAAACGTTTCGTTTTTTCCTTCTGTCACTCATTTTAGGGCACAAAATTTGTTGAAGAAAAGCCAAGCTAAGTCCAGATGGTTTATACATGTAACCTCGGCCCCGCTTGGTAAGTTTGATGTTTGGAAAACTTTCGCAAAGAACAACAACTCCTTGCCAAAAGTAAATGTGATTTTTAACAGCTGTAGCATTGGAAGTGCCAGCAATAGTTTTCCCTCGCAGCAATTCTTAGCAAAGCAATGATTTTGTGTGAAGTGATGGCTATTATGTCAGCTATGCGTTCAGAGTGATTATTGACTGACCTAATTAAACCATCCGCATCCGCAGTTTAGTATTCCTGTTTTGTCTTTTATACTCACTGACACTAAAGCTTATGTCAAGAACACTCGGACTAGCGATTTGCCTAGGTTACTCAAAAGTTCTCAAGAGCTATGTTTGTTACCTGTCTTATTTTTCCAATTTCTATGAGAAACGCCGAAGAAACATTCGTATTGTTTTTTGTTTTCTTATGTTTTGTTATTTTCATGCTTTTATCTCAAATTGGTTTGGACTAAAAAATGCTTGTGTTTTTTCCAAATGTTTTCTATCCAATATTTAATTTTCGATCCTAAAACTCTTTGTTTTCCCTGCGCTTGCTTATTTTTGAGCACAAAATTGGTTGAGGAAAAGCCAAGTGAAGTTTGGACAGTTTATACAGTACTGCTTGAAACTATAAGACCATTAGCATGCGGTAAAACCTCATCTTTGCCGAACGTGATTGCCGCGAATTCATCATGGTGGGACGAAAACCACAACCGTGGCAAAGACAAAAGCAACCAAAAGCCATGGTGACTTAAACACAGCAATGCCTTAGTAAAAATACAATAGTGACTGATTACTATTGTCAGAGTATTGTTAAACATTATCTCACCTTCCATCCTTTACAAGCTCTTTAACAAAAGAATTTGTAAAGACTCACCGAATCAAAAACCGAATGACGGATGACAATTTGTTTCGCAGACTGACGGAAGTTTCTTTTTCCACATTTGGAACATGTTCAATTTTTTTTTGTCACGCTACAGGCAATAATCATGGAGCAACAGAAATTGTTTCACTCTTGTTCTTGCTTTTTACACCACATGGTTAAGTAAGATCTAATGTGTGGTAAATTACATAATGAAGATAATTAGGATAACATTGATCAAGATAGCGATGTGTGTGTCATTGGAGTTCAAAATATTATGCAATCGGATCACGGCACGCCGCGCAACCAAAACAAACTCAAAATTCCTCTAACCCCATTGTTATTTTACAGACCAACAAGTTGGTGTGAACCAACAAGTTGGTGTGGGCTTATGGTACTTTGCGAAACGAAACGAAACGAAACGAAATGGTACTTTGCGAAACGGTACTTTGCGAAATGGTACTTTGCGAAATGGTACTTTGCGAAACGGTACTTTGCGAAACGCTACTTTGCGAAACGGTACTTTGCGAAACGCTACTTTACGAAACGCTACTTTGCGAATAATAACTTCTGCTAACCTGTTGGCGCGTTCTCTCATCCTTCACTCGTGTTGTCACCGGCAGCATGGCTTCGATCGATCGTCATGGTGCTCTCTCCTTCCGATTTCGATCGCAAAGGCCTCGGTCATTTCCGCGAAATTTGACCTCTCAGCGGTGGCCTGCTTCTCATAGGTAGGCTTATTCACCAGAAGCAACACTCTGCTCTCTGTTAAACTACGTTCAGAATGAGAGTGCGTTGGCCGCCATCTTGTTTTGCGTGGCTACTGGAAAAATAAACAGCCATTCGGACTGGACTTCATACACTATGGACAATACGGATCGGACCCCAGATAAGACAACTGGTGTGCATATGATCCACTTGGCTCTCCAGGCCAGAGCTTATTCTGGCATCCTTAACAACAAGCAGATGGGATTGGATTCTTGTCCATTGCACACATTGTACGGTACTTTACGAAACGAAACGAAATGAAATGGTACTTTGCGAAATGGTACTTTTCACAAATAAACAGTGCAGAAGATCTTTTATAACACCCGAAAGATTTCTAGTACCTCTATTTGCAAATGACTGCAGTCTGTCAGAGCGGCGAAATTAGCAGTGTTACCCTGGTGTTAATCAGTATCCGAAATACACATGGCTGCGTAACCACGTAGCAACGTCAGACTTTACAGTTTCGAAACGGAGTTCACACTTCGTTTTGCTTTGCGTGGGTCGGATATCAAAACTGCTTCTTCGTAGTTTTCGGCGGAGCTCAAAAATTGAGCCATGGTTTTGGTCCATAGTGTCCGAAGTCCGGTCCGAAGGCCTGTTTGTTTTTCCAGTAGCCACGCAAAACAAGATGGCGGCCAACGCACTCTCATTCTGAACGTAGTTTAACAGAGAGCAGAGTGTTGCTTCTGGTGAATAAGCCTACCTATGAGAAGCGGGCCACCGCTGAGAGGTCAAATTTCGCGGAAATGACCGAGGCCTTTGCGATCGAAATCGGAAGGAGAGAGCACCATGACGATCGATCGAAGCCATGCTGCCGGTGACAACATGAGTGAAGGATGAGAGAACGCGCCAACAGGTTAGCAGAAGTTATTATTCGCAAAGTAGCGTTTCGTAAAGTAGCGTTTCGCAAAGTACCGTTTCGCAAAGTACCGTTTCGCAAAGTACCATTTCGCAAAGTACCGTTTCGCAAAGTACCGTTTCGCAAAGTACCGTTTCGCAAAGTACCATTTCGCAAAGTACCATTTCGTTTCGTTTCGTTTCGTTTCGCAAAGTACCATAAGCCGTTGGTGTGAAAAAAGCAAGGTCTGCATGGTGTTGAAAACAAAATTTTGCTGGTATCTTACAACATCACATTAACCAAAGTCATCACGACGCTTTTAGTTTCTGTTCCGAGTTTCCAAAATGTGATCAACCTGGTGCTAAACAGTATATGAAAACGTTAACAGAAATAAACATTGAGAACGCTAAGTCTTATGTTAACTTTTGTTTCTGTTTATACATGCAGGGAATGGAGGCCCTTGTGTCTATTATGTAGACAAGAAGAATCTGCCGATCGATCAATCTGATTGCCAGCACTTCTCCTTTCACTGCATAGAATAATCCGTGAGAGTTGGCAGGTGTAGGAATGTAACATCGGCTGTCGAATGTAAATCCAAAATGGATGAACTGCACTCCAGCAATTGCCCGTTTGCCCCGGAATTGTTTTATACCATCAGTGCGAGACAGCTCTTGAATCGCCGTGGAAATTTTAAAGTTTGTTCGAAAGAAAGAGAAAAGCCTAAGTCGAACGTATTCTGATGTTCTAACCATCGCTCTATGATCAAAGTGACAGATCTCGAGAGTGTTTGTAAACAAGCGGTACTTAGCACAGGACCATGAAATGTGACAAGAGTTTCAACACGTGAAAGGCATTCAAGTTTGTTTCGCACACACTTCGAATTAACTGGTATAAACTGGACTTAAAATTTATTTCACCAAAGTAATAAGCTAAAAATAAGGATTTTTGTTTTACCTCCTTCATTTCAGCGCAGAAAACTGAGAGTTGAGGCTTGAGGCTATTTGAAAACAAAAGTATGTTTTGTTTGCAGCGATACCGATCAATTCGGAATGCGCTGATTTTGAACTATTTCATTCAGGATATGATCCTGTCTTAAGCTACGCATACTGAAAGGTTTTTCCGCCACAGTTTTTGGTCAATAATCCTGTATATGCTATAATTGTGATTTTTATTTACCTTCTGAGTGATTAAGCCTCCAAAGCAGACTTCTTTCAAATATTTACATGTGAACTTTATCACACCTAAACTCGACAGTTCGCATAGTCACTTAATGAACTTTAAAACAAAGCGAACAATAGCCTATTCAAACCCAACCGCATCCTGCCTTTCACCACGGCTTAAGTCAACCGGAAAAAACCTAGGTAAAACTGGGGTTTTTAATGCGGTTAGACTAGGTTTTGCCGAGGTGAGACTGCAGATCAAAACCGCAATTCGACTGAGGCAAAATTGCGGCAAATGGTCCCGTAGTTTCAGGAGGTACTGTATCCTCGACTACACTTTGTTAGGAACAAGCCGGATTGACATTTGAAAAACTCTCGCAAAGAGCAACAACTCCTTGCCAAAGTAAACACGATTTTTAACAGCTGCAGCATTCAAAATGCCAGCATTGGTATGTTGTCCCTCACAGCAATTCTTGTTGTTAGTTACAAAATCGCAGACTTGAAAGGCTAATTGCAGTAAAAACTTTGTCTTTAATTCAATGTTTATTGACAAACGTTTTTTCTGAAACCGATTTGTTTGTCTGTTGTCATTGCCGATCAGATGTTATCATTAACAGTGATGTAAAAAATAAAACCGCCCACAACTTGTAGTCAATGTTCGTAGTTTGCATTATTTGTAATTGATCAAAGTCAAGAATAAAACCATTCTCAACCATTTGCAGTTGATCACCTGAGTTGATTCATGGCTTACCGTGCTGCAGTCACTTTTCACAACGAAAAGTTAAAGTCATTTTCACTTAATGTTTTTCGGTGCTATTGTAAAAAGAACATCTTTACTATTATAGATCACAAAAATGACGCCATAAAATAGTCACAAACTGTTCTGTACTGTTCTTATTTTTTGGGTGATGTCGAAGAGTACCCACTTTGGGGTTTTACCATTTTGTTTTGTTGTGGAATATTTCAGTTTGTTGAGGTTAAAATGTCAACAATACATGTTAGAAAATTGTGACTCAGCCAAAGCACATAACCGGTTGTGATGTTGGATTTAAAAGTGAGACACTGGGACTATTAATCTATAGTTTAAAGACCATTTGTACTGAAAATGTAATTGGATGTAATTAAACTGTGATGAAGCAAAATTGTTTATGCTCATAGTCATGTAGTCCCTTGATCCAACGTGGTAAACGCCGATGATAAATCGAAAATGTATGTCAGCACATGTTTGAATGGTGGCTGTGGCTCTGCAGCAAAACAGTAAAAACTATAATCGCAAAACAGGAGTCCTTACTAGAGTCCTGGCTCAAGTCCTGGCATTGATTTTATTTTATCAGTAAATGCCATACAATAAGGAAAGAACTGTGGAGCTCCGCTTTTAGGCCTGCCTAAATATATATATTACTATGTTTGATAGTCACGCTAGAGATGCATATGGTAAATACATAAAAACATTCTCAGGGTACCTGTGTGCTATTAGAAATATTCGAAACTTTTTACAGTATTTCCATGGAGTAAACATAAGTGGTGAGGTATGTGAACTCAAAGGATTGCATCTTCTTTAACATGACAAATTTAATTGTATTCATTTCACCTGGAAGTCTGACTGAAGGCCAATATGGCCCCTAGTAATGTTAACAACTTAGAAGTTAAGGCTACTTCAATTTGTTTGAATGGTCTCCTTCTATTCTTGAAGAGCTGATGAATGGCAGCACATGGCAAAACAACATTTGAACATCCCAGTAAGGACATTCTGCATAACATGGAACATAAAGCAAGCAATTAAAAAATCCAGGCACTATGGAAACAGTACACTTGAGCTTGACAAAAATCCACACTGTTTCAAACAATTAGCTAAGCTTACGTTAGTTATTTACAATAGGATAAGAAACAGGTGGAAACTGGACAATTAGTTGCAAGGAGCACGTGTTTTTTCGGTCGTAAGATGACAGCTGGAGAATTCTGCAGGTACGAACGTCACTTCAGATTTTACAGGTCACATTCCACAGGTCAGAGGTACAAGTTAGTAAGTTACTGTTTTATCGATTGGTAACTATGCCAAACACTTTCACACCGATCTAAAACAAATTTTGGATAGTGATTAGGGCCAGAAGATTCCTTTGGGCTTGCTTATTTATCTGTAGCGCGGTGACCTGTAAAATAGACCCGCCGCTTTAGAGGTGTGACTTTTAGTTTACAGCACACACCGCGAAACGAAGGAAGATATCGATGTAACATTTGTTTCTTCAAAGTAATTAAAATTGTACGAAATTACCGTATATCAAAACGCTCCAGTAAATAAGATAGATTTTAAGGCCTCTGCAGCCAAAAACAAAACGGCAATCTTCCCTGGAGGCGTGATAACGAAAGACGGACAGAAATTGTCTGACCCCTTGTTTTCGCGTTCGTTAACCGACAACTAATCATATGAATAGTAAAATCCTACTCACCATTACTCGAAAGCTTCCCTTCTACTCCAGGAGAAGAATAATATTCATGCCACTGTGGTGCAGCACGAGCAAAACGCGCGATTATAAGACGAACGAGCAACGTCTTGTGTACCACCCAACACCAATAATGCATTGGGAAGGGAGTTTCGAGGAGAGACATCGTGCCCAGGGTCTTCTCGAGATTCAAAATGGCGGACATTTTGCACCCATACCATACCAAACCATGGTGTAACTGCCCAGCGGTATATCTTCGAGGTCAGTTTGAGAGATGGAAACAAGTGCCAGCCGATTTTAGCTCTGACAGCTCACTCATCTTGTGACTCAAACTCTTTTCGTTTTTTGAACAGGGTTAGTATGAAGTGATTCACGTGTAGTTACTAATGTGGGTAGCTTTGTGGAAATCTTTACCATTTTGAATCTCAAGAACACCCAAGGGATCTATAGGCTTTGTCACGGTTTCCGACGCCGTTTTGACAAGAAGCACGAGAAAAATTACAGACAAATGTATGAAAAATTAAAAATCCCACCGGGCGAATTTTGGAGCAATTAGGAACCGCAGATTTTTTTCACATTAGAATCCTTTGGCTAGTAACTTCAGTTTCCAATTCATAATTTCTTCTACATTCAAGGCTTTCACGAGTTATTTGACATCGGAGTTCCATATAAACACTGTTATTCCCGAAGCGTTTGCCTACTCGTCAAGATGGCGTCGGAAACCTCAGTTGACAAGTTTTGCTGACAAATGCTAATGTTACTTTGATTGCATCTAGTGGCTTATCATCTGTAAAACTGAAGAGAAAAGGCTAACACAATACAGACAATACGCAAAACGCAACCCGGCTCAGAGAACAATAAGAGAACATATACTGAGAAAGTTTGGAGCAACGGTTGGTCGAAACGGATGTGGTAATCAAGAGTAGCTTTGTTTCTGACACTGGAATTGAATCACTATTAAAAGAGAAAGAACTGTTAAAGAAAGCTGAACTACATCATGTTTACGAACGAAGGGCGAGGGTCCAATTTTTCGTACTAGACTGAGATGGATCGACCAAAGTGAGAAACAGGCCAAACTTTTTCACCCAAAAACTATCGTTGAATTAACGACTTGGAGGGGGAGCTCAGAGAATGCAGGCAACTGAATATTAAAAACCTTTAAGTCAGAATGAATCGCAGGGTGAAGATAGCTTTACTTTCATCTCTTAGTGGAAAATTTGGCTGAAAGTCTAAACATGGCATACAGTAAACACCCGCGTATAAGAACCTAGTGATTTAAGAACCTACAGGCTGAAATTGGGCATTTTAGTACCCAAATATATACGAACCTATTTAGGCTGGCAAAGAACAATAGGTTCTTATACAAAAAACACACTTATTTTGTAGCCAAAATACTGGATTTTAATTGATAGAAATTGTGAAATTTCTGAGAAACACCATGAAAATTATTTGTTTAATTGAAAATCTTATAAATACAGAGTATAGAATACTGTATAAAATTATACTGGTGAATTTATTATTGTTTAAAAAATAAGGCTTGGCATTTTTGCTGTTTAAAATACAAATGTTCAACCATTATGACATACTAGTACTACAGTACTTCTCTGAATGGTATCACTATGGCAACTCCTACAAATAAGAACATACTAAGAACCTAATCAGCCTGAGTTCGGAAAAACTACCCCAAAATATGAGAACCCATTCAGCCTGAACCCAAAAATTCAAGGTTCTTATACGCGGGTGTTTACTGTATTTGAGAGAGGAGATGTCAACACCACAGGGATGAGGAGTGGTTACCTTAATACCGAAAGAAGACTGATTTTTTAGCTTCTTTCCAACTGGAGCTTAATAACCTTAAGCTTGTTAAATGTTGATTATAATATTTCACCCAAAACAATAGCCACACGCATTAAAAACGTCCTTCCGCAGCCGATTCATACTGACCATACCGGTTTCATGAGAGATAGATTTATTGGCCAGAACGTGCACTTCCTCTGTGACCTCTAGATCAGACTGAACTCCAACATATACCAGGCAATCTTTGGGAAAGCATTCGACTCAATTGAGTGGCCCACTATTCAACAGGTACTTTCAAATTTTAAATTTTGGTGACTCTGTAAAGCGCTGGGTAGAAACTTTTTTCTACTTTTTAATTTACGTTAGCGAGAGGTGTAAGATAGGATTGTCCGCTTTCGCTGTCGTAAAAATAATAATAATAATAATAATGTTTATTTCTTATATTGCGCAGTCTAACATGCGATAAAGATATGATCGCATGCGCATTACAACATTAAAATCTTAAAGTAATAAATGGCTAATCCAAATAATGATAATAATAATAATAGTAATTTACAATTTCCGGAAAACGATAAAAATAAAATATCAGTTAATAAGAAAAGTAATAAAAAGCTAATTTAAAAAGATGTGTCTTTAGTAAAACTTTAAAAGTGTTCAATGATTGACATTGTCTAATTTCTAGAGGGAGTCGGTTCCATACTTTGGGAGCGGCATTTTCAAACGCAAACGCCCTATCCCCTAGTGTCCGTTTTGTTCTATAGGTGTTGTCCATTAAAAGTATGCACGGTACGAACTCAACTGATACTGCGAGCTCTCTTTGATTTTTATCAAGTCTAAAAGATATTGTGGTGCGACGCCGTAGATACATTTGTGAACTAGCATTGCTATCTTAAATTCTATTCTGTGGGTAACGGGAAGCCAGTGCAGGTTGATCAGGGATGGTGTGATATGATCATACCTGGATATAGAACATATCAGCCGAGCTGCCGCGTTCTGCAGGCGTTGCAGCTTACCAAGATGAACAGCGGGCGCACCATATAATAGACCGTTACAGTAGTCTAATCGTGACATTATAATAGCCTGTACAATGGATTTCCTATTGTCATGAGAAATACTTTCTAATACGCCGGATGTTGTAGAGATGGTAATGAACAGCCTGACATATGCTGTTAATATGTGTGGTCATATTCATGTTTGCATCAAACCAAACACCAAGATTTCTAACAGAGTAGACAACAGAAACCTTTACCTGACCTACTTGCAAGTCACTAGTTATCGTAACCTTATTTAACTGTGCGCGTGTACTTAAGATAAGAAACTTGGTGTTAGCATCGTTCAGCTGAAGTTTGTCTTGGACCATCCAGGTTCTTATGTCCCTGATGCAAGCTTGTAAAGCGTGAACAGCATCCATCCCAGTAGGAGAACCATCTGGCTTAAATGAGATGTAGAGCTGCGTATCATCAGCATATGCGTGAACATAAGGGAGATAGGATTCAACAACATCGAAGAGCTTACTTGTGTACAACGTGAAGAGCAAGGGACCTAGACATGATCCTTGAGACCCTTGAGGCAGATCAAAGTCACTCGAATAGCTCCCGTTAATCGGGATTCACTGTTTCCTATTTGATAAATACGATTGAAACCATTTAAGAGCGGTACCTGTAATTCCATACGTCACGTACAGGCGATCGTTTATTTGTGCTAGTCGTAGAGGTTCTTGCAGCTTAAATACAGCAATTGAGTCCGTGATGTTCGTATTTTTAACGTTGAGCCCAAGATTAGCCAATTTGCTGATGATACGCCTCTTATTTTTAAAGATATGTATTTTACCAAGATTCAGGTTTGAGAACTGAAGGAGTCTACACAGTACGAGATATCTTTGATGCTCCATGGAAAACTTCTGACCGTCGTAAACTCTTGCTTAAAATATGCGTTCAAACAAAACTTTTGGATTTATTTTCAGATCATTTAGGCAATGCTCTGTTTCTCCTGTGGGGAGGAGGGTTGCACTCGCCTTTCTAGAATCGCCTTCCTTGAGAAACTGCGGTAGGACTTGTGTTGCTGTAATTAGAAAAACAACACATCTATTCAACTAACTGAATCAAAGAAATTACTTTTTGGTGTGGACTTTGGAGAACGAAATTCAATAAACCTTTGCCTTCTATCACTAGTTAGCTAAATATTACCTCCACTTCCAAAAAGTTAATTCGAAGGTTTCACGTCCGTTTGAGTCCTCTCTTTTGTCTTAGTTCATGGAATACCCCTTTCCACAACTGCTGTTTCCTTACAGTTATCGATATGGTAGTCATTAGCTTAATCATTCCTTGTTGTTAATAAATTACCATAATCATAATCGGCAGGATGGAAGTACGGTACCTAACTGTAATTACTTTACTACACTTGCACGATTGTAAATTTGAATTGATTACTAAATAAACAGGTTATGGGATATAAAAAACAACAGGTGACAGTACTAATGCAACTGGAGTAAAAACCTTCCTCCCACCATTTTAGTTACTTTTACGTAAATTTTTGAACAAGAGTGAGTTTGGTGATTCAGTTCATCTCCCTTGTGGGAGACTATATAAATGGGTTCTTAATTTTGAGATTTGGAGGTACGGTGATAACTCTTTTTGTCACATCCGACTAAGAGATGTCGCTAAGATTAAAAGCTGTGCAAATGCATCTCTTATCTACCACTTTCACGGTGCCCTGGGATTTAAAAAAAGCGATTATATTGCATTTAGACGTCCCAGAAAGGGACAAGAAACAGTAGAGTGAAGGTAGGAAGACTTTATTTGACTAGAATATAAATATTTCCACCGCTACTCGGTTCGTTGGAATTCTAGATTTTTAACAGTCAATTTTTGTTTATCAACTTTTGATGACACACACCACGATTGGGCTGCCTGTGAATCGACAAGCTAAAAAGGTATATTGTTAACTATTGTATTGTATTGTGTATTTTTGTAATTTATCTTTATTAGGTGAGTGTCACTGCCACACAATGCGATAGACGGTCCTCTGCAAGGTCCTCCTGACTTGCCTTTTGGATGTAGTACGAATTTACAATTCTGTAACTCACTCGAAGGAGTTATGACTGAGATGCATGCTAAAAACGATCAAAACGTTCCAAACCGCACGAAATCACGTTGTGAACAATCGAAAGCCTTGTTTTAAAACGTTCTGACACGTTACGTATATTTCTAAAACTATCCAAATGAAAAGAAAACTCGTCGTCATAGTAAACGAACACATATTAACAGGTTGCAAATGCTAAAACTGATTTCATTGTAGTGATCTGTACTGCATTCTCGAGTTGGCTCGTACGAGGCCTTCGATTATGTCGAGTGATGATGAGATTCGTCTTCTGCCGTTTTCTTAAAAGGAAATTACCCGATATAGAGAGTTCAATTTAGAGATCGCAGTGTTCTCAAAAAAAAAAAAAAAGAATAAATAAATAAATACGACAACCGAGCGAGCTGACCGGAAGTTTCGAGTGAAACCAATCCAGACAATCTCGTCATTCCTGTCGTCATTCCTTATTAGGCATTATCTAGGAGATTTCTGCTGATCCTCAGAACCGAAGGCTCTATATTTTGTTGTCACGCTTGTCACGGCAGTTGTTGCTTTTCTTTAGAGCGACCGAAGGAGCTGAACCTTGGTAGGTACTTCATTTATAAGTGTTTTATCGAGTCATTTCTCACTTCAGAAGCCCCCAGCTCGGCATCCTTAAGCCGGGTTTGGAGCAGACGCAATCCTCTCAAGGAAACCAGAGGAGAAAAACGATTTCACACGAGTGACCCGCCGAAAGTCGTTATGCGAAGCATGCATAGCGTTTCACAAGTGAGGTTGTCTTTCTGGCCTTTCTGAAGATGAATTCCAGGACCTAGAATGTCACTTTTGTAATGTTTTGACTTCTAAATACTGCAATCAATGAGATGTTTTCGCTCTAGGACTGGATGACTCGACACTTATAAAAAAATTATAAAATCAAATTTGGCGGGCTTCCCTTTCGGAAAAATAAAAATATTTCCCATAATTCCTTTCGGGTATAAACTCAAAAATTAAAACAAAGTGCCAAACAAGGTAGCCGTGACCTATCGGTGTTTTCTCTACGCTCACAGGAGTGTTACATAAGTAACGAGTCTGTTCTAGCATATACTAAGTTATATAACTTCCCTCGCAAACCGACGTTACATTTGTGAGGTAGGATCAGTGAAATCACAAATTCAACCTATTTCAACAAGAACAGCGATAACAACAAACGCTAATGTATAAGTAACGTATGAGTCGATGATTGGTTATGACTTTATATGAAAATTGGTGGCTCCTAAAAGAGCCGTTTTTGTTTCTGATTCCTCGTTGAGCTCAGTGCTGTTTCTTTTCGGTTTTCTTGGGTAAAAGCACTGCCTGTATGTTGGGAAGCACACCACCCTGAGCGATGGTGACACCGGCGAGGAGTTTGTTCAACTCTTCGTCATTTCGGACAGCCAGCTGAAGGTGTCGGGGAATAATTCTGCTTTTCTTGTTGTCTCGCGCAGCGTTTCCGGCCAACTCGAGAATTTCGGCACTTAAATACTCCAACACTGCAGCCAGGTAAACTGGAGCACCTGCGCCAACACGCTCTGCATAGTTGCCTCTGCGAAGAAGTCGGTGGATGCGACCAACAGGAAACTGGAGTCCCGCTCTTGATGACCGAGTCTTAGACTTAGTACCTTGAGCTTTGCCTTTGCCGCGGCCGGTCATTTTCGTTTGGAAATACAGAACCTGTTACGATTTAATCTCTCTAGCTTGAGTGTAGCGATTGTACTGAACAGGCTAAAACTTTCAACGTCAGATTTATTTCCCTCGCCCTGTGCCTCGCGGATCAAAACGCACCAATCACAGAGCCTCATGCAAAATTCAAAAGATATGCAAAATACGCCTTTTCTGCCTTTGTCATTTCGCGGCAAAATAATTATCAAGCCCCGACCAATCATATAAAAGCAACGAAATTGCGATCCGCATGCTAATTGATCCTATTGAATTCGCTTGTATAAATAGCATTAGCGGCGAACTCGAATAAACCAGGCTCATTTTGAGAAGCGTGTCATCCACAATCAAAAAGCAATCATGGCATCAAAAGTACCTGCTGCCAAAAAGGGAGAGAAGAGAGCAGGAAAGGCTAAATCCGGGGCGGTCGAAGGCTCTGACAAGAAGAAAAAGCGAGGAAGGAGAAAGGAAAGCTATGCCATCTACATATACAAGGTGCTGAAACAGGTTCACCCAGACACCGGGATCTCCAGTAAAGCCATGGGGATCATGAACTCTTTCGTGAACGACATCTTCGAGCGCATAGCCGTAGAATCTTCTCGCCTTGCCCACTACAACAAGAAGTCCACCATCAGTTCCCGCGAGATCCAAACTGCCATCAGACTGCTTCTTCCCGGAGAACTAGCAAAGCATGCCGTTAGCGAGGGCACCAAAGCCGTGACGAAGTACACTAGCAGCAAGTGAACGCTTCGCTGAAAAACAAAACTAACACAACGGCTCTTTTAAGAGCCACCAAATCTCGTAAAAGCAATGTCCAACACTGTCCTAAATATCGTGTTAAATACATCTTCTACTTTCTAGCTGCAGCCACAAAAACAAAATAGTTTCATATTGCCACAGTTCTAGCAACAATTGATCAGTTTTTCGCAAGCTCCCAGGACTATTGAATGAAGAAATTCGTCTATCAGCTCGAAGTATCCGATATTTCCTATCTTATCAAACATGCGGGTAGTTCAACTAGAATCGGCGAGGAAGGGAGTTATTTTTCATAGGCTTTTCCTCTCGCTTATTTATTTGTTTATTTACTGATCGTCATAAGCATTTTGTGTGTGTTGTTGGAGGGAGGTCTTTTCCGCTAACAGACCTAACATAAAATCGTGCGCTGTAGTGTTTTTATTTTTGGCTTCTAGTTAAGATTGAATAATCTCAGAGGGGTGAAACGGATAAACCGAAAGTAAACCACAGGACAATAATTATGATGTCTCAGTTTTCATGAGGTTGGTCATTGCTCTCATTTATTTGGTGGCTCCTAAAGGAGCCGTTTGTTTGTTTGCTTGTTTTCACTTCTTGCTACCGCTCTTGACCTTCTTTGTCACTGTTTTTTTGACAGCGGCTTTAGTTCCCGTCGTCTTCTTAGCTGTTGGTTTCTTCGCTTTACTGTCCTTTGATACTGTCTCCTTCTTTCTGCTTTTCTTTTCGTTTTTCACTGCTTTCTCCGCCGGCTTTTTCTTTGTAGGGAGCTTTTTAGTTGCTGGCTTCTTCGCCTTCTTTTCTGACTTCACGACGGGCTTTTTCTTCGCTGGCACTGTTTTCTTTTCAACCTTCTTATTTACCTTGAAGGATCCTGTGGCGCCTACGCCTTTAGTGTGAATAAATTGGCCGTTGGCCTCGCCGCGCTTCAGAGCTGTTTTGATGTGCTGCCTTGCGTTGTCTCCCACTTTGAAGTTTGCTCGGATGTACTTTTCGATGGCTTGCACTGAAGAACCGTTTCGCTCCTTTAGAGCGAGAATAGCAAGTTTTACCATTTCGGCAAATTTCGGGTGATCAACAGACTTTTTTGCTCCAGTTTTCTCAGAGTTGGCTTTGGCAGACATTCTATTAACGTTTTCCTCTCTGTTTAGTTCAGTCGCAATAACAACATGTCAGTGACTGCTGGCCGTGAAAAGTTTTCAATTCCTGTGGCGGACTGCTGAGGGAACATTCGCTGCTATTCAACGACAACGACACTTCATCGCAAGGCTATATTGTGCTTGTTTAGTAACTTAAAGGCCACCTTACTTGTTGCATAACCTGCAATTAGTAACCATTTTTGCGAAATATGTTGCGAAATTGTTTTCTCTGGTCAGTAAACAAGAGGAAGAAACGATTTAAGTCGCATTAAATGGTTATTTTTAGGACATGAACGACCGCTCGCTTGCGTTTCTACATCATAATTTGTAAGTCTTGGCCGAAATTCGCCGTAAAACCTATTGGAAAACGCCGATGAAACAAAGCAGACGATGAGGAAAATAAGATAAAATTCTTAGATTGCTACTATAACCCTTTCTTTACAAAAAACCTGCATTACCTTCTGTATCAAACAAGGACAGTGTTGTCCGTGACTTGTTTTGTTGTGTGCAGTAAATCGAGTGCTCTTATTGATTTCTTTAGGTGCCTTATAATAGAAAACTGTTCTTAAACCTAGCGTATGTTTACAAGTAATAATCTCACTTACATTTGTGCAGAAATCCACTCAAATTGATGCTGAATTTGCAAGAAAGGGAAGGCGACTGTTAGCATGCGAGCGCTTTTGTTGATGTCATGAATGAGCGATGATGTCGTCACTATTTCTGAATCGAATTCAGAGCGTGCACTAAATTCAATTCTCTTTTAACGACTTTTGAGTAGTTTCAACAAGTCTGAATTAAGTAAGAAATGACCGTGACAATTGTAAGGCATGTTACGTGAACTATACGGTTTAGTTTTTGACTAACAACCGCAACAAACAGACTAACAAAAAGTTTTGTTGCACTCTTGCACTTGCACGCGCACAACAGTGACGCTAAAAACGTGTGCTATAACTTATCACAACTCGCTAATTTTACAGATCTTTCTATAGCGTAAGATCTATTTCACCACAACTGATACAGACAGCGGGTTTAAAGTCAATTCAGCGGTATATTAATGAAGTGCAACGTTTAGTTTGCGAACAAAACTTGAATCTTTATGTGGCAGGTGAAGGCCTCACGCGCAAAACACGTAAGTGGCAAAACCTGTAACAAGCTTATTTTTTCAGCAAGCTAAGACTCACTTCTGAACAAAACTAGCCTAGGGACGATAGGACTCATTAAAAGAAATAACAACAATTCAGAATTTGTTGGTCATTGCCTCTTTAAACCGGTAGTGGCTCTTAAAAGAGCCGTTTTGTTTTGTAGAGTTGAACGGGAGCGATTTATGCACGCTCTCCGCGAATTCGGCGAGCCAGCTGGATGTCTTTAGGCATGATGGTGACTCGTTTAGCGTGGATTGCACACAAGTTGGTGTCCTCAAAGAGACCGACCAAGTACGCTTCGCTGGCCTCCTGAAGGGCCAAAACAGCGGAACTTTGGAACCGTAAATCGGTCTTGAAATCCTGTGCGATTTCCCGTACAAGACGCTGGAACGGCAACTTGCGGATCAGCAATTCCGTGGATTTCTGATAACGTCTGATTTCTCGGAGAGCCACAGTACCGGGCCTGTAACGGTGAGGCTTCTTCACTCCGCCAGTAGCAGGAGCGCTTTTACGCGCCGCCTTGGTTGCTAGCTGTTTGCGAGGTGCTTTTCCACCTGTTGACTTTCGAGCTGTTTGCTTTGTACGAGCCATAACTGCTAACAACGTTCACAAATACTAAGTTGATCACAAAATGTGTGCCTGTTGAAAAAGTTTGATCAGCTCGATTTATTACGAGAATACCGTACTCTGATTGGATAAAAATTGTCCAACATGATTGGTGCGGTCTTAGCGGGACAAACTCTATTTGCATGTTAAAATATTCTGGGCGGCTTACCAAAGATTTTGCAATTTTCTTTGTTTCTATTGTTACCTTTCTCTACACGAAAAAGCTATGTTTTCTGAGAGGTCAAGCTGAAAGATACGTAAGAAAAAGATGACTAGTGATGACACATCGTTCTTTTGAAGCCCTTGAAGCCATTTAAAGATAAGCTAATATGTCAGGACGCGGAAAAGGAGGCAAAGGTTTGGGCAAAGGAGGCGCTAAGCGTCACCGAAAAATTCTTCGAGATAACATCCAGGGAATCACCAAGCCCGCCATCCGTCGCTTAGCTCGTCGAGGAGGCGTCAAGCGTATTTCTGGTCTGATCTACGAGGAAACCCGTGGTGTTCTGAAAGTTTTTCTTGAGAATGTCATCCGTGATGCTGTGACCTACACCGAACATGCAAAGCGTAAGACCGTAACCGCCATGGATGTGGTTTACGCTCTTAAACGGCAGGGGCGTACTCTGTACGGATTCGGTGGTTAAACCTTCCTCAGATGTGAACTACGAAGAAAAACAAACGGCTCCTTGGTAGGTACTTCATTTATAAGTGTTTTATCGAGTCATTTCTCACTTCAGAAGCCCCCAGCTCGGCATCCTTAAGCCGGGTTTGGAGCAGACGCAATCCTCTCAAGGAAACCAGAGGAGAAAAACGATTTCACACGAGTGACCCGCCGAAAGTCGTTATGCGAAGCATGCATAGCGTTTCACAAGTGAGGTTGTCTTTCTGGCCTTTCTGAAGATGAATTCCAGGACCTAGAATGTCACTTTTGTAATGTTTTGACTTCTAAATACTGCAATCAATGAGATGTTTTCGCTCTAGGACTGGATGACTCGACACTTATAAAAAAATTATAAAATCAAATTTGGCGGGCTTCCCTTTCGGAAAAATAAAAATATTTCCCATAATTCCTTTCGGGTATAAACTCAAAAATTAAAACAAAGTGCCAAACAAGGTAGCCGTGACCTATCGGTGTTTTCTCTACGCTCACAGGAGTGTTACATAAGTAACGAGTCTGTTCTAGCATATACTAAGTTATATAACTTCCCTCGCAAACCGACGTTACATTTGTGAGGTAGGATCAGTGAAATCACAAATTCAACCTATTTCAACAAGAACAGCGATAACAACAAACGCTAATGTATAAGTAACGTATGAGTCGATGATTGGTTATGACTTTATATGAAAATTGGTGGCTCCTAAAAGAGCCGTTTTTGTTTCTGATTCCTCGTTGAGCTCAGTGCTGTTTCTTTTCGGTTTTCTTGGGTAAAAGCACTGCCTGTATGTTGGGAAGCACACCACCCTGAGCGATGGTGACACCGGCGAGGAGTTTGTTCAACTCTTCGTCATTTCGGACAGCCAGCTGAAGGTGTCGGGGAATAATTCTGCTTTTCTTGTTGTCTCGCGCAGCGTTTCCGGCCAACTCGAGAATTTCGGCACTTAAATACTCCAACACTGCAGCCAGGTAAACTGGAGCACCTGCGCCAACACGCTCTGCATAGTTGCCTCTGCGAAGAAGTCGGTGGATGCGACCAACAGGAAACTGGAGTCCCGCTCTTGATGACCGAGTCTTAGACTTAGTACCTTGAGCTTTGCCTTTGCCGCGGCCGGTCATTTTCGTTTGGAAATACAGAACCTGTTACGATTTAATCTCTCTAGCTTGAGTGTAGCGATTGTACTGAACAGGCTAAAACTTTCAACGTCAGATTTATTTCCCTCGCCCTGTGCCTCGCGGATCAAAACGCACCAATCACAGAGCCTCATGCAAAATTCAAAAGATATGCAAAATACGCCTTTTCTGCCTTTGTCATTTCGCGGCAAAATAATTATCAAGCCCCGACCAATCATATAAAAGCAACGAAATTGCGATCCGCATGCTAATTGATCCTATTGAATTCGCTTGTATAAATAGCATTAGCGGCGAACTCGAATAAACCAGGCTCATTTTGAGAAGCGTGTCATCCACAATCAAAAAGCAATCATGGCATCAAAAGTACCTGCTGCCAAAAAGGGAGAGAAGAGAGCAGGAAAGGCTAAATCCGGGGCGGTCGAAGGCTCTGACAAGAAGAAAAAGCGAGGAAGGAGAAAGGAAAGCTATGCCATCTACATATACAAGGTGCTGAAACAGGTTCACCCAGACACCGGGATCTCCAGTAAAGCCATGGGGATCATGAACTCTTTCGTGAACGACATCTTCGAGCGCATAGCCGTAGAATCTTCTCGCCTTGCCCACTACAACAAGAAGTCCACCATCAGTTCCCGCGAGATCCAAACTGCCATCAGACTGCTTCTTCCCGGAGAACTAGCAAAGCATGCCGTTAGCGAGGGCACCAAAGCCGTGACGAAGTACACTAGCAGCAAGTGAACGCTTCGCTGAAAAACAAAACTAACACAACGGCTCTTTTAAGAGCCACCAAATCTCGTAAAAGCAATGTCCAACACTGTCCTAAATATCGTGTTAAATACATCTTCTACTTTCTAGCTGCAGCCACAAAAACAAAATAGTTTCATATTGCCACAGTTCTAGCAACAATTGATCAGTTTTTCGCAAGCTCCCAGGACTATTGAATGAAGAAATTCGTCTATCAGCTCGAAGTATCCGATATTTCCTATCTTATCAAACATGCGGGTAGTTCAACTAGAATCGGCGAGGAAGGGAGTTATTTTTCATAGGCTTTTCCTCTCGCTTATTTATTTGTTTATTTACTGATCGTCATAAGCATTTTGTGTGTGTTGTTGGAGGGAGGTCTTTTCCGCTAACAGACCTAACATAAAATCGTGCGCTGTAGTGTTTTTATTTTTGGCTTCTAGTTAAGATTGAATAATCTCAGAGGGGTGAAACGGATAAACCGAAAGTAAACCACAGGACAATAATTATGATGTCTCAGTTTTCATGAGGTTGGTCATTGCTCTCATTTATTTGGTGGCTCCTAAAGGAGCCGTTTGTTTGTTTGCTTGTTTTCACTTCTTGCTACCGCTCTTGACCTTCTTTGTCACTGTTTTTTTGACAGCGGCTTTAGTTCCCGTCGTCTTCTTAGCTGTTGGTTTCTTCGCTTTACTGTCCTTTGATACTGTCTCCTTCTTTCTGCTTTTCTTTTCGTTTTTCACTGCTTTCTCCGCCGGCTTTTTCTTTGTAGGGAGCTTTTTAGTTGCTGGCTTCTTCGCCTTCTTTTCTGACTTCACGACGGGCTTTTTCTTCGCTGGCACTGTTTTCTTTTCAACCTTCTTATTTACCTTGAAGGATCCTGTGGCGCCTACGCCTTTAGTGTGAATAAATTGGCCGTTGGCCTCGCCGCGCTTCAGAGCTGTTTTGATGTGCTGCCTTGCGTTGTCTCCCACTTTGAAGTTTGCTCGGATGTACTTTTCGATGGCTTGCACTGAAGAACCGTTTCGCTCCTTTAGAGCGAGAATAGCAAGTTTTACCATTTCGGCAAATTTCGGGTGATCAACAGACTTTTTTGCTCCAGTTTTCTCAGAGTTGGCTTTGGCAGACATTCTATTAACGTTTTCCTCTCTGTTTAGTTCAGTCGCAATAACAACATGTCAGTGACTGCTGGCCGTGAAAAGTTTTCAATTCCTGTGGCGGACTGCTGAGGGAACATTCGCTGCTATTCAACGACAACGACACTTCATCGCAAGGCTATATTGTGCTTGTTTAGTAACTTAAAGGCCACCTTACTTGTTGCATAACCTGCAATTAGTAACCATTTTTGCGAAATATGTTGCGAAATTGTTTTCTCTGGTCAGTAAACAAGAGGAAGAAACGATTTAAGTCGCATTAAATGGTTATTTTTAGGACATGAACGACCGCTCGCTTGCGTTTCTACATCATAATTTGTAAGTCTTGGCCGAAATTCGCCGTAAAACCTATTGGAAAACGCCGATGAAACAAAGCAGACGATGAGGAAAATAAGATAAAATTCTTAGATTGCTACTATAACCCTTTCTTTACAAAAAACCTGCATTACCTTCTGTATCAAACAAGGACAGTGTTGTCCGTGACTTGTTTTGTTGTGTGCAGTAAATCGAGTGCTCTTATTGATTTCTTTAGGTGCCTTATAATAGAAAACTGTTCTTAAACCTAGCGTATGTTTACAAGTAATAATCTCACTTACATTTGTGCAGAAATCCACTCAAATTGATGCTGAATTTGCAAGAAAGGGAAGGCGACTGTTAGCATGCGAGCGCTTTTGTTGATGTCATGAATGAGCGATGATGTCGTCACTATTTCTGAATCGAATTCAGAGCGTGCACTAAATTCAATTCTCTTTTAACGACTTTTGAGTAGTTTCAACAAGTCTGAATTAAGTAAGAAATGACCGTGACAATTGTAAGGCATGTTACGTGAACTATACGGTTTAGTTTTTGACTAACAACCGCAACAAACAGACTAACAAAAAGTTTTGTTGCACTCTTGCACTTGCACGCGCACAACAGTGACGCTAAAAACGTGTGCTATAACTTATCACAACTCGCTAATTTTACAGATCTTTCTATAGCGTAAGATCTATTTCACCACAACTGATACAGACAGCGGGTTTAAAGTCAATTCAGCGGTATATTAATGAAGTGCAACGTTTAGTTTGCGAACAAAACTTGAATCTTTATGTGGCAGGTGAAGGCCTCACGCGCAAAACACGTAAGTGGCAAAACCTGTAACAAGCTTATTTTTTCAGCAAGCTAAGACTCACTTCTGAACAAAACTAGCCTAGGGACGATAGGACTCATTAAAAGAAATAACAACAATTCAGAATTTGTTGGTCATTGCCTCTTTAAACCGGTAGTGGCTCTTAAAAGAGCCGTTTTGTTTTGTAGAGTTGAACGGGAGCGATTTATGCACGCTCTCCGCGAATTCGGCGAGCCAGCTGGATGTCTTTAGGCATGATGGTGACTCGTTTAGCGTGGATTGCACACAAGTTGGTGTCCTCAAAGAGACCGACCAAGTACGCTTCGCTGGCCTCCTGAAGGGCCAAAACAGCGGAACTTTGGAACCGTAAATCGGTCTTGAAATCCTGTGCGATTTCCCGTACAAGACGCTGGAACGGCAACTTGCGGATCAGCAATTCCGTGGATTTCTGATAACGTCTGATTTCTCGGAGAGCCACAGTACCGGGCCTGTAACGGTGAGGCTTCTTCACTCCGCCAGTAGCAGGAGCGCTTTTACGCGCCGCCTTGGTTGCTAGCTGTTTGCGAGGTGCTTTTCCACCTGTTGACTTTCGAGCTGTTTGCTTTGTACGAGCCATAACTGCTAACAACGTTCACAAATACTAAGTTGATCACAAAATGTGTGCCTGTTGAAAAAGTTTGATCAGCTCGATTTATTACGAGAATACCGTACTCTGATTGGATAAAAATTGTCCAACATGATTGGTGCGGTCTTAGCGGGACAAACTCTATTTGCATGTTAAAATATTCTGGGCGGCTTACCAAAGATTTTGCAATTTTCTTTGTTTCTATTGTTACCTTTCTCTACACGAAAAAGCTATGTTTTCTGAGAGGTCAAGCTGAAAGATACGTAAGAAAAAGATGACTAGTGATGACACATCGTTCTTTTGAAGCCCTTGAAGCCATTTAAAGATAAGCTAATATGTCAGGACGCGGAAAAGGAGGCAAAGGTTTGGGCAAAGGAGGCGCTAAGCGTCACCGAAAAATTCTTCGAGATAACATCCAGGGAATCACCAAGCCCGCCATCCGTCGCTTAGCTCGTCGAGGAGGCGTCAAGCGTATTTCTGGTCTGATCTACGAGGAAACCCGTGGTGTTCTGAAAGTTTTTCTTGAGAATGTCATCCGTGATGCTGTGACCTACACCGAACATGCAAAGCGTAAGACCGTAACCGCCATGGATGTGGTTTACGCTCTTAAACGGCAGGGGCGTACTCTGTACGGATTCGGTGGTTAAACCTTCCTCAGATGTGAACTACGAAGAAAAACAAACGGCTCCTTGGTAGGTACTTCATTTATAAGTGTTTTATCGAGTCATTTCTCACTTCAGAAGCCCCCAGCTCGGCATCCTTAAGCCGGGTTTGGAGCAGACGCAATCCTCTCAAGGAAACCAGAGGAGAAAAACGATTTCACACGAGTGACCCGCCGAAAGTCGTTATGCGAAGCATGCATAGCGTTTCACAAGTGAGGTTGTCTTTCTGGCCTTTCTGAAGATGAATTCCAGGACCTAGAATGTCACTTTTGTAATGTTTTGACTTCTAAATACTGCAATCAATGAGATGTTTTCGCTCTAGGACTGGATGACTCGACACTTATAAAAAAATTATAAAATCAAATTTGGCGGGCTTCCCTTTCGGAAAAATAAAAATATTTCCCATAATTCCTTTCGGGTATAAACTCAAAAATTAAAACAAAGTGCCAAACAAGGTAGCCGTGACCTATCGGTGTTTTCTCTACGCTCACAGGAGTGTTACATAAGTAACGAGTCTGTTCTAGCATATACTAAGTTATATAACTTCCCTCGCAAACCGACGTTACATTTGTGAGGTAGGATCAGTGAAATCACAAATTCAACCTATTTCAACAAGAACAGCGATAACAACAAACGCTAATGTATAAGTAACGTATGAGTCGATGATTGGTTATGACTTTATATGAAAATTGGTGGCTCCTAAAAGAGCCGTTTTTGTTTCTGATTCCTCGTTGAGCTCAGTGCTGTTTCTTTTCGGTTTTCTTGGGTAAAAGCACTGCCTGTATGTTGGGAAGCACACCACCCTGAGCGATGGTGACACCGGCGAGGAGTTTGTTCAACTCTTCGTCATTTCGGACAGCCAGCTGAAGGTGTCGGGGAATAATTCTGCTTTTCTTGTTGTCTCGCGCAGCGTTTCCGGCCAACTCGAGAATTTCGGCACTTAAATACTCCAACACTGCAGCCAGGTAAACTGGAGCACCTGCGCCAACACGCTCTGCATAGTTGCCTCTGCGAAGAAGTCGGTGGATGCGACCAACAGGAAACTGGAGTCCCGCTCTTGATGACCGAGTCTTAGACTTAGTACCTTGAGCTTTGCCTTTGCCGCGGCCGGTCATTTTCGTTTGGAAATACAGAACCTGTTACGATTTAATCTCTCTAGCTTGAGTGTAGCGATTGTACTGAACAGGCTAAAACTTTCAACGTCAGATTTATTTCCCTCGCCCTGTGCCTCGCGGATCAAAACGCACCAATCACAGAGCCTCATGCAAAATTCAAAAGATATGCAAAATACGCCTTTTCTGCCTTTGTCATTTCGCGGCAAAATAATTATCAAGCCCCGACCAATCATATAAAAGCAACGAAATTGCGATCCGCATGCTAATTGATCCTATTGAATTCGCTTGTATAAATAGCATTAGCGGCGAACTCGAATAAACCAGGCTCATTTTGAGAAGCGTGTCATCCACAATCAAAAAGCAATCATGGCATCAAAAGTACCTGCTGCCAAAAAGGGAGAGAAGAGAGCAGGAAAGGCTAAATCCGGGGCGGTCGAAGGCTCTGACAAGAAGAAAAAGCGAGGAAGGAGAAAGGAAAGCTATGCCATCTACATATACAAGGTGCTGAAACAGGTTCACCCAGACACCGGGATCTCCAGTAAAGCCATGGGGATCATGAACTCTTTCGTGAACGACATCTTCGAGCGCATAGCCGTAGAATCTTCTCGCCTTGCCCACTACAACAAGAAGTCCACCATCAGTTCCCGCGAGATCCAAACTGCCATCAGACTGCTTCTTCCCGGAGAACTAGCAAAGCATGCCGTTAGCGAGGGCACCAAAGCCGTGACGAAGTACACTAGCAGCAAGTGAACGCTTCGCTGAAAAACAAAACTAACACAACGGCTCTTTTAAGAGCCACCAAATCTCGTAAAAGCAATGTCCAACACTGTCCTAAATATCGTGTTAAATACATCTTCTACTTTCTAGCTGCAGCCACAAAAACAAAATAGTTTCATATTGCCACAGTTCTAGCAACAATTGATCAGTTTTTCGCAAGCTCCCAGGACTATTGAATGAAGAAATTCGTCTATCAGCTCGAAGTATCCGATATTTCCTATCTTATCAAACATGCGGGTAGTTCAACTAGAATCGGCGAGGAAGGGAGTTATTTTTCATAGGCTTTTCCTCTCGCTTATTTATTTGTTTATTTACTGATCGTCATAAGCATTTTGTGTGTGTTGTTGGAGGGAGGTCTTTTCCGCTAACAGACCTAACATAAAATCGTGCGCTGTAGTGTTTTTATTTTTGGCTTCTAGTTAAGATTGAATAATCTCAGAGGGGTGAAACGGATAAACCGAAAGTAAACCACAGGACAATAATTATGATGTCTCAGTTTTCATGAGGTTGGTCATTGCTCTCATTTATTTGGTGGCTCCTAAAGGAGCCGTTTGTTTGTTTGCTTGTTTTCACTTCTTGCTACCGCTCTTGACCTTCTTTGTCACTGTTTTTTTGACAGCGGCTTTAGTTCCCGTCGTCTTCTTAGCTGTTGGTTTCTTCGCTTTACTGTCCTTTGATACTGTCTCCTTCTTTCTGCTTTTCTTTTCGTTTTTCACTGCTTTCTCCGCCGGCTTTTTCTTTGTAGGGAGCTTTTTAGTTGCTGGCTTCTTCGCCTTCTTTTCTGACTTCACGACGGGCTTTTTCTTCGCTGGCACTGTTTTCTTTTCAACCTTCTTATTTACCTTGAAGGATCCTGTGGCGCCTACGCCTTTAGTGTGAATAAATTGGCCGTTGGCCTCGCCGCGCTTCAGAGCTGTTTTGATGTGCTGCCTTGCGTTGTCTCCCACTTTGAAGTTTGCTCGGATGTACTTTTCGATGGCTTGCACTGAAGAACCGTTTCGCTCCTTTAGAGCGAGAATAGCAAGTTTTACCATTTCGGCAAATTTCGGGTGATCAACAGACTTTTTTGCTCCAGTTTTCTCAGAGTTGGCTTTGGCAGACATTCTATTAACGTTTTCCTCTCTGTTTAGTTCAGTCGCAATAACAACATGTCAGTGACTGCTGGCCGTGAAAAGTTTTCAATTCCTGTGGCGGACTGCTGAGGGAACATTCGCTGCTATTCAACGACAACGACACTTCATCGCAAGGCTATATTGTGCTTGTTTAGTAACTTAAAGGCCACCTTACTTGTTGCATAACCTGCAATTAGTAACCATTTTTGCGAAATATGTTGCGAAATTGTTTTCTCTGGTCAGTAAACAAGAGGAAGAAACGATTTAAGTCGCATTAAATGGTTATTTTTAGGACATGAACGACCGCTCGCTTGCGTTTCTACATCATAATTTGTAAGTCTTGGCCGAAATTCGCCGTAAAACCTATTGGAAAACGCCGATGAAACAAAGCAGACGATGAGGAAAATAAGATAAAATTCTTAGATTGCTACTATAACCCTTTCTTTACAAAAAACCTGCATTACCTTCTGTATCAAACAAGGACAGTGTTGTCCGTGACTTGTTTTGTTGTGTGCAGTAAATCGAGTGCTCTTATTGATTTCTTTAGGTGCCTTATAATAGAAAACTGTTCTTAAACCTAGCGTATGTTTACAAGTAATAATCTCACTTACATTTGTGCAGAAATCCACTCAAATTGATGCTGAATTTGCAAGAAAGGGAAGGCGACTGTTAGCATGCGAGCGCTTTTGTTGATGTCATGAATGAGCGATGATGTCGTCACTATTTCTGAATCGAATTCAGAGCGTGCACTAAATTCAATTCTCTTTTAACGACTTTTGAGTAGTTTCAACAAGTCTGAATTAAGTAAGAAATGACCGTGACAATTGTAAGGCATGTTACGTGAACTATACGGTTTAGTTTTTGACTAACAACCGCAACAAACAGACTAACAAAAAGTTTTGTTGCACTCTTGCACTTGCACGCGCACAACAGTGACGCTAAAAACGTGTGCTATAACTTATCACAACTCGCTAATTTTACAGATCTTTCTATAGCGTAAGATCTATTTCACCACAACTGATACAGACAGCGGGTTTAAAGTCAATTCAGCGGTATATTAATGAAGTGCAACGTTTAGTTTGCGAACAAAACTTGAATCTTTATGTGGCAGGTGAAGGCCTCACGCGCAAAACACGTAAGTGGCAAAACCTGTAACAAGCTTATTTTTTCAGCAAGCTAAGACTCACTTCTGAACAAAACTAGCCTAGGGACGATAGGACTCATTAAAAGAAATAACAACAATTCAGAATTTGTTGGTCATTGCCTCTTTAAACCGGTAGTGGCTCTTAAAAGAGCCGTTTTGTTTTGTAGAGTTGAACGGGAGCGATTTATGCACGCTCTCCGCGAATTCGGCGAGCCAGCTGGATGTCTTTAGGCATGATGGTGACTCGTTTAGCGTGGATTGCACACAAGTTGGTGTCCTCAAAGAGACCGACCAAGTACGCTTCGCTGGCCTCCTGAAGGGCCAAAACAGCGGAACTTTGGAACCGTAAATCGGTCTTGAAATCCTGTGCGATTTCCCGTACAAGACGCTGGAACGGCAACTTGCGGATCAGCAATTCCGTGGATTTCTGATAACGTCTGATTTCTCGGAGAGCCACAGTACCGGGCCTGTAACGGTGAGGCTTCTTCACTCCGCCAGTAGCAGGAGCGCTTTTACGCGCCGCCTTGGTTGCTAGCTGTTTGCGAGGTGCTTTTCCACCTGTTGACTTTCGAGCTGTTTGCTTTGTACGAGCCATAACTGCTAACAACGTTCACAAATACTAAGTTGATCACAAAATGTGTGCCTGTTGAAAAAGTTTGATCAGCTCGATTTATTACGAGAATACCGTACTCTGATTGGATAAAAATTGTCCAACATGATTGGTGCGGTCTTAGCGGGACAAACTCTATTTGCATGTTAAAATATTCTGGGCGGCTTACCAAAGATTTTGCAATTTTCTTTGTTTCTATTGTTACCTTTCTCTACACGAAAAAGCTATGTTTTCTGAGAGGTCAAGCTGAAAGATACGTAAGAAAAAGATGACTAGTGATGACACATCGTTCTTTTGAAGCCCTTGAAGCCATTTAAAGATAAGCTAATATGTCAGGACGCGGAAAAGGAGGCAAAGGTTTGGGCAAAGGAGGCGCTAAGCGTCACCGAAAAATTCTTCGAGATAACATCCAGGGAATCACCAAGCCCGCCATCCGTCGCTTAGCTCGTCGAGGAGGCGTCAAGCGTATTTCTGGTCTGATCTACGAGGAAACCCGTGGTGTTCTGAAAGTTTTTCTTGAGAATGTCATCCGTGATGCTGTGACCTACACCGAACATGCAAAGCGTAAGACCGTAACCGCCATGGATGTGGTTTACGCTCTTAAACGGCAGGGGCGTACTCTGTACGGATTCGGTGGTTAAACCTTCCTCAGATGTGAACTACGAAGAAAAACAAACGGCTCCTTGGTAGGTACTTCATTTATAAGTGTTTTATCGAGTCATTTCTCACTTCAGAAGCCCCCAGCTCGGCATCCTTAAGCCGGGTTTGGAGCAGACGCAATCCTCTCAAGGAAACCAGAGGAGAAAAACGATTTCACACGAGTGACCCGCCGAAAGTCGTTATGCGAAGCATGCATAGCGTTTCACAAGTGAGGTTGTCTTTCTGGCCTTTCTGAAGATGAATTCCAGGACCTAGAATGTCACTTTTGTAATGTTTTGACTTCTAAATACTGCAATCAATGAGATGTTTTCGCTCTAGGACTGGATGACTCGACACTTATAAAAAAATTATAAAATCAAATTTGGCGGGCTTCCCTTTCGGAAAAATAAAAATATTTCCCATAATTCCTTTCGGGTATAAACTCAAAAATTAAAACAAAGTGCCAAACAAGGTAGCCGTGACCTATCGGTGTTTTCTCTACGCTCACAGGAGTGTTACATAAGTAACGAGTCTGTTCTAGCATATACTAAGTTATATAACTTCCCTCGCAAACCGACGTTACATTTGTGAGGTAGGATCAGTGAAATCACAAATTCAACCTATTTCAACAAGAACAGCGATAACAACAAACGCTAATGTATAAGTAACGTATGAGTCGATGATTGGTTATGACTTTATATGAAAATTGGTGGCTCCTAAAAGAGCCGTTTTTGTTTCTGATTCCTCGTTGAGCTCAGTGCTGTTTCTTTTCGGTTTTCTTGGGTAAAAGCACTGCCTGTATGTTGGGAAGCACACCACCCTGAGCGATGGTGACACCGGCGAGGAGTTTGTTCAACTCTTCGTCATTTCGGACAGCCAGCTGAAGGTGTCGGGGAATAATTCTGCTTTTCTTGTTGTCTCGCGCAGCGTTTCCGGCCAACTCGAGAATTTCGGCACTTAAATACTCCAACACTGCAGCCAGGTAAACTGGAGCACCTGCGCCAACACGCTCTGCATAGTTGCCTCTGCGAAGAAGTCGGTGGATGCGACCAACAGGAAACTGGAGTCCCGCTCTTGATGACCGAGTCTTAGACTTAGTACCTTGAGCTTTGCCTTTGCCGCGGCCGGTCATTTTCGTTTGGAAATACAGAACCTGTTACGATTTAATCTCTCTAGCTTGAGTGTAGCGATTGTACTGAACAGGCTAAAACTTTCAACGTCAGATTTATTTCCCTCGCCCTGTGCCTCGCGGATCAAAACGCACCAATCACAGAGCCTCATGCAAAATTCAAAAGATATGCAAAATACGCCTTTTCTGCCTTTGTCATTTCGCGGCAAAATAATTATCAAGCCCCGACCAATCATATAAAAGCAACGAAATTGCGATCCGCATGCTAATTGATCCTATTGAATTCGCTTGTATAAATAGCATTAGCGGCGAACTCGAATAAACCAGGCTCATTTTGAGAAGCGTGTCATCCACAATCAAAAAGCAATCATGGCATCAAAAGTACCTGCTGCCAAAAAGGGAGAGAAGAGAGCAGGAAAGGCTAAATCCGGGGCGGTCGAAGGCTCTGACAAGAAGAAAAAGCGAGGAAGGAGAAAGGAAAGCTATGCCATCTACATATACAAGGTGCTGAAACAGGTTCACCCAGACACCGGGATCTCCAGTAAAGCCATGGGGATCATGAACTCTTTCGTGAACGACATCTTCGAGCGCATAGCCGTAGAATCTTCTCGCCTTGCCCACTACAACAAGAAGTCCACCATCAGTTCCCGCGAGATCCAAACTGCCATCAGACTGCTTCTTCCCGGAGAACTAGCAAAGCATGCCGTTAGCGAGGGCACCAAAGCCGTGACGAAGTACACTAGCAGCAAGTGAACGCTTCGCTGAAAAACAAAACTAACACAACGGCTCTTTTAAGAGCCACCAAATCTCGTAAAAGCAATGTCCAACACTGTCCTAAATATCGTGTTAAATACATCTTCTACTTTCTAGCTGCAGCCACAAAAACAAAATAGTTTCATATTGCCACAGTTCTAGCAACAATTGATCAGTTTTTCGCAAGCTCCCAGGACTATTGAATGAAGAAATTCGTCTATCAGCTCGAAGTATCCGATATTTCCTATCTTATCAAACATGCGGGTAGTTCAACTAGAATCGGCGAGGAAGGGAGTTATTTTTCATAGGCTTTTCCTCTCGCTTATTTATTTGTTTATTTACTGATCGTCATAAGCATTTTGTGTGTGTTGTTGGAGGGAGGTCTTTTCCGCTAACAGACCTAACATAAAATCGTGCGCTGTAGTGTTTTTATTTTTGGCTTCTAGTTAAGATTGAATAATCTCAGAGGGGTGAAACGGATAAACCGAAAGTAAACCACAGGACAATAATTATGATGTCTCAGTTTTCATGAGGTTGGTCATTGCTCTCATTTATTTGGTGGCTCCTAAAGGAGCCGTTTGTTTGTTTGCTTGTTTTCACTTCTTGCTACCGCTCTTGACCTTCTTTGTCACTGTTTTTTTGACAGCGGCTTTAGTTCCCGTCGTCTTCTTAGCTGTTGGTTTCTTCGCTTTACTGTCCTTTGATACTGTCTCCTTCTTTCTGCTTTTCTTTTCGTTTTTCACTGCTTTCTCCGCCGGCTTTTTCTTTGTAGGGAGCTTTTTAGTTGCTGGCTTCTTCGCCTTCTTTTCTGACTTCACGACGGGCTTTTTCTTCGCTGGCACTGTTTTCTTTTCAACCTTCTTATTTACCTTGAAGGATCCTGTGGCGCCTACGCCTTTAGTGTGAATAAATTGGCCGTTGGCCTCGCCGCGCTTCAGAGCTGTTTTGATGTGCTGCCTTGCGTTGTCTCCCACTTTGAAGTTTGCTCGGATGTACTTTTCGATGGCTTGCACTGAAGAACCGTTTCGCTCCTTTAGAGCGAGAATAGCAAGTTTTACCATTTCGGCAAATTTCGGGTGATCAACAGACTTTTTTGCTCCAGTTTTCTCAGAGTTGGCTTTGGCAGACATTCTATTAACGTTTTCCTCTCTGTTTAGTTCAGTCGCAATAACAACATGTCAGTGACTGCTGGCCGTGAAAAGTTTTCAATTCCTGTGGCGGACTGCTGAGGGAACATTCGCTGCTATTCAACGACAACGACACTTCATCGCAAGGCTATATTGTGCTTGTTTAGTAACTTAAAGGCCACCTTACTTGTTGCATAACCTGCAATTAGTAACCATTTTTGCGAAATATGTTGCGAAATTGTTTTCTCTGGTCAGTAAACAAGAGGAAGAAACGATTTAAGTCGCATTAAATGGTTATTTTTAGGACATGAACGACCGCTCGCTTGCGTTTCTACATCATAATTTGTAAGTCTTGGCCGAAATTCGCCGTAAAACCTATTGGAAAACGCCGATGAAACAAAGCAGACGATGAGGAAAATAAGATAAAATTCTTAGATTGCTACTATAACCCTTTCTTTACAAAAAACCTGCATTACCTTCTGTATCAAACAAGGACAGTGTTGTCCGTGACTTGTTTTGTTGTGTGCAGTAAATCGAGTGCTCTTATTGATTTCTTTAGGTGCCTTATAATAGAAAACTGTTCTTAAACCTAGCGTATGTTTACAAGTAATAATCTCACTTACATTTGTGCAGAAATCCACTCAAATTGATGCTGAATTTGCAAGAAAGGGAAGGCGACTGTTAGCATGCGAGCGCTTTTGTTGATGTCATGAATGAGCGATGATGTCGTCACTATTTCTGAATCGAATTCAGAGCGTGCACTAAATTCAATTCTCTTTTAACGACTTTTGAGTAGTTTCAACAAGTCTGAATTAAGTAAGAAATGACCGTGACAATTGTAAGGCATGTTACGTGAACTATACGGTTTAGTTTTTGACTAACAACCGCAACAAACAGACTAACAAAAAGTTTTGTTGCACTCTTGCACTTGCACGCGCACAACAGTGACGCTAAAAACGTGTGCTATAACTTATCACAACTCGCTAATTTTACAGATCTTTCTATAGCGTAAGATCTATTTCACCACAACTGATACAGACAGCGGGTTTAAAGTCAATTCAGCGGTATATTAATGAAGTGCAACGTTTAGTTTGCGAACAAAACTTGAATCTTTATGTGGCAGGTGAAGGCCTCACGCGCAAAACACGTAAGTGGCAAAACCTGTAACAAGCTTATTTTTTCAGCAAGCTAAGACTCACTTCTGAACAAAACTAGCCTAGGGACGATAGGACTCATTAAAAGAAATAACAACAATTCAGAATTTGTTGGTCATTGCCTCTTTAAACCGGTAGTGGCTCTTAAAAGAGCCGTTTTGTTTTGTAGAGTTGAACGGGAGCGATTTATGCACGCTCTCCGCGAATTCGGCGAGCCAGCTGGATGTCTTTAGGCATGATGGTGACTCGTTTAGCGTGGATTGCACACAAGTTGGTGTCCTCAAAGAGACCGACCAAGTACGCTTCGCTGGCCTCCTGAAGGGCCAAAACAGCGGAACTTTGGAACCGTAAATCGGTCTTGAAATCCTGTGCGATTTCCCGTACAAGACGCTGGAACGGCAACTTGCGGATCAGCAATTCCGTGGATTTCTGATAACGTCTGATTTCTCGGAGAGCCACAGTACCGGGCCTGTAACGGTGAGGCTTCTTCACTCCGCCAGTAGCAGGAGCGCTTTTACGCGCCGCCTTGGTTGCTAGCTGTTTGCGAGGTGCTTTTCCACCTGTTGACTTTCGAGCTGTTTGCTTTGTACGAGCCATAACTGCTAACAACGTTCACAAATACTAAGTTGATCACAAAATGTGTGCCTGTTGAAAAAGTTTGATCAGCTCGATTTATTACGAGAATACCGTACTCTGATTGGATAAAAATTGTCCAACATGATTGGTGCGGTCTTAGCGGGACAAACTCTATTTGCATGTTAAAATATTCTGGGCGGCTTACCAAAGATTTTGCAATTTTCTTTGTTTCTATTGTTACCTTTCTCTACACGAAAAAGCTATGTTTTCTGAGAGGTCAAGCTGAAAGATACGTAAGAAAAAGATGACTAGTGATGACACATCGTTCTTTTGAAGCCCTTGAAGCCATTTAAAGATAAGCTAATATGTCAGGACGCGGAAAAGGAGGCAAAGGTTTGGGCAAAGGAGGCGCTAAGCGTCACCGAAAAATTCTTCGAGATAACATCCAGGGAATCACCAAGCCCGCCATCCGTCGCTTAGCTCGTCGAGGAGGCGTCAAGCGTATTTCTGGTCTGATCTACGAGGAAACCCGTGGTGTTCTGAAAGTTTTTCTTGAGAATGTCATCCGTGATGCTGTGACCTACACCGAACATGCAAAGCGTAAGACCGTAACCGCCATGGATGTGGTTTACGCTCTTAAACGGCAGGGGCGTACTCTGTACGGATTCGGTGGTTAAACCTTCCTCAGATGTGAACTACGAAGAAAAACAAACGGCTCCTTGGTAGGTACTTCATTTATAAGTGTTTTATCGAGTCATTTCTCACTTCAGAAGCCCCCAGCTCGGCATCCTTAAGCCGGGTTTGGAGCAGACGCAATCCTCTCAAGGAAACCAGAGGAGAAAAACGATTTCACACGAGTGACCCGCCGAAAGTCGTTATGCGAAGCATGCATAGCGTTTCACAAGTGAGGTTGTCTTTCTGGCCTTTCTGAAGATGAATTCCAGGACCTAGAATGTCACTTTTGTAATGTTTTGACTTCTAAATACTGCAATCAATGAGATGTTTTCGCTCTAGGACTGGATGACTCGACACTTATAAAAAAATTATAAAATCAAATTTGGCGGGCTTCCCTTTCGGAAAAATAAAAATATTTCCCATAATTCCTTTCGGGTATAAACTCAAAAATTAAAACAAAGTGCCAAACAAGGTAGCCGTGACCTATCGGTGTTTTCTCTACGCTCACAGGAGTGTTACATAAGTAACGAGTCTGTTCTAGCATATACTAAGTTATATAACTTCCCTCGCAAACCGACGTTACATTTGTGAGGTAGGATCAGTGAAATCACAAATTCAACCTATTTCAACAAGAACAGCGATAACAACAAACGCTAATGTATAAGTAACGTATGAGTCGATGATTGGTTATGACTTTATATGAAAATTGGTGGCTCCTAAAAGAGCCGTTTTTGTTTCTGATTCCTCGTTGAGCTCAGTGCTGTTTCTTTTCGGTTTTCTTGGGTAAAAGCACTGCCTGTATGTTGGGAAGCACACCACCCTGAGCGATGGTGACACCGGCGAGGAGTTTGTTCAACTCTTCGTCATTTCGGACAGCCAGCTGAAGGTGTCGGGGAATAATTCTGCTTTTCTTGTTGTCTCGCGCAGCGTTTCCGGCCAACTCGAGAATTTCGGCACTTAAATACTCCAACACTGCAGCCAGGTAAACTGGAGCACCTGCGCCAACACGCTCTGCATAGTTGCCTCTGCGAAGAAGTCGGTGGATGCGACCAACAGGAAACTGGAGTCCCGCTCTTGATGACCGAGTCTTAGACTTAGTACCTTGAGCTTTGCCTTTGCCGCGGCCGGTCATTTTCGTTTGGAAATACAGAACCTGTTACGATTTAATCTCTCTAGCTTGAGTGTAGCGATTGTACTGAACAGGCTAAAACTTTCAACGTCAGATTTATTTCCCTCGCCCTGTGCCTCGCGGATCAAAACGCACCAATCACAGAGCCTCATGCAAAATTCAAAAGATATGCAAAATACGCCTTTTCTGCCTTTGTCATTTCGCGGCAAAATAATTATCAAGCCCCGACCAATCATATAAAAGCAACGAAATTGCGATCCGCATGCTAATTGATCCTATTGAATTCGCTTGTATAAATAGCATTAGCGGCGAACTCGAATAAACCAGGCTCATTTTGAGAAGCGTGTCATCCACAATCAAAAAGCAATCATGGCATCAAAAGTACCTGCTGCCAAAAAGGGAGAGAAGAGAGCAGGAAAGGCTAAATCCGGGGCGGTCGAAGGCTCTGACAAGAAGAAAAAGCGAGGAAGGAGAAAGGAAAGCTATGCCATCTACATATACAAGGTGCTGAAACAGGTTCACCCAGACACCGGGATCTCCAGTAAAGCCATGGGGATCATGAACTCTTTCGTGAACGACATCTTCGAGCGCATAGCCGTAGAATCTTCTCGCCTTGCCCACTACAACAAGAAGTCCACCATCAGTTCCCGCGAGATCCAAACTGCCATCAGACTGCTTCTTCCCGGAGAACTAGCAAAGCATGCCGTTAGCGAGGGCACCAAAGCCGTGACGAAGTACACTAGCAGCAAGTGAACGCTTCGCTGAAAAACAAAACTAACACAACGGCTCTTTTAAGAGCCACCAAATCTCGTAAAAGCAATGTCCAACACTGTCCTAAATATCGTGTTAAATACATCTTCTACTTTCTAGCTGCAGCCACAAAAACAAAATAGTTTCATATTGCCACAGTTCTAGCAACAATTGATCAGTTTTTCGCAAGCTCCCAGGACTATTGAATGAAGAAATTCGTCTATCAGCTCGAAGTATCCGATATTTCCTATCTTATCAAACATGCGGGTAGTTCAACTAGAATCGGCGAGGAAGGGAGTTATTTTTCATAGGCTTTTCCTCTCGCTTATTTATTTGTTTATTTACTGATCGTCATAAGCATTTTGTGTGTGTTGTTGGAGGGAGGTCTTTTCCGCTAACAGACCTAACATAAAATCGTGCGCTGTAGTGTTTTTATTTTTGGCTTCTAGTTAAGATTGAATAATCTCAGAGGGGTGAAACGGATAAACCGAAAGTAAACCACAGGACAATAATTATGATGTCTCAGTTTTCATGAGGTTGGTCATTGCTCTCATTTATTTGGTGGCTCCTAAAGGAGCCGTTTGTTTGTTTGCTTGTTTTCACTTCTTGCTACCGCTCTTGACCTTCTTTGTCACTGTTTTTTTGACAGCGGCTTTAGTTCCCGTCGTCTTCTTAGCTGTTGGTTTCTTCGCTTTACTGTCCTTTGATACTGTCTCCTTCTTTCTGCTTTTCTTTTCGTTTTTCACTGCTTTCTCCGCCGGCTTTTTCTTTGTAGGGAGCTTTTTAGTTGCTGGCTTCTTCGCCTTCTTTTCTGACTTCACGACGGGCTTTTTCTTCGCTGGCACTGTTTTCTTTTCAACCTTCTTATTTACCTTGAAGGATCCTGTGGCGCCTACGCCTTTAGTGTGAATAAATTGGCCGTTGGCCTCGCCGCGCTTCAGAGCTGTTTTGATGTGCTGCCTTGCGTTGTCTCCCACTTTGAAGTTTGCTCGGATGTACTTTTCGATGGCTTGCACTGAAGAACCGTTTCGCTCCTTTAGAGCGAGAATAGCAAGTTTTACCATTTCGGCAAATTTCGGGTGATCAACAGACTTTTTTGCTCCAGTTTTCTCAGAGTTGGCTTTGGCAGACATTCTATTAACGTTTTCCTCTCTGTTTAGTTCAGTCGCAATAACAACATGTCAGTGACTGCTGGCCGTGAAAAGTTTTCAATTCCTGTGGCGGACTGCTGAGGGAACATTCGCTGCTATTCAACGACAACGACACTTCATCGCAAGGCTATATTGTGCTTGTTTAGTAACTTAAAGGCCACCTTACTTGTTGCATAACCTGCAATTAGTAACCATTTTTGCGAAATATGTTGCGAAATTGTTTTCTCTGGTCAGTAAACAAGAGGAAGAAACGATTTAAGTCGCATTAAATGGTTATTTTTAGGACATGAACGACCGCTCGCTTGCGTTTCTACATCATAATTTGTAAGTCTTGGCCGAAATTCGCCGTAAAACCTATTGGAAAACGCCGATGAAACAAAGCAGACGATGAGGAAAATAAGATAAAATTCTTAGATTGCTACTATAACCCTTTCTTTACAAAAAACCTGCATTACCTTCTGTATCAAACAAGGACAGTGTTGTCCGTGACTTGTTTTGTTGTGTGCAGTAAATCGAGTGCTCTTATTGATTTCTTTAGGTGCCTTATAATAGAAAACTGTTCTTAAACCTAGCGTATGTTTACAAGTAATAATCTCACTTACATTTGTGCAGAAATCCACTCAAATTGATGCTGAATTTGCAAGAAAGGGAAGGCGACTGTTAGCATGCGAGCGCTTTTGTTGATGTCATGAATGAGCGATGATGTCGTCACTATTTCTGAATCGAATTCAGAGCGTGCACTAAATTCAATTCTCTTTTAACGACTTTTGAGTAGTTTCAACAAGTCTGAATTAAGTAAGAAATGACCGTGACAATTGTAAGGCATGTTACGTGAACTATACGGTTTAGTTTTTGACTAACAACCGCAACAAACAGACTAACAAAAAGTTTTGTTGCACTCTTGCACTTGCACGCGCACAACAGTGACGCTAAAAACGTGTGCTATAACTTATCACAACTCGCTAATTTTACAGATCTTTCTATAGCGTAAGATCTATTTCACCACAACTGATACAGACAGCGGGTTTAAAGTCAATTCAGCGGTATATTAATGAAGTGCAACGTTTAGTTTGCGAACAAAACTTGAATCTTTATGTGGCAGGTGAAGGCCTCACGCGCAAAACACGTAAGTGGCAAAACCTGTAACAAGCTTATTTTTTCAGCAAGCTAAGACTCACTTCTGAACAAAACTAGCCTAGGGACGATAGGACTCATTAAAAGAAATAACAACAATTCAGAATTTGTTGGTCATTGCCTCTTTAAACCGGTAGTGGCTCTTAAAAGAGCCGTTTTGTTTTGTAGAGTTGAACGGGAGCGATTTATGCACGCTCTCCGCGAATTCGGCGAGCCAGCTGGATGTCTTTAGGCATGATGGTGACTCGTTTAGCGTGGATTGCACACAAGTTGGTGTCCTCAAAGAGACCGACCAAGTACGCTTCGCTGGCCTCCTGAAGGGCCAAAACAGCGGAACTTTGGAACCGTAAATCGGTCTTGAAATCCTGTGCGATTTCCCGTACAAGACGCTGGAACGGCAACTTGCGGATCAGCAATTCCGTGGATTTCTGATAACGTCTGATTTCTCGGAGAGCCACAGTACCGGGCCTGTAACGGTGAGGCTTCTTCACTCCGCCAGTAGCAGGAGCGCTTTTACGCGCCGCCTTGGTTGCTAGCTGTTTGCGAGGTGCTTTTCCACCTGTTGACTTTCGAGCTGTTTGCTTTGTACGAGCCATAACTGCTAACAACGTTCACAAATACTAAGTTGATCACAAAATGTGTGCCTGTTGAAAAAGTTTGATCAGCTCGATTTATTACGAGAATACCGTACTCTGATTGGATAAAAATTGTCCAACATGATTGGTGCGGTCTTAGCGGGACAAACTCTATTTGCATGTTAAAATATTCTGGGCGGCTTACCAAAGATTTTGCAATTTTCTTTGTTTCTATTGTTACCTTTCTCTACACGAAAAAGCTATGTTTTCTGAGAGGTCAAGCTGAAAGATACGTAAGAAAAAGATGACTAGTGATGACACATCGTTCTTTTGAAGCCCTTGAAGCCATTTAAAGATAAGCTAATATGTCAGGACGCGGAAAAGGAGGCAAAGGTTTGGGCAAAGGAGGCGCTAAGCGTCACCGAAAAATTCTTCGAGATAACATCCAGGGAATCACCAAGCCCGCCATCCGTCGCTTAGCTCGTCGAGGAGGCGTCAAGCGTATTTCTGGTCTGATCTACGAGGAAACCCGTGGTGTTCTGAAAGTTTTTCTTGAGAATGTCATCCGTGATGCTGTGACCTACACCGAACATGCAAAGCGTAAGACCGTAACCGCCATGGATGTGGTTTACGCTCTTAAACGGCAGGGGCGTACTCTGTACGGATTCGGTGGTTAAACCTTCCTCAGATGTGAACTACGAAGAAAAACAAACGGCTCCTTTAGGAGCCAACAACTGTCATAAAAGTTGTAACCAACAAATGTACTCCCATACAGAATTAAACACGAACAATTTCTTACACACACCCACAGGTTATCGTAGAATCTCACATATACACACACAGGTTATCGATTTCCTCTGCTAGTGCCTTTCATAGTTAGTTAGTATACTAAACTATAAATAAATAGACATACACAACTAGCTTCGATCCAAGACAGTTTCCAATTTAGGGGACAAAGGCCTAGATAGGCAGTTGAATTAGTGTTAGCAGCTGATTGTGTGTTGAATTATGAGATAATCGACATTCCCTAACTGTAGTCCTGTATTTTATCATTGTTCCTTTTTTTGCTTCCAGGTAGCCGTGACCTATCGGTGTTTTCTCTACGCTCACAGGAGTGTTACATAAGTAACGAGTCTGTTCTAGCATATACTAAGTTATATAACTTCCCTCGCAAACCGACGTTACATTTGTGAGGTAGGATCAGTGAAATCACAAATTCAACCTATTTCAACAAGAACAGCGATAACAACAAACGCTAATGTATAAGTAACGTATGAGTCGATGATTGGTTATGACTTTATATGAAAATTGGTGGCTCCTAAAAGAGCCGTTTTTGTTTCTGATTCCTCGTTGAGCTCAGTGCTGTTTCTTTTCGGTTTTCTTGGGTAAAAGCACTGCCTGTATGTTGGGAAGCACACCACCCTGAGCGATGGTGACACCGGCGAGGAGTTTGTTCAACTCTTCGTCATTTCGGACAGCCAGCTGAAGGTGTCGGGGAATAATTCTGCTTTTCTTGTTGTCTCGCGCAGCGTTTCCGGCCAACTCGAGAATTTCGGCACTTAAATACTCCAACACTGCAGCCAGGTAAACTGGAGCACCTGCGCCAACACGCTCTGCATAGTTGCCTCTGCGAAGAAGTCGGTGGATGCGACCAACAGGAAACTGGAGTCCCGCTCTTGATGACCGAGTCTTAGACTTAGTACCTTGAGCTTTGCCTTTGCCGCGGCCGGTCATTTTCGTTTGGAAATACAGAACCTGTTACGATTTAATCTCTCTAGCTTGAGTGTAGCGATTGTACTGAACAGGCTAAAACTTTCAACGTCAGATTTATTTCCCTCGCCCTGTGCCTCGCGGATCAAAACGCACCAATCACAGAGCCTCATGCAAAATTCAAAAGATATGCAAAATACGCCTTTTCTGCCTTTGTCATTTCGCGGCAAAATAATTATCAAGCCCCGACCAATCATATAAAAGCAACGAAATTGCGATCCGCATGCTAATTGATCCTATTGAATTCGCTTGTATAAATAGCATTAGCGGCGAACTCGAATAAACCAGGCTCATTTTGAGAAGCGTGTCATCCACAATCAAAAAGCAATCATGGCATCAAAAGTACCTGCTGCCAAAAAGGGAGAGAAGAGAGCAGGAAAGGCTAAATCCGGGGCGGTCGAAGGCTCTGACAAGAAGAAAAAGCGAGGAAGGAGAAAGGAAAGCTATGCCATCTACATATACAAGGTGCTGAAACAGGTTCACCCAGACACCGGGATCTCCAGTAAAGCCATGGGGATCATGAACTCTTTCGTGAACGACATCTTCGAGCGCATAGCCGTAGAATCTTCTCGCCTTGCCCACTACAACAAGAAGTCCACCATCAGTTCCCGCGAGATCCAAACTGCCATCAGACTGCTTCTTCCCGGAGAACTAGCAAAGCATGCCGTTAGCGAGGGCACCAAAGCCGTGACGAAGTACACTAGCAGCAAGTGAACGCTTCGCTGAAAAACAAAACTAACACAACGGCTCTTTTAAGAGCCACCAAATCTCGTAAAAGCAATGTCCAACACTGTCCTAAATATCGTGTTAAATACATCTTCTACTTTCTAGCTGCAGCCACAAAAACAAAATAGTTTCATATTGCCACAGTTCTAGCAACAATTGATCAGTTTTTCGCAAGCTCCCAGGACTATTGAATGAAGAAATTCGTCTATCAGCTCGAAGTATCCGATATTTCCTATCTTATCAAACATGCGGGTAGTTCAACTAGAATCGGCGAGGAAGGGAGTTATTTTTCATAGGCTTTTCCTCTCGCTTATTTATTTGTTTATTTACTGATCGTCATAAGCATTTTGTGTGTGTTGTTGGAGGGAGGTCTTTTCCGCTAACAGACCTAACATAAAATCGTGCGCTGTAGTGTTTTTATTTTTGGCTTCTAGTTAAGATTGAATAATCTCAGAGGGGTGAAACGGATAAACCGAAAGTAAACCACAGGACAATAATTATGATGTCTCAGTTTTCATGAGGTTGGTCATTGCTCTCATTTATTTGGTGGCTCCTAAAGGAGCCGTTTGTTTGTTTGCTTGTTTTCACTTCTTGCTACCGCTCTTGACCTTCTTTGTCACTGTTTTTTTGACAGCGGCTTTAGTTCCCGTCGTCTTCTTAGCTGTTGGTTTCTTCGCTTTACTGTCCTTTGATACTGTCTCCTTCTTTCTGCTTTTCTTTTCGTTTTTCACTGCTTTCTCCGCCGGCTTTTTCTTTGTAGGGAGCTTTTTAGTTGCTGGCTTCTTCGCCTTCTTTTCTGACTTCACGACGGGCTTTTTCTTCGCTGGCACTGTTTTCTTTTCAACCTTCTTATTTACCTTGAAGGATCCTGTGGCGCCTACGCCTTTAGTGTGAATAAATTGGCCGTTGGCCTCGCCGCGCTTCAGAGCTGTTTTGATGTGCTGCCTTGCGTTGTCTCCCACTTTGAAGTTTGCTCGGATGTACTTTTCGATGGCTTGCACTGAAGAACCGTTTCGCTCCTTTAGAGCGAGAATAGCAAGTTTTACCATTTCGGCAAATTTCGGGTGATCAACAGACTTTTTTGCTCCAGTTTTCTCAGAGTTGGCTTTGGCAGACATTCTATTAACGTTTTCCTCTCTGTTTAGTTCAGTCGCAATAACAACATGTCAGTGACTGCTGGCCGTGAAAAGTTTTCAATTCCTGTGGCGGACTGCTGAGGGAACATTCGCTGCTATTCAACGACAACGACACTTCATCGCAAGGCTATATTGTGCTTGTTTAGTAACTTAAAGGCCACCTTACTTGTTGCATAACCTGCAATTAGTAACCATTTTTGCGAAATATGTTGCGAAATTGTTTTCTCTGGTCAGTAAACAAGAGGAAGAAACGATTTAAGTCGCATTAAATGGTTATTTTTAGGACATG
>OX419346.1:9310342-9355342 GCA_948470475.1 Galaxea fascicularis
AGCCTTTCCTGCTCTCTTCTCTCCCTTTTTGGCAGCAGGTACTTTTGATGCCATGATTGCTTTTTGATTGTGGATGACACGCTTCTCAAAATGAGCCTGGTTTATTCGAGTTCGCCGCTAATGCTATTTATACAAGCGAATTCAATAGGATCAATTAGCATGCGGATCGCAATTTCGTTGCTTTTATATGATTGGTCGGGGCTTGATAATTATTTTGCCGCGAAATGACAAAGGCAGAAAAGGCGTATTTTGCATATCTTTTGAATTTTGCATGAGGCTCTGTGATTGGTGCGTTTTGATCCGCGAGGCACAGGGCGAGGGAAATAAATCTGACGTTGAAAGTTTTAGCCTGTTCAGTACAATCGCTACACTCAAGCTAGAGAGATTAAATCGTAACAGGTTCTGTATTTCCAAACGAAAATGACCGGCCGCGGCAAAGGCAAAGCTCAAGGTACTAAGTCTAAGACTCGGTCATCAAGAGCGGGACTCCAGTTTCCTGTTGGTCGCATCCACCGACTTCTTCGCAGAGGCAACTACGCAGAGCGTGTTGGCGCAGGTGCTCCAGTTTACCTGGCTGCAGTGTTGGAGTATTTAAGTGCCGAAATTCTCGAGTTGGCCGGAAACGCTGCGCGAGACAACAAGAAAAGCAGAATTATTCCCCGACACCTTCAGCTGGCTGTCCGAAATGACGAAGAGTTGAACAAACTCCTCGCCGGTGTCACCATCGCTCAGGGTGGTGTGCTTCCCAACATACAGGCAGTGCTTTTACCCAAGAAAACCGAAAAGAAACAGCACTGAGCTCAACGAGGAATCAGAAACAAAAACGGCTCTTTTAGGAGCCACCAATTTTCATATAAAGTCATAACCAATCATCGACTCATACGTTACTTATACATTAGCGTTTGTTGTTATCGCTGTTCTTGTTGAAATAGGTTGAATTTGTGATTTCACTGATCCTACCTCACAAATGTAACGTCGGTTTGCGAGGGAAGTTATATAACTCAGTATATGCTAGAACAGACTCGTTACTTATGTAACACTCCTGTGAGCGTAGAGAAAACACCGATAGGTCACGGCTACCTGGAAGCAAAAAAAGGAACAATGATAAAATACAGGACTACAGTTAGGGAATGTCGATTATCTCATAATTCAACACACAATCAGCTGCTAACACTAATTCAACTGCCTATCTAGGCCTTTGTCCCCTAAATTGGAAACTGTCTTGGATCGAAGCTAGTTGTGTATGTCTATTTATTTATAGTTTAGTATACTAACTAACTATGAAAGGCACTAGCAGAGGAAATCGATAACCTGTGTGTGTATATGTGAGATTCTACGATAACCTGTGGGTGTGTGTAAGAAATTGTTCGTGTTTAATTCTGTATGGGAGTACATTTGTTGGTTACAACTTTTATGACAGTTGTTGGCTCCTAAAGGAGCCGTTTGTTTTTCTTCGTAGTTCACATCTGAGGAAGGTTTAACCACCGAATCCGTACAGAGTACGCCCCTGCCGTTTAAGAGCGTAAACCACATCCATGGCGGTTACGGTCTTACGCTTTGCATGTTCGGTGTAGGTCACAGTATCACGGATGACATTCTCAAGAAAAACTTTCAGAACACCACGGGTTTCCTCGTAGATCAGACCAGAAATACGCTTGACGCCTCCTCGACGAGCTAAGCGACGGATGGCGGGCTTGGTGATTCCCTGGATGTTATCTCGAAGAATTTTTCGGTGACGCTTAGCGCCTCCTTTGCCCAAACCTTTGCCTCCTTTTCCGCGTCCTGACATATTAGCTTATCTTTAAATGGCTTCAAGGGCTTCAAAAGAACGATGTGTCATCACTAGTCATCTTTTTCTTACGTATCTTTCAGCTTGACCTCTCAGAAAACATAGCTTTTTCGTGTAGAGAAAGGTAACAATAGAAACAAAGAAAATTGCAAAATCTTTGGTAAGCCGCCCAGAATATTTTAACATGCAAATAGAGTTTGTCCCGCTAAGACCGCACCAATCATGTTGGACAATTTTTATCCAATCAGAGTACGGTATTCTCGTAATAAATCGAGCTGATCAAACTTTTTCAACAGGCACACATTTTGTGATCAACTTAGTATTTGTGAACGTTGTTAGCAGTTATGGCTCGTACAAAGCAAACAGCTCGAAAGTCAACAGGTGGAAAAGCACCTCGCAAACAGCTAGCAACCAAGGCGGCGCGTAAAAGCGCTCCTGCTACTGGCGGAGTGAAGAAGCCTCACCGTTACAGGCCCGGTACTGTGGCTCTCCGAGAAATCAGACGTTATCAGAAATCCACGGAATTGCTGATCCGCAAGTTGCCGTTCCAGCGTCTTGTACGGGAAATCGCACAGGATTTCAAGACCGATTTACGGTTCCAAAGTTCCGCTGTTTTGGCCCTTCAGGAGGCCAGCGAAGCGTACTTGGTCGGTCTCTTTGAGGACACCAACTTGTGTGCAATCCACGCTAAACGAGTCACCATCATGCCTAAAGACATCCAGCTGGCTCGCCGAATTCGCGGAGAGCGTGCATAAATCGCTCCCGTTCAACTCTACAAAACAAAACGGCTCTTTTAAGAGCCACTACCGGTTTAAAGAGGCAATGACCAACAAATTCTGAATTGTTGTTATTTCTTTTAATGAGTCCTATCGTCCCTAGGCTAGTTTTGTTCAGAAGTGAGTCTTAGCTTGCTGAAAAAATAAGCTTGTTACAGGTTTTGCCACTTACGTGTTTTGCGCGTGAGGCCTTCACCTGCCACATAAAGATTCAAGTTTTGTTCGCAAACTAAACGTTGCACTTCATTAATATACCGCTGAATTGACTTTAAACCCGCTGTCTGTATCAGTTGTGGTGAAATAGATCTTACGCTATAGAAAGATCTGTAAAATTAGCGAGTTGTGATAAGTTATAGCACACGTTTTTAGCGTCACTGTTGTGCGCGTGCAAGTGCAAGAGTGCAACAAAACTTTTTGTTAGTCTGTTTGTTGCGGTTGTTAGTCAAAAACTAAACCGTATAGTTCACGTAACATGCCTTACAATTGTCACGGTCATTTCTTACTTAATTCAGACTTGTTGAAACTACTCAAAAGTCGTTAAAAGAGAATTGAATTTAGTGCACGCTCTGAATTCGATTCAGAAATAGTGACGACATCATCGCTCATTCATGACATCAACAAAAGCGCTCGCATGCTAACAGTCGCCTTCCCTTTCTTGCAAATTCAGCATCAATTTGAGTGGATTTCTGCACAAATGTAAGTGAGATTATTACTTGTAAACATACGCTAGGTTTAAGAACAGTTTTCTATTATAAGGCACCTAAAGAAATCAATAAGAGCACTCGATTTACTGCACACAACAAAACAAGTCACGGACAACACTGTCCTTGTTTGATACAGAAGGTAATGCAGGTTTTTTGTAAAGAAAGGGTTATAGTAGCAATCTAAGAATTTTATCTTATTTTCCTCATCGTCTGCTTTGTTTCATCGGCGTTTTCCAATAGGTTTTACGGCGAATTTCGGCCAAGACTTACAAATTATGATGTAGAAACGCAAGCGAGCGGTCGTTCATGTCCTAAAAATAACCATTTAATGCGACTTAAATCGTTTCTTCCTCTTGTTTACTGACCAGAGAAAACAATTTCGCAACATATTTCGCAAAAATGGTTACTAATTGCAGGTTATGCAACAAGTAAGGTGGCCTTTAAGTTACTAAACAAGCACAATATAGCCTTGCGATGAAGTGTCGTTGTCGTTGAATAGCAGCGAATGTTCCCTCAGCAGTCCGCCACAGGAATTGAAAACTTTTCACGGCCAGCAGTCACTGACATGTTGTTATTGCGACTGAACTAAACAGAGAGGAAAACGTTAATAGAATGTCTGCCAAAGCCAACTCTGAGAAAACTGGAGCAAAAAAGTCTGTTGATCACCCGAAATTTGCCGAAATGGTAAAACTTGCTATTCTCGCTCTAAAGGAGCGAAGCGGTTCTTCAGTGCAAGCCATCGAAAAGTACATCCGAGCAAACTTCAAAGTGGGAGACAACGCAAGGCAGCACATCAAAACAGCTCTGAAGCGCGGCGAGGCCAACGGCCAATTTATTCACACTAAAGGCGTAGGCGCCACAGGATCCTTCAAGGTAAATAAGAAGGTTGAAAAGAAAACAGTGCCAGCGAAGAAAAAGCCCGTCGTGAAGTCAGAAAAGAAGGCGAAGAAGCCAGCAACTAAAAAGCTCCCTACAAAGAAAAAGCCGGCGGAGAAAGCAGTGAAAAACGAAAAGAAAAGCAGAAAGAAGGAGACAGTATCAAAGGACAGTAAAGCGAAGAAACCAACAGCTAAGAAGACGACGGGAACTAAAGCCGCTGTCAAAAAAACAGTGACAAAGAAGGTCAAGAGCGGTAGCAAGAAGTGAAAACAAGCAAACAAACAAACGGCTCCTTTAGGAGCCACCAAATAAATGAGAGCAATGACCAACCTCATGAAAACTGAGACATCATAATTATTGTCCTGTGGTTTACTTTCGGTTTATCCGTTTCACCCCTCTGAGATTATTCAATCTTAACTAGAAGCCAAAAATAAAAACACTACAGCGCACGATTTTATGTTAGGTCTGTTAGCGGAAAAGACCTCCCTCCAACAACACACACAAAATGCTTATGACGATCAGTAAATAAACAAATAAATAAGCGAGAGGAAAAGCCTATGAAAAATAACTCCCTTCCTCGCCGATTCTAGTTGAACTACCCGCATGTTTGATAAGATAGGAAATATCGGATACTTCGAGCTGATAGACGAATTTCTTGATTCAATAGCCCTGGGAGCTTGCGAAAAACTGATCAATTGTTGCTAGAACTGTGGCAATATGAAACTATTTTGTTTTTGTGGCTGCAGCTAGAAAGTAGAAGATGTATTTAACACGATATTTAGGACAGTGTTGGACATTGCTTTTACGAGATTTGGTGGCTCTTAAAAGAGCCGTTGTGTTAGTTTTGTTTTTCAGCGAAGCGTTCACTTGCTGCTAGTGTACTTCGTCACGGCTTTGGTGCCCTCGCTAACGGCATGCTTTGCTAGTTCTCCGGGAAGAAGCAGTCTGATGGCAGTTTGGATCTCGCGGGAACTGATGGTGGACTTCTTGTTGTAGTGGGCAAGGCGAGAAGATTCTACGGCTATGCGCTCGAAGATGTCGTTCACGAAAGAGTTCATGATCCCCATGGCTTTACTGGAGATCCCGGTGTCTGGGTGAACCTGTTTCAGCACCTTGTATATGTAGATGGCATAGCTTTCCTTTCTCCTTCCTCGCTTTTTCTTCTGGTCAGAGCCTTCGACCGCCCCGGATTTAGCCTTTCCTGCTCTCTTCTCTCCCTTTTTGGCAGCAGGTACTTTTGATGCCATGATTGCTTTTTGATTGTGGATGACACGCTTCTCAAAATGAGCCTGGTTTATTCGAGTTCGCCGCTAATGCTATTTATACAAGCGAATTCAATAGGATCAATTAGCATGCGGATCGCAATTTCGTTGCTTTTATATGATTGGTCGGGGCTTGATAATTATTTTGCCGCGAAATGACAAAGGCAGAAAAGGCGTATTTTGCATATCTTTTGAATTTTGCATGAGGCTCTGTGATTGGTGCGTTTTGATCCGCGAGGCACAGGGCGAGGGAAATAAATCTGACGTTGAAAGTTTTAGCCTGTTCAGTACAATCGCTACACTCAAGCTAGAGAGATTAAATCGTAACAGGTTCTGTATTTCCAAACGAAAATGACCGGCCGCGGCAAAGGCAAAGCTCAAGGTACTAAGTCTAAGACTCGGTCATCAAGAGCGGGACTCCAGTTTCCTGTTGGTCGCATCCACCGACTTCTTCGCAGAGGCAACTACGCAGAGCGTGTTGGCGCAGGTGCTCCAGTTTACCTGGCTGCAGTGTTGGAGTATTTAAGTGCCGAAATTCTCGAGTTGGCCGGAAACGCTGCGCGAGACAACAAGAAAAGCAGAATTATTCCCCGACACCTTCAGCTGGCTGTCCGAAATGACGAAGAGTTGAACAAACTCCTCGCCGGTGTCACCATCGCTCAGGGTGGTGTGCTTCCCAACATACAGGCAGTGCTTTTACCCAAGAAAACCGAAAAGAAACAGCACTGAGCTCAACGAGGAATCAGAAACAAAAACGGCTCTTTTAGGAGCCACCAATTTTCATATAAAGTCATAACCAATCATCGACTCATACGTTACTTATACATTAGCGTTTGTTGTTATCGCTGTTCTTGTTGAAATAGGTTGAATTTGTGATTTCACTGATCCTACCTCACAAATGTAACGTCGGTTTGCGAGGGAAGTTATATAACTCAGTATATGCTAGAACAGACTCGTTACTTATGTAACACTCCTGTGAGCGTAGAGAAAACACCGATAGGTCACGGCTACCTGGAAGCAAAAAAAGGAACAATGATAAAATACAGGACTACAGTTAGGGAATGTCGATTATCTCATAATTCAACACACAATCAGCTGCTAACACTAATTCAACTGCCTATCTAGGCCTTTGTCCCCTAAATTGGAAACTGTCTTGGATCGAAGCTAGTTGTGTATGTCTATTTATTTATAGTTTAGTATACTAACTAACTATGAAAGGCACTAGCAGAGGAAATCGATAACCTGTGTGTGTATATGTGAGATTCTACGATAACCTGTGGGTGTGTGTAAGAAATTGTTCGTGTTTAATTCTGTATGGGAGTACATTTGTTGGTTACAACTTTTATGACAGTTGTTGGCTCCTAAAGGAGCCGTTTGTTTTTCTTCGTAGTTCACATCTGAGGAAGGTTTAACCACCGAATCCGTACAGAGTACGCCCCTGCCGTTTAAGAGCGTAAACCACATCCATGGCGGTTACGGTCTTACGCTTTGCATGTTCGGTGTAGGTCACAGCATCACGGATGACATTCTCAAGAAAAACTTTCAGAACACCACGGGTTTCCTCGTAGATCAGACCAGAAATACGCTTGACGCCTCCTCGACGAGCTAAGCGACGGATGGCGGGCTTGGTGATTCCCTGGATGTTATCTCGAAGAATTTTTCGGTGACGCTTAGCGCCTCCTTTGCCCAAACCTTTGCCTCCTTTTCCGCGTCCTGACATATTAGCTTATCTTTAAATGGCTTCAAGGGCTTCAAAAGAACGATGTGTCATCACTAGTCATCTTTTTCTTACGTATCTTTCAGCTTGACCTCTCAGAAAACATAGCTTTTTCGTGTAGAGAAAGGTAACAATAGAAACAAAGAAAATTGCAAAATCTTTGGTAAGCCGCCCAGAATATTTTAACATGCAAATAGAGTTTGTCCCGCTAAGACCGCACCAATCATGTTGGACAATTTTTATCCAATCAGAGTACGGTATTCTCGTAATAAATCGAGCTGATCAAACTTTTTCAACAGGCACACATTTTGTGATCAACTTAGTATTTGTGAACGTTGTTAGCAGTTATGGCTCGTACAAAGCAAACAGCTCGAAAGTCAACAGGTGGAAAAGCACCTCGCAAACAGCTAGCAACCAAGGCGGCGCGTAAAAGCGCTCCTGCTACTGGCGGAGTGAAGAAGCCTCACCGTTACAGGCCCGGTACTGTGGCTCTCCGAGAAATCAGACGTTATCAGAAATCCACGGAATTGCTGATCCGCAAGTTGCCGTTCCAGCGTCTTGTACGGGAAATCGCACAGGATTTCAAGACCGATTTACGGTTCCAAAGTTCCGCTGTTTTGGCCCTTCAGGAGGCCAGCGAAGCGTACTTGGTCGGTCTCTTTGAGGACACCAACTTGTGTGCAATCCACGCTAAACGAGTCACCATCATGCCTAAAGACATCCAGCTGGCTCGCCGAATTCGCGGAGAGCGTGCATAAATCGCTCCCGTTCAACTCTACAAAACAAAACGGCTCTTTTAAGAGCCACTACCGGTTTAAAGAGGCAATGACCAACAAATTCTGAATTGTTGTTATTTCTTTTAATGAGTCCTATCGTCCCTAGGCTAGTTTTGTTCAGAAGTGAGTCTTAGCTTGCTGAAAAAATAAGCTTGTTACAGGTTTTGCCACTTACGTGTTTTGCGCGTGAGGCCTTCACCTGCCACATAAAGATTCAAGTTTTGTTCGCAAACTAAACGTTGCACTTCATTAATATACCGCTGAATTGACTTTAAACCCGCTGTCTGTATCAGTTGTGGTGAAATAGATCTTACGCTATAGAAAGATCTGTAAAATTAGCGAGTTGTGATAAGTTATAGCACACGTTTTTAGCGTCACTGTTGTGCGCGTGCAAGTGCAAGAGTGCAACAAAACTTTTTGTTAGTCTGTTTGTTGCGGTTGTTAGTCAAAAACTAAACCGTATAGTTCACGTAACATGCCTTACAATTGTCACGGTCATTTCTTACTTAATTCAGACTTGTTGAAACTACTCAAAAGTCGTTAAAAGAGAATTGAATTTAGTGCACGCTCTGAATTCGATTCAGAAATAGTGACGACATCATCGCTCATTCATGACATCAACAAAAGCGCTCGCATGCTAACAGTCGCCTTCCCTTTCTTGCAAATTCAGCATCAATTTGAGTGGATTTCTGCACAAATGTAAGTGAGATTATTACTTGTAAACATACGCTAGGTTTAAGAACAGTTTTCTATTATAAGGCACCTAAAGAAATCAATAAGAGCACTCGATTTACTGCACACAACAAAACAAGTCACGGACAACACTGTCCTTGTTTGATACAGAAGGTAATGCAGGTTTTTTGTAAAGAAAGGGTTATAGTAGCAATCTAAGAATTTTATCTTATTTTCCTCATCGTCTGCTTTGTTTCATCGGCGTTTTCCAATAGGTTTTACGGCGAATTTCGGCCAAGACTTACAAATTATGATGTAGAAACGCAAGCGAGCGGTCGTTCATGTCCTAAAAATAACCATTTAATGCGACTTAAATCGTTTCTTCCTCTTGTTTACTGACCAGAGAAAACAATTTCGCAACATATTTCGCAAAAATGGTTACTAATTGCAGGTTATGCAACAAGTAAGGTGGCCTTTAAGTTACTAAACAAGCACAATATAGCCTTGCGATGAAGTGTCGTTGTCGTTGAATAGCAGCGAATGTTCCCTCAGCAGTCCGCCACAGGAATTGAAAACTTTTCACGGCCAGCAGTCACTGACATGTTGTTATTGCGACTGAACTAAACAGAGAGGAAAACGTTAATAGAATGTCTGCCAAAGCCAACTCTGAGAAAACTGGAGCAAAAAAGTCTGTTGATCACCCGAAATTTGCCGAAATGGTAAAACTTGCTATTCTCGCTCTAAAGGAGCGAAACGGTTCTTCAGTGCAAGCCATCGAAAAGTACATCCGAGCAAACTTCAAAGTGGGAGACAACGCAAGGCAGCACATCAAAACAGCTCTGAAGCGCGGCGAGGCCAACGGCCAATTTATTCACACTAAAGGCGTAGGCGCCACAGGATCCTTCAAGGTAAATAAGAAGGTTGAAAAGAAAACAGTGCCAGCGAAGAAAAAGCCCGTCGTGAAGTCAGAAAAGAAGGCGAAGAAGCCAGCAACTAAAAAGCTCCCTACAAAGAAAAAGCCGGCGGAGAAAGCAGTGAAAAACGAAAAGAAAAGCAGAAAGAAGGAGACAGTATCAAAGGACAGTAAAGCGAAGAAACCAACAGCTAAGAAGACGACGGGAACTAAAGCCGCTGTCAAAAAAACAGTGACAAAGAAGGTCAAGAGCGGTAGCAAGAAGTGAAAACAAGCAAACAAACAAACGGCTCCTTTAGGAGCCACCAAATAAATGAGAGCAATGACCAACCTCATGAAAACTGAGACATCATAATTATTGTCCTGTGGTTTACTTTCGGTTTATCCGTTTCACCCCTCTGAGATTATTCAATCTTAACTAGAAGCCAAAAATAAAAACACTACAGCGCACGATTTTATGTTAGGTCTGTTAGCGGAAAAGACCTCCCTCCAACAACACACACAAAATGCTTATGACGATCAGTAAATAAACAAATAAATAAGCGAGAGGAAAAGCCTATGAAAAATAACTCCCTTCCTCGCCGATTCTAGTTGAACTACCCGCATGTTTGATAAGATAGGAAATATCGGATACTTCGAGCTGATAGACGAATTTCTTGATTCAATAGCCCTGGGAGCTTGCGAAAAACTGATCAATTGTTGCTAGAACTGTGGCAATATGAAACTATTTTGTTTTTGTGGCTGCAGCTAGAAAGTAGAAGATGTATTTAACACGATATTTAGGACAGTGTTGGACATTGCTTTTACGAGATTTGGTGGCTCTTAAAAGAGCCGTTGTGTTAGTTTTGTTTTTCAGCGAAGCGTTCACTTGCTGCTAGTGTACTTCGTCACGGCTTTGGTGCCCTCGCTAACGGCATGCTTTGCTAGTTCTCCGGGAAGAAGCAGTCTGATGGCAGTTTGGATCTCGCGGGAACTGATGGTGGACTTCTTGTTGTAGTGGGCAAGGCGAGAAGATTCTACGGCTATGCGCTCGAAGATGTCGTTCACGAAAGAGTTCATGATCCCCATGGCTTTACTGGAGATCCCGGTGTCTGGGTGAACCTGTTTCAGCACCTTGTATATGTAGATGGCATAGCTTTCCTTTCTCCTTCCTCGCTTTTTCTTCTGGTCAGAGCCTTCGACCGCCCCGGATTTAGCCTTTCCTGCTCTCTTCTCTCCCTTTTTGGCAGCAGGTACTTTTGATGCCATGATTGCTTTTTGATTGTGGATGACACGCTTCTCAAAATGAGCCTGGTTTATTCGAGTTCGCCGCTAATGCTATTTATACAAGCGAATTCAATAGGATCAATTAGCATGCGGATCGCAATTTCGTTGCTTTTATATGATTGGTCGGGGCTTGATAATTATTTTGCCGCGAAATGACAAAGGCAGAAAAGGCGTATTTTGCATATCTTTTGAATTTTGCATGAGGCTCTGTGATTGGTGCGTTTTGATCCGCGAGGCACAGGGCGAGGGAAATAAATCTGACGTTGAAAGTTTTAGCCTGTTCAGTACAATCGCTACACTCAAGCTAGAGAGATTAAATCGTAACAGGTTCTGTATTTCCAAACGAAAATGACCGGCCGCGGCAAAGGCAAAGCTCAAGGTACTAAGTCTAAGACTCGGTCATCAAGAGCGGGACTCCAGTTTCCTGTTGGTCGCATCCACCGACTTCTTCGCAGAGGCAACTACGCAGAGCGTGTTGGCGCAGGTGCTCCAGTTTACCTGGCTGCAGTGTTGGAGTATTTAAGTGCCGAAATTCTCGAGTTGGCCGGAAACGCTGCGCGAGACAACAAGAAAAGCAGAATTATTCCCCGACACCTTCAGCTGGCTGTCCGAAATGACGAAGAGTTGAACAAACTCCTCGCCGGTGTCACCATCGCTCAGGGTGGTGTGCTTCCCAACATACAGGCAGTGCTTTTACCCAAGAAAACCGAAAAGAAACAGCACTGAGCTCAACGAGGAATCAGAAACAAAAACGGCTCTTTTAGGAGCCACCAATTTTCATATAAAGTCATAACCAATCATCGACTCATACGTTACTTATACATTAGCGTTTGTTGTTATCGCTGTTCTTGTTGAAATAGGTTGAATTTGTGATTTCACTGATCCTACCTCACAAATGTAACGTCGGTTTGCGAGGGAAGTTATATAACTCAGTATATGCTAGAACAGACTCGTTACTTATGTAACACTCCTGTGAGCGTAGAGAAAACACCGATAGGTCACGGCTACCTGGAAGCAAAAAAAGGAACAATGATAAAATACAGGACTACAGTTAGGGAATGTCGATTATCTCATAATTCAACACACAATCAGCTGCTAACACTAATTCAACTGCCTATCTAGGCCTTTGTCCCCTAAATTGGAAACTGTCTTGGATCGAAGCTAGTTGTGTATGTCTATTTATTTATAGTTTAGTATACTAACTAACTATGAAAGGCACTAGCAGAGGAAATCGATAACCTGTGTGTGTATATGTGAGATTCTACGATAACCTGTGGGTGTGTGTAAGAAATTGTTCGTGTTTAATTCTGTATGGGAGTACATTTGTTGGTTACAACTTTTATGACAGTTGTTGGCTCCTAAAGGAGCCGTTTGTTTTTCTTCGTAGTTCACATCTGAGGAAGGTTTAACCACCGAATCCGTACAGAGTACGCCCCTGCCGTTTAAGAGCGTAAACCACATCCATGGCGGTTACGGTCTTACGCTTTGCATGTTCGGTGTAGGTCACAGCATCACGGATGACATTCTCAAGAAAAACTTTCAGAACACCACGGGTTTCCTCGTAGATCAGACCAGAAATACGCTTGACGCCTCCTCGACGAGCTAAGCGACGGATGGCGGGCTTGGTGATTCCCTGGATGTTATCTCGAAGAATTTTTCGGTGACGCTTAGCGCCTCCTTTGCCCAAACCTTTGCCTCCTTTTCCGCGTCCTGACATATTAGCTTATCTTTAAATGGCTTCAAGGGCTTCAAAAGAACGATGTGTCATCACTAGTCATCTTTTTCTTACGTATCTTTCAGCTTGACCTCTCAGAAAACATAGCTTTTTCGTGTAGAGAAAGGTAACAATAGAAACAAAGAAAATTGCAAAATCTTTGGTAAGCCGCCCAGAATATTTTAACATGCAAATAGAGTTTGTCCCGCTAAGACCGCACCAATCATGTTGGACAATTTTTATCCAATCAGAGTACGGTATTCTCGTAATAAATCGAGCTGATCAAACTTTTTCAACAGGCACACATTTTGTGATCAACTTAGTATTTGTGAACGTTGTTAGCAGTTATGGCTCGTACAAAGCAAACAGCTCGAAAGTCAACAGGTGGAAAAGCACCTCGCAAACAGCTAGCAACCAAGGCGGCGCGTAAAAGCGCTCCTGCTACTGGCGGAGTGAAGAAGCCTCACCGTTACAGGCCCGGTACTGTGGCTCTCCGAGAAATCAGACGTTATCAGAAATCCACGGAATTGCTGATCCGCAAGTTGCCGTTCCAGCGTCTTGTACGGGAAATCGCACAGGATTTCAAGACCGATTTACGGTTCCAAAGTTCCGCTGTTTTGGCCCTTCAGGAGGCCAGCGAAGCGTACTTGGTCGGTCTCTTTGAGGACACCAACTTGTGTGCAATCCACGCTAAACGAGTCACCATCATGCCTAAAGACATCCAGCTGGCTCGCCGAATTCGCGGAGAGCGTGCATAAATCGCTCCCGTTCAACTCTACAAAACAAAACGGCTCTTTTAAGAGCCACTACCGGTTTAAAGAGGCAATGACCAACAAATTCTGAATTGTTGTTATTTCTTTTAATGAGTCCTATCGTCCCTAGGCTAGTTTTGTTCAGAAGTGAGTCTTAGCTTGCTGAAAAAATAAGCTTGTTACAGGTTTTGCCACTTACGTGTTTTGCGCGTGAGGCCTTCACCTGCCACATAAAGATTCAAGTTTTGTTCGCAAACTAAACGTTGCACTTCATTAATATACCGCTGAATTGACTTTAAACCCGCTGTCTGTATCAGTTGTGGTGAAATAGATCTTACGCTATAGAAAGATCTGTAAAATTAGCGAGTTGTGATAAGTTATAGCACACGTTTTTAGCGTCACTGTTGTGCGCGTGCAAGTGCAAGAGTGCAACAAAACTTTTTGTTAGTCTGTTTGTTGCGGTTGTTAGTCAAAAACTAAACCGTATAGTTCACGTAACATGCCTTACAATTGTCACGGTCATTTCTTACTTAATTCAGACTTGTTGAAACTACTCAAAAGTCGTTAAAAGAGAATTGAATTTAGTGCACGCTCTGAATTCGATTCAGAAATAGTGACGACATCATCGCTCATTCATGACATCAACAAAAGCGCTCGCATGCTAACAGTCGCCTTCCCTTTCTTGCAAATTCAGCATCAATTTGAGTGGATTTCTGCACAAATGTAAGTGAGATTATTACTTGTAAACATACGCTAGGTTTAAGAACAGTTTTCTATTATAAGGCACCTAAAGAAATCAATAAGAGCACTCGATTTACTGCACACAACAAAACAAGTCACGGACAACACTGTCCTTGTTTGATACAGAAGGTAATGCAGGTTTTTTGTAAAGAAAGGGTTATAGTAGCAATCTAAGAATTTTATCTTATTTTCCTCATCGTCTGCTTTGTTTCATCGGCGTTTTCCAATAGGTTTTACGGCGAATTTCGGCCAAGACTTACAAATTATGATGTAGAAACGCAAGCGAGCGGTCGTTCATGTCCTAAAAATAACCATTTAATGCGACTTAAATCGTTTCTTCCTCTTGTTTACTGACCAGAGAAAACAATTTCGCAACATATTTCGCAAAAATGGTTACTAATTGCAGGTTATGCAACAAGTAAGGTGGCCTTTAAGTTACTAAACAAGCACAATATAGCCTTGCGATGAAGTGTCGTTGTCGTTGAATAGCAGCGAATGTTCCCTCAGCAGTCCGCCACAGGAATTGAAAACTTTTCACGGCCAGCAGTCACTGACATGTTGTTATTGCGACTGAACTAAACAGAGAGGAAAACGTTAATAGAATGTCTGCCAAAGCCAACTCTGAGAAAACTGGAGCAAAAAAGTCTGTTGATCACCCGAAATTTGCCGAAATGGTAAAACTTGCTATTCTCGCTCTAAAGGAGCGAAACGGTTCTTCAGTGCAAGCCATCGAAAAGTACATCCGAGCAAACTTCAAAGTGGGAGACAACGCAAGGCAGCACATCAAAACAGCTCTGAAGCGCGGCGAGGCCAACGGCCAATTTATTCACACTAAAGGCGTAGGCGCCACAGGATCCTTCAAGGTAAATAAGAAGGTTGAAAAGAAAACAGTGCCAGCGAAGAAAAAGCCCGTCGTGAAGTCAGAAAAGAAGGCGAAGAAGCCAGCAACTAAAAAGCTCCCTACAAAGAAAAAGCCGGCGGAGAAAGCAGTGAAAAACGAAAAGAAAAGCAGAAAGAAGGAGACAGTATCAAAGGACAGTAAAGCGAAGAAACCAACAGCTAAGAAGACGACGGGAACTAAAGCCGCTGTCAAAAAAACAGTGACAAAGAAGGTCAAGAGCGGTAGCAAGAAGTGAAAACAAGCAAACAAACAAACGGCTCCTTTAGGAGCCACCAAATAAATGAGAGCAATGACCAACCTCATGAAAACTGAGACATCATAATTATTGTCCTGTGGTTTACTTTCGGTTTATCCGTTTCACCCCTCTGAGATTATTCAATCTTAACTAGAAGCCAAAAATAAAAACACTACAGCGCACGATTTTATGTTAGGTCTGTTAGCGGAAAAGACCTCCCTCCAACAACACACACAAAATGCTTATGACGATCAGTAAATAAACAAATAAATAAGCGAGAGGAAAAGCCTATGAAAAATAACTCCCTTCCTCGCCGATTCTAGTTGAACTACCCGCATGTTTGATAAGATAGGAAATATCGGATACTTCGAGCTGATAGACGAATTTCTTGATTCAATAGCCCTGGGAGCTTGCGAAAAACTGATCAATTGTCGCTAGAACTGTGGCAATATGAAACTATTTTGTTTTTGTGGCTGCAGCTAGAAAGTAGAAGATGTATTTAACACGATATTTAGGACAGTGTTGGACATTGCTTTTACGAGATTTGGTGGCTCTTAAAAGAGCCGTTGTGTTAGTTTTGTTTTTCAGCGAAGCGTTCACTTGCTGCTAGTGTACTTCGTCACGGCTTTGGTGCCCTCGCTAACGGCATGCTTTGCTAGTTCTCCGGGAAGAAGCAGTCTGATGGCAGTTTGGATCTCGCGGGAACTGATGGTGGACTTCTTGTTGTAGTGGGCAAGGCGAGAAGATTCTACGGCTATGCGCTCGAAGATGTCGTTCACGAAAGAGTTCATGATCCCCATGGCTTTACTGGAGATCCCGGTGTCTGGGTGAACCTGTTTCAGCACCTTGTATATGTAGATGGCATAGCTTTCCTTTCTCCTTCCTCGCTTTTTCTTCTTGTCAGAGCCTTCGACCGCCCCGGATTTAGCCTTTCCTGCTCTCTTCTCTCCCTTTTTGGCAGCAGGTACTTTTGATGCCATGATTGCTTTTTGATTGTGGATGACACGCTTCTCAAAATGAGCCTGGTTTATTCGAGTTCGCCGCTAATGCTATTTATACAAGCGAATTCAATAGGATCAATTAGCATGCGGATCGCAATTTCGTTGCTTTTATATGATTGGTCGGGGCTTGATAATTATTTTGCCGCGAAATGACAAAGGCAGAAAAGGCGTATTTTGCATATCTTTTGAATTTTGCATGAGGCTCTGTGATTGGTGCGTTTTGATCCGCGAGGCACAGGGCGAGGGAAATAAATCTGACGTTGAAAGTTTTAGCCTGTTCAGTACAATCGCTACACTCAAGCTAGAGAGATTAAATCGTAACAGGTTCTGTATTTCCAAACGAAAATGACCGGCCGCGGCAAAGGCAAAGCTCAAGGTACTAAGTCTAAGACTCGGTCATCAAGAGCGGGACTCCAGTTTCCTGTTGGTCGCATCCACCGACTTCTTCGCAGAGGCAACTACGCAGAGCGTGTTGGCGCAGGTGCTCCAGTTTACCTGGCTGCAGTGTTGGAGTATTTAAGTGCCGAAATTCTCGAGTTGGCCGGAAACGCTGCGCGAGACAACAAGAAAAGCAGAATTATTCCCCGACACCTTCAGCTGGCTGTCCGAAATGACGAAGAGTTGAACAAACTCCTCGCCGGTGTCACCATCGCTCAGGGTGGTGTGCTTCCCAACATACAGGCAGTGCTTTTACCCAAGAAAACCGAAAAGAAACAGCACTGAGCTCAACGAGGAATCAGAAACAAAAACGGCTCTTTTAGGAGCCACCAATTTTCATATAAAGTCATAACCAATCATCGACTCATACGTTACTTATACATTAGCGTTTGTTGTTATCGCTGTTCTTGTTGAAATAGGTTGAATTTGTGATTTCACTGATCCTACCTCACAAATGTAACGTCGGTTTGCGAGGGAAGTTATATAACTCAGTATATGCTAGAACAGACTCGTTACTTATGTAACACTCCTGTGAGCGTAGAGAAAACACCGATAGGTCACGGCTACCTGGAAGCAAAAAAAGGAACAATGATAAAATACAGGACTACAGTTAGGGAATGTCGATTATCTCATAATTCAACACACAATCAGCTGCTAACACTAATTCAACTGCCTATCTAGGCCTTTGTCCCCTAAATTGGAAACTGTCTTGGATCGAAGCTAGTTGTGTATGTCTATTTATTTATAGTTTAGTATACTAACTAACTATGAAAGGCACTAGCAGAGGAAATCGATAACCTGTGTGTGTATATGTGAGATTCTACGATAACCTGTGGGTGTGTGTAAGAAATTGTTCGTGTTTAATTCTGTATGGGAGTACATTTGTTGGTTACAACTTTTATGACAGTTGTTGGCTCCTAAAGGAGCCGTTTGTTTTTCTTCGTAGTTCACATCTGAGGAAGGTTTAACCACCGAATCCGTACAGAGTACGCCCCTGCCGTTTAAGAGCGTAAACCACATCCATGGCGGTTACGGTCTTACGCTTTGCATGTTCGGTGTAGGTCACAGCATCACGGATGACATTCTCAAGAAAAACTTTCAGAACACCACGGGTTTCCTCGTAGATCAGACCAGAAATACGCTTGACGCCTCCTCGACGAGCTAAGCGACGGATGGCGGGCTTGGTGATTCCCTGGATGTTATCTCGAAGAATTTTTCGGTGACGCTTAGCGCCTCCTTTGCCCAAACCTTTGCCTCCTTTTCCGCGTCCTGACATATTAGCTTATCTTTAAATGGCTTCAAGGGCTTCAAAAGAACGATGTGTCATCACTAGTCATCTTTTTCTTACGTATCTTTCAGCTTGACCTCTCAGAAAACATAGCTTTTTCGTGTAGAGAAAGGTAACAATAGAAACAAAGAAAATTGCAAAATCTTTGGTAAGCCGCCCAGAATATTTTAACATGCAAATAGAGTTTGTCCCGCTAAGACCGCACCAATCATGTTGGACAATTTTTATCCAATCAGAGTACGGTATTCTCGTAATAAATCGAGCTGATCAAACTTTTTCAACAGGCACACATTTTGTGATCAACTTAGTATTTGTGAACGTTGTTAGCAGTTATGGCTCGTACAAAGCAAACAGCTCGAAAGTCAACAGGTGGAAAAGCACCTCGCAAACAGCTAGCAACCAAGGCGGCGCGTAAAAGCGCTCCTGCTACTGGCGGAGTGAAGAAGCCTCACCGTTACAGGCCCGGTACTGTGGCTCTCCGAGAAATCAGACGTTATCAGAAATCCACGGAATTGCTGATCCGCAAGTTGCCGTTCCAGCGTCTTGTACGGGAAATCGCACAGGATTTCAAGACCGATTTACGGTTCCAAAGTTCCGCTGTTTTGGCCCTTCAGGAGGCCAGCGAAGCGTACTTGGTCGGTCTCTTTGAGGACACCAACTTGTGTGCAATCCACGCTAAACGAGTCACCATCATGCCTAAAGACATCCAGCTGGCTCGCCGAATTCGCGGAGAGCGTGCATAAATCGCTCCCGTTCAACTCTACAAAACAAAACGGCTCTTTTAAGAGCCACTACCGGTTTAAAGAGGCAATGACCAACAAATTCTGAATTGTTGTTATTTCTTTTAATGAGTCCTATCGTCCCTAGGCTAGTTTTGTTCAGAAGTGAGTCTTAGCTTGCTGAAAAAATAAGCTTGTTACAGGTTTTGCCACTTACGTGTTTTGCGCGTGAGGCCTTCACCTGCCACATAAAGATTCAAGTTTTGTTCGCAAACTAAACGTTGCACTTCATTAATATACCGCTGAATTGACTTTAAACCCGCTGTCTGTATCAGTTGTGGTGAAATAGATCTTACGCTATAGAAAGATCTGTAAAATTAGCGAGTTGTGATAAGTTATAGCACACGTTTTTAGCGTCACTGTTGTGCGCGTGCAAGTGCAAGAGTGCAACAAAACTTTTTGTTAGGCTGTTTGTTGCGGTTGTTAGTCAAAAACTAAACCGTATAGTTCACGTAACATGCCTTACAATTGTCACGGTCATTTCTTACTTAATTCAGACTTGTTGAAACTACTCAAAAGTCGTTAAAAGAGAATTGAATTTAGTGCACGCTCTGAATTCGATTCAGAAATAGTGACGACATCATCGCTCATTCATGACATCAACAAAAGCGCTCGCATGCTAACAGTCGCCTTCCCTTTCTTGCAAATTCAGCATCAATTTGAGTGGATTTCTGCACAAATGTAAGTGAGATTATTACTTGTAAACATACGCTAGGTTTAAGAACAGTTTTCTATTATAAGGCACCTAAAGAAATCAATAAGAGCACTCGATTTACTGCACACAACAAAACAAGTCACGGACAACACTGTCCTTGTTTGATACAGAAGGTAATGCAGGTTTTTTGTAAAGAAAGGGTTATAGTAGCAATCTAAGAATTTTATCTTATTTTCCTCATCGTCTGCTTTGTTTCATCGGCGTTTTCCAATAGGTTTTACGGCGAATTTCGGCCAAGACTTACAAATTATGATGTAGAAACGCAAGCGAGCGGTCGTTCATGTCCTAAAAATAACCATTTAATGCGACTTAAATCGTTTCTTCCTCTTGTTTACTGACCAGAGAAAACAATTTCGCAACATATTTCGCAAAAATGGTTACTAATTGCAGGTTATGCAACAAGTAAGGTGGCCTTTAAGTTACTAAACAAGCACAATATAGCCTTGCGATGAAGTGTCGTTGTCGTTGAATAGCAGCGAATGTTCCCTCAGCAGTCCGCCACAGGAATTGAAAACTTTTCACGGCCAGCAGTCACTGACATGTTGTTATTGCGACTGAACTAAACAGAGAGGAAAACGTTAATAGAATGTCTGCCAAAGCCAACTCTGAGAAAACTGGAGCAAAAAAGTCTGTTGATCACCCGAAATTTGCCGAAATGGTAAAACTTGCTATTCTCGCTCTAAAGGAGCGAAACGGTTCTTCAGTGCAAGCCATCGAAAAGTACATCCGAGCAAACTTCAAAGTGGGAGACAACGCAAGGCAGCACATCAAAACAGCTCTGAAGCGCGGCGAGGCCAACGGCCAATTTATTCACACTAAAGGCGTAGGCGCCACAGGATCCTTCAAGGTAAATAAGAAGGTTGAAAAGAAAACAGTGCCAGCGAAGAAAAAGCCCGTCGTGAAGTCAGAAAAGAAGGCGAAGAAGCCAGCAACTAAAAAGCTCCCTACAAAGAAAAAGCCGGCGGAGAAAGCAGTGAAAAACGAAAAGAAAAGCAGAAAGAAGGAGACAGTATCAAAGGACAGTAAAGCGAAGAAACCAACAGCTAAGAAGACGACGGGAACTAAAGCCGCTGTCAAAAAAACAGTGACAAAGAAGGTCAAGAGCGGTAGCAAGAAGTGAAAACAAGCAAACAAACAAACGGCTCCTTTAGGAGCCACCAAATAAATGAGAGCAATGACCAACCTCATGAAAACTGAGACATCATAATTATTGTCCTGTGGTTTACTTTCGGTTTATCCGTTTCACCCCTCTGAGATTATTCAATCTTAACTAGAAGCCAAAAATAAAAACACTACAGCGCACGATTTTATGTTAGGTCTGTTAGCGGAAAAGACCTCCCTCCAACAACACACACAAAATGCTTATGACGATCAGTAAATAAACAAATAAATAAGCGAGAGGAAAAGCCTATGAAAAATAACTCCCTTCCTCGCCGATTCTAGTTGAACTACCCGCATGTTTGATAAGATAGGAAATATCGGATACTTCGAGCTGATAGACGAATTTCTTGATTCAATAGCCCTGGGAGCTTGCGAAAAACTGATCAATTGTTGCTAGAACTGTGGCAATATGAAACTATTTTGTTTTTGTGGCTGCAGCTAGAAAGTAGAAGATGTATTTAACACGATATTTAGGACAGTGTTGGACATTGCTTTTACGAGATTTGGTGGCTCTTAAAAGAGCCGTTGTGTTAGTTTTGTTTTTCAGCGAAGCGTTCACTTGCTGCTAGTGTACTTCGTCACGGCTTTGGTGCCCTCGCTAACGGCATGCTTTGCTAGTTCTCCGGGAAGAAGCAGTCTGATGGCAGTTTGGATCTCGCGGGAACTGATGGTGGACTTCTTGTTGTAGTGGGCAAGGCGAGAAGATTCTACGGCTATGCGCTCGAAGATGTCGTTCACGAAAGAGTTCATGATCCCCATGGCTTTACTGGAGATCCCGGTGTCTGGGTGAACCTGTTTCAGCACCTTGTATATGTAGATGGCATAGCTTTCCTTTCTCCTTCCTCGCTTTTTCTTCTTGTCAGAGCCTTCGACCGCCCCGGATTTAGCCTTTCCTGCTCTCTTCTCTCCCTTTTTGGCAGCAGGTACTTTTGATGCCATGATTGCTTTTTGATTGTGGATGACACGCTTCTCAAAATGAGCCTGGTTTATTCGAGTTCGCCGCTAATGCTATTTATACAAGCGAATTCAATAGGATCAATTAGCATGCGGATCGCAATTTCGTTGCTTTTATATGATTGGTCGGGGCTTGATAATTATTTTGCCGCGAAATGACAAAGGCAGAAAAGGCGTATTTTGCATATCTTTTGAATTTTGCATGAGGCTCTGTGATTGGTGCGTTTTGATCCGCGAGGCACAGGGCGAGGGAAATAAATCTGACGTTGAAAGTTTTAGCCTGTTCAGTACAATCGCTACACTCAAGCTAGAGAGATTAAATCGTAACAGGTTCTGTATTTCCAAACGAAAATGACCGGCCGCGGCAAAGGCAAAGCTCAAGGTACTAAGTCTAAGACTCGGTCATCAAGAGCGGGACTCCAGTTTCCTGTTGGTCGCATCCACCGACTTCTTCGCAGAGTATTTAAGTGCCGAAATTCTCGAGTTGGCCGGAAACGCTGCGCGAGACAACAAGAAAAGCAGAATTATTCCCCGACACCTTCAGCTGGCTGTCCGAAATGACGAAGAGTTGAACAAACTCCTCGCCGGTGTCACCATCGCTCAGGGTGGTGTGCTTCCCAACATACAGGCAGTGCTTTTACCCAAGAAAACCGAAAAGAAACAGCACTGAGCTCAACGAGGAATCAGAAACAAAAACGGCTCTTTTAGGAGCCACCAATTTTCATATAAAGTCATAACCAATCATCGACTCATACGTTACTTATACATTAGCGTTTGTTGTTATCGCTGTTCTTGTTGAAATAGGTTGAATTTGTGATTTCACTGATCCTACCTCACAAATGTAACGTCGGTTTGCGAGGGAAGTTATATAACTCAGTATATGCTAGAACAGACTCGTTACTTATGTAACACTCCTGTGAGCGTAGAGAAAACACCGATAGGTCACGGCTACCTGGAAGCAAAAAAAGGAACAATGATAAAATACAGGACTACAGTTAGGGAATGTCGATTATCTCATAATTCAACACACAATCAGCTGCTAACACTAATTCAACTGCCTATCTAGGCCTTTGTCCCCTAAATTGGAAACTGTCTTGGATCGAAGCTAGTTGTGTATGTCTATTTATTTATAGTTTAGTATACTAACTAACTATGAAAGGCACTAGCAGAGGAAATCGATAACCTGTGTGTGTATATGTGAGATTCTACGATAACCTGTGGGTGTGTGTAAGAAATTGTTCGTGTTTAATTCTGTATGGGAGTACATTTGTTGGTTACAACTTTTATGACAGTTGTTGGCTCCTAAAGGAGCCGTTTGTTTTTCTTCGTAGTTCACATCTGAGGAAGGTTTAACCACCGAATCCGTACAGAGTACGCCCCTGCCGTTTAAGAGCGTAAACCACATCCATGGCGGTTACGGTCTTACGCTTTGCATGTTCGGTGTAGGTCACAGCATCACGGATGACATTCTCAAGAAAAACTTTCAGAACACCACGGGTTTCCTCGTAGATCAGACCAGAAATACGCTTGACGCCTCCTCGACGAGCTAAGCGACGGATGGCGGGCTTGGTGATTCCCTGGATGTTATCTCGAAGAATTTTTCGGTGACGCTTAGCGCCTCCTTTGCCCAAACCTTTGCCTCCTTTTCCGCGTCCTGACATATTAGCTTATCTTTAAATGGCTTCAAGGGCTTCAAAAGAACGATGTGTCATCACTAGTCATCTTTTTCTTACGTATCTTTCAGCTTGACCTCTCAGAAAACATAGCTTTTTCGTGTAGAGAAAGGTAACAATAGAAACAAAGAAAATTGCAAAATCTTTGGTAAGCCGCCCAGAATATTTTAACATGCAAATAGAGTTTGTCCCGCTAAGACCGCACCAATCATGTTGGACAATTTTTATCCAATCAGAGTACGGTATTCTCGTAATAAATCGAGCTGATCAAACTTTTTCAACAGGCACACATTTTGTGATCAACTTAGTATTTGTGAACGTTGTTAGCAGTTATGGCTCGTACAAAGCAAACAGCTCGAAAGTCAACAGGTGGAAAAGCACCTCGCAAACAGCTAGCAACCAAGGCGGCGCGTAAAAGCGCTCCTGCTACTGGCGGAGTGAAGAAGCCTCACCGTTACAGGCCCGGTACTGTGGCTCTCCGAGAAATCAGACGTTATCAGAAATCCACGGAATTGCTGATCCGCAAGTTGCCGTTCCAGCGTCTTGTACGGGAAATCGCACAGGATTTCAAGACCGATTTACGGTTCCAAAGTTCCGCTGTTTTGGCCCTTCAGGAGGCCAGCGAAGCGTACTTGGTCGGTCTCTTTGAGGACACCAACTTGTGTGCAATCCACGCTAAACGAGTCACCATCATGCCTAAAGACATCCAGCTGGCTCGCCGAATTCGCGGAGAGCGTGCATAAATCGCTCCCGTTCAACTCTACAAAACAAAACGGCTCTTTTAAGAGCCACTACCGGTTTAAAGAGGCAATGACCAACAAATTCTGAATTGTTGTTATTTCTTTTAATGAGTCCTATCGTCCCTAGGCTAGTTTTGTTCAGAAGTGAGTCTTAGCTTGCTGAAAAAATAAGCTTGTTACAGGTTTTGCCACTTACGTGTTTTGCGCGTGAGGCCTTCACCTGCCACATAAAGATTCAAGTTTTGTTCGCAAACTAAACGTTGCACTTCATTAATATACCGCTTAATTGACTTTAAACCCGCTGTCTGTATCAGTTGTGGTGAAATAGATCTTACGCTATAGAAAGATCTGTAAAATTAGCGAGTTGTGATAAGTTATAGCACACGTTTTTAGCGTCACTGTTGTGCGCGTGCAAGTGCAAGAGTGCAACAAAACTTTTTGTTAGTCTGTTTGTTGCGGTTGTTAGTCAAAAACTAAACCGTATAGTTCACGTAACATGCCTTACAATTGTCACGGTCATTTCTTACTTAATTCAGACTTGTTGAAACTACTCAAAAGTCGTTAAAAGAGAATTGAATTTAGTGCACGCTCTAAATTCGATTCAGAAATAGTGACGACATCATCGCTCATTCATGACATCAACAAAAGCGCTCGCATGCTAACAGTCGCCTTCCCTTTCTTGCAAATTCAGCATCAATTTGAGTGGATTTCTGCACAAATGTAAGTGAGATTATTACTTGTAAACATACGCTAGGTTTAAGAACAGTTTTCTATTATAAGGCACCTAAAGAAATCAATAAGAGCACTCGATTTACTGCACACAACAAAACAAGTCACGGACAACACTGTCCTTGTTTGATACAGAAGGTAATGCAGGTTTTTTGTAAAGAAAGGGTTATAGTAGCAATCTAAGAATTTTATCTTATTTTCCTCATCGTCTGCTTTGTTTCATCGGCGTTTTCCAATAGGTTTTACGGCGAATTTCGGCCAAGACTTACAAATTATGATGTAGAAACGCAAGCGAGCGGTCGTTCATGTCCTAAAAATAACCATTTAATGCGACTTAAATCGTTTCTTCCTCTTGTTTACTGACCAGAGAAAACAATTTCGCAACATATTTCGCAAAAATGGTTACTAATTGCAGGTTATGCAACAAGTAAGGTGGCCTTTAAGTTACTAAACAAGCACAATATAGCCTTGCGATGAAGTGTCGTTGTCGTTGAATAGCAGCGAATGTTCCCTCAGCAGTCCGCCACAGGAATTGAAAACTTTTCACGGCCAGCAGTCACTGACATGTTGTTATTGCGACTGAACTAAACAGAGAGGAAAACGTTAATAGAATGTCTGCCAAAGCCAACTCTGAGAAAACTGGAGCAAAAAAGTCTGTTGATCACCCGAAATTTGCCGAAATGGTAAAACTTGCTATTCTCGCTCTAAAGGAGCGAAACGGTTCTTCAGTGCAAGCCATCGAAAAGTACATCCGAGCAAACTTCAAAGTGGGAGACAACGCAAGGCAGCACATCAAAACAGCTCTGAAGCGCGGCGAGGCCAACGGCCAATTTATTCACACTAAAGGCGTAGGCGCCACAGGATCCTTCAAGGTAAATAAGAAGGTTGAAAAGAAAACAGTGCCAGCGAAGAAAAAGCCCGTCGTGAAGTCAGAAAAGAAGGCGAAGAAGCCAGCAACTAAAAAGCTCCCTACAAAGAAAAAGCCGGCGGAGAAAGCAGTGAAAAACGAAAAGAAAAGCAGAAAGAAGGAGACAGTATCAAAGGACAGTAAAGCGAAGAAACCAACAGCTAAGAAGACGACGGGAACTAAAGCCGCTGTCAAAAAAACAGTGACAAAGAAGGTCAAGAGCGGTAGCAAGAAGTGAAAACAAGCAAACAAACAAACGGCTCCTTTAGGAGCCACCAAATAAATGAGAGCAATGACCAACCTCATGAAAACTGAGACATCATAATTATTGTCCTGTGGTTTACTTTCGGTTTATCCGTTTCACCCCTCTGAGATTATTCAATCTTAACTAGAAGCCAAAAATAAAAACACTACAGCGCACGATTTTATGTTAGGTCTGTTAGCGGAAAAGACCTCCCTCCAACAACACACACAAAATGCTTATGACGATCAGTAAATAAACAAATAAATAAGCGAGAGGAAAAGCCTATGAAAAATAACTCCCTTCCTCGCCGATTCTAGTTGAACTACCCGCATGTTTGATAAGATAGGAAATATCGGATACTTCGAGCTGATAGACGAATTTCTTGATTCAATAGCCCTGGGAGCTTGCGAAAAACTGATCAATTGTCGCTAGAACTGTGGCAATATGAAACTATTTTGTTTTTGTGGCTGCAGCTAGAAAGTAGAAGATGTATTTAACACGATATTTAGGACAGTGTTGGACATTGCTTTTACGAGATTTGGTGGCTCTTAAAAGAGCCGTTGTGTTAGTTTTGTTTTTCAGCGAAGCGTTCACTTGCTGCTAGTGTACTTCGTCACGGCTTTGGTGCCCTCGCTAACGGCATGCTTTGCTAGTTCTCCGGGAAGAAGCAGTCTGATGGCAGTTTGGATCTCGCGGGAACTGATGGTGGACTTCTTGTTGTAGTGGGCAAGGCGAGAAGATTCTACGGCTATGCGCTCGAAGATGTCGTTCACGAAAGAGTTCATGATCCCCATGGCTTTACTGGAGATCCCGGTGTCTGGGTGAACCTGTTTCAGCACCTTGTATATGTAGATGGCATAGCTTTCCTTTCTCCTTCCTCGCTTTTTCTTCTTGTCAGAGCCTTCGACCGCCCCGGATTTAGCCTTTCCTGCTCTCTTCTCTCCCTTTTTGGCAGCAGGTACTTTTGATGCCATGATTGCTTTTTGATTGTGGATGACACGCTTCTCAAAATGAGCCTGGTTTATTCGAGTTCGCCGCTAATGCTATTTATACAAGCGAATTCAATAGGATCAATTAGCATGCGGATCGCAATTTCGTTGCTTTTATATGATTGGTCGGGGCTTGATAATTATTTTGCCGCGAAATGACAAAGGCAGAAAAGGCGTATTTTGCATATCTTTTGAATTTTGCATGAGGCTCTGTGATTGGTGCGTTTTGATCCGCGAGGCACAGGGCGAGGGAAATAAATCTGACGTTGAAAGTTTTAGCCTGTTCAGTACAATCGCTACACTCAAGCTAGAGAGATTAAATCGTAACAGGTTCTGTATTTCCAAACGAAAATGACCGGCCGCGGCAAAGGCAAAGCTCAAGGTACTAAGTCTAAGACTCGGTCATCAAGAGCGGGACTCCAGTTTCCTGTTGGTCGCATCCACCGACTTCTTCGCAGAGGCAACTACGCAGAGCGTGTTGGCGCAGGTGCTCCAGTTTACCTGGCTGCAGTGTTGGAGTATTTAAGTGCCGAAATTCTCGAGTTGGCCGGAAACGCTGCGTGAGACAACAAGAAAAGCAGAATTATTCCCCGACACCTTCAGCTGGCTGTCCGAAATGACGAAGAGTTGAACAAACTCCTCGCCGGTGTCACCATCGCTCAGGGTGGTGTGCTTCCCAACATACAGGCAGTGCTTTTACCCAAGAAAACCGAAAAGAAACAGCACTGAGCTCAACGAGGAATCAGAAACAAAAACGGCTCTTTTAGGAGCCACCAATTTTCATATAAAGTCATAACCAATCATCGACTCATACGTTACTTATACATTAGCGTTTGTTGTTATCGCTGTTCTTGTTGAAATAGGTTGAATTTGTGATTTCACTGATCCTACCTCACAAATGTAACGTCGGTTTGCGAGGGAAGTTATATAACTCAGTATATGCTAGAACAGACTCGTTACTTATGTAACACTCCTGTGAGCGTAGAGAAAACACCGATAGGTCACGGCTACCTGGAAGCAAAAAAAGGAACAATGATAAAATACAGGACTACAGTTAGGGAATGTCGATTATCTCATAATTCAACACACAATCAGCTGCTAACACTAATTCAACTGCCTATCTAGGCCTTTGTCCCCTAAATTGGAAACTGTCTTGGATCGAAGCTAGTTGTGTATGTCTATTTATTTATAGTTTAGTATACTAACTAACTATGAAAGGCACTAGCAGAGGAAATCGATAACCTGTGTGTGTATATGTGAGATTCTACGATAACCTGTGGGTGTGTGTAAGAAATTGTTCGTGTTTAATTCTGTATGGGAGTACATTTGTTGGTTACAACTTTTATGACAGTTGTTGGCTCCTAAAGGAGCCGTTTGTTTTTCTTCGTAGTTCACATCTGAGGAAGGTTTAACCACCGAATCCGTACAGAGTACGCCCCTGCCGTTTAAGAGCGTAAACCACATCCATGGCGGTTACGGTCTTACGCTTTGCATGTTCGGTGTAGGTCACAGCATCACGGATGACATTCTCAAGAAAAACTTTCAGAACACCACGGGTTTCCTCGTAGATCAGACCAGAAATACGCTTGACGCCTCCTCGACGAGCTAAGCGACGGATGGCGGGCTTGGTGATTCCCTGGATGTTATCTCGAAGAATTTTTCGGTGACGCTTAGCGCCTCCTTTGCCCAAACCTTTGCCTCCTTTTCCGCGTCCTGACATATTAGCTTATCTTTAAATGGCTTCAAGGGCTTCAAAAGAACGATGTGTCATCACTAGTCATCTTTTTCTTACGTATCTTTCAGCTTGACCTCTCAGAAAACATAGCTTTTTCGTGTAGAGAAAGGTAACAATAGAAACAAAGAAAATTGCAAAATCTTTGGTAAGCCGCCCAGAATATTTTAACATGCAAATAGAGTTTGTCCCGCTAAGACCGCACCAATCATGTTGGACAATTTTTATCCAATCAGAGTACGGTATTCTCGTAATAAATCGAGCTGATCAAACTTTTTCAACAGGCACACATTTTGTGATCAACTTAGTATTTGTGAACGTTGTTAGCAGTTATGGCTCGTACAAAGCAAACAGCTCGAAAGTCAACAGGTGGAAAAGCACCTCGCAAACAGCTAGCAACCAAGGCGGCGCGTAAAAGCGCTCCTGCTACTGGCGGAGTGAAGAAGCCTCACCGTTACAGGCCCGGTACTGTGGCTCTCCGAGAAATCAGACGTTATCAGAAATCCACGGAATTGCTGATCCGCAAGTTGCCGTTCCAGCGTCTTGTACGGGAAATCGCACAGGATTTCAAGACCGATTTACGGTTCCAAAGTTCCGCTGTTTTGGCCCTTCAGGAGGCCAGCGAAGCGTACTTGGTCGGTCTCTTTGAGGACACCAACTTGTGTGCAATCCACGCTAAACGAGTCACCATCATGCCTAAAGACATCCAGCTGGCTCGCCGAATTCGCGGAGAGCGTGCATAAATCGCTCCCGTTCAACTCTACAAAACAAAACGGCTCTTTTAAGAGCCACTACCGGTTTAAAGAGGCAATGACCAACAAATTCTGAATTGTTGTTATTTCTTTTAATGAGTCCTATCGTCCCTAGGCTAGTTTTGTTCAGAAGTGAGTCTTAGCTTGCTGAAAAAATAAGCTTGTTACAGGTTTTGCCACTTACGTGTTTTGCGCGTGAGGCCTTCACCTGCCACATAAAGATTCAAGTTTTGTTCGCAAACTAAACGTTGCACTTCATTAATATACCGCTGAATTGACTTTAAACCCGCTGTCTGTATCAGTTGTGGTGAAATAGATCTTACGCTATAGAAAGATCTGTAAAATTAGCGAGTTGTGATAAGTTATAGCACACGTTTTTAGCGTCACTGTTGTGCGCGTGCAAGTGCAAGAGTGCAACAAAACTTTTTGTTAGTCTGTTTGTTGCGGTTGTTAGTCAAAAACTAAACCGTATAGTTCACGTAACATGCCTTACAATTGTCACGGTCATTTCTTACTTAATTCAGACTTGTTGAAACTACTCAAAAGTCGTTAAAAGAGAATTGAATTTAGTGCACGCTCTAAATTCGATTCAGAAATAGTGACGACATCATCGCTCATTCATGACATCAACAAAAGCGCTCGCATGCTAACAGTCGCCTTCCCTTTCTTGCAAATTCAGCATCAATTTGAGTGGATTTCTGCACAAATGTAAGTGAGATTATTACTTGTAAACATACGCTAGGTTTAAGAACAGTTTTCTATTATAAGGCACCTAAAGAAATCAATAAGAGCACTCGATTTACTGCACACAACAAAACAAGTCACGGACAACACTGTCCTTGTTTGATACAGAAGGTAATGCAGGTTTTTTGTAAAGAAAGGGTTATAGTAGCAATCTAAGAATTTTATCTTATTTTCCTCATCGTCTGCTTTGTTTCATCGGCGTTTTCCAATAGGTTTTACGGCGAATTTCGGCCAAGACTTACAAATTATGATGTAGAAACGCAAGCGAGCGGTCGTTCATGTCCTAAAAATAACCATTTAATGCGACTTAAATCGTTTCTTCCTCTTGTTTACTGACCAGAGAAAACAATTTCGCAACATATTTCGCAAAAATGGTTACTAATTGCAGGTTATGCAACAAGTAAGGTGGCCTTTAAGTTACTAAACAAGCACAATATAGCCTTGCGATGAAGTGTCGTTGTCGTTGAATAGCAGCGAATGTTCCCTCAGCAGTCCGCCACAGGAATTGAAAACTTTTCGAGTTCGCCGCTAATGCTATTTATACAAGCGAATTCAATAGGATCAATTAGCATGCGGATCGCAATTTCGTTGCTTTTATATGATTGGTCGGGGCTTGATAATTATTTTGCCGCGAAATGACAAAGGCAGAAAAGGCGTATTTTGCATATCTTTTGAATTTTGCATGAGGCTCTGTGATTGGTGCGTTTTGATCCGCGAGGCACAGGGCGAGGGAAATAAATCTGACGTTGAAAGTTTTAGCCTGTTCAGTACAATCGCTACACTCAAGCTAGAGAGATTAAATCGTAACAGGTTCTGTATTTCCAAACGAAAATGACCGGCCGCGGCAAAGGCAAAGCTCAAGGTACTAAGTCTAAGACTCGGTCATCAAGAGCGGGACTCCAGTTTCCTGTTGGTCGCATCCACCGACTTCTTCGCAGAGGCAACTACGCAGAGCGTGTTGGCGCAGGTGCTCCAGTTTACCTGGCTGCAGTGTTGGAGTATTTAAGTGCCGAAATTCTCGAGTTGGCCGGAAACGCTGCGCGAGACAACAAGAAAAGCAGAATTATTCCCCGACACCTTCAGCTGGCTGTCCGAAATGACGAAGAGTTGAACAAACTCCTCGCCGGTGTCACCATCGCTCAGGGTGGTGTGCTTCCCAACATACAGGCAGTGCTTTTACCCAAGAAAACCGAAAAGAAACAGCACTGAGCTCAACGAGGAATCAGAAACAAAAACGGCTCTTTTAGGAGCCACCAATTTTCATATAAAGTCATAACCAATCATCGACTCATACGTTACTTATACATTAGCGTTTGTTGTTATCGCTGTTCTTGTTGAAATAGGTTGAATTTGTGATTTCACTGATCCTACCTCACAAATGTAACGTCGGTTTGCGAGGGAAGTTATATAACTCAGTATATGCTAGAACAGACTCGTTACTTATGTAACACTCCTGTGAGCGTAGAGAAAACACCGATAGGTCACGGCTACCTGGAAGCAAAAAAAGGAACAATGATAAAATACAGGACTACAGTTAGGGAATGTCGATTATCTCATAATTCAACACACAATCAGCTGCTAACACTAATTCAACTGCCTATCTAGGCCTTTGTCCCCTAAATTGGAAACTGTCTTGGATCGAAGCTAGTTGTGTATGTCTATTTATTTATAGTTTAGTATACTAACTAACTATGAAAGGCACTAGCAGAGGAAATCGATAACCTGTGTGTGTATATGTGAGATTCTACGATAACCTGTGGGTGTGTGTAAGAAATTGTTCGTGTTTAATTCTGTATGGGAGTACATTTGTTGGTTACAACTTTTATGACAGTTGTTGGCTCCTAAAGGAGCCGTTTGTTTTTCTTCGTAGTTCACATCTGAGGAAGGTTTAACCACCGAATCCGTACAGAGTACGCCCCTGCCGTTTAAGAGCGTAAACCACATCCATGGCGGTTACGGTCTTACGCTTTGCATGTTCGGTGTAGGTCACAGCATCACGGATGACATTCTCAAGAAAAACTTTCAGAACACCACGGGTTTCCTCGTAGATCAGACCAGAAATACGCTTGACGCCTCCTCGACGAGCTAAGCGACGGATGGCGGGCTTGGTGATTCCCTGGATGTTATCTCGAAGAATTTTTCGGTGACGCTTAGCGCCTCCTTTGCCCAAACCTTTGCCTCCTTTTCCGCGTCCTGACATATTAGCTTATCTTTAAATGGCTTCAAGGGCTTCAAAAGAACGATGTGTCATCACTAGTCATCTTTTTCTTACGTATCTTTCAGCTTGACCTCTCAGAAAACATAGCTTTTTCGTGTAGAGAAAGGTAACAATAGAAACAAAGAAAATTGCAAAATCTTTGGTAAGCCGCCCAGAATATTTTAACATGCAAATAGAGTTTGTCCCGCTAAGACCGCACCAATCATGTTGGACAATTTTTATCCAATCAGAGTACGGTATTCTCGTAATAAATCGAGCTGATCAAACTTTTTCAACAGGCACACATTTTGTGATCAACTTAGTATTTGTGAACGTTGTTAGCAGTTATGGCTCGTACAAAGCAAACAGCTCGAAAGTCAACAGGTGGAAAAGCACCTCGCAAACAGCTAGCAACCAAGGCGGCGCGTAAAAGCGCTCCTGCTACTGGCGGAGTGAAGAAGCCTCACCGTTACAGGCCCGGTACTGTGGCTCTCCGAGAAATCAGACGTTATCAGAAATCCACGGAATTGCTGATCCGCAAGTTGCCGTTCCAGCGTCTTGTACGGGAAATCGCACAGGATTTCAAGACCGATTTACGGTTCCAAAGTTCCGCTGTTTTGGCCCTTCAGGAGGCCAGCGAAGCGTACTTGGTCGGTCTCTTTGAGGACACCAACTTGTGTGCAATCCACGCTAAACGAGTCACCATCATGCCTAAAGACATCCAGCTGGCTCGCCGAATTCGCGGAGAGCGTGCATAAATCGCTCCCGTTCAACTCTACAAAACAAAACGGCTCTTTTAAGAGCCACTACCGGTTTAAAGAGGCAATGACCAACAAATTCTGAATTGTTGTTATTTCTTTTAATGAGTCCTATCGTCCCTAGGCTAGTTTTGTTCAGAAGTGAGTCTTAGCTTGCTGAAAAAATAAGCTTGTTACAGGTTTTGCCACTTACGTGTTTTGCGCGTGAGGCCTTCACCTGCCACATAAAGATTCAAGTTTTGTTCGCAAACTAAACGTTGCACTTCATTAATATACCGCTGAATTGACTTTAAACCCGCTGTCTGTATCAGTTGTGGTGAAATAGATCTTACGCTATAGAAAGATCTGTAAAATTAGCGAGTTGTGATAAGTTATAGCACACGTTTTTAGCGTCACTGTTGTGCGCGTGCAAGTGCAAGAGTGCAACAAAACTTTTTGTTAGTCTGTTTGTTGCGGTTGTTAGTCAAAAACTAAACCGTATAGTTCACGTAACATGCCTTACAATTGTCACGGTCATTTCTTACTTAATTCAGACTTGTTGAAACTACTCAAAAGTCGTTAAAAGAGAATTGAATTTAGTGCACGCTCTGAATTCGATTCAGAAATAGTGACGACATCATCGCTCATTCATGACATCAACAAAAGCGCTCGCATGCTAACAGTCGCCTTCCCTTTCTTGCAAATTCAGCATCAATTTGAGTGGATTTCTGCACAAATGTAAGTGAGATTATTACTTGTAAACATACGCTAGGTTTAAGAACAGTTTTCTATTATAAGGCACCTAAAGAAATCAATAAGAGCACTCGATTTACTGCACACAACAAAACAAGTCACGGACAACACTGTCCTTGTTTGATACAGAAGGTAATGCAGGTTTTTTGTAAAGAAAGGGTTATAGTAGCAATCTAAGAATTTTATCTTATTTTCCTCATCGTCTGCTTTGTTTCATCGGCGTTTTCCAATAGGTTTTACGGCGAATTTCGGCCAAGACTTACAAATTATGATGTAGAAACGCAAGCGAGCGGTCGTTCATGTCCTAAAAATAACCATTTAATGCGACTTAAATCGTTTCTTCCTCTTGTTTACTGACCAGAGAAAACAATTTCGCAACATATTTCGCAAAAATGGTTACTAATTGCAGGTTATGCAACAAGTAAGGTGGCCTTTAAGTTACTAAACAAGCACAATATAGCCTTGCGATGAAGTGTCGTTGTCGTTGAATAGCAGCGAATGTTCCCTCAGCAGTCCGCCACAGGAATTGAAAACTTTTCACGGCCAGCAGTCACTGACATGTTGTTATTGCGACTGAACTAAACAGAGAGGAAAACGTTAATAGAATGTCTGCCAAAGCCAACTCTGAGAAAACTGGAGCAAAAAAGTCTGTTGATCACCCGAAATTTGCCGAAATGGTAAAACTTGCTATTCTCGCTCTAAAGGAGCGAAACGGTTCTTCAGTGCAAGCCATCGAAAAGTACATCCGAGCAAACTTCAAAGTGGGAGACAACGCAAGGCAGCACATCAAAACAGCTCTGAAGCGCGGCGAGGCCAACGGCCAATTTATTCACACTAAAGGCGTAGGCGCCACAGGATCCTTCAAGGTAAATAAGAAGGTTGAAAAGAAAACAGTGCCAGCGAAGAAAAAGCCCGTCGTGAAGTCAGAAAAGAAGGCGAAGAAGCCAGCAACTAAAAAGCTCCCTACAAAGAAAAAGCCGGCGGAGAAAGCAGTGAAAAACGAAAAGAAAAGCAGAAAGAAGGAGACAGTATCAAAGGACAGTAAAGCGAAGAAACCAACAGCTAAGAAGACGACGGGAACTAAAGCCGCTGTCAAAAAAACAGTGACAAAGAAGGTCAAGAGCGGTAGCAAGAAGTGAAAACAAGCAAACAAACAAACGGCTCCTTTAGGAGCCACCAAATAAATGAGAGCAATGACCAACCTCATGAAAACTGAGACATCATAATTATTGTCCTGTGGTTTACTTTCGGTTTATCCGTTTCACCCCTCTGAGATTATTCAATCTTAACTAGAAGCCAAAAATAAAAACACTACAGCGCACGATTTTATGTTAGGTCTGTTAGCGGAAAAGACCTCCCTCCAACAACACACACAAAATGCTTATGACGATCAGTAAATAAACAAATAAATAAGCGAGAGGAAAAGCCTATGAAAAATAACTCCCTTCCTCGCCGATTCTAGTTGAACTACCCGCATGTTTGATAAGATAGGAAATATCGGATACTTCGAGCTGATAGACGAATTTCTTGATTCAATAGCCCTGGGAGCTTGCGAAAAACTGATCAATTGTTGCTAGAACTGTGGCAATATGAAACTATTTTGTTTTTGTGGCTGCAGCTAGAAAGTAGAAGATGTATTTAACACGATATTTAGGACAGTGTTGGACATTGCTTTTACGAGATTTGGTGGCTCTTAAAAGAGCCGTTGTGTTAGTTTTGTTTTTCAGCGAAGCGTTCACTTGCTGCTAGTGTACTTCGTCACGGCTTTGGTGCCCTCGCTAACGGCATGCTTTGCTAGTTCTCCGGGAAGAAGCAGTCTGATGGCAGTTTGGATCTCGCGGGAACTGATGGTGGACTTCTTGTTGTAGTGGGCAAGGCGAGAAGATTCTACGGCTATGCGCTCGAAGATGTCGTTCACGAAAGAGTTCATGATCCCCATGGCTTTACTGGAGATCCCGGTGTCTGGGTGAACCTGTTTCAGCACCTTGTATATGTAGATGGCATAGCTTTCCTTTCTCCTTCCTCGCTTTTTCTTCTTGTCAGAGCCTTCGACCGCCCCGGATTTAGCCTTTCCTGCTCTCTTCTCTCCCTTTTTGGCAGCAGGTACTTTTGATGCCATGATTGCTTTTTGATTGTGGATGACACGCTTCTCAAAATGAGCCTGGTTTATTCGAGTTCGCCGCTAATGCTATTTATACAAGCGAATTCAATAGGATCAATTAGCATGCGGATCGCAATTTCGTTGCTTTTATATGATTGGTCGGGGCTTGATAATTATTTTGCCGCGAAATGACAAAGGCAGAAAAGGCGTATTTTGCATATCTTTTGAATTTTGCATGAGGCTCTGTGATTGGTGCGTTTTGATCCGCGAGGCACAGGGCGAGGGAAATAAATCTGACGTTGAAAGTTTTAGCCTGTTCAGTACAATCGCTACACTCAAGCTAGAGAGATTAAATCGTAACAGGTTCTGTATTTCCAAACGAAAATGACCGGCCGCGGCAAAGGCAAAGCTCAAGGTACTAAGTCTAAGACTCGGTCATCAAGAGCGGGACTCCAGTTTCCTGTTGGTCGCATCCACCGACTTCTTCGCAGAGGCAACTACGCAGAGCGTGTTGGCGCAGGTGCTCCAGTTTACCTGGCTGCAGTGTTGGAGTATTTAAGTGCCGAAATTCTCGAGTTGGCCGGAAACGCTGCGCGAGACAACAAGAAAAGCAGAATTATTCCCCGACACCTTCAGCTGGCTGTCCGAAATGACGAAGAGTTGAACAAACTCCTCGCCGGTGTCACCATCGCTCAGGGTGGTGTGCTTCCCAACATACAGGCAGTGCTTTTACCCAAGAAAACCGAAAAGAAACAGCACTGAGCTCAACGAGGAATCAGAAACAAAAACGGCTCTTTTAGGAGCCACCAATTTTCATATAAAGTCATAACCAATCATCGACTCATACGTTACTTATACATTAGCGTTTGTTGTTATCGCTGTTCTTGTTGAAATAGGTTGAATTTGTGATTTCACTGATCCTACCTCACAAATGTAACGTCGGTTTGCGAGGGAAGTTATATAACTCAGTATATGCTAGAACAGACTCGTTACTTATGTAACACTCCTGTGAGCGTAGAGAAAACACCGATAGGTCACGGCTACCTGGAAGCAAAAAAAGGAACAATGATAAAATACAGGACTACAGTTAGGGAATGTCGATTATCTCATAATTCAACACACAATCAGCTGCTAACACTAATTCAACTGCCTATCTAGGCCTTTGTCCCCTAAATTGGAAACTGTCTTGGATCGAAGCTAGTTGTGTATGTCTATTTATTTATAGTTTAGTATACTAACTAACTATGAAAGGCACTAGCAGAGGAAATCGATAACCTGTGTGTGTATATGTGAGATTCTACGATAACCTGTGGGTGTGTGTAAGAAATTGTTCGTGTTTAATTCTGTATGGGAGTACATTTGTTGGTTACAACTTTTATGACAGTTGTTGGCTCCTAAAGGAGCCGTTTGTTTTTCTTCGTAGTTCACATCTGAGGAAGGTTTAACCACCGAATCCGTACAGAGTACGCCCCTGCCGTTTAAGAGCGTAAACCACATCCATGGCGGTTACGGTCTTACGCTTTGCATGTTCGGTGTAGGTCACAGCATCACGGATGACATTCTCAAGAAAAACTTTCAGAACACCACGGGTTTCCTCGTAGATCAGACCAGAAATACGCTTGACGCCTCCTCGACGAGCTAAGCGACGGATGGCGGGCTTGGTGATTCCCTGGATGTTATCTCGAAGAATTTTTCGGTGACGCTTAGCGCCTCCTTTGCCCAAACCTTTGCCTCCTTTTCCGCGTCCTGACATATTAGCTTATCTTTAAATGGCTTCAAGGGCTTCAAAAGAACGATGTGTCATCACTAGTCATCTTTTTCTTACGTATCTTTCAGCTTGACCTCTCAGAAAACATAGCTTTTTCGTGTAGAGAAAGGTAACAATAGAAACAAAGAAAATTGCAAAATCTTTGGTAAGCCGCCCAGAATATTTTAACATGCAAATAGAGTTTGTCCCGCTAAGACCGCACCAATCATGTTGGACAATTTTTATCCAATCAGAGTACGGTATTCTCGTAATAAATCGAGCTGATCAAACTTTTTCAACAGGCACACATTTTGTGATCAACTTAGTATTTGTGAACGTTGTTAGCAGTTATGGCTCGTACAAAGCAAACAGCTCGAAAGTCAACAGGTGGAAAAGCACCTCGCAAACAGCTAGCAACCAAGGCGGCGCGTAAAAGCGCTCCTGCTACTGGCGGAGTGAAGAAGCCTCACCGTTACAGGCCCGGTACTGTGGCTCTCCGAGAAATCAGACGTTATCAGAAATCCACGGAATTGCTGATCCGCAAGTTGCCGTTCCAGCGTCTTGTACGGGAAATCGCACAGGATTTCAAGACCGATTTACGGTTCCAAAGTTCCGCTGTTTTGGCCCTTCAGGAGGCCAGCGAAGCGTACTTGGTCGGTCTCTTTGAGGACACCAACTTGTGTGCAATCCACGCTAAACGAGTCACCATCATGCCTAAAGACATCCAGCTGGCTCGCCGAATTCGCGGAGAGCGTGCATAAATCGCTCCCGTTCAACTCTACAAAACAAAACGGCTCTTTTAAGAGCCACTACCGGTTTAAAGAGGCAATGACCAACAAATTCTGAATTGTTGTTATTTCTTTTAATGAGTCCTATCGTCCCTAGGCTAGTTTTGTTCAGAAGTGAGTCTTAGCTTGCTGAAAAAATAAGCTTGTTACAGGTTTTGCCACTTACGTGTTTTGCGCGTGAGGCCTTCACCTGCCACATAAAGATTCAAGTTTTGTTCGCAAACTAAACGTTGCACTTCATTAATATACCGCTGAATTGACTTTAAACCCGCTGTCTGTATCAGTTGTGGTGAAATAGATCTTACGCTATAGAAAGATCTGTAAAATTAGCGAGTTGTGATAAGTTATAGCACACGTTTTTAGCGTCACTGTTGTGCGCGTGCAAGTGCAAGAGTGCAACAAAACTTTTTGTTAGTCTGTTTGTTGCGGTTGTTAGTCAAAAACTAAACCGTATAGTTCACGTAACATGCCTTACAATTGTCACGGTCATTTCTTACTTAATTCAGACTTGTTGAAACTACTCAAAAGTCGTTAAAAGAGAATTGAATTTAGTGCACGCTCTGAATTCGATTCAGAAATAGTGACGACATCATCGCTCATTCATGACATCAACAAAAGCGCTCGCATGCTAACAGTCGCCTTCCCTTTCTTGCAAATTCAGCATCAATTTGAGTGGATTTCTGCACAAATGTAAGTGAGATTATTACTTGTAAACATACGCTAGGTTTAAGAACAGTTTTCTATTATAAGGCACCTAAAGAAATCAATAAGAGCACTCGATTTACTGCACACAACAAAACAAGTCACGGACAACACTGTCCTTGTTTGATACAGAAGGTAATGCAGGTTTTTTGTAAAGAAAGGGTTATAGTAGCAATCTAAGAATTTTATCTTATTTTCCTCATCGTCTGCTTTGTTTCATCGGCGTTTTCCAATAGGTTTTACGGCGAATTTCGGCCAAGACTTACAAATTATGATGTAGAAACGCAAGCGAGCGGTCGTTCATGTCCTAAAAATAACCATTTAATGCGACTTAAATCGTTTCTTCCTCTTGTTTACTGACCAGAGAAAACAATTTCGCAACATATTTCGCAAAAATGGTTACTAATTGCAGGTTATGCAACAAGTAAGGTGGCCTTTAAGTTACTAAACAAGCACAATATAGCCTTGCGATGAAGTGTCGTTGTCGTTGAATAGCAGCGAATGTTCCCTCAGCAGTCCGCCACAGGAATTGAAAACTTTTCACGGCCAGCAGTCACTGACATGTTGTTATTGCGACTGAACTAAACAGAGAGGAAAACGTTAATAGAATGTCTGCCAAAGCCAACTCTGAGAAAACTGGAGCAAAAAAGTCTGTTGATCACCCGAAATTTGCCGAAATGGTAAAACTTGCTATTCTCGCTCTAAAGGAGCGAAACGGTTCTTCAGTGCAAGCCATCGAAAAGTACATCCGAGCAAACTTCAAAGTGGGAGACAACGCAAGGCAGCACATCAAAACAGCTCTGAAGCGCGGCGAGGCCAACGGCCAATTTATTCACACTAAAGGCGTAGGCGCCACAGGATCCTTCAAGGTAAATAAGAAGGTTGAAAAGAAAACAGTGCCAGCGAAGAAAAAGCCCGTCGTGAAGTCAGAAAAGAAGGCGAAGAAGCCAGCAACTAAAAAGCTCCCTACAAAGAAAAAGCCGGCGGAGAAAGCAGTGAAAAACGAAAAGAAAAGCAGAAAGAAGGAGACAGTATCAAAGGACAGTAAAGCGAAGAAACCAACAGCTAAGAAGACGACGGGAACTAAAGCCGCTGTCAAAAAAACAGTGACAAAGAAGGTCAAGAGCGGTAGCAAGAAGTGAAAACAAGCAAACAAACAAACGGCTCCTTTAGGAGCCACCAAATAAATGAGAGCAATGACCAACCTCATGAAAACTGAGACATCATAATTATTGTCCTGTGGTTTACTTTCGGTTTATCCGTTTCACCCCTCTGAGATTATTCAATCTTAACTAGAAGCCAAAAATAAAAACACTACAGCGCACGATTTTATGTTAGGTCTGTTAGCGGAAAAGACCTCCCTCCAACAACACACACAAAATGCTTATGACGATCAGTAAATAAACAAATAAATAAGCGAGAGGAAAAGCCTATGAAAAATAACTCCCTTCCTCGCCGATTCTAGTTGAACTACCCGCATGTTTGATAAGATAGGAAATATCGGATACTTCGAGCTGATAGACGAATTTCTTGATTCAATAGCCCTGGGAGCTTGCGAAAAACTGATCAATTGTTGCTAGAACTGTGGCAATATGAAACTATTTTGTTTTTGTGGCTGCAGCTAGAAAGTAGAAGATGTATTTAACACGATATTTAGGACAGTGTTGGACATTGCTTTTACGAGATTTGGTGGCTCTTAAAAGAGCCGTTGTGTTAGTTTTGTTTTTCAGCGAAGCGTTCACTTGCTGCTAGTGTACTTCGTCACGGCTTTGGTGCCCTCGCTAACGGCATGCTTTGCTAGTTCTCCGGGAAGAAGCAGTCTGATGGCAGTTTGGATCTCGCGGGAACTGATGGTGGACTTCTTGTTGTAGTGGGCAAGGCGAGAAGATTCTACGGCTATGCGCTCGAAGATGTCGTTCACGAAAGAGTTCATGATCCCCATGGCTTTACTGGAGATCCCGGTGTCTGGGTGAACCTGTTTCAGCACCTTGTATATGTAGATGGCATAGCTTTCCTTTCTCCTTCCTCGCTTTTTCTTCTTGTCAGAGCCTTCGACCGCCCCGGATTTAGCCTTTCCTGCTCTCTTCTCTCCCTTTTTGGCAGCAGGTACTTTTGATGCCATGATTGCTTTTTGATTGTGGATGACACGCTTCTCAAAATGAGCCTGGTTTATTCGAGTTCGCCGCTAATGCTATTTATACAAGCGAATTCAATAGGATCAATTAGCATGCGGATCGCAATTTCGTTGCTTTTATATGATTGGTCGGGGCTTGATAATTATTTTGCCGCGAAATGACAAAGGCAGAAAAGGCGTATTTTGCATATCTTTTGAATTTTGCATGAGGCTCTGTGATTGGTGCGTTTTGATCCGCGAGGCACAGGGCGAGGGAAATAAATCTGACGTTGAAAGTTTTAGCCTGTTCAGTACAATCGCTACACTCAAGCTAGAGAGATTAAATCGTAACAGGTTCTGTATTTCCAAACGAAAATGACCGGCCGCGGCAAAGGCAAAGCTCAAGGTACTAAGTCTAAGACTCGGTCATCAAGAGCGGGACTCCAGTTTCCTGTTGGTCGCATCCACCGACTTCTTCGCAGAGGCAACTACGCAGAGCGTGTTGGCGCAGGTGCTCCAGTTTACCTGGCTGCAGTGTTGGAGTATTTAAGTGCCGAAATTCTCGAGTTGGCCGGAAACGCTGCGCGAGACAACAAGAAAAGCAGAATTATTCCCCGACACCTTCAGCTGGCTGTCCGAAATGACGAAGAGTTGAACAAACTCCTCGCCGGTGTCACCATCGCTCAGGGTGGTGTGCTTCCCAACATACAGGCAGTGCTTTTACCCAAGAAAACCGAAAAGAAACAGCACTGAGCTCAACGAGGAATCAGAAACAAAAACGGCTCTTTTAGGAGCCACCAATTTTCATATAAAGTCATAACCAATCATCGACTCATACGTTACTTATACATTAGCGTTTGTTGTTATCGCTGTTCTTGTTGAAATAGGTTGAATTTGTGATTTCACTGATCCTACCTCACAAATGTAACGTCGGTTTGCGAGGGAAGTTATATAACTCAGTATATGCTAGAACAGACTCGTTACTTATGTAACACTCCTGTGAGCGTAGAGAAAACACCGATAGGTCACGGCTACCTGGAAGCAAAAAAAGGAACAATGATAAAATACAGGACTACAGTTAGGGAATGTCGATTATCTCATAATTCAACACACAATCAGCTGCTAACACTAATTCAACTGCCTATCTAGGCCTTTGTCCCCTAAATTGGAAACTGTCTTGGATCGAAGCTAGTTGTGTATGTCTATTTATTTATAGTTTAGTATACTAACTAACTATGAAAGGCACTAGCAGAGGAAATCGATAACCTGTGTGTGTATATGTGAGATTCTACGATAACCTGTGGGTGTGTGTAAGAAATTGTTCGTGTTTAATTCTGTATGGGAGTACATTTGTTGGTTACAACTTTTATGACAGTTGTTGGCTCCTAAAGGAGCCGTTTGTTTTTCTTCGTAGTTCACATCTGAGGAAGGTTTAACCACCGAATCCGTACAGAGTACGCCCCTGCCGTTTAAGAGCGTAAACCACATCCATGGCGGTTACGGTCTTACGCTTTGCATGTTCGGTGTAGGTCACAGCATCACGGATGACATTCTCAAGAAAAACTTTCAGAACACCACGGGTTTCCTCGTAGATCAGACCAGAAATACGCTTGACGCCTCCTCGACGAGCTAAGCGACGGATGGCGGGCTTGGTGATTCCCTGGATGTTATCTCGAAGAATTTTTCGGTGACGCTTAGCGCCTCCTTTGCCCAAACCTTTGCCTCCTTTTCCGCGTCCTGACATATTAGCTTATCTTTAAATGGCTTCAAGGGCTTCAAAAGAACGATGTGTCATCACTAGTCATCTTTTTCTTACGTATCTTTCAGCTTGACCTCTCAGAAAACATAGCTTTTTCGTGTAGAGAAAGGTAACAATAGAAACAAAGAAAATTGCAAAATCTTTGGTAAGCCGCCCAGAATATTTTAACATGCAAATAGAGTTTGTCCCGCTAAGACCGCACCAATCATGTTGGACAATTTTTATCCAATCAGAGTACGGTATTCTCGTAATAAATCGAGCTGATCAAACTTTTTCAACAGGCACACATTTTGTGATCAACTTAGTATTTGTGAACGTTGTTAGCAGTTATGGCTCGTACAAAGCAAACAGCTCGAAAGTCAACAGGTGGAAAAGCACCTCGCAAACAGCTAGCAACCAAGGCGGCGCGTAAAAGCGCTCCTGCTACTGGCGGAGTGAAGAAGCCTCACCGTTACAGGCCCGGTACTGTGGCTCTCCGAGAAATCAGACGTTATCAGAAATCCACGGAATTGCTGATCCGCAAGTTGCCGTTCCAGCGTCTTGTACGGGAAATCGCACAGGATTTCAAGACCGATTTACGGTTCCAAAGTTCCGCTGTTTTGGCCCTTCAGGAGGCCAGCGAAGCGTACTTGGTCGGTCTCTTTGAGGACACCAACTTGTGTGCAATCCACGCTAAACGAGTCACCATCATGCCTAAAGACATCCAGCTGGCTCGCCGAATTCGCGGAGAGCGTGCATAAATCGCTCCCGTTCAACTCTACAAAACAAAACGGCTCTTTTAAGAGCCACTACCGGTTTAAAGAGGCAATGACCAACAAATTCTGAATTGTTGTTATTTCTTTTAATGAGTCCTATCGTCCCTAGGCTAGTTTTCTTACTGAAAAAAATACGCTTGTTACAGGTTGTTCAGTTGATTTACGTTTCAAAACGTACGATGTGCCTGTAACGAATCCGCAGTGACAAACGTCCAACAACGTTCGGTTTGCATTCTCACCAAAGCAATCATCGTGGACAGTTCGTAGACGCCATAGTTACTGTGAACTGGCTATTTTTTAATGCGAAGGCTCATATTAAACGAAATCCTAACAATTTATTTACCATTGAAGATATATATCTTCCAAAACATGGTATTATAATCGTAAAAAACTCGAGGAAACTTCGAGACGATTATGCTAAGCCAAATGTAGCAATATTCAATAGTTCTATTTTATTTCAATTTAATATTTATTTATTCAATTCATAGCATATTTATTCAATTCAATTCTTAGATTCATTCTATTCAATTTCTATATCCATTCAATTCAATCTGTCTTTATTCAATTCAATTTTTAATTGCCTTTTAACTTAATCCTTGATTTAATTTAGTTCGCATCACTTAATTCCCGGTCTATATTTATCCAATTCAATCTGTACATCCATTCAGTTTAATCCTCATTCGTTCAATTCAATTATTACATCCATTCAATGTTCGCATATATTCATTCAATCTTGGGGTCTGGGTCGAGCGGTAAAACCTGCTAGGACGATGCGGGGACAGAACGACGTTATGATAAAGATGGTGGGAACAGAAGAGTACATTGATGAGGAAGGCGATTCCAAGATAAAAGATTTTTTTGAGCACGTGATAAGAAGGACTGAGGAAATTCTAAGTCAGAGTTCATTTGGTAGCGACGACCGCTATGTTTCCGAGGTTTTAACCCATGTAGATTTCTTGGAAAGAACGATAAGACTACCAGATCAGTTGGCGACTTTATTTATCGACGAAACTGACGATAAACGGTTGCATGATCTGAGAGTGGTGTTTACCGAATTACTCGAGAAATTTCTCCAACATTTGGAAGCAGTATAACAAGGCCATCCAGTGTTACTTACCTCTCCTGTCAATCGCTAAAGAATGGACGCCCAGGTAGACCATCGATAAACATTCCGCAAGAGGTACTCGAAGATTTAAGAGGGATAGGTTTCACCTGGGTAAAGATTGCTAGGGTTTTCAGAGTATCTCGTTGGACAATAATGCGGCGAGTCCGTTTATTTGATCTTGAGCATTTGTCTCGCTTCAGTACCGCTCGACCCAGACCCCAAGATTGAATGAATATGTGCGAACACTGAATGGATGTAATAATTGAATTGAACGAATGGGGATTGAACTGATTGGATGTA
>OX419346.1:9360342-9365342 GCA_948470475.1 Galaxea fascicularis
GGCCGCCGTCCTCCAATTATTTCACACGCAAGAAGATGTAGAGCTGCAGTGCTACAGGGACTAAGTGCATGTAAGTCTTCTCGGATAAGGACTATAAGCCGGAGGTCCCATCTCACAACTCTTGTTTCAAATAACTGTGGGACGTTAAAGAACCCACACACTATTCGTAAATAGTAGGGCACGGAGTTCCCGGTGTTGTGGTATGGCCCTTACGGGACTGCAGTAATTGGCTAACGCTGTTGCGGTATCCCTGCCAGAAACCTGGCGAAGCTAAATAAATAGGAAGTCAGCCTGTCAGCCTATGTTCCATGAATGAAACAGAAGTTAACTACGCAAAAATTGCGAAAGGACTCCTCCTTGTCAAGAGACGTGTCAAGATCGAAACCCCTGGAGAGTATTTTCGAGAACGGAAGGGTTACGTTTTTGCAAACGTTGGCCGTGTAACACTTATAGTTGAACAGATTTTAATCATAGAGTATTACATTACACTCTATGGTTGAAATTTTCAAGAAAGGCCTACTCAGCAACCCTAAGGTCTCCAGCAGACTATGCCCAGTGAGATTGCAGAAGTTCGACCTGTTTGTGTCCTACATAAAAGGGACCGATATGTATGTGCCTGGTACACTGAGTAGAGCGTTTCGAATGAGCCAGAGTACAAGACAGGATGGAACAGGAGATGTAGTGTGCATTGAAGAATTGAGAAGTAATACTGAAAGAGAGCTAGAATGCATCAATATGATACCATACCTTTCAGTATCAGAAGCAATTCGAATTGCCATTAAACAAGCAACTGAATCAGATGCTACCCTGCGAGAACTGTAGGCAACATGCACTCAGAAAAGGCTGGCCAGCCAGCAATTCAGAGGTATCGGAAAACATCAGAAACTATTTCTCCTTCCGGAAAGGGCTGTCATGTCATGTCTTCATAGGCGGAAAGGCTAGTTATACCCGCGAGTATCAAAGATGACATGTTCACCAAGTTCCATGCCAGTCACATCAGTATTCGAGGCTCTCTTCGGCGAGCGGCAGAAGTGGTTTATTGGCCAGGCATGTAGATTGACGTAGAATATTATGTATGAAAGTGTAATGTTTGCAGTAGCGAGCCTATAAAATGAAAAGAGCCATTGATTGAAATTGTTGAAATTTAACCGATTTGTATACAAAAAATCTAAATTCTCTTAAGAAGGAGAACGACCGGCTAAGAGATAAATTAAAAATTAAGTTTTATCGAAATATTTTGAAATATTCAAAGAGAAGATGGCTTCCGAGGTTGTAATATGGACAACTGCATGTACTAAACTACCAAGTGATCAAGAGGTCCAATTTCTGAGCGACGGCTATGACGATCTGGTCAATTCAAGCAAAGGTATGGCTGACGAATTCCAGAAGTTAGAAAGTATACTGAACACTATCCAGTCCCGTGTCACCAACAATGCCAAAGCAATAGACGACCACGATGACTTACAGCTTCTAGTACAACATAAAGATCATTGGGGTTCCACAAGCGACTGACAGTAAAACCGCAGAGGAAACGGCGAATACTTGCTTATTTTATTTATTTCGTTTTATTCGATTCGTCAAACGTAATAAAAATGTAATACATTGAATATGTCACTTTAAAAATTAGTAAAACCGTAGGGTTAATTGCAAAATTAAGGCACTAAGCACCTCTATACGTGCACTCTTAATTCACGCGTTAATTGTTCCATATACAACATATGGATTATCTGTGTGGGGCCAGGCTTGCAAAACGTATCTAGACAAAATCTTGATACTGCAAAAACGTGCATTACGTTTCATGTATTTTGCCAAGGAAAACAAGCATACCGTCTCCCTGTTTATTAACGCTAACGTCTAACCGCTAAATTTCTTATATTACTGATGAAATTTTATTTGAATTAATGGATCACGTTAGAAATGCCTCAGCACCACCTAATATATGTAACCTTTTCACCAACTTTTTGTAACTTTTTCGCCATCTTAGAAAAGCTTGGCTGCTCTGCCAAACTCAGTCGCGTGATTAAGAAATTATACACAAACGTACAGACTAATAATTGCTGGAGAGCTGTCTGAGGCTATCAAGTACGACAGTGGTGTTAAACAGGGCTGCAAGCTCGCTCCCACTTTATTTGGTATATACGCAGCTGTACTGCTCCTCCTTCCATTCAAAAATGTCTGCCCAACATATCGCATTAACATTTGTTTCAGATATGATGGTGACATATTCGATCTTCAACGTCTGAAAGCTAAAACCAAAGTATTAACCAGCTATATAAGGGAAGCCCAGTATGCTGGCGACATAGCTATATTTTGTAACGATGCCACCTCTCTTCAACATCTTCTCTCTTCTTACAATGGCCTGGCACAGAAAATGGGTCTCCGAATTAACACCAAAAAGACAGAGACTATAAGCATAGGAGAGTACGCTGACCTCCATGTAAATGCAGAAAAACTGACAAAAGTAGATCACTTCAAGTATCTGGTCAGCTACGTCAGTAATGACTGCATGCTGGATAAAGAAATAACTGTACGTATCCAATACCCGTGTCGGGTATTGTCCCTCAAACAATTTTTGCATAAAACGGCCAAGACTGATGCTTACCTTCCCATTAACTTTTAAACCGTAATTCAGTCTCTAGTTCGTTACCTCTTTTACATACTATTTTCAGTTATAGAGGGGATAAGACACGGGGGCGCGAGGATATGAATCTTATTTTCGAGTGGCAAAACAATATTGTTTTTGGCGTGAGAAAATAAAATTCATATCTTCAAGCCGCTGTGTAATGTTGCTTTTATTATATAGACAAAAAGACATCGATAAAATAGAAATTACGTCATCGATAAACTCACGTGCGCGATTATGGAAAATAAACTACTCGGGTCCCGGTTGTACTTTTTATGAATTTTACGAGAGACATATTTTCCAGCAAAACACTCATGTCTATGTATGCCCGTCCACTTGTAAATAATTTATTAATTAATTTAGTAATTAGTGCGGTGGAAGAAATCAAAATCATGATATTGGAAAAACTGATTTGACACGACCAAGGGAAAACATTGCAGTCGATCTTTTTTACCTAAATGGTATGGAGTTCTTAGTGACTGCTGACTTCTATTCAAGCTTCTTTGAAGTCAACAGATAGACAGACCAAAACAGCAGAAGAAGTAGTGAAGAAGTGTAAAGCCCATCTAGCACGACATGGGGTACCAGACCAGCTTGTGTAGGATAAAGGTCAACCCTTTTCCTCAGCCAAGTTACGAGAGTTCGCAAACACCTATGGTTTCGAATATGTAACAAGTTCTCTAACCTATGCGCAATCAAATGGAAAAGCTTAGAACGTAGTGAAGATAGCGAAAAACCTCTCACAGAAAGTAGCTATGGCTGAGCAAGGCCCATATTTTGGTTTATTTGACTATAGGAACACTTAACTCATCACCTGCTCAGTGATTGTTCGGAAGAAGGGACAGACCCTACTGCCCACCTCGTAGCCTATGCTACCTGATGTGAGGAAGTTGATCAAAAGCTGAAGCTTCAAAAGGCTTAACAAAGCTTGTATTACAACAAGGGTGCCAAGGAATTGGAAGAGCTTTGTCCAGGAGACAGTGCGATTGCAGCCCCAAAAGTCTCCGTTTGAAAAGAAGAAGGAGCTAGTGTAACCAAGGTAGAGTAGAAAGCAAAGTTGAGATTAGATCTTAACAGGTTCTAGCCGGCGAGCAGGCTCTCCGAGAGACTTGGGCTGGGGGTTGAAGGAGAGCCTGCCCGCATAGCATTGAATTTTGAATGCAGCAAAATACTGATTGGCTGAAATTAATTGATCCATGACGTCAAAGCTCTGTCAGCTTCCGGTGTAAGAGAAGCGTAAAATGGTGGACAGGGATGTTTTGTTAATTGCGGAAGGCAATACATAAACTTTGCGATTCTACCGCAGGTTTGAAGGCCGAACAGCGCGATGCAGTGGCTTCCTTGTTAGATGGACACGACTTCCTCGCTGTCTTACCTTTGGGATTCGGGAAGAGTTTGATTTTCCAAGGCTTTGTAATTGCGGCAAACCGCCTCAGTGCTTTGTCTCCTACAGAGCAGCATCAAAGACTAGATTTCCGAGGCAAGAAATATGGGTCTTTCAGCATCATCAGTTGCCGATTTATCCTTGGAGAAGTTGAAATCTGCAAAATTACAGCTACTCTTTGGTTCAGCCGAAAAGGTGCTAGATGAATGATTGTTAAATGTATCGTAAGCCAACCGCTCTTCGATTCACCAAAATCGTCGCCGTTTTCACGCGAAATTCTGGGACCTTCTTTGACGAGAGGGCTTCGATGAGGGGTCGAAAAAGATGTTGGAAGCCTTGTTTTAGTTCTCAAGGCCTCTGACTCACCATCACTCGTGACTTCGACCTCTATACGAACTCAGTGTAATAAGCTGTAACTTGGGATTTGGAATATTGATGGTATCCCGCATAAAACTGAATCCTTCACACTTAATATGTCCTCCTTCTTTTAGTTGCGCGTGGTTTGCAGAGTCGTTTGGAGAGAGGGGGAGATTTTTTTTTATGATGATTCCTGTAACACTTTTCACACATTTAAGTCGAATTGAATCTCAACATCAGTTTTTAATAACAACTCTCGTTCCCCCCGTTTTACACTCTCTCTCTCTAAACCTATCCCATCATGCATGTGGTATGTGGTCTACCACAGGTAGACCAACAAACACTACAATTCCTTTTTTTTTCTTTTAATTGGTGTGATAAAATCTCGCCTTCGATGCCTTTCTTCCCCGACGGACGAAATAAATTTTCCGTGGAAACAGACTTCCAAGTACTTACATACAGTATTCTTCATGCCGCTTTACAGCGTCTACAATAGTTATTTGGAATTTCTGCCGGAGGCCTCTTTACTTTACAATTTTTTTCGGAGTTTCTCGTTCAGCCATGGTAAACTGATTACCGGCACAGAACGCGTTGTCAATGTTTACTTTCGTCCTTACTTCCGGTGCGCGCTGATTG
>OX419346.1:9380342-9437842 GCA_948470475.1 Galaxea fascicularis
GTAAAACATGCCGCAGCTTTAATTTTTTCAGAAAGCAAAAAAGGTTGAATTCAGTGAAATTACAGCTCTTTTCTGGCAAGTTTACTGCTGCCTGGCAATGGCTCACACAATATCAGACATCTTCCATAGAAAACAATGCACATATCTGCACTTTTTTTCATGTGTGCACACATGCTTATCGCTTTCGATATACCGTAAACTGAGGCCATGTCCACACTGATGCGTTTTTGTTTGAATGCGTTTTCGGTAGGTATGAAAACGCATCGATTGATCTGCGTCCACACTGATACGGATGCCGTAGCGTTTTCAATACGATTCACTTTCAACAGCGTTTTCAAAAGTATCCTTTTTCGATGAAAACGCTCAGCGTTTTCGAGCGTATCAGTGTGGACAGGAGGGCAAAACGCATACATATCAATGCATTTTCAAACAAAAACGCATCAGTGTGGACGGGGCCTGATATCTCGTAAACACATTCTTGGCATATTTGAAGCCCATTTGCAGCCTTCCTGCAACGCTGATCGTCAATTCGTGAAAATTGTCCGCGCCGTTGTCAAATCGCTGTTCAACGCTGTTGAATGGCTGCTCGTGGCAGCGTTTAGCAGCCAAAATTTGCGACTGCTGCAGCCAGCCATTTCACAGCGGTTTTGCAGCGCTTCCTGAAGCGCCTTTCCAGCGCTGCAACAGCGCTGCCCATTTCGTACGGGCATGACGCCGCCGTTAGGATGGGCTGAAATTTTGATATGATGGACCCGATGAAAGGGCAACCTATGATTGCCAGTGCAAATGATTTAGGAATACTTTGCTGCTGTAGTAAGAGTGGCCCTTGTTTTAAATAAATAAATAAATAAATATGTATAATCAAAACATAAACTGTACACCATTACTTCTCATCGGGTGATCTCGTTATCGTACTATAATTACATTTTTCAAACCTGTCGAAGACGATCGTGTGACTTTGTTGCTTCTTCACTCACAAATACGGCGAATCCTTTCTGTCTAGCACTATGTCAGCGACATAGTTAGGTTTAGTTTTGGGCAGTACTCCGAACCCTAATTAGTCTCCTTCGCAGCCGTTTTTAGGCTCGTCACGCAACGCTTGCGTGACGAGCCTAAAAACGGCTGCTAAGGGCGAAGGAGACTAAGCCCTAATGAACATATAAATCTTATATCTACAATTGTGCGGTGATTGCGTGACAAGATTTTCGAGTACCATGGATAAAAAAAACTGACATCACTTTGAATAACATTATAACGACTCTGTCTGTCTCTTTCTTCGGTTAAAAAAGTCGGGGGTAAATGTCATCAAAGTATCCGCTGTTATTTTGAACCTTGTTTTTCACTGTTCGATCGACACGACAACGATAAACCGGAAAGATATTTCGTTGTTAACTTTCCTTCGTCCGATTTTTTTCCTTGCTCGTTTAGACTTTTTCCCGCCTCCACTAACTGCCCCTGGGTCTCCGAGGATGATCCGATCCGATCCGATCCGATCCGATCCTCCTTTTGTTCACAACGCCTGCCGCAGAAGGAAACTGGAGGAGACCCTGGGCACGAGGTCGTGGTCGCAATTCTTTCTTGCCATTGTCGGGAGACTTCACCAAGTAAATGTCTGAAAGTCGCTCGTTTTGCTCCTTCTGCACTACAAGGGCATGAATTATTTTTCTTCTGGCGTAGAAAGAAAGCTTTGGGGTAATGGTGAGTGGGATTTTACTATCCATAATGATTATTTGTCGTGAAAGTGAGAGTCAAAACAAGCTAATGAGGTATTACACCTCCAGGGCCTCCAGGAAAGATTGCCTTTTGGCTACAGAGGCCTTAAAATCTAAGTTGTTTACTGGAAGCAGGGGCGTCCAACGAAAAACCTCGATGAAATATCTGTTCGGGAGAGTCTACCCGTTCTAAGACTTTCGGATAATGCATTGCCAAGAAGCTACTGATTCCTCATTTAAAACATCACCTAAAAGATTCGCAACCAGGGAAATCCAGGGGAAAATAGTCCCTTAGATTTTCGGAAGGCATATTTTTGCAATTTTTCGTTCTTAAAAAGGTCGCCTAGCATTTTCTGGTAAGCAAATAGTTCGCAGAGAAGTTCTTCGTAGGTAACATTCAGCTAGCAAGTCCTGAATTGAAGATTTCATTCCCTAAAATTTTGGGGCACTTCAATTTTCAGCTAAGAAATCCGAAATCCGAACAGATCAAATTTTTCTAGCTGATTAAAAGAACTCTTTAAACGGTCTTTAAACATTACAAGGAGCCTAGAAATATCCCTCAAAGGTTTTTTTTTTTTAATTTCTTATGAGAAGCAAATGCACCATCGCTTTTTTCGTGGTGTGTTATCTAAAAGTTAGTCACAGTAACGTCCTCTGCTTGCAGAATTTTACGACCGGAAAACGACATATTGAAATTGAATTGAAAAAAAAAAACATTGATAGGTGCATAACGTCTAAGTTATTAACACAAGGTTTATTGCGACGATACTTTCTCCCTCTTGATATGTTTACAGTTTGTGAAAAAATGTTTGTCATGATCGTTAGAATACTGCTACATTTGAATTGTATCATCAGTTCATGGCTATGATTATCTGTTGCATGGCTAGGGTCATGCATTTGGAAAATAATTCATACATTCATACATCTTTCGGTAAGATTTCCGCAGAGGCCCCTACATTATTTATGCATGCATTTTGTGACTCAAACTCAATTCATTTTTGGAACAGGGTTAGTATGACAGTGATGCATGCATAATTAACCCTTTAACTCCCAAGGGGTTCTCCATTGACGAGTAAAATCCATAAGTGCCATTTGGCACTATCGGGAGTGAAAGGGTTAATGGGGACATAGTTTTTGGGTGAAGATGTGGTTAACCCTTTAACTCCCAAGGGGCTCTCCATTGACGAGTAAAATCGTCTGGCGTTAGACACAGTAAAATCTATAAGTGCCATTTGGCACCATCGGGAGTGAAAGGGTTATATTAATGTACGGGGCTGTGCGGAAATCTTTCCCAGCAAAGCCAGAAGAAACAAAACAAAGTAAAGAAAAGCGACTTAAATGCAAAGTAAGCGGCGACATGTACATGAACAAGTCCTAAAGTAAGCGCCGATCAATTGCTGGGTACCACTTTCTATTGAGAACCCAGTAGAGTAAATTTCTTTCTGTTCAAGTAATCTGTTTGAGTGTAAAAAGTATTTCAAGGATTGTTTGGTCTGCATTTTTTAAGTATTGTAAGGTACATGTAAGCATGCCTTCCTTGCAAATGTTCAGATGATTTTCATAGAGACTGGTAATTTTTAAATCAACCTCTATACAATGTGTAATCGAAGTGTTTTCAAGTATTATAAAGTAAACTACTGCTGTCTTATCCAACACTAAAAAAGCACTTGTTGTTTTCTAGGGTGTAATGTGTGTGCCTTTTGAGAAACCTTCATACTTAACGGTGTATAAGTCGATCCCTATTTTTGAGGGCAAAAACTGGGTTTTCCTGATTTTGAGTAAAAATCTTTCTTGGGAAAGTAAGCTTGTATATCTTAGAATTTTATTTAAGGTACTCTGGATACATGAAAAATCACAACATGAAGTTTGTTATCGAGCATGTTAGCAGGCTTTTGCAGAACATATATATACGCAAGCATTTTGTCCTTAGTTCTTAAAATTGGTTTATAAATTGAATATAAATTTCAAACCAACTTTTCCAATTGTTCAGGGGTAGAAACGGTTTTGAAAGACCATAAGAACATCACTGAAGCTTGAGAATCTATGAGAAATGACTTGATAAACACTACGAAGTGAGCATGAGCTTGATTGAGTACTGGGGACAGCGGTCCTTGATTGAGTAAAGGGGTCAGCGGTCAGCAAAGATGGCGGGTGTCCATTTTTTTCTCTCTGTGAATTTTCAATATCTTCAACCTTAGGCCCGGTTCAGACGCTGTACTTCAGCCGAGCCGAATCAAATTTAACGATTAGGCCGACCTAAAATAGTGAATCCCAGCTGAATTGACTCAGACGCCGAACTTTATTCGGCCGAAATTAATTCACTGAAGAAATTTAAGATTCAGTTGAGGAATTAGCATACAGTTGTTAACATGGCGCACACCGAGATCTGCAAACAAGAGCCTTTCTTCAGCTCAAAATGCTAGAAAACAGTGCAAAAAGAAGAAGGATGCAAACCATCTCAGGGCTTGAAATAATTTCCCAATTAGCACCTGTCAAGTTGTCCGGTCAAATCTATTTTTGCTCGCCTTATGTTCAAGGAAATCGCGACCATATTGAAATGCAAATACACAACATGAATTTCAAAACAGAGTAGACTGTTTTGAGCTGTCCAGGTTTAGTATGTTGATCTATGTTCACTTGGGACGTGGTCAACGGTCGTCATGCTTCTGTGAGTTCTCTTTTCATGCATGAAATGTCATTATACAGCCAATCGTAAGCGCTGTTATACTGAAAATTACGTTAACATAATTTATGCATTGAGTTCTGCTCATGTGAAGTACGGCGTCTGAACCAAAGCCGGTCTACAGGTCTGAGCCGGGCCTAAAGGTACATTTCTTCTAGTGTTTCAGGAACTATATACATGCTGGTAGCTTTTCGGCTCTCTTTTGTTGTGTTTTTTATGATTCATTTATGTTTTGAAAATGAAATGCCAACAATCAAGGAATTTGAATTGCTCCTCGACAGCAAGCTTCAACCAATTCAAGCAAAGTTGGATGACCTTGTTAGGCAAATGAATGATAATTACATGGCTCTACAAACAAAGCTTGATCTGCTTGAAGCAAGAAATGCGACTTTAGTAGCTGAAAACGCTACTCGATCTGTCCAGGAGATTGCAATCCTGTGAAACCTGCTTGAACAATTTGGAACAATATTCCTGCCGAGAATGCAAATAAATTTCTGGTATACCCGAGGTGAAAGATGAGAATACGGACAACATTGTGATAAAGGTTGGTTCTTTAATTGGATTAGATTTAACGAAAAATGACATATCAGTGAGTCATCGATTACCAAAAGGATTTTACAGTGCTGCAGTAAAAGAAGGACCCCAAGCTTCTTTGAACACTAGCTCAAGAGCCCCTAATATTATAGTAAAGTTTGTATGGAGGGAGACAAGGGATCACTTTTATAAAGGAAGAAAACTCTTATGAGATAAATTGACAAGAGACTTGGATCTTGCTAGATATTCGGAAAACAAAATTTACATCTCAGAAGACCTTACCCAATCCAATAAGGATCTCTTTAAGGAAAGTCTGAAAGTTAAGAAGGATCTAAAGTACAAGTTTATCTGAACTTTTATGGTCGTACTTATGTTCGGAAAGAAGCAAGATGGTGGAGTGCATTCATTCCCAGCTAACCCAACTGGCTAAGTTACCTATTTATGTTACACTTCTTTATAATATATTATGACGTTTACACACATAGATAACTTACCACGTTTTGAACTATTATCTAAGTTTGACAAGATATCCAGTCTCAACCATCATGATGTGGAAAATAATTTTATGCAGCAGACTGACTTTAAATATTACACCTTAGAAGATTTTCTTAATAATGAGAATCTTAATCAGAGCAAACATACTCTCTCTTTTTCTACTATTCACTTCAACATTAGAAATCTTTCTGCTAATCATGAGGGTATGACTTTGCTGCTATCAGAAATTCAACATGCTTTTGATGTTATTGGCCTCTCTGAGACAAAGATAAAAGATAGTTGTGATCCAACCAGCAACATTACTATCAATGGATATGACTTTATTTCAAAGCCAACCTTAACTAATGCTGGTTGTGTGGGTCTCTATGTCAAAGAAGGGATTGCATTTAATATTCGAGAAGACCTTTGTTTAATTACCAAAGAGTTTGAATCGCTATGGATTGAGATTAATCGTTATCCTTATAAAAATTTAGTATGTGGTATCCTATATAGGCACCCAAGTGGAAAACCTGAGGAGTTTACCAAGTACATTTATTCAACATTAGACAAAATTTCAAAAGAAAAAAAAGCTATGTTTATTTATGGGTGACTTTAACATTAATCTCCTAAACTTTGAAGACTGCCAGTTAACTGAGGATAAATACAATAGTTTCCTATGATTTCCTACCAAATATTCTACAGCCTACAAGAATTACTGATCACACAGCAACTTTAATAGATAACATTTTTTTAATTCTAATGAATTCTTTTCTATTAGTGGTAACCTGGTCTGTGATCTTACAGATCATTTACCAAATTTTTTGTTCCTTAATACTCTATCTTGGACATCTAACAAAGGGAACAGATACAAAGGCAATTACTCCAATCTTGTTCAGGAAGACCTCTTACTTGATGTTCAGGCTATTGAATGGGAAAATATGTTTCAGGAGAATGATATCAATCAGATATTTGATTCTTTCTACTCTGTAATTACTACTACAATAGATAAATATGTTCCTCTTAAGAAGCTAAATTTCAGTCTAAACCTTGTTAACAGTTATTTAACTGTCATGTAAGAAATAAATCTCAAATTAATCACTCTAGATATAAAATTTACAGGAATGAACTACTGTAAAACATATCCTAAATGTTAGTCAAAAAATATATTATGATAAATACGTCTCATACCATGTCAATAATGTACATGTAAAAGCTACATGGAGGGGTATTAAGCAATTACTGTAATTAGCCTTAAGGGTGGTAAGCTGTCTTTTCCAAGCAGATTAATAGTTGGAGATGACACTCTTACTGATGCCAAAAGTATTGCAAATCCTTTCAACAAGTATTTTTCTTTAATTGGCCCAACTCACTAGCCAATGCTATACATGTACAACCAGGAAAAAGATCTTTTGTAGAATTCTTGACAACTTCATAATACAATACATCTAGCTTTTTTGTAACTCCAGTAGTACCTATGGAAGTTGAAAATGTCATTTCTATAGTCTGAATGAAAGCAAAGCACTGGGGTCTTACAGCATACCAGTGAAAATGCTTACATTATTGAAAACAGCTTTGAGTTATCCACTATCTTATTTATTTAATCATTCTTTTTCTTTATGCTTGGTTCCAGGTAATTTTAAAAGTTAGTAGAATTATCCTTTTATACAAGAGTGGTAATCACCCTCTTGTATCTAATAATAATATTATTACAGGCCTATCACTTTGCTATCTGTTTCCCACTAAATAATGGAAAAATTAATGTATAAGAGATTAACTGAATTTCTTGATAAGCATAATTATATTAATTGAGAATCAGATTGGTTTCCGTAGTGGGTGCTCCACTACCCATGCTACATTGCTCATTACAGATAAAATCCAAAGAGCCATTGAAGCAAAATTATTCTCTTGTGGTATATTTTTGGATTTAAGTAAGGCCTTCAATACAGTAGATCATAGCATTCTCCTAGCTAAACTTGAGCATCATGGTATTCGTGGCACAGCAAATGAATGGTTCTGATCATATCTAACTAACAGGCAGCAATTTGTCTCTGTTAATAATTCAGACTGAAACACATTGCATATAACTTGTGGGGTACCTCAAGGCTCTGTACTTGGCACTCTATTGTTTTTAATTTATATCAGTGATTTCATAAATTCTTCATCTATTTTTGAGCTTCATCTGTTTGCAGATGACTCTAATCTGTTTTATTCTGATAAAGATTTACATCATCTTGAGGAAACTGTCAATTGGGAACTTGGTGAAATTAATGCATGGGTTTGTGCAAACAAACAATCTCTTAATATTGATAAAACACACTTTGTAATATTCCATCCTTATCAAAAAAAATTAAACTACTCTATGAAAATTGAAGTAGATGGCAAAATAATAAATGAGCATAAAAGTGTTAAGTACCTGGGAATTCTCATAGACTGTCATCTTAATTGGAAAGAACATATTGGTGTTCTTTGTAAAATTAGGCGTTATGTTAATGTCAAAATTTTAGTTCAATTATATCATGCCATTATTCTTCCTTTTTTTTTCGTACTGTTGTATAGTCTGGGGTAACACCTATGATCATAATATTAAACCACTCCTAAGAATGCAAAATGTGGGAAAAAGGTTTAAAGTGCTACTATGACGAAATTTGCATCTTTCCTTTCTGAGCCATTTTAAAATACAAACAAGTAGTCTGTACGAGAAGAAGAATAATGTTTACTATATTGAAATATCTCTTTTTGTTCAAGAGATATTCAAGTTTTTAAAATATGCAAATTAGCCAAGTGATGACGTCATAAACTCAACCAAATTTTAATCAAATGGGATGAAAAAAGATATCTCCGCCAATTTGTATCAGACATGCTTGATTTTTTGCAGTCAGATTCTACCAGATGTGTTCCACAATATGAGCTTACAAGTTAGTTACCATGGCAACATACTGAGTTCCAGTCCTCCCAGATATTAATGACTTTACTGGCCACCTTTGGCATTCTATTTTGATATTTTCCAATGGTGCCTCATTTGTGTGATCCAGCAAGCATATAAATATGTTAAGTCGAGTTTGTGACCTTGTTCAATATTTTTCAAGCTGAAAATCACTAGAATATTGAAATCAGGTTGGAGGGACTGGAGAAGAGTGAGTTGCCATGGGAACCAAATTCTTTTATAGTTGTAGGTGTGTTGCCTGTAGAACAATTAGCCGGTCAAGTTTCAATGGTCTCTGTTTCAAATTGACTGAGATACAGTTGTAGCTCTGTTTATATACTTGATGCAAATTTTGGGTTGAGTTTGTGACGTCACCAGTCCACTCATTTGCATATTTTATACATTTTTCAAACTCAAATTTCTCTGGAACCAATGCAAATATTTGAAAACGGCGTTTTAAATATCTCCTGGAATTCTATGTGATAAACCTAAAAGTTCAAGGGGTAAAAATTTGATCATAGTAGCACTTTAAGCCATTTAGTTAAAATGCATTTTTCTGTTTCTGGTCACATGATATTGAGCATGGTCCGATGACATCATGAACTGAACCATATTTGCCTCCTTTGCGTATTATCCAAATTCGGTCCAATTGACGCATACATGTGCATAGCAAATTGATTTTTCCCTAGCAACAGCATCAAAAGATATTTTAATGAGCCCTTAATGCAGGCAAAATTATAGTTTACTGATGTCATTTTATTGCTTTTTCCCTTGATAGCATTAAATGGCCCATTGTTGGATAGTGGCTAAGTTTTCAAACAGGGGTTTTCTCTTTGGTTTTAAAATTGAGAAAAAAGAATGAAGACACAGAAAGTGGTTTTCTGAATTTCGCAAAACAGCAGAGGAACAATATCAACTACTAAAGAATTTGTCACAAAAAGGCAAAGAAGTTCAAGAATTTAAAAAGGTTTAGGTGGTTCAAATGAGGGCTTTCAATTAAGATTTGTAGCAGCTGTACCCCTACAGCTGTATGATAGTAGGTGTCTGTAGCAATCTACTATTATGAATAATAAGAGTTAGGGTACAAAGGATATTTAGTTTCAATGAAAGGATGAAATAGTTTTTTTTACCTGAATTCAATTTTTAGATACAGCACATGCATGTACATTTAGGTCTTGTAAGAAGAAATTTCCAGTCACATACTGATAATGTGGAAATTGGGTGGTGAACACTCTTGCAGATCAATTTTTACTTTTGCATTGAATTACATGACATACTGTATTGTGCGAAATGTACATGTAAACATACTATGTATCCAGTTGAACTTCCACACAACAATGAAACCTTTTTTGACTTACCCACCAATGAAAAGACTGCTGTTTTAAGTCAAATGGCTACTGAATGCTCTATAAATTTGTAGGGTATGGATGCACGTGAGGGCCTTAAAGAGTAACCGAAAACTTGGCATAAGGTAACTCCTCGTTGGCAATCCACAATGAAGGTTAGCTTTGTATCATTTTTAGCTCCTGGGTGATGTAGTCATGCCATGAGGAAGTGTTATGGGCACTCATTCACTCCAGTCTATTAGTTTGGATTAAACGTTTTTTCTTTTCCTCCCCTGGTACACTGTACATGAACATGTAAGTATTATGATTGTCTCCATAGTTGTCTTCTCCAAACATTTGCAAGTTTCAGGGAGTAGTATAAAGGCGTAGATAACTGTTTTTATAGTTAATTGTGTCACAAGACAAACTGAAGATGTAATGAAGATAGTTTTTCGTTTGATCCACAAACAAAATATACAGCTGTACCTTTGTGGAGTTGGAAAATGGAAAGTTAATGCAATAAGAACACAAGCTGTCAATGGAACTCAAAAGTGGTGATGACCACTGTGCAGTTCATTAATCAAGGAAGAATCATAAGGAAGCAACAGGGAATGAATGGGCAGAAAAAAAAACTGTAATTCAGGGAAACAACACGTTAATTTTGATTTATGAGCAGTAATGTACTGATCAACTTTACTACTTAGACATGCATGTAATGAAATGTCGAGACAGCAGAAAGCAAATCGAGATTTTTAAGAAGATTGCAACATTTTTAATTTTAAAAGACATGTTTCGATGTTGCCAACATCATCGTCAGTTACATAATATTTGAAAAACCATTGGACTTTATGACAACTAGGTAAAACATACATAATTAATTAAGTTTAAGTGACAAAAATATTTGAGTGAGTAACAAAGTGTGAAAGAACATAAAGCTTAAAGCGTAAGTGTCAGGTTGACGTGGTGAACTTGTTGGTTTAAATTAGGCTTTTCCCAATTTATGTGCATAGCCTCCTTAAGTTTGAGTTGAAATCTAGTAGGGGCGGAATCAAGAATTTCAAAACAATCTGTAGAGCAAGATTGACGGCAACGTTCTGAACTTAGTAAGTGTTTGAAAATGTGTGAGGACTTGTCTGAAGAGAGATGTTCATGTAATGAAATGTTTTTGAAGACTCTTTGGCTGGGTTCTGTTTAAGGCCACAAGCACCCACTATTGTTTCTACTGGAAATGAAGCCCACAGAAAGTCTTTTTGTTTGCCATAAATATTAAGAATTGGTGAAAATAAATGGTTAACCCATTTTTTCACTGTCACATTGAACAAGAATGAGAAAAACTAATAGTTTTGGACTGACGTGCCCTTAATTGTCTAGATGATCATGATTTTTGAGAAAAGAAAAATACTAACACTCTTTCAAAGAGGGAATATCATGTGATGTTCTTGTAACTAAAAAGACTTACAGTAAGACATGCCATGGTATCTCAGTACCTGTAATAAATCGAGACCATAATAATTCAAGAACAGGTTTTAATCAGCAGACAGAACAACGAACACGTGGAGAATGATGTAACGTGATTGCACAACTTCGGGTAACCGATTACCTACGCATGTGACTCGATTAACATCATAGATATAACATTCTTCCCTTTTTAAGATTCCTGATTTCAACAACATAACTTATTGTCCTCGATGTTTAATGCTTCAAAAAAGAGATCAAACCAATGCTTTCACTGCATTCTTTCTTAATTATAAGGTGCAATCAACAATATAAACGTAAAGACATCAATGTTGGAGTTCATAATCCTTGAAACGCACTGGGAGGTGCCAGCGCCAGCGGGGTGATAAGGCAAAACTGTGGTGTGTTTGATGTCATTCTTAGCCAGGAAATCCTCGAATTCAGCACTAGTGAAATTAGGGCCATTATCGTTCACAATGTTCTTGGGGAGTCCATGTGTTGCAAAGATTTCTCTCAACTTCTCGATGGTGGCAGCAGATGTGGTAGACTTCACAATGTGGATATCCATCCACTTAGAATATGCATCTACAGTGTATCACTATTAGATACATGTATCCCATTTATATGAACCCTCTCCCAACGTCAGTGGCTTCATAGCTCAGTTGGTGGAGCATCGCACTGGAATCGTGACATCACAGGTTCAAGCCCCATTGAAGTCCTGAATTTTTTTCAGGCTTCTTTGTGCAATTGTAAAAATTGCGATCACAATTGTGATGATCAGTCTTCATTTGATTTCCTATCCACAGTTATATGATTTCTTTCATATGCATTATTCACTTACATATCTTTCACGGGAACATATGAACCCAAAATTGACCAGCTTCCAACGTCAGTGGCTTCATAGCTCAGTTGGTAGAGCATCGTACTGGAATCACGAGGTCACGGGTTCAAATGCAATTGAAGTCCTGAATTTTTTTTCAGGCTTCTTTGTACAATTGTAAAAATTGCGATCACAACTGTGATGATCAGTCTTCATTTGATCTGGAGTATAGTTACAGGGTGTCAAGTTCCTATTTTTTTCCTATTTTGTGGCCTGCCTCCTATTTTCTCCTATTATTTTTTTCATGAAATTCCTATTTTGTCTTATTTTTTAGGGTCTTACTAGGTAAACAGAAACATTTTGAAATATTTGAAATAAAATTGCCAGTAAAATTGATAAATTCTACAAAAAACTGAAACTTCATGTGATAAAAAGACCAGTTTGAAGCCTTTAGAGTGATTTATTCTGAAACTTGTGCCCAGACTTTCTCAGTGCTTTTGATTGTTGATGTTCAAAAGCCGTGGTTGGCTTTTATTGTAAGGAAGACACCGGTACATTTGGTGACAGTGAACTTTGATATTGTTTCGGTTTGTCAAAAAAATTATTGCTGCTCATCATTCTCACAGTTTTAAAGGAGTAATAAATCATCATCTTGTGAAGTGTCTAATGAAATTTGGAATCGGGTAATTGTTGTAGGATGAGTTGTGCTTGGTAACACAGGTGGATGTATGCCATGGTGCCTGTGAAATATTTAAGCGTTGGTTTGTGGAACAGAGTTGCTCTCTGGAGTGTTAAGAGGATAGAACTCAAAGAAATCCTCCTATTTTTTTCCTATTTTGGGGTGAGAATTCCTATTTATTTCCTATTTTTTGGCCACTGTCATTCCTATTTTCCTATTTTCTTAGTGTCATTTGTCAGTTGATACTCTGTAGTTAGGCCATCCATATAGGGTGAAGTGGTACACTCTTGAGAGGACTGGATTACATCTTGTCCATTCTCGGATGTGACGAGAGTTGACTGGGGTGTGGTCCAGTTGTTATAACAGTAGAACTGTCTCTCTGGGTGTAGGAACATGCTCTGGCATCTCGGACAAGGGCAGACGACTAAATGCATCTGCATTCACATTTGTTTCTCCTGCTTTGTAAACAGTCTTGTATTCATATGCCGCTAAAGTAAGAGCCCATCGCCGTACTCTCAGAGCAGCTTGTTGGCGCACTCCCTTCTGCTCATTTAAGAGACCTTCCAGGGGCTTGTGATCAGTTTGTATGGTAAACTTCCATCCATACTAGAACTGATTGAACTTCTTCACTCTGAAGATGATTGCTGAAGCCTCTTTCTTAATAGTGGAGTAGCCATGTTCAGCTGAGTTTAGGGGTCTTGAAACATAACTGATAGGATGCTCTGTTCCGTCAGCCATCCGATGAGAGAGTACGACCGCTACTCTGTAGTCTGACGCATAACTTGCTAAGATCAGTTCCAGGTCTGGCTGGAATTGCACGAGGAAAATTGCTTGCATGGTACCACTCTTTAAAGCTGGTGATCAATCACTCTTTATGAACTATAGACCAGTATCGATTCTCCCTAGCTTTTCTCAGTTTCTTGAAAAGGCTATTTATAACCATCTTTATAATTATTTAAGTAAACTAGAAATTCTTTGTTATAATCAATTTGGCTTCAGAAAAAATCATTCAACTTCATCAGCATTGATTGACCTATATGAAAAAATCTCCATTGCTCTTGATTGCAATGAACATGCCATTGGCATTTTCCTTGATCTTTCTAAGGCCTTTGAAACCGTTGATCATGATATTCTGCTTGACAAACTCAAACATTATGGTATACATGGTGTAACGCTGGACTGGGTTAGAAGCTACCTCTCCAATAGGTTGCAATTAATTTGTTCAATTTAATGGTCAATGCTCCTCTCCACAAACTATCTGCTGTGGCATCCCCCAGGGATCCATTTCGGGCCCCTTGTTTTTCTTGCTCTATATTAACGATTTAAATAACATATTGATGCTCGTCAAGAGGATTTTTTTCGCTGATGATACTAATTTATTTATGTCCCATAAAGATCCTGTCTACCTTAATTCCGAACTTAAACTCTCCTTAAACCTGAATGTAACTGATTAATGCATTATAGTTAACAGTGGTTATGTAACTTCTGTTGTGTTATGCAAGGATCATACGTATATATAGATCAGATTAGCCTTTTTCAATAGACACATGCTATCGGAACGAACAGAACAACGGATAGATTTTCTCAAGAGAGATCGAAAGAATAAAAGTTGAGATTGGAAAAAGAGGTATGGTTCGTAGTTTTATTAATTTGCGTGCTTGATTTAGTTATGTGTTGAGTTTGATATTGTTCCTTGTATTGTTAGTGATTCGAAATATTTAGTGATTTTCTAGTATTGTGATACGCCCCCTGTTTGTGTTGTTATCGAACAATCAATGTTGTGCACGAATTATAGTAGTAGGCGTTTCGTTGTAATTATCTTTTCAGTTTTTACATAAATCAAGCAAGTAATTAAAGAAATTGGTTAGATAGAAAGACTGGCTTAGTTTCTAGTAAATCCTTATCCAACAAATACGCATCTGGAGCAGTAATGGAATGATTGGAATGTTTGAAGGACTCCATCGCTACACTGAAGAAAACAAAATTTATGTTATTTAAACCTTGACGGGAAAGGTATCATTTTCCAATGCTCAAGAACTTTCAGAGATTGGAGACAACCTAAGTGAAGTTGTTCCATGGAAGACCAAGCAAGCTCTAAAACTAGTGCAAGATAAAGGCTCCTCTGTATGGCTCACAGTTCTTCCCCTTCAAGAGCAGGGTTTTAACCTCAGTAAGAGAGAGTTTTGCTATGCTGTTAAGTTACGTTATAATTGGCCGGTCGATGACATTTCATCAGTATGTGCGTGTGGAGAAAACTTCAAAGTAGGTCACGCAATGATTTGCAAACAAAGGGGTTTTGTAATCCAACGTCATAACGAGTTGAGAGACCTCGAGGCCGATCTCTTGAGTATGGTGTGTGGTGACGTCGAGGTCGAGCCAATTCTCCAAGACATCACTGAAGAACAGCTCAGTTGAGGGTCCAATAGAGCACAAGATGCAAGATTGGACATTCAGGCGTGTGGCTTCTGGGATCCCCAGAGCTCGGCATTCTTTGATGTGAGGGTTTGGCACCCTAATGCCAAGTCTTACAGGGACCAGGAGCCGCAGCAGGTCTATCACATCCATGAAAACGACAAGAAGCGGTTGTATTTGAGGAGACTGTTGGATGTTGAGCATGGCTTGTTCACGCTTTACAACTACTGGAGGGATGGGGAAGGAATGTATGAGGTACCATAGTCGACTGGCTGAGCTGATAGCCGCCAAGAAAGGAGAACAATACTCGCAAACAATTTCCTGGATTCGAGCAAGGACATGCTTTGCACTCCTTCAGTCAGCCCTGATTTGCCTTTGAGGATTGCGTTTGACTACAACAATTGTGATATTGAAATCGCAGCTGCCGAAGGAGCCATTGACGTTGTTTAGTGTTTGTTTTCTTTTTTTAGCAGCCTTATATAGGGTTTTGGTTTTGCCATTCGCCTTTCGCTTTTCTAGTTTTGTGTCTCGAGAATAAAATCTAAATACAGGTAATCGAACTCCAAGAAAGAAAGGGACACGTTTCATCTTAATCATAATGATTTTATATGACTTGTAATTTTGCACATATAAACAACGTTTTTAAAAAGTATCATGCATGAACACTTCTTAACATGAAGTGCAGAATTTCAAAGCATTTATTGAATTTTATCTGAAACCTTTCTGTATTTGTTTTCGAAGAATAATTGTAAGTAAAGTTTGCTGTGTTTATCATTTTCCAATGCAAATATGCATAAATGACCAAAGAATTGAACAGGTTAAGGAAACAGTCTTCCTTGATGTAGTCCTTGATGAACATCTAGCCTGGAAAGCGCATATTTCTCAAGTAGCTAGTAAAATCTCGAAATCAATAGGAGTCACAAATAGAGCAAGATTTTTTCTACCTAAGCCCTGTCTAAAAACTCTTTATTGTTGTTTAGTTTATCTTTATCTACAAACCAATCTTCGCCATCTTGTCTCTTTGCAAATTGGGTAAATTTATGTTTTCTCTTAACCATTCTCTTTTTGCCTTCAAAGTTCAAGAATTATTTTTCTTTTAATAAACAAGTCCATAGCTATGCCACCAGGTACGATTTTCAGGTTCCTTTTTGTTGAACAAACCTTCGCAAAATTTTCTGTCAGTTTCCAAGGACCAACTTATTATAACTCTTTAGAAGATGATATTCAAAACGAAATTGAAAAAAAATTATATGTGAATTATTAGGTAAAAATCTTATGGTAAATAGTTATCTTTCTTCAAATGTCTGATATTATCTTTATACACATTGTTACATGTACCATACTTTATATTTTGTCAATTCAGTTTATGTAATTAGTTAATTTTGACTTACCCTCACTGTATTTTACTTTCAATCTTGACCTTACTGTTACTGTTAACTTTATCTTTACTCTGACGGAGCCCAATATCTATAAGCCTTGTGGTTTCCTTTTGGGCTTCCTCGCCACTTTCATTTGCTTTGGTGTAACTGTTTTGTTTTATCGTTATTTGTATTTTGTGGTAAAAGAAATAAATAGGAAAGATATGAAGTATGCAGAATAAGGTCCAATTTTTGTTCTAATTATTCAATCCCAAAAAGATTTAAACAGAAATAAGTCAAGAAAATCACAGGTACATGTATATGCTGCAGGCATGTGTTCTGACTACAGTTTAGGATGGCTGGCGTATATGCAAGACATGACATACTTTCTTCAAGCTGGCTACAAGAGGGAGTGCAGGATGTGTATGCATGCATGTGTAAGTTCTGCATGACAAACTACATCTCTCTCTTTATTAAACAATGATTAGTGGACATCTCTGAACATCTATAGTGTTTAACATATGAAGTAAATGTCCATTATTGACACTGTAGGAACTTGATAATGTCTGGTCATTTCTCAAACTCAATCTGCAAATGAGAAGAGTAAGATCAAAGTTGTAATAACTTTAGAAAGTAATCAGCTTTGGTTAATCAGGGTAACCCATTCAGCTCATAGTTGCATGGTATCCATAGAGGCACTGGGAATATATGAGAAAACCAAAATAATTTTTTGCAAGATAAACATCTGAAAGTATAAGAAATGTGTATGTACCATATGTGTGTCAAGACAATAAGAAATGAAAATTGTGCATTACAATGCTTAATTACTTACTTATTGAAGGACTGGGCACTCCTTCAATACAGGTGGGTAATGAGTTAGTTTCAGTTGATTTCATAGGTTCAGTCAATTAAGGGGTCTCACCATTCACTGAGGATTGGCGAGCCTCTTCAGTTGCACGTATTTCTTCAGGGGCTTGTTCTGGGTTTCATTGGTGGCTGGTGTGGTCTGCTCAGTGGTAGGAGTGATCTCACTGGGTAGAGTGCATGGCCAAATACCGGTGGTTCATTTTGTGGGCAGTGGTTCTACAATGTTTGAGTTGTTGTCCAGGGGACTAATCCTGTGGTAGTGAGGTCTCTCAGTGTTGCATATCGTGATAAATGCCTTGTCTTTGTTTCGGCTGTCTTTTCCTTGGTTGTTTATGTACAGGCTGTTTGATCCTGTGGTGAGAGCAAGAGATAGACCTTCAGTGGTTGTATTTTCCACAAGCCTCACACTTTGTCTTGAATGCTGGGTATAGTGATCTTTGAGCTTGGTTGTGAAGTGTTCCACAATTTCCACACTTTTTTTTTTGGACTGGTTGCTCTGTGCTGAAGGCACTCTTGTATCTGGGCAAGTCCTCAGGGCACTAACTGTGGTGGTTTGAGTGCCTCTTATATAATTGCAATTGCTGGCTAGTTGCTCCTTGGTCCTTGCAATTTTCACAGCCTTGTCAAGAGTATCATCATATTCCAGAAGGTTTGACTGTGCATCTGGATTGCTCACTCTAAAGATGGAGGTGCTGCTGTGTGCTTCTAGGTTTGTGAACTTGCGCCCATTCCCCAGAGGTCAGATGTTTTAAGTAAACTGTGAACCATTGACTTGGTTCTTGCTTTAGGGTGCAAAGTTTGTATTGGGTGAGTCAGAAGTTGGTTCTCTGTTCTGTTTCTTTTGCTTCAGTTGATTGCAACCCAGTGGAGCTTGCTCTCTGCTTTCTTCACCTGACCAAATCAGCAAGAAAGGTATCTTTTCCTCATATTTTTCCTTGAATGCATCAGAGAAGTAGAGCTTGCAAAGACTTTTGAATTTTTTCTGAGCTTGTAGTACATCTGATGATGACCAGTCCACACTAAGAATGGGTAATCCTGCAAATTCTGTCGTGTTAGTTTACTGTGACAGCTGGTGGTGTTTGGTGACCAAGGCTGTGAAAATGCACCTAGCTGGTGCCTGAATACACCTTGAGAAACAGATTGTATAGTGTAATCACAGCTCGATTCCAGCCATAGTTAGGACCAGTTGTGTGTGTCAGTCATTTTCTTTAGCTGTAGAAAACATCTCTGGCTGCAGTTGCTAAAAAGCAAACAGCAACCTGTTGTGTCACAATGGTTTGATCCACCTTGACTAAGTTGCAAATTTTCAGATGTATTTTGTTACCAGTCCAAATTTTTGGTTTACTTTTCAAAAAAGGGTTGAAACATGCTATATAATTATCTTGGATTAGCAGCTAGGTTTTTGGCCTAAACAGGGAGTGGTGTTTAATGAATTAACTAAACCAGGAGCAGCTGTTGTGTTAGTTTGATATAGGTCAATGGTTACCACATTCTGGGATAAATGCAACTAAAAAGTCACCTACTCAAAGTTTAATTGATAGTTTCTTTTCAATAAATGGCTATAAATTAAAGGGCTTGGGACATAAACAGCGTATGTCAGATTTGATGCTGTTTTTCAACTTTGCTTAAAATTGGCTAAAATATTGCATGTGGCCTAGAACTGAACTTAAGAATTTTGCCATTGCCTTTTATTCCTCTGATGAGTACTTTATTTTCACAAAATAACCTATGCAAAATCACAGTTTTCATAGGCATTAGCGCGGTTGTCAAAGAAGGAGACAGACAGAGTTCTGGCAATAACAGCAGAATATAACAGTTCAAAGTGGCTGGCTGCGGAGTATCTCTTTCTTGAATTGATGAATACATGATGACTTGACTTCATGACACAGATGGAGGGAGGGTAGTAGATGGTGATGAGGTGGAAAACAAAATGGAACAAATCTTGAGCAAACCAAAATCCTTGCAAAGTTGAGCACTGTGAACTAAAGAGTTGCCCAAATAGTGTAAGAATGCATGCAGCATGCTTCTGTTTGAGTGGGTCAATCTGGTAAACTCGTAGAAACCACATATCTCTTTCACTTCATCACTCACTATCTTACAATTGAGACTTACTGTTTTGGGGATAAAACTAACCCCATCAAACCTAAAAACATTGTCACTGAACACATTGTGTCAAGCTTTTGAGAACAAAGAAATGAATGTTGTTACTCTACCATTCTTACATCTTACTTCCCATCGAACCAGTCTGCAACCATGGCTGAATAGCTCAACACAATTTGTTCTGTTAAATGTCCTAAAATCTCTTAGTTTTGACGTTTGACAAAACATTGGCCAGCTTCAAAACTACTCAAAGTAGTCTTTGAAGTTTGGCAAGGTTACATAAAAATTGGTTAAGGTTGAAAAATGTTGTTGGCATTGGAAAGTGGCCCCTGTTGACAAATTGTTTTTGCAAAACAAACATAAATTTGGACAATTGTGAACAAAGCCCCTTAACCAAGAAGTCCAAGGGGATGCTATGTAAACATACTGACTTTCATTCAGTGATTTGTTGAACTTTTCAAGAATCACATGAATATATCTTTGAAAACTAATGACTCAACAAAATTTTATATTCCACTCATTCAACTTCTTCTTGTTTGGTGTGTCAGGGTTTACTCACAATTGGTTGCCATGAAAGTGTAACAGGGACTTGGAATACACATAATATGGCCATTGGCACTGTTGTGGCCAGAAATTGGATAAATTTATTGTGGCATCTAAACTGGCTGTTGGGCCGTGCCAGGCAAAGATGGTGTGACGATTGTGGTAAAACAAGGCATAGGTTATCAAACACTGAGCTTTGCCAACTGAATGCAATGCGGGCCTCCACACTATTTACATATTTACCCTTGGATGTCATCTGGAAATTGAGGAACATAATTAATTATTACATAATTCTGAAAACACCATGCAGTGGAAGAAATAAAGCAATTCAATGATTGAATACTTTGGTAACAAATTTAGTATTATGAAAATACGTAAGAGAATAGTGAAAACTAACATAAAACGGCCACTGGGCTAGAAAAAGGCAGTTGTCTTTTTTCTGTATCCTGCATCTCATGTTGTCCTGCAAAAACAGAAGGATTCCTAGTTGTTCTTACATGAATTTAAAAGGTAACCATTGGTGCTGCAGTGGAGAGTCCTTTTCTGAGTTGATGTACATGATGGTATGGATGACATTACATTTACGTTAGCCAAGAAGAAAGGTTGAGCAGGTGGTGATGCAAAAGAAATGTCCATTATCTGTAGTGTGAAGCTCTGAACCACTTGTGTAGATCAATGGCACAATCCAAGAGTACAAAATTGTAACATGGGCTAAAATAAGTTATTTTTCGAAATCTGCTTTTATTTGATGTGAAATCATTCACTTAACATTTGGAATGTTTAGAATACAATAGTTATTTTGAAATGTTCTTGTCAAGGAGAGCAGTTTCTGTGGTCTCTTTCCAGTCATCAACTCACTCTATATTGCAGCAGTTGCCTTCCTCCCCATTGTCGGCCCACAAAAGAACACCCTTCTTTGAAGACCAACAGCTTTCTGTCTTGAGTCAAAACGAGTAGCTGTTGGGATAGTGAAGTTCTCTGTCAGGAAAGCTGCTATGTCTTTCATCTGATTCTCTGATTACTGCTGTTTTCCTGAGCATAGCCCGGGTGACTTTTTGCTTCACATTTGCCTGCATCATCCTGCTCACCTTCTGCATGTTATGTTTGAAAAAAACTTCGCTGAATGCAAAATCCAAAGTCAGGCAAGCAACAAGAAATATCTCCAACACAATTGCGAGATTTGTAGAGTGCTGAACACCCGTCTGTGAATTTATGCATCTTGTTCATTCTGATCTTGACTGTATCTCCAAGGTAACCCTTCACAAGTTCCTGCACCTTGTGTAGTGCATGATGATCTTGGACCTCGTGATCAGAAATGACAAATGTTCTTTGACAATATGAGGGTCCTCAGTGCTTGATTTGTTATCCGCTGATTCAACTGCATGGCAGCCTTCTCCAAAAAATGTTCTCCTGGGAAAATTTTGAAATTTACATGCTTGAAGATGCAATTTGGTGCATTGTGGGTGGTTAAAAAGAGACAAAATCTTGTCACAGCTCACAGCATTAACACCACACATTTTTACTGAAATGTACTGAAAATTCATAAGCTGTTCGTCCTATGTTATCTTGGAATCAGATTTCCAGAAGTTTAGGCCACATCACTATGGTCATATTTTGTCAAGCATCATGACTTGTTATCCTCAGTGTAATGAAGTCAAATGTTTTCTAAATACAGCCAGTCTGTGTTGTTGTACGGCTAATCAGAAAATGTAATTGCAATAACAACTGACAAGGTATAGTTATTTGTAACTGTAAAATAATGCTTTTCATGTCTTGTGATCTGTGCTTAGAAGTCTGTGTCCGATTCAAATGCACTGTCATATGTTGTGGTCAGATTCGTGCTAGAACCTTGCTTGTCATGTCATTTTTGTTTACATAGCAAATTTCAAGCATGATATTCGGTGTGACCGATCAAGCGTGTAGCCATGTGCTTGTTTGAAATCTAACCCCAAAGCAGGGTTCTCAGTGGAATTTTGTACAGCCGTTGCTGTGGTAGTTACAGGCATAACACTGATATACACGCTCTTAGGGCCCAAGTTGCTAGGGGGGGTCCGGTGGGAAAATTTTGATTTAAGATGCTCAGAAATGCTTTTTCCTTCATTTTGCGGGCATATTTCCTCATTTTCTCCAAACAACTTTGAGTACATTTTGTATTTTGTTCAGTGGCTTTTAACACCAGAAAGTTGAAATTATCTCTTATCAAACTGAAAATTACACTGCAATATTCAATGAATTATTAAGCTGCAATAACAATGCTTTGCTTTCTGAGTTAATGGCATTCATTTTATACAAAAATAATTATTAGGTAACCAGTCCTCTCCAAATAGGGGCACCCACTTACAAAAACTAATTCTCAGGGCCACACTGACCCAGTAACTGCTATTATATCTAAATGAGAAAGAATATAAGATAGCGCAAATATTTGTTAATGAATGAATCTCAACAACGACATTGATCTAACTCTTCCCCACAACAGCAGTGATTTACTGTGTTCTTCACTTTCTTTCAGTTTGTTACTATTTACTGTGATTTGTTTACTGATTTAACTGTCATCGTCACTCTCATCTGTCCCATCCTCTTGCTCACTCTCGCATCCAGTATGACAGAACTGCAGAAGCATATTCTTCAACAGTAGAGTGCTGTGATCAGCATGAATCATTTCTACCTCCAGTTGATCTTCGAGTTCCTGTACCCTTGCTTCTAGTTCAGTTCTACTGGATCGATTCTGATCTACACTTGAAACACCAGCTCCTGTTTCACTTTCTTGCACGTCTTGTCTGCTAGGTAGCTTCCTTCTCTCTTTCACTGCTACAAACCTCGTTGAATCTTCCTGTATGATGGCAGAAGCTTCATCTGAACCAGGAGGTGGTGCATTGATCGATAAGTGTAGCAAGCTGTCGAGCATCTTGTCTGCGAGCCTGTTTCTTAGCCTTGTTTTAATACGTTTAATTGCACTGCCTCCTCTCTCAGGCCAGGCATTTGTGACAGGTATGCTCTGAGCCAGTTCTGCTAGCGAGACAAGGTTTGGAAACATGAAGCTATAGGACTTTGAACTTTTCAGCTTTGAAAGAAACCATTCAGTTGGCGTGGTTTTGAGCATTGTGCTGACAGTTGAATACTCTTGCTTTATCTCTAGAGCCATGAACTTGAAGTGATCCCATTCTGATTTTAACCTTTCAGTATCCAATGTAGAGCTGAAGTGGTCTGTCAATTTGGCCAGCTTTTCCTCACCATATTTTTTGACCTCTAGTGAATTTCTTTCAGGGATGGTCTCTGGATTAAAGATGGAGAAAGCAGCTATGAGTGGGATGTTGGGGGAAACGACTAGAGATGTTCTTCTTTAGATTCTCTACATAGGAAACGCAGAGACGACTCAGAAACTTTGTAGTTGCATCATTAGGTGATAGCTCGATCATTCCAAACTTGCCATTTTCCTTGAAATCCTTGCTTAACTGGGCAAGGATTTCATCTTTCTCACTCACAACTTTATCTAACTTTGCCATACAGGCAGAAATTGCTGAAGGAATTGCATCAAAACTAAGCTCCCCAAATTGAAAAGCTTTGTTGAGGATCGCCAGGGGAGGCAAAACAGCATCCATGATGTAAATTGCACCAATAAACTAGTGATTCCGAGTCCGGGTTAACAAACCACATGCTGTTGCATCTGATTCTTTAAATAAATCAAACACAGTAATATGCGCCACAAACTCTTGCTTCATAGATTTCACTGAAGCCTTGTGTGAAAGCCACCTGGTTGCTGCTGCTTTCTTTGCTTTCTTTACTCTCTTCTTGGCCTGCGCCATTTGCCAAGTAGGAAGGAGCTTAAGAAGTTCCATTTGTACCATCACTAACTTTGCCGTTTTCTTAGGAGAGTAGTCATAAAATTTCCACACTTGATTCAGCAATCTTTCCACGGTCAGCAAGTACGTCAGTTCTTTGCACGTTTCGACATACGCCAATGCCAACTGGTGACACACACAGTGAATGTTAACAAGATCAGGGACTTTCTTTCGGATGTGTGCGACCATTCCATTATGTGCCCCAAGCATTGCATTGGCCCCATCAGAAACACAAGACTTCATCTTCGAAATGTCAAGAGAACATTTTTCCAGGATACCTTCAAGTGCTTTACCTGTAGCTTCAGACAGATGTTCTGTGTGCAAAAACTCAGTCCTGCTTTTCCCCTCATGGACATACTTAACAAATGTGACAAACTGTTGAAGAACAGAAACATCTGTCACTTCATCAACAAGACCGCCGCCGGTTGGCTCAGTTGGTAGAGCGCCGGACTACCGTGCGGGAGGTCGTGGGTTCAAAGCCCTGGCTGGACCAACACTCAGGGTCTTTAAATAACTGAGGAGAAAGTGCTTCCTTTGCCAATGACATCTGCAAATAGTTAGACTTTCTAGTCTTCTCGGATAAGGACGATAAACCGGAGGTCCCGTCTCACAACTCTCCACAATTAATTCTGTGGGACGTTCAAGAACCACTAGGGACGTAACGAACCCTGGCTGTGACCACCCCTAGTGCTGACCTTGGGTTGGTGCTTCACATAGGGATAACCTCATTGCACCTTTCCCCCTTGGATAGAATTCCAAGAAAAATGAGTATGAGTTAGACAGCCAAAAAATTTGGACTTATTCACTCTTTCATTTACTCTGTCCTTCACAACTTGCCCTAGAATGAGAAACATTTCTTGCAGTGTACCTTCCCCAGTATATGTAAAATGTTTGAGGTTTTGTAAACCTGCCCGTTTCATCAAGTTTAAAAGGGACAAAAGTTTTGTGTTAGAAATCTCTTCTTTTGCCAACCAGTATATGGACATAAAGACTGTTCAATACTTCATTTTCACATTGCTTCCTTGATTCATGCTCTTTCTGGAAAGGGGAAATTTGCTTGAGATGCTCCTTTTCAATTGCAGAACGGTGCATGTCACTATTGAAATGCAGTTGAATGGCTTGAGTTTTCATTCTAACACATGGTTTGGTGTTCCACGTGTAGTCCTTGTTTCTTTTCGTACATGTATCATGGAGTCTGCACAGCAAACAAAACATCCCAACATTTTCTTGGAAGGCCAGCCACCAAACTCCAGTAGAAGGCTCATAGACATCATGGTTTTCAGATCTTTGGAACAACCATCCATGCTGAAATTTGTGAATTCGACTTCCCGAGGCCGTAGAAGCTTTGTTAAACTTAAATGCACCACATGAAGGATCTGAACGAGAATGGCAGTTCTTTTCCTTGCATGTATAATACGTATGTATTTGCCCCTTCTGCTTATCCAACCTGGACAGTGATGATAGGATTTCCTCTTGAGGGATTTCCGATGGACAGTTGTTGCTTGGGGGACGTTTTGACAAGGGGTTTGAAGCTGATGATTTGTCATTGACCTCTATATTTTTAGAAACATCATTTGTGCCAACAGGTAATGCTTCAGTTTGCCTAGAGGTCCTGTAAAAATTATTTTACAAATAGTTTTAAAAAGCTGTAATGAAATACTTTTTAAACTATATTAGTTTTAGTTTCTGTCTTGTTTTGAACTTTCACTATATCCTCAATGAACTTTTTGTTGTATAAGAATAAAATTGCCATTGTGCGAACAGTTAGTGCCACAAAGTCTGGAATACTAATTAAATTTATAGAATTTACTCTTCCTGTGTACAGTGTTAATTTTGTTGAGCAGACCAACTGAATTCGTCATTACAGGCAGTATTTATTTTTTCTAATCCCCAACATTTTACTTGCAAAATCTTGTTCCTTCTTGAGAAAGGTCACCAAACATGAGTTAACAATGCTTACTTCAAACCGGTAAACCGGAATGACCTTTACACCGGTTTACAGCGTGACAGGACACTGGCGATACCCTCCTCAAATAATTTCACTATTAAAGTGAGGTCTCCAAAGTAAATAAATGAAACTGGTCTCTTTTAAATCTCTTTTGAACATACAGTACCGCTCAAAGGTAAGTTGACAGTCTCGACTCGAAACTCGATTCTCGATCCTCGAAGTTTTTGAGAATCGAGAATCGAGTTTCGAGGCTCGAGTTTCGAGGATCGAGAGTCGAGTTTTGAGGATCGAATTTCGAGTTTCGCAACACTCGAAGACATTTTCGAGAATCTCGAACAGAGCTTTCGAGAAAATGATTTAATTCTCGAAAACAAACAATAGTGATGAACAAAACAATTAATGCGCGGCATTATTCGCGCAAAGCCGCTTTTGAATGTATGCAGATATTTTTTCGTGTTGTGCATTTTCTACAAGACACGTGTGGTTCGCTTATCTACACTATGCTGAGAAGTCGATGACAGCAAACTAACTTAGCAGCTTTGTGCATTATTAACTTTTTCCTTCCAGAGCAAGTGATTTTTTTACACGACGACTATCCCGGAGCGAGTGTGTTGTTTTCATTTGCGCGACTTCAACCGGCCGCTCAAAACGTAAACAAACGCAAATTGCGAAAAAAATGTTTTCTGCGAAACCCGCCTGACATACAAGATTTTAATTTGCGATCGGTAAATTTTATCGCTTTCGGCCGAAATAATTCGCAAATGCATGAGTATTGAGGTTTTTCTCAGCTTTACCGGACGGAATGGATTCACATGCAAGTAGAACATATCACGCGCGAGTCCCTGAAATTCGAATTATGTTTTCATACATGTAGATGTATGAAATTTTTCGAAAAAAATGTGACTCTTTGAGCAGTATTTCTACAAACCATAGCGCTTCACTCTAACGATAAGATGGAATCAAATCACACACAAATCGGCCAATTCATGACTAGAGATTTAGAGATAAATTACGCGAAGACAAAAATATTTCTCTCACAGCGCGGCGCGACAAACAAATTCAGTGAAATCTATTTTTAAATACACTCAGTCGAAAGAAGATGAAGAAAGAAGATGAACATCCACGATCGCCCTTCAGCAGTTCCCTTAAAATATGTCTGAAAATTCTCCAAAAGGAATAATGCATCAAATGAAAAAGTACTACTGATTGAGGGCACACAACAATTATGTCTCGATCAGATAACACATCCATGCACAAGATTCAGACGTGTCAAAAGTTAATCGCGCGAAAAGTCCTTTGTTTTTCCCACTCGAAAGTCTCAAAACTCGACTCGATAAATTCTCGAACAGTCTCGATAAATTCTCGAAAGCCCTCGAACGTCTCGAAACTCGACTCGAGCCTCGATCCTCGAAGTTTTCGAGAATCGAGGATCGAGAATCGAGTTTCGAGTATCGAGCTTCGAGGGACTGTCAACTTACCTTTGAGCGGTACTGTACTATGACACTTACTTTGCGAAAAAGTTCAGTATCCCTGGCTGGTCGGCCTTTCACTTTGCAGTGGCCATGTTTTTGCACGTGGAAAGACGACATCTGCGAGAGGGCTGGGTTCAAATTTACAAATTCAATATGGCGGCCATATTCAATGTTGCCGAGACGCGAAGCGATTGTTCGGTCATTCTGTGGTCTGCGAAAAGGCTATTCACTTTGACAACTAAAACCGAAGAAAGGTACATTGCAAAAGCAACTAACAGTCAATAGTTTACCCAGTAATTTACTCAAAAAGTCGTTCTTTTATTTGCATTTGATAGACCAATTGATCTACTGGTTGAAGCACTTTGACAGCCGTAACACTTACCTGTGACACCTGTGACAGGTGTTACAGGTTACGGGTTCAACTGAGAACCCTGCCAAAGTAAATAAAGTACAAAGGATCCGAAGCTCAACTCAAGAGCGGTGTGTACTGCTCTTGAGCTGTGCTAAATAAATAAGATGTTTTTCTAACGCAATTTGTCCAATGAGGAAGCAGTACTTTTAACTGCTTGACCTTTGTTAATTCCATTCAGAGCGTCAGAGTTTCACGTATTGCAAACAGGCGGCAAAAATTCATAGAAAAAGCATGTCTCGTGATCACACTTCACCAAACCCTTTACTTGATTCAACTTATGGCCATGGATATGCAGTCCAATTTCCACTTCAAGGCAATGTTAGACCTTTTTGGCAGATGGGCCATGCAACCGAAGTCACCGAAAGGAACAACTATGGCGCTGTTTCACAATTCCCAGGATCTGCTATCAAGCGTTCACCAGCCACTTTTCCTTCAGCTGCCCCTTTTCAGCCTTTTTACCCTGCAGTTTGTCCAAGAGCTAGAGGGGACACAGACGGCGCTGAAGAGATGTTTTCCTCCTCATCAGAAACATGTAGACCTGAAACAGGGTCAAGCAGTCAAAGCAAAGAAAATGGCACAAAAGCAAGCCAAACCAAGTGAAAATGAAACAGTGGAATGGCTCTTGTCATGTCATGGTGGTTGACCGGCAATTTGATAAAACGCCTTGAAAATCTGTTCAGCGTGCGTCAAAATTCTTTGGTGATTGTGACACATGATGACTTTCCCACATCAAAGTGTGTAGCAACTTTGTGAAAGCTTCCACCTCCAGCAAACCTCCACAAAGCAATTGCCACTCGCTTAGCTGGAGGAATGGCTCTTCATAGTCTCGTTCAGTTTGCATGCTTTGCAAGTGCATATGTGCAACGTTTAAAAGAGTTAATGTGGTTGATGTCGCTGTTGGCAGGGTCTGTGTCAACAAACCACATTGTAGGAAGAAAAACAACCTTCTTCTTCGTCTCATAGCAGCGTTTCTTCTTATGCAACGCAATCGGTACAGCATGAAAAACATAAGCAACAAAGCCAAATGTACATCCATCGCGACTCACTACAAACTGGTGCAAAAACTGACAGTCTTTATGTCAACACTTCTTAACAAGCAAGCAGTGAATTTGCAGTTTGACCCCAACATGAATTCTCACATTCCAACACGTGCTACAGTGACGTCATAAGCAAGCACGCTAGTTTGGAATCTCTAGCGTGAATCTTACCGCAACAATATTTATTTTCATCTGCTGATCCAGGTGAGAGGTCAAGCAGAGTTGACACTTGCTGAACGTCATGAATTATTTGCTCCCGTGTGACATCTACTTCTTCTCTTCTTCATCAAGACTTTCTGTTTGAACAGAAACCTCAGTAACTTCCTTTGGGATGTTTATAGTTGCAGGATCTCCACTGCTGCTGGAATGGTACCTTTCTCACTTGCTTCTTTGGAAGCTTCTCCCTGTTTTTATTCAGCCTGCTGATGCGGTCACAAGGGATGTCATATTGGGACTGCCTAATGCTGGTCCGTTGATCTGAACGTGAACCACTGCTTCAAGCATGTCATTTTGAAGATGATTTCGACCGTTTTTACAATTTTTGGGGCACTTGCTCGTCTTTCAGGCCGCACATTGCTCACAGGAGGAGTGATTGCAGCCTCTGCCATGAGAAGTTCTCCAAAGAAGGGTTGGTACTCCGATCTCTCCTTCATTAGTTGGTTGAGAAACCTCTGAGTACTGGTGTTACCACTCCTCCCTGTCTTGATTTCAGTGGTAATGCATGACTCAATGCAAGAAGTGTGTCATCATCACTTTGCTTTCAGTGGTCAGAAAGAGTAGAGACTTCTCTGATGCCATATGAACTGAAACTTGTCTCTCCTATCAGGCACAGCCATAGGATAAAAAAACTTAAGGCTGGTTTACACGTTACAATTTGTTGGCCTGACAGTGTCGGCGCGAGAATCATACGTCTATTTTGATGTGCGATTCTCCGCCGATTCGTCAAAATGAAAATCGGCCCGATCCCAAAAACCTGTTGCAGTGCCACAGATTTTTGGATGTCGGGCCAACACTCTCAAAGAAGCCACCGCATCAATCAAAATATTTTGAAAGGGAAAACGAGAAAACACTAATGGCGAATGTCAAGAAGAGGACGAAGGCAAGGGCGCGCTCCTTTGATGAAAGAGAGATCTCCCTGTTAATCGCAGAATGGATCAAGTACCTGTGTCTTTACAACAAACTTGATAAAGTCCATCGTGATCGCAATAAAAGAGATATTGCGAAGATGCAGATGGTGAAATCCTTGCATAGGCTTAACAATGCAGTGCTCGTCCACCATTTTTGCTTTTGATGCCTTACTACGCATGTCAAATAGGATGACCGCCTTACAGAAAATTGAACTCTACAAAAATTTTCCTTCTCGGGTTTTATGTCGGGCCTAGAATCAGGTGTCAAAATAGAGGTACGATTCTCGGCCCAACAAATCGTAGCGTGTAAACCGGCCTTTAAGGGCTGCGAGGATGGGAGAGGTGCTAGCAAATTGAGACTCGATGTTTTCAATCACACTGATAATGTATTTGTCTTGTAAGTGGTGCAATTAATCTTTTTTCGCATTGGACATCTTGATGTCTTCAGATATGGTGGTATAGGAATCATGATAATAATTTACTACTTCTATTGTGCAGATTGACAAATAGTTTGATCAAATGCGCATTACAATGTGATAACATATATAACAAGAGGCTACAATTAGCCTAAACTTGGGCCTGTAAAAATATAGTGTGTATCCCTAATTTAGTGCTAAGCAAAAGACAAGAGAGAAGTCTGTCCTTTCTACATTGGACACATCACGCTTATCATGATGTTCAAGTCTACTTGTTTGTAGGGAAGCCTATCAACGTAAAATTTACATCCCTTGTAAAAGCCCTAAAAATAGAATGGTCATAGCATTCGCGACATCTTTCCAATCGATTGACTGATAAGCACAGCACGTGCATGGCTTCCAACCTTTTCTTAAATTCGGCAAACCATTTCATGGAGACAAAGTTTCCTGGGTTAAATCTTCCCAAGTTTACAAAGATTTGTGCAGGTGAATGTGTTCAGGTCATTCGAAGTGAATTGTTTAACCTTGAACACTCACTTGGGTCTGGTTGGGAAGGTGTTGCATTACATGTAAACAAGCTTATGCAAATTCGAGATCTTTCATCAGTAAATACGTAAATGACAGCACATGCTTTCTTGTGCATTAACCAATGAAAACACCGCCACATGCGTTGTGTTGTGCATTGCCTAATCAAAATATCGCCACATGCTTTCTATTGTGTATTTTGCTGCATAGAAAAAAAAAACTGAAATCCAACATGATTTATAACTTGGTCCCCTACAGGCCCGAGTAATAGCAGTCATAAATAAGGTTAAAAATACTACTTAAAATCCTAATATAATCACTAGTATAATACATATATTAAAATACAGTTGTATTAGTATGATAAGAATAAGAACACAAGCAAGCCAAAATCAGTCCAGTGTTAAAAATGCCTTTCTAAAAAAATGCTCTTCAAGTTGGCATTTAAAATCATTTATATCACTTGTGCTTCACAGCTCTTCTGGAAGGGAGTTCCATAGTCGAGGAGCTGCAACTGCAAATGCCCTGTCACCTAGAGTGTTTTTTGTGACACCTTTCGGCATGCAAAGTAGAAGTTGATTTGAAGATCTTAAGCGGTAGCGATTCTCTTTGACTGCTACTAAGGTAACTGAGTGCAAACCCATGTATTGCTGTGATTGTAATTTATTTAAGCTCGATAGCGTGAGGAGTGTTTGCCCAATCTCCCGAGCTTATGCATTAAACGTTCGAGCATTCTGGATCGAATTTGAATTTAGCAGTGTTGGTTTTTGAGGAGAGGGGGAAAACTGGAGTACCCAGAGAAAAATCTCTCGGAGCAGAGAAAAGAACCAACAACAAACTCAACCCACATACGACGTGAAGTCCGGGAATCGAACCCAGGCCACATTGGTGGGAGGTGAGTGCTCTCACCACTGCGCCATCCCTGCTCCCCTTGGTCTAGGTCCTCTAGGTCCTCTAGGTCAAGAGGCAGATCTTCAAGTCAGCTCGATATCACACAGGCAACCAGTGCAGGTTAAAAAGTGTCAGTGATATGGCAGAACTTTGGCAGTCTGAAAATTATAAGCACTGCTGTAATTTGTACATGCCGAATCTTTTCAAGCTGCTTACCAGGCAGACTGTATAACAGGCTGTTACAATAGTCGATCTGACTGGTAATAAAAGCGTGCACTAGTTGCTTGCATGTCTCTCGCAACAAGTGCTTCCATATATGCCTTAGGTTATGATGATGAAAATATGCTTCACTACATAGTTTATTAACCCATTGACATCCAAGTCCTTGAGCCCAGACCACACCCTGAAATTCCAAAGAAAATGGCCACCACAATAAGTTCACAGATCACTGTTGAAATATTTCAATGTTTTAATGCCTTCTCTTTGTCCCTCTGCTGTGAGATTTCACAGAGTTACTGTCTACATCAGAAAAATTTACTTAATTTTACCTTTACTTTCCAATGTGCAACATTTGTGCTTGACAAAAATTCTAAATCTAGGGAATCTGTTTGACACTGCAAACCTTGGAGAGCTATGTACTGGGAAACATTGCTTTTGAAAGGCCTTTGCAATGAAATAAACCCACATGCCCTTATTTTGTCATAGAGCAACACGAAAAAGGCAGCTGTAAAATTCTATAGAAATTAGAAGCAGGTCGTCTCCTGTAGAATAAAGAAATCTGAAGTTTTCGTGTGGAGACCAAATTTGAATTTGCATGTCATTGCTGACATCACAACACATCACATGATGCAAATAATTTTGAACGCCAACATGCACCAATATGTTTCGCCTTTGGTTCCTTATCGAGTAAGGTTTTTACTAACAATGAATTTTTTCCTTTGTATTGATAGAAGGGAAATAAAATCTTCCAAACAATGGCCTTGCGCACACTACTGGTGTGCAACTCCAAAAATCGTACTTTATTTCACTCTGGCAAATTTATTTTATGTCAGATGAAAGTGATAATCGGCAGAGACTTGAAGTTCCTGTATGTCTTTCGGTTTCAGATATGTTTAACAATACACAGGTTTTACATAAGGAGAAAATAATCATAAAATGTCCAAAAATGGGGTTATTCTAGACACCGTGCGTAACAATTACAGTCTGATCGGCACATTTTAAGTTTTCTCCACTTCAGACTACAGGTCCGCAAGTTTCCTTCTTCCCTTAGAGATAACCACTAATGAGCATTTATTATCTCAAAATGTGGCTCTTACAGCCATTTTCAGTGTTATGTGCATAGCCCGAAAAGGCGGGTGTTTCGACTCCATCTTTCGACGTCTATCTTTCGACATGCTATTTACACGTTACCAGGCCTTCACATCCATTCTGCCCAATCAAAATGGTGAAAAGTCTGTCGGCAGACTTGTGATGGCGAGTTATTTACCACCGCTACATCTACGGTTTGGAGTTCCAAGCCCTAAAAGAAGCACGGTTAAAAAATAAAATTAGACTTGTAAGAAAAATAGGACCAAATTGAAATGGTTGTACTTACCCTAGGATAGAACTAACCCCTTTGCTTTTGGTCAGACGTAAAGGAAAACAAACTGACTATTGACAATGCAATGCTAACAAATAGACCATGCGAAGAAAACTCACCGCTAAAGTACACGTCGACAGCCATCCGTATCGGGACACTTGATTCATAGCCGTTTTTCATCCTTTCCGGGTATTCTAAAAAAAACTTGATCCATCCCACAGTTATTCACTCTAGAAACACCGTGTTCGCTTTAGATTGTTTTTTGACATGCTAAACATTGTCTAATACAATTTCATCGGCAGAATTTTCGACTGAGTCAGCAAGAACCTGTGATCCAGCGTTTGATCTCCCTCAAGTCTTTCGAGAGCTTGTGGTTAACACTCAAAGGTTGTCCAATAGGTTTCCCACTGGCGGTCTTCGTATATAATATCACTTCTCGACTTCTTTCCTCGGAATCTTCGGGAACTGCCAGGCCAAAAACATTCATCGCTTGCCTAAATTCGGCAACCGAAACAGTCGGGAGTCACGCCATGTTTACGGCCACAGTGACTCGTTAAAGCAGGCCTGGTTACAAAGTATGTCGAAAGATGGAAGTCAATAGACGTGGAAAATAGTTCCTTTGCACGTAACACTGAAAAGGGCTGTAAAATGAAAAATTTGCAAAGTTATGGTAATGAAGATCAAAGCGTCTGATTTCCAAGTCTAATCCTGTGTAATTGGTCAACTTTGTAAAACCTGGGCTCAGTTAATAATTCTCGTTGTTATTAGAGGTAAATTATATGAAATTCAAATGTTCATAGATTAAGCTTCTTTTGTGTGTTTTTTTCGTTTGATTAGGAAATCTCGTTTTCAAACTGGAATGCAGTTTTCATGGTCAGACCGCCATATTTGAGCGATGAAAATGAGCTACCGCCTGCATTGGCACAAAATAGTGCCAAAACCATGCCAAAACTGTGCCGAAAGTGTGCCAAAGTTGTACCGCGTCTAGCCATTGCTCTTTGTTTATTTCCGAAGAATAGTTTACTATCTTGCAATCAATCCTTTGGGGAATGTAGGTTAGATTAATAGTTACTGAAAAAAAGAGAAATCAAGCAATGCATCTCACTTGTAGAGTAGTACAGTCGGCATGACAAAACAAACACCTTCAGGCACAGAACTTATTCGTAAATCAATGTAAGCCGAGTATGTATGTGTGCTGTTTACTACTGCACATTTGTCGGGACCTGGTCGCGTTCTTCTGACAGTAACACCGGTTAAAAATTTTGTAATTGTTCTCAAAGCCATGGGTGGCTTCAGTTATACTGCAAAAATAATGTGTAACTCGCTGGGCATAAATTTGCGGGTGCGAGACGTTTGTTGCGTGACGATCAATACTTGGCCACGTGATGTGTAAGTCAATTAACCTCAAAACCAACCGGGTTCTGTGTCTTTTCAATCAGAACAAAAAGTCTTGGAATCCCGAATTGTTTTCTCTTTCCTGATGATTTGCGAACTACATATATGAGCATTTGTTTTTCAACCAATGAGCTAAATATTAAAATCATGCAGAAAGTTGTTTGTAAAAGCCAACTTTATTTCACATGTCGCCATAACAAAGGAGCAAAAAGAGAGGAAATTTAATCGGCATTTAATCCTGGTTCACCTGTTTTTTTACGTGAAAGTTCAAGCAAGACTACTTCAGATGTTATTTAAAATCATTGTTTTGTGTGCAATGAGGAGGCTGCAAGTCAGCAAATGCAATCGTGAAAGTTTAAGTGTTATGTAGTTTTAAAATCCGTCCAATGAGTTAAGAATGTCTTCATGCTTCTGCTCACTTAAAACAACAATGTCATTTGATAACAAATGAAGATCTGTACAGAAGAACCGCACTGTGGCTGCATACACGATGGCTTTCCTGCTTTGGTCTACCTTAAACTGTTGGTCTACCTTATTTGAATCAGAGGGTAGCAAAAAGTGACCACAAATGACTTCCACACCGGCTGGGTAAGAGGCGCCCCAGTCATCCTTCGTAATCGCTCCCAGCTTCTCTGGTCCTTGTCCCGTTACTTTCAAGAGATAGTAGTCTTCGCCAGGGTCTCCTGAGGCTATCGCTATGACAGAACCTTCAGTGGTGAGATCTTTAAAACTGGCTTGTTGTTGATCTATCTCGCCCCTTGTCACTCTTCTTCCAGATCCCTCTTGTTCAAGCGCAATGTCCTCTCAGGGCTGGACCCACTCGTGGTTCACACATTCTTCATAGTCGCCATCAATGCAGCTGTCACAGTAGCAGGAAAGAAGCCGGCTCTTGATTTTGAATCCACCAAAGTCTTCCGTGGATAGGATGCTATGTATTTGTCGACTGCCTTTAATTTGCTTAAACTTTCGGCTGCGTCTGTTTCTGCAATGCTGTTCGACATAAAAAAAAAGATTCTTTGTTTCAGTCCTACGGTTTGTGAGCTGTAGCGATTAGAACTGGGTTCGGTTAAGTTATCTTTCGCGTAAGTGTACAACTCGTGCGCATTCTGGATAACCGCCTGTCACTTGATAACGGCCATGTCAGCCTTGTGCTTTACGTTAGCGCCTGCTCCATCCTGTGGGCCTTTCGCATGGGATGTCTCAAAGAAATTACATATGGTTAAAAAACCAAAATCAGCTACGGAGCAGTTGACATCCCCCATGCAGTGGCAGCTCTTGTATTGGGCGACACATCCTTCTGTCCACTCAGGCATTACTGTTGTGGGTTGATGTCTTTAAGATAATCCGCCACAATAGCTCGACATTCATGTACTGAGTCATTATCGTGTTTGGTATCGGGAGAGATCACAAACAAATGTTCTGTCACAATCTCAGGATTGTTCAAGTCACTCATGACTCCGTCAATACCCTCAACTGCATGGCGGTGGAGGATAGTTACGTGAATGGACACCTGGGTTTGTGAAAAATAGAGTGATTGTATTTGATCCTGGTATTGGCAAGTGTAGTTTTCACAATAGTCGTGAATGCAACAACCTTGTGGAAGACCGTCCACTATTTTTCTCATTTGGTTCTGTTGCCATTTCGCTCTAAACTGATGTCCAGGGAAGGATCAAGAAGACTCTTAAGGTAAGTAAATATTTCCCCTGGGGTCGTAGTCTTCTTCACAATCTTTAATCGCCTTTTTTTCTTCTGCTACACCAGGAACGGGAACGTACTCGAATTTCTCCCAGGTTACCAGAGACGCTGAGAGGCTTGTATCCTTCTCCTCTGACAAGACCTGAAGTTTTTCGATCCCACAGTCCTCGCATTGGCGATCAATACATGCCAATTTATGATACGGTGCATCGCCTTCGTTGCACATTGTTTGTTCGACTAGGTCAGTGATATGTTCAAACACTGGATAATGTTCCCTTTCAGCTTCTGGCTTTCCTTTCAAAACTTCCCTTCTGAATGTCATACACTCTTTGAACAGCATGCAAATTTCAACATGCATGCAGCAGCAACACGATTGTCTGTCTTGAGGCCTCGGCTCAATGACGTAAAATGGCTTGCACTTTTCGAAAGCCCTCTGCCCCATACGGATGTCTGGGTACTTGTTTCTGAACTCCTTATACACTTCCGTTTGTTTTTTGCAAAACTTGTTTTTCATGCCAAATGTACTGTTTCGGTCCGACACGCTCTTTTTTCAGTCTTTCTTGTTTCCAGTTGTGCGAGATATTCCTGGACTGCTCCAGAAGTCTTGTGCAAGCAGTTTTTGCTCTTCAGGTATGGTATCACAACGGGTACGTCTTTTTGTGCTCTCCCACAGTGCCGCTTTGTCACAGAAAACACTCTTTTCTTGTTGCACACTCATTGCGACACGGCAACGGTTAATGTTCAAGGCTTCAGCTAAAGTCTTGCGCATGTTACCTTCTGCAACGCTAGCGCCGCATAGCATGGATAGACCAACACGCATCGTGCTCCTAGCTCCATCTGATCTCTTGTGTTTCGTGTATTCCAGAACAGTAGACACATCGGTGATGACTGCCTTTGCGAGTTTAACCTCTTCTTGCTGCTCGGGTGTATTGATAGCCACTGTACGCGAAAGCGATTTTTGTGTCTTTGGACTGTCCAGTAATGCTGCAAGAACTTCTGCACGTTTTCTGGGTGATTCCGGTAAGGCATTTTTTACTTTATCGATGGCACGTTTTTTTCCTGTTCTCGATGGAAAAAAGGATGTGAGATTCTTCGCCTCTTCATTTACTTTACTCGATGCCATGGGTGGAACTGCTGATCATTGATTTTTCCTGTTGTTTAAGATCTTTCCTTTGTTATTTTTATAGTACAATTTTGAGCTCTCCCGACTGACTTGTTTTTTCTTTTCTCACCACTGTTTTATTCGCTTTGAGTTTGACGTCTCGTCGCCATCCATTTGTGCTGATCTGAGAAAGAGTGACACCAAGCTTGGCTTTTATATATCTTGTAAAACCATGCATACGCACACTTCACGCTCACACTGCATAGAAATCATGCTCTAGCACAGTTATAGAAATCAAGACATGTGCTCCTTTTTATACTGAGGTGGTAGGAAAACCATCTTATAACACAGTCAAAAAAAAATACAAGACATTGCATTTGTGTCAAATGTGATGTGAAAACCATACTATGGCACAGTCAAAGAAATACAAGGCGTGAGTTCTTATATACTCAAAATTATGTGATGTGAATACCATTCTATAACACAGTCTAAGAATGAGATAACAACTGTTCCGCGCATTTGGCACATTGATTGCCGTGTGGATCTCGGGCTGTAAGGTGAAATCCGCGCATATGCTCAATTATCAGAACTATATCCATGGTAATTGTGGTTTTCCATGTAGTTCGACTTGAAATGGAAGCTCTACCAAATGAACTTCTTCTTGAAGTCTTTTCATTTTTGCTTTCACAAACTGTGTTCAGAACAATATCGTTGGTCTGTAAAAGATTTTATTCTCCTCCCTATGATGTTTCAACAATACGCAGGTCTGGAAGCCTTCTCAAAGTGATAAATCTACGACAAAAAAGTTATTTGGTCGTACGAAAAATAATCGACATTATCAGTTGCTGTCCTACAAACTTCGTTGAGTTTTTTAGTCTACAGGAATGTGATACAACATGGGAGCTGTTGGAAAATGCTGCAGGTACATTTAAATACTTAAAGGTTTTAAATTTGCCTGGAGTTGATGGAGTTCCAATTATCAGCAAAGACGTCCAGCCGTTTGTATTTCCTCAATTATTGGAGCTTAATATCTGCAACACGAAAGTTGGCAATAGTTTCATTGATTGCATCAGCAAATGTTGTAAACATCTGAACTCATTAAACATTTCCCGCTGTCCTAACATCACAGCTGGAGGATTGTTAAAGGCAGAGTTCAACTTAATGGTGTTAAATATTGCACACTGTAACGTTGGGTTTCCGGTAGTTGTTCATGCCTTACGCGTTTATGACGTCCAGGTGCTCTGCATTCAAGGAGTACCGATAACAATGGAAGAAAGGGTTATGCTTGGTTTAATTTTTTCAAATTGTCTTGAAATCGGTATACCTAAAATTTGTGGTTTTATTCTGTCAGATCATGAACCCTTAACACAGAATGTTTCTGGTGTAACATTAGCCCTCAAAATACATTTCTAGACCCGAATGTTGACGTAGGGACTCTCTACCAGCTGTAGAACAATGAAGTGTCTGAAGAAAAATCATACTGTAATACTTGAGTTCTACGTAGTAATCCCCCCTAATAACTGCTTCCCTCCGCCCCACCACAGTTGGGCAGTTTTGCTGGGTTTTGGTGGCATTTTAGGCGGTAGTTTGTTTTTAAATAATCCTCCCTTCCTATGTAAAGCATCTTTGCTTTGCTTAGAATTAGCGGCAAACTTAGGTTTAACTATAAAACAGTTGACGGCCAGGTTGAAGGGAGTCAAAAAAAGGCAACCATTGCCAATTAGATCTAGGCGTATACATTCAAGCCTGTTTATTTAACAGGATGTTCCCAATTCAGCAAAACCTGAAACAAAATAGGATAAGAATCTAACTGGGATGGAATTATGCAGCCGATAGCAAGTTAATTTGGAACCACGACACATACACTGCCGAGAGACTTAATTTCATGTAAATTTGTGCACCCAGTGCTGTTGGAGCCTTCTCTCTCCTAAGCTCTACTTCATACCGCTTCAGTTTCCATTCTTAATTTATGGGAGGTTATATGCAGGAGAATAACTCTTCTATTTTAAATTCCTATTTTCTCCCACGAGACAGAAATACCTTTGGTTTTGTTGTCATACTCTTTTGACTAGGGTAAACCAAATAAACCACAGATTCAAGAAAGGAAGTCTTCTGCTGGTAACATACACATATAACAAGCAAGTATCCAAGCACAAAGCATGAAGTCGCTTTCTCAAGTCAAACAGTGATCACTGTGTTGTTTTCACAAAGATAAAGATTAAAAATATCTTATATAAACTTGCAAAACAGACAAGATGTCATTTCTGATATTTACGCAAATGTGCGTTAATGGATGTGACGCATTGCACCTACTCCTTCTCAGATAATTCTGATTCTCCATACACAGAAACTGCGTAACGCCTGATTTTTTCCACCCGCTGATTGTCCATCCTTGTACCTTGACCCATATGCGCTCTTCCCTTTGAGCTCTTCATTCGTGAAGAGCATTTTCATTACTGCGTAGCAAAATCCACGTTTTGTTTTGGATTTTGCTGCGAGCCTAGTCAGCTCCCTGCTTGTAAGTTCTGCTGTTGGTGATGGAAAAGGGTTCCCCCAGAACACGGAATTGGCAGATGTTACTGTTAATTGCTCCACAGAATCACAGGGACTTGAAATGGATTCCTCATATATAGTATGAGTCGATGGTGATGTGGATGGCTGTGGAGTCGGGTCGGTGGGCATCGCTGTAAGGTAGCTTGGTGGTGTACGGTTTAGAGTTGTTGGGTGAGTGTTTAACGAGATAGGTAGTGTGGTGTTTTGTAGAGTGAGTGGTTAGTTTGATGGCATGGATGGTGGGATGGTTGGTATGGTAATCTATGGGTCAGAGTGTAGAGTAGGCGGTGCCAGTGTGGGTAGGATAGTTGGTGGTATGAGTGTTGGAAGGGTAGATGGTAGGGTATTTGGGGGTGTAGCTTGAACAGGGGGCTGCACGCTGCTTGGTGAGGTGAGTGGCTGGGAGGTCGCCAGGATTGGTGGAAAGAGTGGCAAGGTAGTAGGTTGGGTAGGCAATGGTATGGTGGATGGTGGTGTGGATGGTAGGGTAGATGGTGGTGTAGATGGTAAAGTGGATGGTAGTGTGTATGGTAGGGTGGTTGGTAAGGTGGATAGCAAGGTGGTTGGTAGAATTGGTGGTAAGGGAAAACGTAGGGTAGGTGGAAAGATGTTTTGGAGCGTGAGAGGTAGGGTGGGTGGTACGTTGGGTTGTAAGGTGGATGGTAGAGGGAGAGGCAAAAAACTCATCTTATGGTACAAACATTGGAGGAGAGTAACTATGTGTTCTAAAAGTTGATTGGTTTGTACTTAATTGGTAATGAGTGCAGATAACTTTGAATAATCTGCTGGTGTATTAGGAATCGTAGGAACGGAGAGGGGTGGACTAGGGAGGTCCCTGATTAAATCGTTGATGCTTGCACTCAGCGAGCTTCGATGATCTTCATAATCATTTGTAAGTTCAAGTGCAAGCTTCGTCACTGACACCTTCACTGGTGGATGGGGAGGTGTCTGCTCCTGCCGAGGACGACTTTTCCGGCAATGAAAGATGACCTGCCTCCTCTCGCTCCATGTGAATGACACCCGATGCGTCATCTGCAATGCAACATATATGCACTAAATTAAATCTGATAGTAATATGTACCTCTTACTAACCGAGTTCGAGGTCCGTATTGTAAGTTACAGACCGAGTTTTTTTCCTGTTGGCTTATGACCCAAGCACGAAGCACACGCTGGTCATAAACCAAGGGGAAAATGAGGATCTGTAACTTACAGTATCGACCGATTAAACGAGGTTATTAAGATATTTATTTTCTCTCTGAGATTAATCAGGCACGCGGAAAGAGAGATATAAATCGGTTTTTTGTTGGATGGGGTGTTAGGGGATTTGGTAATGTAAAACAATACCCCATTCACACCAACTAAACATGTTTAAATAAACCAGGTTTAGAAAAATGAAAACTATTAACGAAAAACTGGAACTCAGGCTTTATGCAGGATTTAGATGAACTTAAACATGTTCTTTAGTTTGTGCTGAATTTGAAGTAAAAAAAGCATCAGTAAGCAGCTTTTATAAAGAAAACAATTTTAAACTGTGTTTAACTAAACAGCTTTTAAACATGTTTAAGCTTTGATGTGAACAGGGCATAAGTTATTGTATCTCTCAGTTAGTATGCGTGCTGTGATTGGTCAGTTTTGCAGGCTGTATTCTACTGTACGGCCCGCTAAATTTGAAAGAGTCCTTTTCTGCGCGCCCAATTAACCTAAGAGATATACGCCATACTTTCTTTTCTTCGTTTTCTCTTGAAGACTCATCTAGTGACATGAATATTTATTTTACCATACATATCAATAAATGAATATTTGTCCTCTCAAAGTCAAAACTATGTTTAGTATAGCAAAAAAGATGTTTATAAATCCACAATTAACGTATCTAAAAAAATGACTCCACTGAAACATATGTCAACTGAATATTTACACATTTGATCCTCTTTAAACAGTTCATTAAATTCCTAAGTGAGTATTTGCATGACACAAAAAAACAAGAACAACGCAGACTTTCTGAAGTAGACTAGTTTGTGACATTTTCTGGTCCAGTCTGTAATTCTCATTTCTTTTTGAGTGACAGGAGGAATTTCATTGGCAACAAAAGCTTTTCTTTTTGGGTTATACACAGTTATTGCAGAAACGTATGAACTCGTTGATTTCGTCAGTCATGCCTCTGACACTGAGTAAAAGGTGTCGATGTCCAAAAATGCTTGTTTCGATTGTGTCTTGCAAACAGAAAACTTCAAAGGCCTTGTGCAAAAAGCTGGAAAGCGCTTAGTTGGGTTTTCGAGCCAAGTTGACGACAGCTGCCGACGCCAGCACTGTGTGGCTCGTGGTTTGAGAGGGTGAAATCAAGGTAGTTTGATCCAGACTATGGTGTGTCGGTGTGTGGAGAAAGGGGCTAAAATGAAGGGAAAATTCATGACGGACCGATAAGGAATATACCTCACCATTGTTTGGCTATGGGAGAGCTAAGGGAAAAGGTTTACTGCTAAAAGGACGTGTGGAGTGAAAGCTAAAGGTAAGGTCCATGCCAATCTAATTTAAGTTTAACCTAATCATTTAGCTCCAAAAAAGCGGAAAAGTGGCGTACCTTCATATTTTTAATTCCTTGGGAACTTCAGGAAAATAGGAAAATATTAATTTGAACTATTTTGCTTGAATGTAAAAAGCTCTTCAGTATAGTTTTCCCTGACTACCATGTGTTTGCAACGAATGCTCTCAAAACTTCACAAAAGTTGTTCAAGAAATAACAGTTTATGCGCTATTCAGAATTCTCGGGCAAAATAATTCAGGACTATCTCATTTTCAATTCCATTCTTCTAGCAAGTGTTTCCCTAGTTGGCGAAACTGATTCCTTTTTTCTGGGGATTACAACAGAATTGAGCTTAAGCTTCACTTGATAGTGCTACGTTAAAAACTGTTTAAGTCAGAGTTATGTCAGTGGTCTTTTAACCCTTTGATGGCTGTATGATTTTCGTTCTTCTCGGAACTACTGAGTCATAGCTAATTTTTAGACAACTCCATACGGAGAACCACTTTCTCGCAGAACCTAAGCTTATAGCTTAAGCTTAATTGAGAATTTATATTTGCCCACCGCAAAGAAACATTGAAGTTTTATTCGAATGTTGTCCTTTGAGAGGGGACTTCTGCTTGTTGAAAACAAAAAGAAAGAAAATTCGTACACAGATATAGAACTTATCATACTTTTCCACGAGCAGTCCTCTGATAAACACTATTTAGGGCAAGCTTGCCTTGGGTTGGAACTGTCAATCACATCTTCTCCAATCTTCTAAGCCAATAGTGCTGTGCACTAATGACATCATGGATCATGTCTGTTTGAGAATTTCGGTAGGCGCTTCAAATATTAAATTTATGGATTTAAGGACAATTTCTGGATATATCCAGATCTAAGATTGCACCTCACAACGTAGTATGGCCTTTGTACCGATTATAATTGAAGTTTGTTAAACGTTTTCAGGTCCTTTTGTATCGACCTACAATTCAGGTCATAAGTACTTGGGACACTTATCAAAAAAGTACGAAATCCAACAAAGCACTCATTTCAATCAATCACCGTATTGTAACTCCGTTAAATAACCAGTTTCTTTCATTTCTTAACTTGGCCTCCTCTCCCCCAAACAATGTTGAGACAGCTCAGCGGGCCACTACACTTAACTTGATTTATCAGCTCATCTAAACTCAACATTGTGAAGGGGGGAGGGGGGAATTATTCAGAAAAGTGCTAAGTGTCCCAAGAGTTATGACCTGCATTGTAGTTTACAGGAGACATCTTTGATATTAGACATCCATGTTATGGTCAATTGACACCTGTCAAAACAACGTATCCGCTGACCAGTATCATGTGACCATATTGCGGGCTCAAGTTATGAGCTGATCGAGGTCATCTGTTTTTTCTAAGTTGACCGCTGTCTAGGTTCTGGTTTTGAATTGGATCGCAGGTTCAAGCCAGGTCAAAGCGAGGCTTAATTTTTTGCCAGGATTTTCATCAGATTTTCGTCCTGTAAACAATAATTATTTGCCACCTACCTTGACTACTTCTCAGTTCTTTTTTTGTTTAAACCAGTGAGAATCGGTGTTTGGATGTTAAGAGCAGCAAATTGGATTGCCTGGCTTTGCTAGTTTATAGTTTATGGATCTGCAAGAGAAAAGATCATGTGGTTTGGCAATGTTTTAATCATGCATAAGCTGTCTTCGATTGCTGACTTTTGTGGTGTATTAAACTGGATAGTTTTGCCGCTAAAAATCCTTAATTGAAGAAGCTTCCTTGGTCGCTATGGGAAGTAACACCAAGTGACAGTGAAAAGCTTCAAGGCCCGCTAAGGATTTGTATCTGCTTAGCAAAGCAGTACTTTTGTGTGAAATGACGGCTTCTGCTTTCGCCCTGCATTCAGAGTGATTGTTGACTGACTTAAACTGTCCACAGGTTAGTACTCCTATTGTGTCTTTTATATGGACATATGATGATTTCTCTCTGTGACTACGAGTTATGTTCGTTACTGGTCTGAGTTTTCCAATTTCTATGAGGAGCACCAAAGAAACGTTGGCCAGCATCGTTCTTTGTTTTCATACCTTATGTTGCTTTCATGTTGTTTGGACTAAAAATGCTCATATTTTTCCAAATGCATATTTTCTATCCAATATTTCATTTCGGATCCTAAAACTCTTCGTTTTCCCTGCTGTGGCTCATTTTTTAGGCAAAGAATTAGTTGAAGAAAAGCCAAGCGAAGTCTGGATGGTTTGTATCCTTGGCTTCACTTTGTTGACATTATTGGAAACTTGCAAAGAGCAATCAACAACTCATTGCCAAACATAAACACGATTTTTAACAGCTGCGACTTTAGAAATGCCAGCAATATGTTGTCCCTCAACAGCAATGCTCGTTGTTAGTTAAAAAAATTGCAGACTTTCAAGGCTATTGCAGTGAAAAATTTTGTCCCTGTTCAATGTTTACGGCTGAAAAATGTTTTTCAGAAATCTTGAATCAGATGTTATCATTAACAGTGATGTCAAAAATAATATCACCCACGACTTATAGTCAAGGTTTCAATTGTTGTTTGTGTCATATTGATGTTCCACACAGACTCCACTGAACAACAACGCTTTAATTACTCTAAGTCCTGAGTGTACATTTTTTGAAAACTCTTGGTGGCCATGAGGTCTTGTTGTCCTAGTGCTCATGCGCAGTACGCAAAACTTAATAAAGAAAACTGACGTCATGACACCTCCCTCCTTGAGCTCTTAAGAGACTTAACATAACAGAACTATCTTGAAAACATGTATGCAGAACACTACCCTAACATATTTTGAGTCTCAATCGGTCCATGTCTATTAATGTTCTAGAGGTTTCACAATCTGGTGGATCTTCTGGTTCAGCATCTGGAGAACCGCGCTTGGATCTTCTGCCTGCAACTCAAGCTCTAGATCCAACTCTGGCTCATCAGGTATCTCAACTTTATTGGGATTTGTCACTCTATGCAGGCGTCTGTGGTTTCTGAGCACCATGCTAGAAGGCATCTGGATGACATATGACCTAGGAGGAGATTTTTTTGCAATGACTTTCCCAGGCGCCTTCCATCCTTTTTGCTGGTCTAACTTGATATTGACTAAATCTCCTGGCAGTAGGTCCGGAAGTGTTCTCACTCCGTGCCTGTTATTGAAGTACTGACAGTAAGTAGTTTTGGCTTTCTCATCCTTGCTGACCATCACTTCTTGGTTTGGGAAAACCGGCTTCAAGTTGGATTCCAATGTAGGTAAAACGGTACGAATTTCTCTCCCCATCATCAGCTGACAAAGACTTATGCCTGTGGCAGTATGGGGTGTTGCTCTGGAAGACATATGGGCAAGAAAGGGATCATGTTGCCTCAGTATCTTCTTGGCTATGCGAACTCTACTTTCGGCTTCTCCATTTGCTTGTGGGAAGTAAGGGCTAGTGGTGGGTAAACTTGAGGAATTGATCGGAGGAGAATTGTGGTCCATTATTACTCACGATTTCGTCTGGTACTTTCTATTGGTCAAAGATGTCCTTGAGCTTATTGATTAGGGCATTGCTGGTGGTACTGGACATGTAAGCAATTTCTGGAAATCTCAAATAATAGTCAATGACCACTAGAAACTGTTTTCTGTCATGTTCACACAAGTCTGCACCAATCTTCTTCCACACTCTTTCTGGGAGAGGTGTAGTGATGAGTGGTTCTTTTCTGTGACTGGGTAGATTCTCTTGACAAAATTCACAATTTAAAACTTTGCTCTGGATGTCACAGCTAATGCCAGGCCACCAAACTGACATGTTAGCTCTTTCAGGACATTTGGGCACGCCCTGATGACTGTAGAGTGGAAGGAAAAACTAGACGGTTGCGATAGATGATCTTGCCATCTGCTACTGAGAGATTGCCACGGACTGCATGGTATGGACGGATTTGTTCAGGTACATCTTTTGCATACTTTGGCCAACCCATAACAGCATAGTCAAGAACACGCCGTAGCTGAGGATCAGGTGAAGTAGAGTGCTTGATCTGTTCCAACTTCTCTGGTGATGCTGGTCGAACCATCTCAGCGGCATCAACATAGGCTTTGACACCATCTTCTGTGCCAGATGTTTGTGATAGGACTGCAAGGGGATTTCTTGAGAGAGTATCTGCGACCACAAGTTCCTTTCCAGGCACATGTTTTGCCTTGACTTTAAATCTCATCATGTGCATAAGAAGTGGCTGACATCTTAAGGGTACTCTATCCAGTCTTGATGATTGATCAGTGGTACCAACAGCTTATGGTCTGTCATCAGCTGAAATGACTCAAAACCACAAAGGTAACGGGAAAATTTCTCACATGCCCACACTGAAGCAAAACACTTCTTTTCTATTGGGGCGTACTTCTTTTCGGAATCGGTGAGAGTACAGGAGGCAAACACGACAGGACAAAGTTGATCATCGTGTTTCTGTAGAAGGACACCACCTAACCCATAACTGCTAGCATTTGCACTGACCACTGTCGGTTTGTTTACGTCGTGGAAGGCTAGTACGGGTGCTGTGGTTACCATGGCTTTGACTTTCTCAAAGGCTTCCTGTTGGCGATGGGACCAAATCCAGGCACTATCAGATTTCAGCAATTCACTCATTGGACTTATCACATGTGACAGATTTGGTAGGAACCTTCCAAGGTAAGTGATCATTCCAAGTACTTGATGCAATTCTGGTACATTCTGTGATGCAGGAAGTTCCTGAATTGCTTTAGCTTTCTCAGGGTCTGGGCTAACCCCTTCTTTGCTGATAACATTTCCTAAAATCGTAAATGGTTTGAACCCAGGAGTCATGTCCTAATTAAGTGAAGTACAATCGTCCAGGTGAGTGTGGTCCTGAGAAGGACTGTTTGTGGTGACATTGACTGACGTTTCGACTACCTGAGCGGAAGTCATCATCAGAGTCAAGTGATTTGAAGTCAATGTCACCACAAACAGTCCTTCTCAGGACTACACTCACCCGGACGATCATACTTCACTTAATGATAACATTTCCTAAGTAGCATATCTTAGGCTTGTGGATTTCACATTTCTTTTCATCCAGCTTCAATCCAGACCTTGCAATGGTCTCAAACATTCACTGAAGTGTTGCGTCATGTTCTGCTACAGTTCTCCCGTAGACAATGATGTCATCTTGGATCGCGGCCACACCTTCCTGCTCCTTTAGGAGGTTGGTCATTCGTTTTTGCAAAATTCTAGAGCAGATGTTATCCCAAATGGGAGTCGACGAAAACAGAAACGACCACTAGGTGTGATAAAAGTTGTCAGCCTTGCAATGGTATTTGCCAATAACCGCTCTAGACATCCAATTTCAAAAACACTTGGGCTCCTGCCAGTTTCGGAGCAACATCTTCCAAGGCAGGAAGAATGTATCTTTCTCTCTTAACAGCTTCATTCAATTTCCTTAGGTCGACACAAATTCTGATTTTACCATTGGGCTTTACGACAGGAACCATAGGAGCACACCAGTCGGTAGGTTCCGTAACCTCCTCTATGATGCCTGCTTCCAGCATGCGATTTCACTTTGAGAAGTAAAGGAAACGGAATTTTCCTGGCAGTATTAACACAATACAGCTTTGGATTGTCAGTGAGTTCAATCTTGACTTGCTCACAGTTCATTAGGCCAACATCTCCAAACACAGCAGTAGATTCTTCTACGCATTGGACTAAACCCCTCTGGCATGCTTCATGACGGCTTAGAAGGTTGTTTACACAGACTCCTTCAATGACATAAATGTCAATAAAGTACAGTTTGTTCTTAAGAGGAATTTCTGCTATAAACTGGCCTTTGCAATTAAGCATCCCACCTGGGCTAGACAGCACGGCATTCAAAGGCTTTGGCTTGGGACGCTTAGGAAGGGCTTCGTAAGAAGATACTGACATTACTGAAATATCGGTGCCTGTATCAATTTTGAACTTGACAGGCTTCTTGTTGACGCGTAACACAACACTCCAGGGCTCTTCCAACTTATCACAAGAATTAACAGCTCCAAGGAAGAATTGCCGATGATTTCCTTCCAAATTTGATGTTACTTATCTCACAGAACGGCAAACAACAGCAAAATGACCTGATTTGTGACATTTCGAACATCTTTTCCCTTTCGCTGGGCAAGTTTCCTCTGGTTTATATATGCGATTACACCTTGAGCATGGTTGAACCGACAGACTATTCTTGGGTTTCTTGTCACTCACATACATACATACATACATACGTTTATTCCACGTCCCCAAGGGGCTTTACAGTGAAATATGTGACAAACAATAAAATTGATTCTATATGAATAAAAATTTATGATGCACCAAGAAATTTAAATTTAAAGAATTAGAAACTAAAGAATTAGGCTATCCATTAAGAGTTTTTCCCTCATCAAAGTCTTAAAATGAGCTAACGCTTGACTTAACTTAATGTTTTGAGGTAGAGTGTTGCAGAGAGAGACCATACAATAGTAGGAAGTTCTTTGGCCGGTTGTGGTTTTAAATAACAGTATATTTAATAGCTGTGAGTTTCTAGTTTTGCGTGTTGATATTGATGAACGTTTAACAAACTGATCAGACAGATACCCCGGAGCAAGGCCATTCATGCATTCAAATGCCATAATTGAATCGTGATAATACATATGTTGTTTCACGGGGAGCCAGTTGAGTTGTCTAAGAATGGGAGTGACATGATCGTATTTCTTTGATCCACTAACGATTCTACAGGCAAAATTCTGAACAGCTTGAAGTTTAGCAATGCTAGATTGTGAAGTACAGGTGCTGTACTGCTCCAGACTGAAGAACAATGAAAAAGTTTACTAAAAACTAACGCGTTGATAATAATTATTAAAGTGTGATTGCCAAAACAATGTTTAACACCATTTATCTGGCCTAGTCGCAACATACAAGAAGCGACAGTTCCACTGACATGATGGTCAAAAGTTAGACTTGCATCCAATATAACACCAAGGTCTCTGGCAGCCTCCACTGGAGTAAGCTGTTTTCCAAGGAACGAAAGCTTGAAGTTGCAAGCCTTAGTGACTTCACGTTTATTGCCACAAAATAGGAGCTTGGTCTTATCAGGGTTTAACACTAACTGGTTATCAAAACACCCGTTACGTATTCTTGTAAGGTCTCGATTTATTTCTGCTACTATGCGTGATTGGTCTTGAAGCCGGAAAGACAGCAGGAGCGTAGTATCGTCCATATAGCACTGGACTGAACAATGTTGTGGAACTGATGGCAAATCATTCATATAAATGCTGAAGAGGAGTGGTCCCAGTATACTCCCCTGAGGCACTCCACTGGCCACGTGCAAGCGTTCCGATGATGTTGTCCCAATCGTGACAACCTGAGAGCGAGTGGTTAAATAACTACAAAACCACTGCAAAGCTAAAGGCGAGGCACTGACGTCTTCCAGCTTGACAAGAAGCAAGTTGTGATCTATACTGTCAAAGGCCTTGCTCATGTCAAGCAGAATTACCGCCATCAAGCTCTTTTTATCAATCGAACTTAATATCATGTTGGTGGTCTGAATCACTGAGGTTTTGGTGGAGTGTTTCTCTTTGTTGCCACTTCGTTTGGTAGATAAGCAGCCTTTAGAAGTTAGGTATTCCATAAGCTGATTGTGCGCCACTCTCTCACACACTTTTGATAGAATAGGCAGAGGTGATATAGGCCTGTTATTATTGGCTATTTCATGATCACCTTCCTTGGGTATTGGTTTCACCTTGGCAATTTTCCACACATTTGGGAAGCATGCAGTAAGGAGTGAGGTGTTGATTATTGAAGTAAGAGGGTACAAAATAGCTTGAAGGCAGTCCTAACTTATAACTTATCCGTATAGGTATCTTATCAATCCCAGGCGCTTTGTTTGGGGCCATGTTCTTAACAATAACTTCCACCTGATTGCATTTAACAGGAGTAAAAGAAAATTGTTCAGATGTCGGGTAATTTCTTGCTTGAAAGGAATCTCGGCCTAATGTATAGTTGCATTCAGTTGTGGCTGCCATCTCTTTTATCTTTTGAATCATGTTTTCACCAACACTTGAGAAGAATTGATTAAATTCATTAGCCACGCTTTTATGATCTTTGCTGTAGCTTCTCTGAGTAGTTGACTTCTTTGGTATGCAAGAACGGATCGATTTCCATATGCAGTTTGTGTTGTTTTTGTTATTGTGAATTTGCTGATTCACATATTCTCTTTCTGCAAGCCGAATTCTCTCTTGACCTCATGGCAGCATATCTTATATTGCAGCCAGGCATAGGAATCTTTGTTTTTCTTTGCAATTTTCTTCCAATTATGTCTTCTTCTCATAAGCTCTCAAATTTCCTCGATGACATAAGGATTTGGATGCCCACAAATTTTCATCATTTTGATTGGTGCGTGTTTATCCAGGATATCATTGAATAAAAACTTAAAAGCATATAGTTTGTCCTCTGCATCATCAAAAATGTGACCTCTCACGTGAAAACGTACACTAACGTTCAAAAAAATTTGCATCCATTCGTACTGCTGGTGTTATCCGCTTCAGCTGGTTATCTGTTGAGAGAAATATAATTCAACAGTTCGCATGGCTGGGGTTATCTGTCACCCGTTCGGAAAAATTCTTAACCGTTGTTCATCAGTCAGAAAAAATACTTAGCCGTAAAAACAAGTTGGGTTACCCGTTCAAAGCAAATGAAAGATTATGGAAACTTTCGCATGGCTACAAATCCAGCCTCATCAAAACAAAGATGTCAATCGCTGATAATTATGAGGTCGAATTTCACACACAAGAATTAAGCATAATTATTGCACCGGTTACCATGAATCCTAAAATCCTTAAAAAGGTAGTTATTCTTTTGTCTTATCTGCTAACGTATAAAGATATACTAATAATATACTCTTCGTGATTACTGTTTGTTGAAAGACAGGATTGCTTTGAATGCTAACATTAATGTAGCCTCTCAGGATCATGTGTTCCCACGTGGTGTGTTGCATTACCGTAAACACCACAATGCGTATGCAAATTGTGCGGCAAATGTTAATGCTCCGGTAAGTATAAATACCGCTCGCCGTTCTTATTAACACACAGATGGTGTTGTCGTCCTAAAATAAAGATAGTTCTCTGTACCTTCGTTACTGGTAGACATTTAACGAGAAATGTGCTAGGGCATGTTTGATGTTTGGTTCCAAGTTGTTAATGTCAGAAACGCAAACACAAACATCGACTCAATGATATGTTTTGTCACAGTCATTTGGTCGTCGATTCAAAATAATTATCATCTTTTCCCATTTAACTGTTCACGGCGATCTGTTTGAAAATCTTATGTAGCCATTTAGCCATTCACCGTTAGCTGTTCAAAAATATTCCACAGCCGTTCAGCCGTTCACCGTCAGCCATTCAAAATTTCTCCACAGCTGTTCACCGTTCACCATCAGTAGTCTAAAAATGGCAAATTTTGTTAACATTTTTTAAACAGTTTACCTTCACCCATGGCCTGTTATTAAAGTCAATAGCACTGGATAGGCTTCAAAGAATAATTTCCAAGAAGTTATTGGCAAATTCCTTACATTCCTTATAAACCACAGCCCCTCAAAGAACCCCACCCATTTCCGCAAATCAAATTATGGGGTAACTAGTAAACATAATATCTCTAGTATCCTTCATAGTAGATAACTGAGATTTGGAACACTAGTTACAGATGTCCAGAGCTGTGCAATGAACTAGGATCATCAGCTTACTAAGAAATGATTGTGATAAACACTCAAAAAAGTGAGAGAAAATGTGCATGAAGTCCTTGGACAAAAAATAGCATAAGTCATGATAGATTGCTTAAAACCTTTTTGTTCTAGTTCATTGCATAGCTCTATTCATACTGAACATTGTGTGAAAATTTTGTTTGATTATTCCAAATACTCTTTGAGATATAACGTTTACCGTGCCCATGTAAGCTTCAAATACAGAATTTAAGAAAAATGAGTGTAAAAGATGAGCAGTACAATTTCATGCAAAGTTAGGTGTTAAAAGGCTCCAGCTTCATAGTATGGTCCTTCAAGTGCTTCTAAATTGTCAGTGTATCCTTTCTTAAAGTTTCTTATTTGCCTTCTTCTTTTCTTTGAATACTCTGAACTCTTTCTGCGAGAATGGCGTAGTCTGTTATGGTCAAGTTTTTTGCAGGCATTCTTGCAGTGCACTCCTGGGTTGATTCCTAACCTCTGAAGCACTAAAATAACTGAGCGTGCACCATCATTAAAGTGTGAGACTGCTAGAAATACAGCAAGTTCAACAGTGTTCAAGCCAGAGTGGGTTTCCTTTGTTGCTCGCTGCCAAATAAGGGCATTGATGGCTTCATTTTGATTTTGAGTACCTCCATGGAGACAACGAGTGAGGAGGTTCCTGTCACTAAGATCTTCAAAAGTTTGATGGATGGCATCAGCAACAGCCCTGGGAAGAGGATGGCTATGCTGGTAATCAGATGTTCCCATGGCTTGATCCCTCTGATAGCCACACCAGGAATCCTCTCCATTTGGACAAAGGTCATGATCAGGACTGTCATCGGTTGATTGGGAGTGATGCCATATAGCCATGACAGCATTCTCCATGTCTTGAATGTCATGGGTGTTGTTTCTAATTGCCCTCCCATAATAGACTTGAAGTTTGTCAATAGTGTTATTTGTTAACCTTCCAGTTCCACCAATTGGCTTGCCATCATCAAGACGGGTTTGCCCAAGCCTCTTTTTCAGAGAGCGAAGGCGCAAACCAAGATGCTTTTGAACGTGGCCAACACACTCCAGTTTTGTAACCTCCTTATCACCATAGGCAGCTTCCTGAACAATCAGTTTGTGGCCTTTGCTATCACCATCTCCCAAAAACTTAGCGTAGCAAACTGAATAGTCCTCGACTGATCGCTGGAATATGGCCAATAACCCAGAGACATCCATTGACCCAGAACTGCCCAGGTAATTAGCCTAACAGAGATTCTGGTGTCCTTCCCACCACTCCTGGAATTCTTGGGAATCTTCCTTATCCCTCCATCCAGTACACTCCTTACAGTTCTTAGACATGACCTCTACATCAATCACTTTACCTGTGATTGTGGACAGGGCAGTGACAACTCCATATGAAGATGAATATCCTCTTTTCCTCCAAGTGCCATCTCCTGAGACTCCAATGTCAAATATTCCATCTTCCTGTGGCTCATAAAAGGTTTTTACCTCCTCTACAGCATTTGCCATACTTTACTTACAGACAGCCTGTGCAGCACTCCTCACAGCAGCAACATGGTCTCTGTAAGAATTGTCATTCATTTGAGGAGGCATGTTCATGACACAAGTAAATTTTGAAAGTGCTTGATGGCCAATACCGATGTTTCTCGTAGCCATAACTATTCTCCTGTTCACCTCGAATGCTTGGCTCCCTTCGATTTTTGAGGAAGAGTAAAATTTCTCAAAGAAATTGCACTTTTGGTTCTTACACTTCAATACAAAAAGGGAAGCAAAACCCATCTTAGTACCGCTGTCTTCCTGCAGTTCGACACAGTCATGCTTGCAAACAGGACAACACAATAAATGGAAAACTGCTGAAAGCACAGAAATGTCAACCAAACGAAAACCATCTGGTCCTTCGGAATATTCTTCGCTTGAGCTGTTATCCGATTCGCTTGAAATTTCGTCAAGTTTTCTCAGAAGCCGGGAGAGATTTCACTCTGGTTGCATCAGTACTCACACTCCGCTTTTTTTCTTCGGCATCAGATTCTTTGGTTTCTTCGGCCGATTTTTGATCACTTGACAGTATATCTGTTACCTGCAAATCTCCTTTTCTTGCTTTTACCGCTCCTGAATTTTTTCTTAGGAGGCATTTGCTCAATATTTGTTTGACAGGAGAATTTCTAACAATGGCGACTCAAAGTTATCCTCGTGTTTGAAGGATTCAGTGCTTCATGTAATTACCATGTGGTGCCCAATATCTCTTACCCAGGCCCCTGTTAGTATTGAATCACTCCTGTTCGCTTTTTTGGATTTCGAAGGCGATTTGTGCTTCAAAAACGACGCATAAACAACCGTGGTTGCCATGGAAACGGTCTATATTTTTTTACCCAAGTTCACAAATGGCTCAAAAACAACTTTATATTGAAAGAAAATTGGAAAAAACAGTCCTGACTCAAGAGTACAATAACTAAACTTGCCAAAAAGACGATGTTCTAAAAATTGCCATTTTTCAAGAATTTTGGCCTATTGAACCTCCTTAAAAATTTTTCGACAGCCGTTCAAAAATTTTCTTCAGCTGTTCACTTTGAGCTGTTCAAAATTTTTCTTCAGCCATTCATGATAGCCGTTTTAAACAGCTTCATTATGCATTTGTCATCCGTTCAGTAGCCGTGCGTTTTGCCGTTCGAATGGATAGCCGTTAGTGTACGTTTTCGTGTGAGAGGTCACAAATATCCAGAAAGGACCACGGGACTTCAGACATATCTTTATAAAACCGATCAGCTGCATGTCACTTAAAACTTCTCCCAGTCATATATGTCAATTTACAGCATTCCTTCTTTATCCATAGAACAACATAGGGAAGATCATGGTCGCTTATTGAGCTTGTCTTAACATCAGTTTCAATAACTTGCTGAGGGTTTGACGTTATGATCACGTTGATCAATGACTTGGTAGTTTTGGTTACGCGAGTTGGTCTTGAGACTAATTGGGACAAATTGAAGCTGTGGCAAAAATTTGAGAAAGCGATATCTCCTCTGCAATCTGGTTTGAGTATGTCACAGTTTCCGTCCCCTAGTATATAAATCGGTTTATTTTGTAACGAAGCAGTGATCAAACTTGGAGTTAGATAAGTGTCAAAACAAGATAGCAGAGTGTTAGATGGCCTGTACATTGTACAGATTACAACTGACTTGAGGTGTCTAACCTGAAGGTTTATCCATAGTTGATGTAAGCCATTGTTTGAGATGTTTGAAATTTACCTTGACCTTTTAGGTTTGCCGGGCATAAACATCAACTCTGTCGCCTGGCTTGGTGTTTCGATTGACCCGATAAAGATCGTAGCCTGGGATTTCAAGTTCCAGGTTGGAAATGGAACTGTTTAGCCAGGTCTCCAATAGGGTGAGCACGTCGAGCTTGTTCTGCAAGATGGTATGTTTGATAAGTTGAAGGTGCTCGCAGTTCTTGAGAGAGCGAACATTAAGATGTCCAGTTTTAAGATTATTAGCACTCTTGCAGTTTTGCTGCTTAAAAATTGTAGGACACGGGTTAAGGTTAATATCTCCACTAATCTGGAGGCGAGCAAGCTGGAAAGTTGATGTTGAATTTGGATAATGGCTTACTCTTGAACAGGAGTAGCCTTTCGTTTCAAAATGGCATCTTCGTTGCCACCGGAGCGCTGTTTCTTGAAAGAATTCCTGTCTCCTAATCCACAGGCTGGGGAAAGCGTGAAGATTAATATCTCCATTTGAAGCCAATAATCCAGAGTAGAGAACAGAGCATGTAATAAAAACAAGTATGAAGCCAAAGCTGCGAGCACACTGGTTGGCCACCATTATTTACACCTCCACATGCATATTATGAATGGACCTTCTCGCTGAATGGGGTTTTCCTTTCTTTTGATGTACTTCTCCCAGGTGTTTGGTATCTGACTGGCCTGCAACTTGAAATTTTACCAGCTCGGACTGACACACCATTTGTATTGCAGTGTGGAGATTCAAATCTGATTTCATCTGCAGTTTTTGTGAGTGATTTGTCCAGAATTCCAATAACAATTCTGCCTCTGTGTTGCGAAGTCACAATGTTCAGCCAACTCGTACAGATTTCGAATGAATGCTTCCACCGTTTCTCCTTCTCTCTGAATTCTGTGATGAAAACATGCTCGCTCGTGAATAATATTTTTCCTCACTATGAAGTGCTTGTCAAATTTCTCAATGACCTTGGCGTACTTCTTTTTGTTGCCATCCACAAATGTAAACACTTTGAAAACGTGTTCTGCCTCTGTTCCCATGGTATAAATAAGGGCATTTATCTGAAGAACCTCGTCGTCTTTGTTGAGTTTCGTAGTGCATCTAAACCACTCAAAACGCTGCTTCCAATCTGGCCACTCTTGGGGCTTCGCGAAGTTGAGCTTCCCTGGCGGGTCGAGCTTCAAAATCTTAGTTCACCGGCTCACCGCTGCCACCATGTCATATTAATGTTCCACAGAGACTCCACTGAACAACAACGCTTTAATTACTCTAAGTCCTGAGTGTACATTTTCTTGGAAAACTCTCGGCAGCCACGAGGTCTTGTCATCCTAGCCCTCATGTGCAGTACACAAGACTTAAAAAAGAAAACTGACGTCATGACAGTTTGCAATATTCGTAATTGATCAAAGTCAAGAATAAAACCATTCTTGACATCACTAGATAATTGCAGTTGATCGCCTGAGTTGAATCATGGCTAAAATAATATGCTCGATCAGTCTGTTGCAGTCACGTTTCTCAAGGAAAAGAAAAGTTGATTTCGCTCAATGTTTTTCAATGTTATTGTAAAAAGGACATCAACGGCACTTTCTATTGTCTTTACTGTAATAGATCACAAGAATGCCACCATAAAATGTTCAAAACAAGGCAAGCAAAGTACTCTTGTTCTTTTATGGACGGTGTCAAAGAGTGCTCACTTTGGGGTTTTATCGCACTTTTGTTGCAAAATGTTTTGTTTTGATAGATTAAAATGTGACCAATACATGTTAGAATTTGTGACTTGCCAAAGCACATAACCGGTTGTGAATTTGGATTTAATAGTGGGACACTAGAAGTGTTAACCTAGTGTAGTGATTTTTACCATTTGTATTGAAAGGTAATCAGATGTAATTAAACTGTGATGAAGAAAAGTTTGTTAATCGGTTTTGTTCATCAGAATCATATAGTTCCCGAGCGACAAAGGCCGATGATATTTCGAAAATCTACGTTTGGACTTGATTGAATAGTGGCTTTGGCTCTGCAGCAAAACAGTAATATATATAATCATAGTATAGAGAAGTCCTTCCTGGAGTCATGGTGTGAGTCCTGTGGCATTGCCATATTAGTTTATATGTAAATGCTAATATTAAGGAAATAACTGTGGAGCTCTACTTTTAGGCTTGCCTAAATATATATATTAGTATATTTC
>OX419346.1:9445342-9455342 GCA_948470475.1 Galaxea fascicularis
AATCTTTGAAAGCTTGCCTATAACACCAGAAATTGTTATGATAAAATTTGTACAATGCTTTGATTTCTGATAGTTTTTCCTGGGTAATGCTCTTGTCAATATGATTGAAATGGAAGACGTCTTTTTCTTTCATTTTATATTATACATTTATAATGATTCATGGTGCCTCTATAATGTTCACTTGCACACAAGCGACATGTTAACAACAACAAGATTTATTGCATAAGGCTGAAGTTTTACAAGCACGTGGAGGCTATGATAATGTATTCTAATTATGCAAATTAATCATGAGACCTTGCCTTCTTTTTAAACAAGATAAACCTAGAATGAATGATTAACCAATCATCAAGCAAGAATCAATAAAAATGACCTTTTCTCAAATGTTTGCATTGTTTACTGTAACAGAACAGTTCAGTTCATAACATAGTCCTTGTATCTTGCTGGCAGACTCATGGCTCGTGTACGACGACCTGACTGACGTCATAACATGACTGACATCATAACATCAATACACAGGAACAGCAGGAACACAGGATCAGCAGTAGGAACATAGGATAAGTAGGAACACGGGATCAGTAGGAACACAGGATAAGTAGGAACACAGGATCAGTAGGAACATAGGATCAGTAGGAACTCAGGATCAATGAGGATAAGTGCTCAAGCAATGACGATGGTAACGCAGAGGACAACGCTAAGCACTGAACAAATGAATTAAGGTTTTAACTTCAAGGACGTTTTTGCTAAAATTTTCTAGTCGATAGATTTTTTTGAAACTTTTTCATTGGTTACTAGTTCCAGAATTGCAAAAGCATATAGCAAAAGGTAAGGCGTGTGGAAAACTACCCAATTTTTGAAAAATTGACGCGCGTAACTCAGCATTGTATACAGGAATGTTAGTTTAAAATATGAAAGATGAGTCAATGGAGGCAAACTGTATGAAAGTAAATATATAAAATTTCATATATTTGAACTGCGGAGAAAGATATTAACAAATTAGAGATCATCGCAGTTATGTACTCAATTGAGAAAAACTATCTTAGTCATATTTCGTATAAGTGAGTCTGTAGCGTTACATTTTTGGCTGTCTTCAATTATTTGAATCCAGGAGATGAAGGGGAAAACATAACCCACTGGCTTTCTCAGTCAAACGTTTCTGTTCCCGTGGAATTCTACGACGAATCAGAGGAAGAACTGTCAAGCAAACTGGGTAGACCAAGAAACTTGAGGCCAATTGATGAATATTTTGCTGTTATGTGCAGACTCAGAGAAGGCCTACCTGAAGAACATCTTGCACATCTTTTTAAAGTTTCAGTGTCTACAATAAGTCGAGTTTTTATTACCTGCTTAATTTTATGTACTTAAGAGCGTGTCCGTGTAAGAACCGACCACTCAAATTTTGTTGAAAAATGGATTGCCCTCATTTTTTCTACACAAGTCAAGCAACATATGCAATGAACGAAAATGGCCTTTATTTCGCCAGATTCGCTTTCTTCATTTTTTGACGAATTTTTTTTGTAGGCAAGTCGAAAACCACACAAAACCGGAAATTGAAACCCTAGATTTTGGTGGTTACGCGATGCATGCTAAAAACTCGCACATTTAACAAAATAACCTAATTTTTTCAGAATCACTAAATATTTTTTTCTTCTTTCCGAAGAATTAAAAACTACTCGCTTATCTTAAACATAAGCAAAGTTATGATTTTTTTCCCGAACCCTCTTAAAAACGGCTTCAGCATTTTTGCCAACATAGCCTCCAAACAAACAGATTTTTTTCAAAAGTGGGACCTCTACACGAATGATGACTGCAATCACCGTAATGTACTAAGGCTAAGCTACAAATATCTGTATTAAAAGTTGTGGGCACTCATAATTTTGAAGCGCAAACAAATTGAGCAAGTAGCCGAAAATTCAATATTTTGTGTAGAAATGACGACTCTCGTGACTTGACTGACATCTTTGTTAGCGAATGGTTTGATGTTACCTGATTAGATTTAATGAGTTTCAACGTTTGGAGAACTGAATGAGACTTATTTTATACCAAAAATCGAGAAATCTTCGGAACCTTGCCTTGCTTTTGATTTCTAGCACTGATCATTCGTCATCGTCTTTGCAGTAACGCATCACGCATTTTTGGTTGACGCAAGTGTTGATTTAAAATCTCGTATATACTATTTCCCACCAAATGAGAGCCTTGATAGTTATATTGATAGCTATTCACACCAATTCTTTTCCTTTTCTTGGCGTTATAGGCTCCTTATAATTTGTGGGGAGTTATCACCAAGGCCAGTTGTATAAACCGGTGTATGGTATGAACAGTTGTGGTCAATGTCAACACCATTAATTTTGTTCGTTGAGTCTCTTTTCACGAAATGCGGAGTTGGTAATAAATGAAGAAGGAAAGCTTATGGAGAGATCTTTAGCGAAACTGATATCCCAAATTGAAAAGTAAAAACAATGTCAGAATAAAATGGGTGCATTATGGTTCATTTCACCGCAACATCATTGTAACTTTAATTATAGAGGAAGTTTGCTGTTGTTTCACCAATAGCTGTATTTCTTCTCTAAGAAACGGAACCGGGTTTAACCAAAATTACCACTATTGTATGTTTCCTTTGCTCACTGAAAGTTGCATTAAGTGCGTTTACCAATGCAAAAGCTTTAAAGAAGCATAAACTAACTTCTTCTTGGCTAGCGAACAAGTTTCTTTCACTGCAACTGTTGTCACGCGTAACGCATTAATAAAGAAATACCCGATCCGGTTCAAAACTTCGCGTCCAAGTTGTAAAAGAGTTTTACAAATTCAAGTTAAATCGCTGGAAAAACATTTCTCGTTTTGGTAAAACAAAAGAAAAAAGCAGTTTCTCTTTAGTGAACATGAAAAGCAACTTTTTTGCTTGAGCATGATTGTAGTTGATAATCATTAACCATGCACCATGACATTGCCGGGCTACATTTCACATCCTGCAAACGCGGAGCGATGTTAGTTCACTGACGTCCTAACCACTGCAACTCTCATAGATTGCTAAAAGCAAAATCAAAGTAAAAACATCGTCTGCGATCAATTTAGTTTTTCGCTCAAGAAGCAGTTACATTCTTAAACAAAATGGGACAACTTCAGCACCAAGTCCTTCTTCCTATCTTTCGAGTTGAACGCTACATCAAAGTGAAGCAAAATTGTTTTGAGCATTGTAACATTAAACTTTTGCAGTCTATCTTCCTTGACGCATTTGCACAGGTCTGTAGTATCGTAACAGGTGGGATACCGCGGGCTGAGTTCTGAGGCAATATCAGCAAGGAGCTTTTCTCTTTCTTCTTCCTCCTCCTCTGCGTAGGCATCATGAAGGTCAATGTCCTCGTTACCGCGCCTCCTTTGCGCAGCAGCAAGGCGGGAAAAGAATCCCTTAACTTCGACTGAAAAGTCAACTATTGGTGTCATCTTTTGCGTTTCGCATATCTGAAGCTACTTGCTTTGGGTCAGCTTTATCTCGTGTTTTTTCTCCAATATCAAACTTTGCTGTTAGGTATTCCTTCATGTTGGCAGAAAATCTAGTTGCCCCTCGCCGAGGACTTTGCAGCGCCCATCCAAGTGTAAGTTCACATCTGGAACCTGCACTCTTACTTGCTGTTGCTGTACTGCTGTCAGCACTAGCAGACTTCTTTACCTGGTCAACAGTGGAGAATTTTCTTCCTGGAGTGTGGTCTCCAACATCTAAATGAGCTTTGAGATCGCCGAATTTTTCGAAGATCATCTGACATCCAGATTTAGGACACAGAAAAGTCCCTTCCTTTTCAGCACCGCTCGTACGTGCCAACTTATATAAACGAGTATCCTTGAAAGGGAAAAAGTCCTTCAGAACAACCAAGTCAGTGGAGCTTTGATGCCTTTTAAATAGGCCATCAAAGGGAATTAATTTTTCCGGGCCAATTCCGTATGACTTCCAGACACGCACCCCACTTTTTTCATACGCAAAGTTATGATAACTGCTGAATCCCTCAACACTTTGAACATCGAGTGTCTTTTTGCTGACGTCAGTAAGGCAGACACATGCTGAAGTACCCTTCACATAGCGTTCCGAAAGTGCGCTACGCATATCATCTGCAGATAAAATGTCATGTCCTTCATTGCAGTATCTACGTATGGACGCTTTCATGGGACAGAGAATGCGGTTGCAGACATCTTTACCATGTTGTGGCTCAGAATAGTCATACCGCAGGATACGGACACCAATTCGTTCTCCAATATCTGTAACTACAGCGATAAGGGAGTTGTTGTGATAACATCCTGCCCCATCAGATCGGAGATAAACAGATTCTGTTTCTGGGTTTTCGATCTTGATTGCCTTCAGGAGATTCTCAAGGATAGAACAAACAGCAAACCAATCTTGCTGGCATGAGTCGAAGAGGTGAGCATACGATTTTAGCTGCAGAGTTCCAGAACTGGCATTGACTGAAATCACAGTGGAAATATGCCAGCTCAGTCCCCTTTTGCCATATCAGTCTTTTGCCTTGATACTTTAACGGTAAAAATTTCATGGCCCAGTCCATAACTATCAATGCCGAACTTGAATCCTCCATTTTCAAGACGTCCTTTTTGGCTTCGTCCTGATTGATTGAGAGAAGTATATGTGCTTTCCACTGTTGTGAATCTGATCGTGGCCGCTCAAAGTCATAAAGAAGATCTTCTCGATGTTCTTGATTATACGCACTCCAAGACGAACCTCGGATTTCTGCCTCCACTTCGTCCAAGACTGCTTTCAAAGTCTGGCACTGGTCACAGCTTTCAATATGCTGATGAGTACACACAGCCTGGAAGTCTGGGTCAAAACCATCACTTAGGGCAAACTTTCTGCAGTGGTCGGCACAAGTTGACTCATCCGGCTTGCAGTGGACAGGATAATCTGTCTTCAGGTACTGCTTTGAGTCTCTTAACCTTCTTTTGGCATTGTTACACCACTCCATGTTTCCTCCTCCTTTGTCTAAGTCGTCAATGATTCTCGCTACAGTCTGAAAACCAGCAGCACCTTCAGCAGCTATGTTATCAAGCCCTTGAAGAGACTTATGCTGGGAGGCTTGCCGCACTTCTAAGATCTTGAATAAGGTTGATCGGCTCAAGGGTTCGAATTGCTCTTCTTTGCAAAATTAAAAATACTGATTGATCATGGTAAAACTTGCTACGGTTCCCACGACATTAGGCATTTGAATCTTCTCGCCACTATCAAGTTTGAGGATTTTATTGCCATATGCGACATCTTGATAAAAGTGAGGACGATTAGCAAATTTGACGAAATGGTCCACCTTTTCCATATCAAGGCGTACACGGTGTTTTTTCTCCGACACTGGTACTGTGCCAGGGCCATGGATCTTTGCGTGTGAGCGGGACTGCTTTATTTACCAGTTTGAAAGTTTTCCATAAGGTGAATGGATTGCCTGTAGGGTTTTTACTGGGTATCGAAAAGCATATAGGCTGAGAATTTGTTTCTTTAAGTTCTTTGATGTAGCATTTTTATACGCGGTCATCAATATCACCAGATCATCACGGGCTGGGCGATCGATTCTTTCTTCCTGTGAAAATTCTAGAGATTGGAATAGTTTTTCGCCACTCTTGGGCGCGATTGCTTCACATGCAATAAGGCAATCTTGGCTCGCTTTTTCTATGATCTTTTTGTCGGCTTCCCTTGCTTCTTCCCAAGGGGTCTTCAGCTGAAAAGGAAGAGGCTCCCGTGAAACTCCTGGCGTAAGGAGGACAATTTCATTAATCGCTGCGTTATAGGTATCAATTGCATTGGAGTTTTCTGATGTGCTCAAGGGAGTCTGGAATCCAAGGAGATTCGCCTTGACTGCACAGTGGTGTTGATGTTTCTCGGTATGGCGAGGACGCTAATACTTGATTGATAGTTGTCATGGCAGCACGCTTACATGACCTTTAAGGAACGTTAAAGCACTTCACGATCCATACTGAGGTGTCTTATATTAGTATCATAATTTTCAGTTGATTCGAAAACAAACCTCTCGGACTCCGTTTCTTCTACAAAAGCTGACTCAGGCTGGGTTTCTTTCCCTGGCGGCATCCACTTTGCTTCGCTAGTTACTCGTTCGTTGTGTTTCTTACGGCATGTGGTACAAATAGCTGAGTAAAATAATGAAAACAATGTAAAATAAATTATGCAAATTGCGTGCATAACATTAACTTCTGGTGATCTGTTGAGGCTTCTCCCGGGCATCCAAATCAAAACTACCCAAATCAACATATAATCTGCAAAACGGTTTTTCAAAACGAACTACAGATGAAAAAGATGCCGGAAAAGTCTACAGTTTCAAGAAATACTGTAGCCAAACTAAAAAGGTGGTTACCATAGAGACGCTGTTTTAAACAGGAAGACATCAAAAGCGTGAATCCGATTATGCATTCTCTATGCATCTTTTTTACTTTGCAAGGTCATGGTATCCCCCTTCATGAGAACATTTGACTTGAAAAGAGAGCAATTTGGGAGTGGCTAGAGCTTTATTTAACCCCTGAAAGATACCACTCTAAAATGAACATGATAGCGTTTCTGCGAAAACAACCCTAAACGATACCTTGACGGCTAAAATTAGTGGCGTTTCCTCCTGAAAACGCTGAACGGAGATTTACTCCCCCAGCATCCCAGAGCTTTTCAAGTAGAAGTCCCCTTTCCCCTAAAATAATTCGGGGGAAACATAAGCAATTATTTAAAATTATTACCTGGAAGGGAAACGTAAGGGGTGTTGAAGATTCGGCTGGTTGTATCCTCTTTTTAAAGAGCAGCTATAGCATTGAAACTAATACTTTGTACTTACGAGATCCAACAGCTGCATTTTCACCAAACAAACTGAAGATTTCCCTTGACAGTTTTAAACCGATGACATGTCTTCCTCCCACAGCAGTAGATTTTCCTTTATGATCAGGGTGCTGACATGATCTTGGTGGTCGCCAAAACTTCCCTAAAGAATGCCTATGTCTTGGACAAATAGACATTCCTATCTGAGATTCGGTAACCGAGAATAAACCGGCCCTCACTAAGATAAGGTCGGTTTTGGTCAGACTTTCCGTAGACAAATGACAGTTGACGAGGTGACCTCCAATATCGTCATTACAGTCTCTCAAAAGAAATAGCATCTCAAGGCCTCGACTGGCCTTACAATCACCTTTTATGATAGCGTGGAAAGAACACAATTTCGACGACATTTTGATAACGTGAAAACAACACAGGAATGTTTTTATAAACTAATTTGATTATGGTAACTTAGTTATCCTACAGAAAATGCTAAAAGAGGAGACAGAAATACACGTTCATTGAATTAAATTCTTATCTTGTTTGGCATCACGCCATGGAGGTCTTAAAATGTAATTCACAACTTATCAAAAAAAAAGGAAAAGAAAACTGCCATCTAAAATATCTAAAAATTGTTTTTAAATATCCAAATTACTATTTAAGTTGGACATGCAGTAGAGAAAACATTAACTCAATTTTCAATCAACTTTGAAAAGTCTTTTCAGTAGCAATTTCTAAATATTTTTGATTGTGTGTTTTTAGTAAGATGGAATTCATGAATAAATGTTGTCGACAATGTGAACGGTAATGCTTACTTCGGCAATGTAACGCGGCATCTCGTTAATGAAGAAAATTGTAGGAAAAAACAAAAGCAAACAAGGAAAATAAAAAGAAATGGCTTTTAAATCCAGAGAAAACAATATTTGGTTTGCTTCAACCAGGAACTCGTGGTGCGTGATGCGTGATGCGTGACCGCAAAGACGATGACGAATGATCAGTGCTAGAAATCAAAAGCAAGGCAAGGTTCCGAAGATTTCTCGATTTTTGGTATAAAATAAGTCTCATTCAGTTCCCCAAACGTTGAAACTCATTGAATCTAATCAGGTAACATCAAACCATTCGCTAACAAAAATGTCAGTCAAGTCATGAGAGTCGTCATTTCTACACAAAATATTGAATTTTCGGCTACTTGCTCAATTTGTTTGCGCTTCAAAATTATGAGTGCCCACAACTTTTAATACAGATATTTGTAGCTTAGCCTTAGTACATTACGGTGATTACAGTCATCATTCGTGTAGAGGTCCCACTTTTGAAAAAAATCTGTTTGTTTGGAGGCTATGTTGGCAAAAATGCTGAAGCCGTATTTAAGAGGGTTCGGGAAAAAAATCATAACTTTGCTTATGTTTAAGATAAGCGAGTAGTTTTTAATTCTTCGGAAAGAAGAAAAAATTATTTAGTGATTCTGAAAAAATTAGGTTGTTTTGTTAAATGTGCGAGTTTTTAGCATGCATCGCGTAACCACCAAAATCTAGGGTTTCAATTTCCGGTTTTGTGTGGTTTTCGACTTGCCTACAAAAAAAATTCGTCAAAAAATGAAGAAAGCGAATCTGGCAAAATAAAGGCCATTTTCCTTCATTGCATATGATGGTTGACTTGTGTAGAAAAAATGAGGGCAATCCATTTTTCAACAAAATTTGAGTGGTCGGCTCTTACACGGACACGCTCTTAAAGTGTATATGACAGATTTTTTTTCCTTTGCTGGATAAAATGTCCACAATGTACTGATAAGTGTGGAATAAATAATTATTCGATAGCGATTTTTCTTCCCCGTGTTTTGATGGACCAAAAACGTGAAATTTCACTTCCGGTGGAGTACAAAACCGCGAAACCGAAAACAGGAGACTGGGAAGGATTGTGACGTCATTTCAGGACATTCAGTTTCGCGGGAAACAGATTTCGCACTGTTTTCTTTATGTGTGTGGCTGTGTGTGAAGAGTAGTTAGACTTTTCCGAAACCTTTTTGGATCAAAACAGCCTAACAAAACTTGCAAAAGCTTGAATTTAAACTGCTGTAAACAACAACAATGAGTTTTGACAGCAATATCGAACATTCAGACGTGGAATCAATCGGATCTCGCCCACACATGTGCGAAACAGAGCTTGACGAAGATCATGAAGAACTGTACTTTTTAGATCCAGAAGGACCCTATATGGGTGAGCCTATTGCAGACGATGAATGGTTAGCAGAATACAACCGAGAAGTTGAACAGAATGAAAGGAGAAACCAGGAGTTGCAAAATTGCTTGGACAGGAACATTGAAACCGCGAGTTGGTAAGTTTTCGCAATTTCTCACCTGTGAAACATCCTGAATTACCAGCCTAATAAGAAACCTCGATTACACTTTACCAATACAGTGTAGAATGAAAGGATGAAAGGTGTATTCGTTTACTTATATTACCGCGTTCCTTGGTTTTATTTCATAGGTGCTCATGTGGCCATTGTGCTCTAGATCGGCTGCAAAATCCCGAGGAATGCCTTTGCTGCAAGGAAATCGAAAAGTGCGTCGAATCACTTGGGAGTACGGCTGTTCTGAATGAGGTGGAAATCAGCCCCGAATGTATAACATTGTATCCAGGTTTCAGGGTCGTTTGTCTAAATAGATGGTCTCTTCGATCAGCTGCAAGTAAATACAAGAGGATAGACGGAAGGAAGTATCATCAGATTGATAGGGAAGAGAAGTGACCCAAGTTTCCCCTAGCTTTATTTTCCTGTTTAGAAGTAAGCTTATGTGCGGGCTATTCGCGGTTAAGTGTCAAAAATCACCGGATAGTTGCAGAGAAATAGAGTAAATCGGTAGTGTTGTCCCTCATTATTTTGTTCAATGGTGAAATGAATTGACCCGTGAAACAGATAGTAAAGTAGTGCAAAATAGCTACCAGTATACAAAAGAGCAGGATGGGATTATTGCATAATAGCATAATTTTATACTGCAGGGCTTGAGACTAACATTTCAGCTTGCTAGCCCAGTGGCTAGTGACAGGTTTGATTCACTAGCCAAAACAAATTTTTTACTAGCCAGACACTATAATATCGCATCAAGTCAAGTAAATGCTAGCCTGTGTAGCTTGCAGTATGTTGTGAATGAAAAACTGACAAGTACAAATTTCTCCTGCCCTTGTCTCACTGAACAGGTATCTTTGGGGAGT
>OX419346.1:9460342-9487842 GCA_948470475.1 Galaxea fascicularis
TGATGTTATTGGTCGACTGTCAGTTAAGCCTAGTTGTCATTGGCTGTGAAGACTGTACACAGTGATTGGTGCGTTTCAATCCGTCTTTTGTTAGTCTAATGTGTGTACGTGTATTGTTAGTAAAATTAGTCGGTCTGTTGTTTGTCTGTTGTAAACAGTGATTGGTGCGTTTCGATCCGTAGTAGCTCAAAGTATGAACTCTCTACATGTTTACATCAGATGCTTGTAAATACACAGCACATGACACATGTTAATGTGGTATACATTGGTGTGCACCAACTTTGTTACTAACAAAATTGTTATGCAGAAAAAAAGTTTATGCACCTTTGATCTTTAGCTTAATCTGTTTCTGTTGCTGACATATCTGAATCAGACTCTGTTTCCTGTTCTGTGGAGTACTCCTCTTGAGGACTTGAAGGATAAAGATCATCATTACCATCCATATCCATGTCCTCTTCACCTATAATTTCCTCTTTCTGTTTTCCTTCACCTAGCTGTTCGATATCAGACTCTGGCACAGGTTGATTTGCAGGTTGAGTGTCAGGGGTACATGTAGCTATGAGGAAAAAAAATACCCAGTACAAAGAAAAGTTTTTCAGTTACATGTGCTCTTGCACATCAAGAAATTGCCAGTGTTGTATATCAATACATTATTTGTGTATTTGGGGCTTGAGTTTGAGGAATGTTTCATTTGTCAGACTTTATACCTTTGAAGTACTGCATAAACCCAACTGGCTCAGCAGGCCTGAGCTTATCCCAGTTTCAGTAGCACGAGGAGAGTTGGAGTATTTCTACTCCCCCCTGGATGGGATGCTAGTCCATCGCAGGGTTACCCACAGCATTAAATTCACTGGTACCCATTTATATACTTGGGTGGAGAGAGGCACCGTGAGAGTTACGTGTCTTGCCCAAGAACACAACACAATGACCCTACTCAGGGCTTGAACCCAGAGCGCTCGCTCTCGAGTCGGGCACACTTACCATGGGGCCACCACGTCTCCCTTTGAAAAACACAAGATCAATGATAATTGTAATCTTCAAAAAAATTTCAATGAAAACAATATGCTACATTGTAATTAAGCACTGGGGAATAGGCATACTGTTGAAAGTAATGTGTCAAACTTACATCCAGGACTTCTGGACAGGTGCTACTTATACTATCATCACTTTCTTCCACTAAATTAACATGATGGAAATGTACACTCTGATTGGGACTCCCAGTCACATGCACACTTGACTCCAGCATCTCCTCTTCATCAGCAATGACTTCACCCTCCATATCCACATGTAACACTTCAGATCCACTTTGTTCCTCATTAGTGCTGGCACTTTTTGCTGGTCTCTATAGAGTTTTCGAAAGCTACAACAAAAACATTCAGAGTGGAATGTTTTTTGTCGACTTGAATTGCTGGTATTGTTCACAGAAACCATTACTTTACTCGATAAAAACATTCAAGCGAGAGAAAAGAATACGCCACAAGCACAAAACTAGTAATAATTTGTGGTAATAGATAAGATGTAATAGCGACTACGCCTTTTCATGCAGTCAAAAAGTTTGAAAGAACTGTTTGCATACCGTGTATCTCATGCTAGCTTTACTCATACAGTACCGCTCAAATGTAAGTTACCACCTCTCGTCTCGTTTCTCGCGAGAAAAATCTCGATTCCTGAGAGACGAGTCTCGTTTCTCGCAAGAAGATTCTCGTTTCTCTCGAGAATCACTGAGGCATTCAGTATGTAATATATTACTCGTAAGAAGCCAGTTCCGACGTAAAAGAGGTCGCTACCAAAGTAATAAAACCGACCGACGAGACGAGAAAAAAAAAAGACATTTCACGGCAATCGTTGGCGAGCTTGAAAATTATTTCGATATATCCAGTTTTATTTGGCACGATTGGATGATTCAAACATTGTCCAAATTTACAGAAAGAGTGTTTTATCGAAGTTCTTACGATGCGCCGTTAACATTCATTCAATTTTTGACAAGGAAAAGTTTTCTCTCGGCGCGCGCTCACAAGACACATTGAGAAAGGTCTTTGAAATTTCACGGCAAGCCGGCGAGCTTTGAAAATTATTCGATATCTCTGGTTCTATTTGGCACAATTGGATGATTCAAACGCTGAAAAAAAATCAAATTTACAGAAAAAGTGATTTATTGAAGTTCTTACGTTGCGCCGGTAACATTCATTTAATTTTTGACAGGGAAAAGCTTGCTCTTGGCACGCGCTGGCAAGACAATTGAGAAAGCTCTTTGAAATTTCACGGCATGCCGGCGAGCTTCGAAAAGTATTGGATATCTCTGGTTCTATTTGGCACAATTGTATGATTTAAACACTGAAATAGTCCATATTTAGAGAAAGAGTGTTTTATCGAAGTTCTTACGATGTGCCGTTAACATTCATTTAATTTTTGACAGGGTAGAGTTTTCTTTCGGCACGCGCCGGGAACACAAAAAAGATCTTTGAAATTTCACGGCATGCCGGCGAGCTATTTCGATATTCCTGGTTCTATTTTACATATGCGGATGATTCATTCGCTGAAATAGTCCAAATTTGCAGAAAGAAAATTTTATCGAAGTTCATACGATCTGTCGAAACGTTTTTGTGTTCAAAAGCGTTGCAGTTTTACTTTGCGAATAAAAAGTTATATTAACTTAGATAATGTGTTCGAAGCGTGGCTTCGCATGTGAATGCGAGAACTAAATGCAAAGTCGATTGAGGCTTCGTGTTCAAAAGCGTTGTGGCTTCAATTTGTGAATAAAAAGTTATTGTGGATTAAGTGTTCGAAGCGTGGCTTCGCATGCGAATACGCGACCCAAATAATTATTAAGTCAATCGAGGCTTCAAACTATACATGAGCATGGCGGCGCCGATGTAGATATCCAGTGCGAAGTTTCATCTTTAACTCAGACGCACAGACAAAACAAATACCGATCAAGTCGATCAATACATGTAACACAAAAATTGCCCACTGAGTGCTAAAAAACATTGAACTTCAGTCGCACGTCTCCGATGCTTATCACACCAAAAAAATCAACTATACGACACATGTCCGCTCAACGATTTTCTCCACACAAGACAATCCTTCCTGCAAAGAACCATTAATTCAGAGGCGGTACTTCCAGTGCACTCGCGAGATGAGTCTCATTTCTCTCGAGACAGTTCTCGTTTCCTGCGAGACGAATCTCGTTTCTCGCGAGACGAGTCTCGTTTCTCGCGAGACGGTGGTAACTTACATTTGAGCGGTACTGTAGTTAGGAAGCACCGTGCACAATCTTTTGCTTTGCGCTCATACACTATGCATGAGTTAAGTAACCAACACATTTCTATTGGTTAGTTCCTTAGTACGGAGTAAACAACTATTGTGTTTTGTGCACGGTCAAGACCAAAAAAGCGAACAAAAACATACAACAAAGAACTTTGTCGGGTTTCATAACCATTCCCCTCCATTAACTATATTTTAATAATCAATAAAGGTGAGACGTACCTCACGGCGTTTCATGCGAACATCTCTATTCGTTTCTTCTTCCGGTGTCTTTACATTGTGCATGCTCGGTACAGAAATGACACCAATTTCATCTCTTTTCAGTCGCAGCTGATATTTCTGACCACCACAAGACAAACGGCTGAAGTCTGCTGGCGTGAAATGAACAGAACAGATCACCGAATGTTTGGATGCTGTCCAGTTCTTCTGAGTGACATTTACGAAAGCAATCCACTTTCTTGGCTTCTGGTCTTTGATCACCGAAAAATGGTATCTGATGGACAGAGATACCTCTTTTCTCATCTCTCATAGTACTTCACCCATAAACAACGCACTTTTGTACCATTTCTTGGCTCCACACACAGCCACACACATAAAGAAAACAGTGCGAAATCTGTTTCCCGCGAAACTGAATGTCCTGAAATGACGTCACAATCCTTCCCAGTCTCCTGTTTTCGGTTTTGCGGTTTTGTACCCCACCGGAAGTGAAATTTCACGTTTTTGGTCCATCAAAACATGGGGAAGAAAAATCGCTATCGAATAATTATTTATTCCATACTTATCAGTACATTGCGGACATTTTATCGCGCAAAGGAAAAAAAATCTGTCATATACACTTTAAGGTTAGGGCAAATCAATATTTGGCCTTTTAGAACAGCTATGGACAAAACTATGCCAGAGGATTTTAAGAAAAAATATTCATCGAGCAGAGTTATTATTGACTGCACGGAAGTTAGGTGCCAGATGCCAAGTAGTCTACAACTAAATGGTGAATTGTTCAGTAATTACAAACACCATACAACCCTTAAAAGTCTAATTGGAATCAGTCCCGGAGGTGCCATGACCTTTATAAGTCAACTCTACACACGAAGCATTTCAGATTGGGAGATAGTTGCGAGAAGTGGTTTCTTTGATTTGCCTTTTGAAGACAATGACTCAGTCATGGCAGACAAAGGGTTTACCATTCAAGATCTGTTACCACTGGGAGTTTCCTTGAACATTCCCCCTTTTCTAGGAAGTTCTAGCCAAATGCCGTCTGAGGATGTTGTGAAGACTCAAGAAATTGCCAGCTTGCACATACATGTAGAATGTGCAATTAACAAGATAAAAAATTTCCACATTTGGGATGGGGTTATACCCCTCCACCAGCTTGGCCTTGTAAACCAAATGTGGTCTGTGTGTGCAATATTATGCAATGCACAACCCAACATTATTTCCATTCAGCTGCAAGCTTAGCCAAAAAAAATCGTGTGTTGGTCATCCTCTCAATAAATTGAAGCTACAGGTACGATGTTCACTGGTACTACCTTGAAACAACCTAACATAAACCTTGAAGTATCAATGTGAACGGGATTGTGAGCAGACCAATTCTCCTTTATGGTCTCCATATTCATCCCATATACATATAAAGCTGGTGGGATGAATTTGTTATTTTTGTAATTTTGTTCTAAAATATTAATAGAGAACCATAAATTAAGGGTGGCCTGCAAAGGAGGATTTGTGTTGTTGAATCAGGCCAATAAATACATTGTCAAAACTGCCAAGACAGAAAAATGAATAGCCTGTTCCAGGTATTCAGATAGTGGGAAACAGAGCAAAATTAAGTGAATGTCAAAAAGCAAAAAATAAAATAATTGCTAGCCAAAAAAATAATTGGCACCTGCTTTCACCTGCACCTTTCCCTACAATCTGAATGCCTGGAGCAAGATACATAAAGCTATTTGTAAGCAATATAATTACAAACAATATCAGCTTCAGGCCATAGGGTATAATAAAATGGGAAATGCGTCAAAATACAGTTTTTCATGCACCAGTAGTTGAAACAAGTTAAAAACAATGCATTTTAACACCAGGTGCACAATTGGAACATGCAACATTTTGAAGAAATGTTCATAAACTGTATAGTAGTGGAGGAGATTGTGAATTACAAGGAGAGAATATAGGAGACCAAAAATCCATGTAATCACATTGTTTCGGTGGTTTCGTTTCGGTCGTTTGGTTTCGTTGTTTCGGGTTTTAGTACATGCCCCGTTCAATGCGTTGCGAAATTTCGTGAACTGCCTGCGAATTATCGTTTTTGCTCACGAATTTTCTTTAGCTTAACGAAACTTCGAAGAAAAATCGTCCTTTGTTTAAGCGAATTATCGCTCGATACGCCGTGAAATTTCACTCGAACTTTCGTGCGAACTTTCGTCGAAAAGTCGCGGGAACAAAGAACGAAATTCGCGCATTTCGCTTGCATTACTTTTGCACAATACTGTAATCACCTTCAGCTGAATTTTGAAAATGTGCTGCTGCAAATTTTAAAAAATGTTCAAAGTAATAGTGAAGAAGTTTTGTCTTGACGTTCTGCCAATAGGTTGCATCAAATGGTATTCTCTCAATGTAAATCCCTTTCCAGTGTACACAATAAAATCACACCACTTGGCTCCAGTAACCCCAATTGTCCTTGAACTTGGGCATAATATGGATGGTCCCTCTTTAGTTTACACTCTGTATCACTGACTTTTTCCATGAAAAAGGTGGGCTCAGAGCAGGCCTCCAGGGGTGTCTCATGGAATTTTGTGTGAGGGCATTTCACCTCGGCTAGCCCAAAGCAAAGTGAACATCCAAAGTCAACAACTTTGGCATCTGGCGATGCACCAAGAACAGGACAACTTTTTGAAACCACAAATCCACTTCTGAGAACTGCAACAGGAGTTTTTCTGTTGAACATAAACTTTTCATATTGCTGAAGGGCAATAGGTTCATACTTTAAGCCATGTGTTACATACTTTGGTGATTTCTTTGTCGCCTTGAGATAAGCTGGTACTTGGAAGCTGTGAAGCGGTAGGTGCGTTGTGTCTTCCATTCATCACATCGTGCTTGTTCCCTGGCAGCACTTTCAATTGAATGTATTCTGTCCTCAGCAACTGTCAAATGCTTGATTAAGGCCTCTTCAGTGTCACTCAGCTCTCTTGGTACAACCATGTTATTATCATTACTCAAAGGAAATCTCGGATAATGATTAAGTTCTTGGGCATTTACTGAAGCATTGTTTCTTGGCACTGAGGTCAAATTGGCCACAGCAGAAAAGTTTGACTCAGTGAATGATGTCTGATAGCTCAAAGTGGAGCCAACAGGGCACTTCCCAAATTTAGAACTTGTCAGCTCAGTGCTTGAAGTTCCTTCACTCATTTGAGCAAAACCCATGTTAGGGTCAATTGTGGAGAGTTCAGATTTGAAAGTATTTTCACATACAGGATCGTAGTTAGGCTGTCTGCGTGCTTCATACAGCAGGCACTTCACACCTGCACCACCTAGTGGGCTGCTTGACTCATCCAGTTTAGTCTTTTTCACAAACAACCTCCATGACTGGTTGCGGGAAAATGTTTTCTCCACCACCATTCTTGTGCCACTTTTGCAGCTGGGATGTACATGCCAACTCTGGATTTTCATCTTTCTCTTCACATAAGTCTTTTGTGGATTTTGCCTCAAACAGAGTAAATTTGCAGATCTTTAGCATTAAGGCTGAAATATGGTTACAGAAACCAACCTTGCCAGCCACACAAGTACAGTTGCTGTCCAAAACATTGCCTTTGACAATACACAAGGCAAGTTTCAGTGAGTGAGGAGGATCATTTTTCCTAAAGCTATGACAACATTTAGTTTTGAAATTAAAAAAAATGCTGGTCACTGGCTGCCATTATTTCGTGAAGGTACTCGTCTTCAAGAAATGTTTTTGCTTTCCGCAGTGAAGTGGGAACAGAATGATGGTCTTTATTTGCTATGTACTTGCCAGATCTTGTGATGTGCTCATTCATTTCTGCTTTAGTGAACATTGGCATTTTGGTCAGAGAAGTACTCCATCCATTGTCAGGATATTTAACAGGACTGATATCTGTGAGACAATAAGAAACAATTTTTGAATTTAAGCGCCAGCATAGATTACTTACAAACATTGCAAGGCAGATTGCAGTAAAATGTATAGAGAATAATCACGCACCTTGTGATGGTTCTATGTTTGATGCCGACTGTGTACTACTTGGTTGCTGCTTTCTTTTTTTATACAGCCCGTTGGGATCAGGGTCAACAATACTCTTATCTCTACCAGACCGGATGTACTCCTCCACCCTGAGAAAGGAATAAAAATGCACCTCAAAACGGCGAAGACAACGACTTGCAAGTGAGTAAGGCAAAAGAAACAAAGTGACTTCTCACCTCTTTACAAGTTCTGCTTTCGTTTTAAGGCCTTTTGCTGGGTCACCCCTACACTTCAGCTCTTCGTTTTTCAATTCAGAGGGTTTTCGGCCGCAAAGTGAAGCGCCAGGAATATCATTTTCTTCTAGAAGCGACGCACCTAACATTGCTAATGCGGCCATCTTTGTTTTGTTGTGGCCTCACTGGCCTCACTCTGATCTTGTAGTTACCATTCTTCCCGAGCTGTCCGCCATTATAAAAGTCATGTATGCCTCACGTTGTTGTAATTGTGTTTCCCTCATGAATACTGTAAGTGCTATTTAAAAAAAAACTTCATCATGGTAACACAACCGAAATACACTAGAATACGACAAAGAGAAATTGAATAATTTTTTGCACTTTTCATTAACTGGCTGTTTTTACATGATCTAAACAAGCGTTCAGAAAGAAGGCATGCACGACTTAGCGCACTTATGATAACTGAAGCTATAATTTACACTATTTTAAAGCCTTACATGACAATCTTTTAGCTACTGGCTATCTGGCTTCCAAAAACAAACATAAACTAGGAACAGTTATCAAGGGTAACTAAACTAGATGTTTAGACAACTTCAAAACAGATGGACTCATTTGCACAAAAATGAAAGTGCGAAATTAAGTTTACATCTAGATGAAGTTTGATCTAAAAATATTCCCAGTCAGTACTTATCGTGGGTTTAGATTGGGTCCACGCTTTAATATGGATACTAGTATGATAGCTAACCTCAAGTCTTTCACATGATGAGCGTTTAACTGGGTAATGAAGTTCTTTGTTTCCGTGGCAGTCAGGTGCTTGGGCTTGGGCTTGGGCTGATAAAGCAGCATTCGGTGAACTGCTCCGTCTCTCCTTTCTTTAAGTTGTGAGTATATAGGGTAAAATTATTCTGGCTGGCTATAACCAACGATTGATACTCCATGATTCTGAATAACCTACAAGTACCAGTATTTGACATTCTGTTAGTGCTTTTAAATTCATATCCAAATATTCTAACAATGTATTCATAAACTGACTGAATGTTATCTGCTCTAGTTATCATAAATTGCCCGCTAATTCGGTTCGCGAGCTGTTGATTCGAAAAGCTTTTTCATATTATTTCCACCTTTTGAACCCATGAATCATTGTTACATATAACTTTTGCTTTCAATATTAACATGGTAGATTTTTTCAGTGGAAGTAATTTTTGGAGTTCTAAATAGTTAGATTCCATTTAGCTGAGAACATGGCCTCGAACGCTATACCTTGAATCAAAAATACAACATGCGGGGATGGTGTGGTAGAGGCCAAGGAAACGATGGTGGAAGTTTTGCCATTGGTGTTTCAATGTGATGACCTGAAGAAAATTTTCAAAGTTTCTAATGACTAATTTGATGTCACTTTACATTTTTTCAGTTGACTTTTTTTTTTATCTGGGCTCTTTATCTTCGCTTCCTAAATTGGCTTGAGAAATGCATGGAAAGGGGTTTATACAGAACTGAATTTCTGAAATATGACCATAAACGTAGTCATTTGTATACCTGTCGCGCAGATTTGTCTCCTTTGGTGTTCACCCAAGTTGCACCGTCATATAGTTGAATCAACCTCTCCACATCAGGAGACACTGATGCCGGGCATTTCACTTTTATTGCATTTTATTGCTCTAGTAATGCACCAGCAATAAACTTGCGAGGGAGCGCCACTGATCTTATGTTCCTACTGATCCTGTGTTTCTACCAATCCTATGTTCATACTGATCCTGTGATACTACTGATCTTATGTTCCTACTGATCCTATGTTCCTACTATACTTATATTCCTCCTGATCCTATGTTCCCACTGATCCTGTGATCCTACTGATCTTGTGTTCCTACTGATCCTATGTTCCTACTATACTTATATTCCTCCTGATCCTGTGTTTCTACTGATCCTACAGTACCGCTCAGAATTAACCCAACAGGGAACGCGTTCGAGAATGTGATCAGAACGAAACTAGAACAAATAATGAAGCAGCAACAGAACGGATACGGAATGGGTTTGGAACGGGGACAGGACGGGTGTGGTGAATGGAATGGGTTCGCGAGAACGCGTTCCAGAGAATGCACTTTACAGAACTTTCCATCTAAAGGAGATTTACTGTATGTAAAGTCGGCATTTGTACGCATTACGCGTGTGTTCGCTTGACATCCTGCCCGGTGACCTTGAAATAAAACACGACCTTGGCAAAATGACGTTTTGCTATTTGTTTTAAACATACATATTGTTGCAGAATTGGAAAAAAAAACTTTTATCACTGCAATAACTTAACTGTTTTTAATCAAATATCTCTACAGCAAAAACCTCCCGAGTATGTGGGGATAAAATTCCTTAATGAACCCAAAACTGCAATCGTTGAGAAGAAACTGTTGTTAAAGCCAGAACTGATATCAGAAATAACAATGAACTCAGAGGTTGTTCTTCGTTTTAACAACAAAGTGGAAAGAGGAACAGTTGTCTGTTTAAGTGGTAAGTAAAGATTCACTTCAACAAGCTCTACTCAAGCGGCTTTGCTTACATGCACTCTCAACGAGAAATTAATAGCTTAAGGTATCATGGTAGGTGGATTTTGACGAAAAATAGATTTTTTTTTTTTGCTGTTCAAATTGAGAAGACTGAAATGAATATTTTGAAAAAAGAATGGGAAAAAAAGCTTTTTTACTTTTTAAGATAAAGAGAAAAACTATTTTTGAATCTCATTAACCCCTGATGGTGCATTGACAAGTTCCTGTCATCTCTAATTAAAATTTACCGTCGGTTGTCACCTGTAATGCGAATGCGGTGTGATGGTTCAATTGAACGAAAGAGATGTGCACGCGAACCGTTCTTGATCTGGTTGTTTTTATCGCTAGTTGGCTTTCGTTCTTGACAAGCTTAGCTTTTGAAGTTCTTAATGTGGGGACAAAAACGCAAGAAAACGTCTTGTCCGTTTGCGTCTTCAAAGAAGCCGAAGAAGCGAAAATCTGGAATCGAGGAATTTTGTGTGGAACAAGCAAGATCTTTGGCTCTGAGCGACCGTGGGTCGAACTACAGCCAAGACGAATGGTTATTGGAGGACACTAGTCCCGCCAATAAAGCCGTAGAGCAACCTGCAACAAGTGCTAGTCGCACGAAAATATTGCTAGAGAACGAACTCGCTGGTTTTCGTGCCAGAATTGAAGACGTCTGTTCAATTCAAGTTGTCATAAGCCATTGTTGTTGTAAACTGACCCGTGCCGACATCTGTCAATGCGTCATTTAATCTTCTTACATGCTGGGATTTTTAACACCTAATCACAGAAATCTCATAAAACGTTTTTCGTCTTTTTCTCGATAACTTAAAACTGCATATAAGGGTGAACATTTTTAGTTCGTGTACGCGCGTCTTCCGACGGAATTAGCTGAAAATCGGCAGGCATGTTCAAGGATACTTTGTTCGAAAAACCGTGTCGGGCTTTGTCTAATTTCGCTTCCATTTCCGAGTTATGGCCTCTTTTGTACAAAGGAACGTCTGCATGGACAATATCAAACTTTAGGAGGTTGTAAAAAAAAAAACAAACAAACCGCATCTGGAAAATCGCAGACACAGTTTTTGAGGGTGATGTGTGAGAAAACATTTCTGATATTAATCGCGCTGATCTGATAATTCACGCGCGGAAATGAACCACTTTAAGCGAAGCCGTGTTTCTGGGCATTTCTTTTAATATCACTGCAACACTGACTTTTAAGAAAATTTCAAAGATATGATTGTATTGTATAACTATTAAGCTTTCAGAAAATGTATGGGTTGATGAGGTTTTCTTTCAAAGCGTCAACGTAAGGGCGTGATTTCCAAACACTGTCAATCCACCTACCATGATACCTTAAGGTTTTCCTTTCTTTTCAACGGCCTTTTTTTCCAGGTGGGACGTAGCAACTCAGTTTTTAACGGCAGTACTCCATGATGATAGTTTTTAAAATGTTAAAAAGATTTTCGTTTGATTTCTCTTGAATGGCTTTTCGTATAAAACCACTTTTTCGTATTCAGGCAAGATGTAGGCGTAGGTACCCAGTTTTAGCAGAAGCTGGTCAATGAAAATAGCTTTCAAAATGTAAGACGTTTGCATATCATTTCTCTTCAACGTCTTAATGATGCGTCTTAGGTAAAGGCGTAGCAGTTTTACACTGTAACAGCCGATAAGATCTCAGTACCCACGCATAGCAGTTTCCAAGATTTGAGAATGTGTTGGGTTTCGGTTCTCCTTAATAACTGTTATTTTAGAATTATTACAACTTGATCCTTATGTCTTTTATCGAAATTGCAAAAGATCTCTAAAGATCTTTCATGAGCTCGTTTTGAATTGTTCATCATGAATTGTTCACATTATTGTTCATTTCACCACTGTTATCTCTGTCTCCAGAAATTGGCTGCACCGACTTCTGATCTGTTTTTGTTCCATGAAGTTATTTAGACGAAAAAATACCACACCTACCTTATGAGTGAGAATAATCACACCCAGCACTTCTACTTGGCAGTATTTTTTTTCCAGAAACAGGGAACAAGGTACATCAGATGCGAACGTCAAAGAACTCGAGTTTCGGACAATCTCATATGCACGTGCATGAAGAAATTTACTGAAACGTTAAGCTTATAGAGGAGAGGCGAGAAACACATGATAAAAACGATTGTGAAAACCAACCTTTATTCCAGTTGAAATTCTCTTCAAATTAAAAGCTTGATCTTCTCAAATACAATTTGATTCATCTCCATTCTGCTTCTTTCATAGATAGCACTAATTCCCGCCGAGTGAACATCATTCTGTTCATAAGATTGCATTTCAGCATCTTTATCTTCTACTTATCTGTTCTGTATATTATTCAGTGTGGAACTGTAGATTTTTGATAGAGTTCTTTCCACATCAAGAACTCATACTCAGCGCTGTGCTTAGTTGCTTCAAGCTTTTGTTCTCTTCGGTGGCGTCACCTTTTCGCGCGGCATTATTGTCAACAAAAATGTGCCAATCAGCACGCAAGAATTTACACAGTGTCTAAAATAGTCGAGCGCGAGGAGAGAGTGATAGGAAAAATATAGATAACTTTTCTCTTCTTTTCACGCCGCGTTTCACGCTAGGCTGATTAAATGCCTGTTACAGAGGCTAGTCTAAAAGCTGCATTTAAACTGTTCATCATGCAGTAGAATACCTGAATTACCAGTGCTTGTCATTTTCTTTTAGACAAAATTACTGAATCCGCAATTTTGATAGATGGCATGTCTATTTATTTATAGGAGTGTTAAGGCTATATGAGTTACCTATGGAGGTGTTAGTTAGGATCTTCAAATTAGTACCCTTGCCAGAACTGATAAGAGGGATTTCGCCACTTTGCAAAAGATTAAGAGATGTCTGCCAGTTGCCGTCTTTGCAGAGGCAGTTTAATCTCCACGTTGTTTACAACAAATCACGTTTTGACCACGTCTTTGAACATGCAGGGTGTTTCCGTGGTTTGTATTTTAATTGTGACACGCGACACCTGACAATGGAGGTCACCACCAACTACATAGAAGACGCCTTAAGCCAATGTACTCAGCTGTTGGATCTGGACACCAGCTACAACCTGTCAATCAAGAACTTCAGTTTTATATTACAAATACCAAAGTTAGAGATTTTGAATATGGAGTATTGCTGTAACTTTGACCCTGATACAGCAGTAGTGGCTCTCAAACAATTGCAAAATCCCAAAAAAGTTATCTTGAGCTTGTGTGAACAGTTTAGTGAAGACCAGCTGTGCAAAATACTACTCAATAGCGGTTCCTTTGAGTACATTAATGTGGAGAAGTGTTCACCCCTTTCAAAAAAGTCAGTACGGGCTATCATCACCACAAATCCTAACATTCAGACTTTTATGTTTTCACCTTCTTGGGGTCCACCTCCTCGATGGGTGAAGTTGATTTCTCAGTATTCACAAGTAACATTTCCTACTGACCTAGAACTTATGTTTGATAGATGCATGTACCCCAGCTGGTTACTTCCTGAAGAACAATTCTAGTAATCTATTAGATTTTGAGAAATGAATGAGTATACTATGTGAACTCTTCTGCGAAAATGACTTGATAAAATCTTAGTAAGACCAGCTAACATAATACAAGATACAAGTGTGAAATGTTATTGCTTGCTTACCATATCCATGGTTGTCAACTTTAAAGGTTGACCTTTTTGGCCGACTCTGAGGCTCTTTAATGACCTTTCCTGTAAATTTCTTGGAGATTTTAGACAAAACTATTGTGTCATTTCATGGTTATTTAAATTTAATTGAATTACTAATTACATACAAATGAACTTTGCTCAGAACAAATGCAAAAACATATCAAGTCATGGTCCTATCTCTTTCCAACTTAGGAGATCGACTGAGTGCCCTACATAAGCTGGCTGCATGGGAAGAAAAGAACATTGCCCGATTGCAAACTAAAATAAAAAATGTGAAACGAAAACAAAGACAAATGTGCCACACAAGATCATGATAAGGTATTGAAACACAACTAACAGTGACAGTAGTAGAAACAGATAAGATCTTTGGAAAATTTAAAGTTGAATCATCTGGAAGGCAGAAAATTAGAAAATTTCAAGTTCATGATATAAGCTCTCATACCTCATAGCTACAACCAATATGAAATCTGAAAGGACCACTGACAGCAATTCATGTGGTGATAAATGCACATCAATAATATTCATTTCCATGTGCTTACCAATAGTAACTGGTATTATAACACTCTTGATGGAAATGAAGTCGTTCTGTTCAGTTGTTTAATCTAACTTTATATACAAGTAAATACAAAATTTTGTATTTCATTGTAGAAAGCTAAAATTCTCGATGAAGGAGCTTCCTGCTCGGCCGCTGTAGGAGAGTGCAACAAATATACTGACTACAGCCACTTAACAAAAGAAGAGAACCTTTATGTTAAAAAACAGCTACAGCTTTTCTGAAAACAGAGAGAAAAGAGCACAGACACTACTGTACGCAGTACAACCATTCCACCCATCAACACTTCACAGCCAAATACATTTCACCAGTGGCTACAGACACTGCATTCAACATTCCACCCATTAATAGTACCCTGCCATCAACAAACACATTCACCACACCATCCACTGACACAGCATTCAACATTCCACTCATTAACACTGCACTGACATCAACAAACTCATTTATCACATCATCCACTAACACTGCAGCACTGGCTGCAGACAGTGCATTCAACATTCCACTCATTAACACCACACTGCCATCTACAAGCACATCCACTGCATCACCCAGAGACACAAGCACTTTACCACCTTCATTTAATCTATCAATGTACGACACAGAAATATCTAGTGTCCACTCACAACCAGAGGTGTGGGAACCTACTTTGACAGAGACATTAACATTACAGAGACTATTTGACAAAGTCCAGGATGTGGAAAACAAAGCAAGACTAATAATTGACTACCTGGGTATTGAAAAGAAAACCAAATGAAACTATCATACGGTTACAGTAACTGAGCCTGCAAACAACCAACTTCATGCAGCTAAAACAACTGTCACAAATTGTGGCTCTTCCTACAAAATACCACCTGCTGTGAAGCAAAGGGCAGTATGTGTAAGCACCAGCAAGGACAACCTAGCCAAAAATTTGTTGCTGGAAATATTCTCCCCAGAGGAGAGAAGAGAAGAGCAAGAAATTGCTCAGGGCGTTCTAACTGTAAAGGGAAAGTGTCCCAACTCCTTGACCAAAGTAAGCTCATGGCAATAAAAGAATTGTTTTTGAACAATACCCAGATGTCCCTGTAAAACTTCAAGAACGAGTCTGGAAGGAGGAGTGTGTCAAGGCAATACATGCCTTTTGGAGAAAAGAAAGGTGGTTATCCACTCAAAAAGAAAACAAACATTTTGAGGCAGAGTAAAATGTAAGAATATTGTAGCCTGAATTTCAATCTCGTCCTCTGGTCAGTTACTCCCAAGAAAGCACTTGAATCAAACATCAACAGATGCTTTCAAGTTGCATTGCCAGACATTTCCTGTCAATCAGAATGTGACAAATTCCAGTAGCAGACACCCTACTGCTTTCCAAATTGGTTCTGCACCCATAGATAAATTAAAGGGCATAAATTTCATTGAAGTAAATACCAGATATAGTTCATTGTATTCTACACAACAGTGTGATTCAGTGAATTTCAACCAAGGTTTGGGTAGTAAATTAATGGTCACCAGACCCGAGTTATTGTTACCAAAGAGATGGCTGAAATTCAGGTAGGGTACTTAACATTGATATCTTCAGAAGTTTTACGTAAAAAGGTATTTGTAATAGTTGTATAGTAATACTTTGATTGTCAGCCCCCAAGTTGACTTTTTGGCTTCAGTATATTACAAAAGAATTAAAGTTATTAAAATAGCAATTGTACATTTCTAACATGTGAGAATTTTACTTATTAAAAAACTATTAAACTTAGTAAAGTAGCAATATTGTACATTTTTAACATCTAACAATTTTACTTATTTAAAAGGTTTTAAATTTATTTAAGTAGCAACTTTACATTTTTAATATGTGAGATTGACTGTGGCTTAAAGAATTAACACCAGTCTTTTTATAGCATATGTACAGCCTTTCTTTTGAAAGAAATTAGCTTTAGTATACATTGATGTACTTAACTTGTAAATTTGTAAACTTGTGACAGTTCCAGCTTATGACTATGGGAAAAATAAACCCTTACTAAAAAAATGTTGGAAACAACCTGTCTGATATTGTGTTATTGTGCAGTGCTACATGTAAATAAAGGCATAAATCCTCAATTGACAATACTGCTAATTAATTTTTCTTTACTTTGGCCAAAACAAAAATTCTCAAGATCTTAATTGGCTTTCCCCTTTGGCAACATATTGGACATAAAAATAATTCCAATTATTTTAATATCATTGGAACAGTCTCAACAATCCTGTTGTTGGGATCACAAACAAAATCAACAAATTTGACTATGCCAAACATATTTTGATTGAAATGCTTGGCATTGTTGCTACATGTACACATGTATCTTTCTTTTGCGACATGCTTGAGACCTCAGGCATAGTTTTTCCCAAAGTGAACTGATATAGTCCGGCAAATAACATTTATTTTTTTTCGTTGAAAAACTGGTTTATAGGCGAACCAATGTTTTCAAACTTCTTGCCTTACCACAGTAAAAATTGATCCTTGAAACTTCATGGCGACTTTTAACAGGCACTATAAGGTCAGAAGCCTGAACTACATTAGAGGTAAGTTAATCTTGCAGAGTTTTTAATGTTTGCTAGTATTATGCAGCTGAAGACCGACTCTGGTGTAAAACATTCGCCCCAACACAAAGGCATAAATTGAATGATAAGAGAAAACTTGTCTATTCTTGTATTAAACTTTAAAAAAACTTCAATAAGAATTCAAAAGAGTGTTAAATGCAAAGCAAACAAACCAATTGCATGCAGTAAAATATGGTAAAGTTTCGTATAACTACGGTTATCGCTGCTACAACAACAACAACTGCAAAGTTTTGGACAACACCATAGAGACAGAATGTACAACAAAATACAAGTATGTGCTTTCGTGTTCCATTAAAACGTGAACAGACCTCAACTGTACAAGAGAAAATGAAATGTGACAACATGAAAAGGAGTTCACAGCACCGAACTTGCAATAATATATATTCTGGTAACTAAGCTTCAACTTTGAAATTTAATTCAGATTTGTACTCAGTTAATTGTCTGTACTTGCCGTTTTCAGAAACTGCAATGATTTTAACCCTCCTGCTTGGATCTTCATCCATTTAAAACAACCGCTCACAGTTAAAAAAAAACACCATTTACACCATTTTTGCACTTTCATCTGTATGAAAATTCTCACTTGCTTCCAAGTTTGATTCAAAGATAGCAGTGGTCCGTTCTCAGGGTCTGGAGGGGAAGATCCAGACCGCTGCTGTGCAGTCCATCAGCCAAGCAGATTCAAGGATTAAGGATTTTGGACTGCTGAATTGCTTCAGAAAAAATAACATGTATTAACCCACAACAGCAACAGACCAGTAATAATTTTTATGTGGATCAATACCAACTGTAATCTTTTTTTTTTTAGTATCCTGATGCTGCTCCTTTCCGGACAATGGCAACTGGTACAACTTTATCGAGATGCCTGATATATCTGGAGCACATCTCAGGGGTTACTATGGACCAAAATGCTTTAATTCCCTGAATTAGCTCCTCCTTTGCCTTGGGCTTGACAAATTTCCTCAAAAACCACTTCAGTGTATGCCAAAGGTTCTCGATAGGGTTGAGATCCTAACCAAAGAAAAGAAAGTGCCTAACATAAGAATTTTTTAATTTGCACTAGTGTTGTCAAAAAAAACTGAACTATAAAAGTACATTTTTATTTACTCCACTGAAAGATGACTGCGTATTTTTACACTTTAGTTTATGTCAGTCAGGTTGTCGTACATGAGCCATGAGCCAATCTCACAATGCGGCCACTGGAGGTACACTTTGCTTGTGTCGACAGAGGGCTGCTTTCATTGGCAACAGGCAGGGCAGATTCAGCATTACCAACAGGAACCATGGGTGTGACAGAGACAGGCGGTATCACCGCTTCATCTTGGGGTGGTCCCGTACTCACTACTGGGGGCTCATTTGTCAGCAGCAAATGTCGACGATTGCGACGGTATGCAGTGCCATCAGGTGTTGAGACTATGTAGGATCTAGTAGCTGTATGCTGTGCAGTAACAGTTGCTGGCTCCCAGGTCTTTCCCATTCGTACACGCACTGTTGCATGTGGCTTGATTTCAGGTAACCACTTTACATTGCAATTATACTACATCTTCTGTTTATCCCTACGCTCTTTGAGCTTGTCATAGGCATTGTGAACCACTTGAGGCTTCAAGAGGGATACAGTAGAAGGCAACTTGGACTTCAACATGCGACTCATCAGCAATTGTGCAGGTGACTCCTTTAGTCCTGAGACTGGAGTGTTCCTGTACTCCAGGAGAGTTATGTACGGGTCATTTCCATCTTCAAATGCTTTCCTAAGCAGCGTCTTGATGGTTTTTATCGCTTTTTCACTCATCCCATTTGACTGTGGGTATCTGGGACTGGAGGTGGTGACTTCAAATCTCCAATCTTTTGCAAACTGGTAGAATTCCTTGCTCGAAAAGGGCATGTTATCAGCAACAACTTCATCTGGAATTCCATGCCGGGCATACGCAGATTTCATACCAGTTATAACAGAACCAGCTGTCTTGTCTCTTAGGAGACAACGTTCAGGGTACTTTGAATAATAATCAACAACAAGTAAATACGACTTAGAGTTCAGTTCAAATATGTCTGCACCTAGCCTCTGCCATGGCCTCTGAGGGACTTCATGGGGTAATAAGGGCTCCCTCTGATTCTCTCCTTGGTACTTAAGACATACAGAGCACTTGGAGATCATTCTTTTAATTGCAGTAGACATACCGGGCCAATAAACGACAGCTCTAGCCCTTGACTTGCATTTCTCCATTCCAAGGTGACTCTCATGTATGCCGTTTAGAACATCCTGTCTCATCTCTTGCGGGATTATGAGCTTCTCACCAAGGAATAACAGACCTTCAGCTTCATGAATTTCAGCTCGCAAATTCCAGTAGTAGGCAACAGATGCAGGTAATTTGCTTTTATGGGATGGCCAACCATTCTTTACAACTTTAGTTAACATCTGAACGATTTCATCTTGAGTCGTTGCTGCTTTCATCTGAGCTAGCTTCTCTTAAGTCATAGGAAGATGTTCGACGAGGCTGTGAATGATTACTTCCATGTCATCACTTAACGCGCTGGGGCCAAACCACCCCTCTACGGGATGATGAAAGCGTGGCAATTTTTTTCAAATATGGCGGCCAAAATTGCGCGTAGGGTAGTCTGGGTAGATCTTTTTTCACTCTCGGTTCGAAATGGCTGTAAAAAAGCTCTTCGTTTGGGGACTGGGTAAAAGCAAGGAAAATTTGGCGGCATTTTACAAGTTGTTGAAGGTCTCAGCTTCACGTTGATGTGCAGCATGATAGGTTTTTTTTTCAGTTTTGTCTGCCAAATTTATTATGTTAACAGCCGAAAATGGCGATTTTGGTACTGTCACTGAGAGTCCAAGGTAGGTTTTCTGTGCTATATTTCTGGTTGTTTATGGTTTTAGGTTAAAAACTAAAATGATACGATTTTAGCGCCATGACGTTTCTTCTGAAAAGTGTAGCGGGAAGCAGGCAAAAACGCAAGGCAAAAAAATAATCAATTCTGTTTCATGCGTGTTTTAGTGTGCCTTTAATCAATCAAAGGAAGCGTCGATTCCCAATCGGAGAATACCAAAGAAAAAGGTTACTGTCAACCAGGTGCAGCTCCACCTGGAGCTCAAAGAGGAAAATAACAAGGCAACAGAAACCTTTAAAATTGAGCTAGAAAAACAGAAAGATGAGTTAGAGCTGCTCACCAGGAAAGTGAAAGCCAATGATGAAAGAATATCAAGAAGGAAAAGAAAAGTAAGCTTTTGAGTGATAACAAAATAAGTTTTATTACATTTATAATAATAACAATAAATTGCATTTATTATTACAAAATAATAATATAACAAATTTGATGAGATCATGGGTCTGCAAAATTGCTGTTCCTAAGAGGGATGATTATTCTTGACATTTTAAATTGTTTTTATCATTCAGCTCAGTCAGGACCATGTCTCAGGCTTAGCAAGTCCAGAGCCACCAACAAAAGTTGCAGACAGCAGGGCCAAACCATGCCACGGTAAGACGGCCAACAGTTCCCAGTAAAATACTGTCAAGTAATAGTAAAAAATTAAATCTGTCAAAGGCCCAGTTCCATATAAGCAGGAAGAAAACAGAACATGCTTTGAGAACTATTCATTGTGGAAGTAATCCTTTTACTCCAGAGAAGGAAAATATAAAATCAATAAATGATGGCCTATGGGCAAGTTTGATTAATTCAGCAACATAAGCAGAAATGGCAGAATACATTGAACATTCAAATAAGTGTATGGAATCAATATTACAAAAAACATTAAAAAAGAAGATCAGTGAGTATGAAAAAAGTCAGAAAAATCCAATATGAAGCTTGCGTGTTTTGTATGAAACTGGTCTCATAGGGAAGAGAAAATACACAAGTATCAGAAACAGTTCTGACATCAGCTGTGAGCCAGCTAGGAAGAAGAGGAAAAATAGCAAGACAGAAATCATGCCAGGGTTGACAATTCCAAAAATCCTTCCATACAAAACTCTAATGGCATCTCTGCATGCAATTGATATTGGAAAAGTGCTAGATTTGTCAACACTCGCAGCACAATTGTCTCTTGAACCAGTTCATGGAGTTTATAGGCCACTGGAACCACTTCTTTTGAAGCTGGCAGACCTTTACCTTCAACTCCACTCAAGTGATCCATTGCTGCACTGGTTTAATGAAGAGGAAAATGTGTTCTGGGTAGCAGTTGGGGCAGATGGTGCCCCTTTTGGCTTTTGATCGTTGGGCATGTTTGCCGATCACCAGCACTTTGCGCCACTTTTTCTCACCAGGACGCAGCGGTTCCATGTGGACAGCATCAGAGATTAGAATCTAAGGCAACTCCAGCAATAAACTCTATATCGCTCTCTTCTGATGAGGGTTCTTCGGGCATTTCAGAGATCCCGTGAAGTTTGCTTGATTTGGATTTCTTGCAGACACTTTGAAAGTGGTTTCGACCGCCACATCCGGAGCATTTCTGTCCCCAAGCAGGGCATTTATCTTTCTGTAGCACATGTGAGCCTGCCAGGTGGTTTCTTTGATGCATTCCGATCATTTTTTCCATTTCTTGGGGGGTTTCGGCCCTGTTTTTTGTCTTCGCCGATTTTGTGAATGGCATCCGACCCAGAAATAGCTTTCATTTGAGAGGTCGTGGCTTCACTGCTTCTACATGTATCTATACACTGATTAAGCGTAAGGCCTCTAACTTGCAGGAGCCTCCTTCTTATGGCATTGTTGTTTACACCTAGAACAATGCGGTCTCTGAAAGGGAGAGTCACGCCTGCAATCACAGAAGTTGCATGACTTGGCGAGATTACGAAGAACAGTGACATAAGCATCAATGGATTCCTGTTCTTCTTGGTTGCGACTGTTGAAGACATATTGTTGGTACGTTTCATTAGTCTGGCCCAGTGTATATTCATCAAACTTTTCTGAGACCTTCTGTAAGATTCTATGGTCGGTTTCATTCTCGAATTGAAAACCATTGTAAATTTTCAGCCCTTCCATTCCGATGAAGTGCAGAAAGAATGCAACCCTGTATTCTTCTGTTTGCAAGTTTAGCCCAGAAATTAGAGAATAATTTTCCCATACCTGCTTGTATGATTTCCATGCGTCGGCCAAATTCCCTGAAGTGTTAAGCTTGCCAGGAGGTTTAAGGCCATGAGCTGGGAACGATGAAACCGTGTGCATGATGGGCGCTGCCCCAGTGCCACTGGATATAGAAGGTGATGTGGGAAGTGTGGAAGCAGATGTTGTTGTCATCGTGGTCGGCGCAGCTGTCGTTGTCATTTTCAGATGAAGCTTTTACCACTTGCTGCCACCATGTAACATGTGCTATTTTGTCTACTGTTGGGAGACACACAAACGGCTCTTCAGGAGTCACACCAAAGCTTTTTTGGAAGCTATCGTAATATAGCACGTCTAGTGAATGACACGAGAATCACAACTCATGAACTGAAGAGTCATGCAATCATTTCATTACAATCAAGTGTCACGTGTCTGATGACATATTGTAACAGCATACACAGAGCTTCTCACAAAAGAAATGGAGGAGTTAGAGAAGAAAACCTGTACAACTCCTCGGGGCCACCCTGTCAAGTTCAAATTGAAGTGAATTCCTGCTGATATGAAGTGGGTCTCTACCTTTTCTGGGGAGTTGAACAATACAGCAACATACTTTTCCCCATTTGCTAATGTCAATCAGACTAACAAAGCCACCATTGGGGGTTCCATTGGAGGTACAGATGCCACATGGCAACCATGGAATTACCAAGACAGGTTAAAAACAGTAAAGAAGGTGGAGAAGTTCAAGAATCGCTTACATGATCCTTCTGGCAAACAAAGGAGTAAGGTAACAATTCATCGCTCAAAATAAATCCAGACAGGAGTTTTTACCTCCCCTTGGAAAGTACGTAGATATCATTAAACCTGATCCCCTCCACAACACAAACAATGCATGGCAACAGTGGTTTATGACCATGTTAGCTATGGCCATGCAGTATACCGAAAACAACCAGTTAAAGGCTGCAACAGTGTTATCAGATATGCCAAGTTCTGGTGTTGTTGTGACGTTCCTTCATTGCATTAAAGATGGTCTTAAGTGTGCTTGATTGTTCAAAAACTTTGCACGGTGGTTCTCAGAGAAGTGCAAAAAAGGGATGCCCTTTATGTAGAGATTCACTGGGTTAGAGTCCAAGAACTTCAGTTGGAACTTTGCCCTTCTTGTCCAGGAACGTTTGAGAATCCCCAACCTTCCCAAGTCTTCAGAGCTGAAACTTCATGTAATGGCACTCACTGCTGTGCAATTACGAGAAGCTGCTGCTCTGTACTCCAGAGTAAAGATACAAGAAGAACAGGTGACAACACTGAAAACCTGTTGCCAGCAATATTTCACTCCCCATTGCCTTTTTCTAGCTGAGGTGAACCCTACAGTGTGGACAATAGGGTATGCAATACCCCACCATACTGATCAGTTGTTCAAAGAAAGTGGATATGGCCTTGGGCTGAATTCAATGCAGGGACGGGAAGCCAAGCATATAAAACTGGCACGGTATGTAGAAAATACCTGTAATGTTCACAAACATCTGAGGTGGTGGATAGTGTTCAGGCATGAATACATTTCATTAGTATGGCTTAGGAAATTAGATCCCTTTAGCATAAATTACCGTTGTCAAAAAAAAGAATTGAATGATTCCTACATTCCCAAGAGAGTTGCAACTAAAAATATCTTGTACTGCTTTTGTGGACTACAAAAATCAACCTCTGTTGATGATGCATGCACCGTTTGTTCAAGCAGCATAATGCAGCTGGTGAAGGAAAGTGTGGCTGACGGTAAAGTAAAAGCATCGTTGAAACACAGCTAAGTGTTGATAGATTAGACTACTAACTGAATAAAGGGACAACTGCATTAAACCTACTGTGACCATTAAACTGTATGGTGTGTCTACAGTTAAATAAGTTACTGAAAATGTTCAATAGTTAGTGTTGTGGAACACCAAATTGATTCCAATAGCCATCATAAAAGTGATGGTTTGGGTTTTAAATAGCCATAGAAAACCACTTTGGTGTCCTCAAAGTCATGTAAATTGATCTGGTCGTGAAAGTGTAAACAACATTTGAAATAATTTTTTATTTTTAAAAAATGGGTATTGTTTTAAAAACAATGGAAGTGGTGCATTTTGCCAGCTTGTTGTAATATTAGAAGGGACTGCCCGTCGTTTTACGCAACAAGGCACAAACTTCAATAATCAGCCTGGTCATAATTGCATCTCTAAAATTGAAACCTCCCAGCCAAAAAATGGGAAATAAAAAATCTGATCATGACAGATTCAAACTACAACATGAAGGTGTCATGACTGCCCATGTATCCTACCCCTTTAATATTGGAATTGGCAAGAACACTTTCCTTTAGACATACATTTTTGTATCTTTTTTACACCAGAATTTAACAATTTTGGCCAATTGGACAGTGGGGCAGAAAAGTTACAAGTTAATTAAGGCTTAGTTTTTTTTTGTACAAATGTTTCACCAGAGAACATTAAATGTTTTTTTACCAGGAATCCTGGTTATAGATCTTCTGTTGTCTAAGCGTAGAGTAGTCAACCACAAATAAAACCTTTCTTAACAATGGAACACATGTTGTGGATATTGGAACATAAACTCTCTTTGTATTTGTTTGACAATATTATTAGTCTCCTGTACATCAAAAGCTCAAGACCATGAGAAAAGTGTAATAATCAAGACTGAGTGTGACATTTTAGACCCATAATGATCCCTTTTAGGGGTGGGTTGGCCCGAGTAACTAAAAATGACCTACTCTGAGAAAACCTAACGTTGAAAGTGCAAACTCTGCAATGAAACCCACTGGGAAGGAGAAAGAGATGGATGTCAAAAAACAGCTGGCTCTGCCATGTGGCAAGTCACTGTTATGTTATTTTTAATACAGTTCCCTGAAGTAAGGATGGATGGTCAGGTTATTAGACTGTGCAAAACATAAAAAAGAACTTTTATGCCATTTTCAGGTCTACAGTTACTTAACCATTTCATTATGGATATTGGAACTGAGAAATAATTGCTGGATTCTAAAACAAATGCTCCATGCAGGTTACTGATTTTGGTAGCATATACTAATTGCTTGTGTTGTACCCATCAATTAGTGTTGCGGAATGCCAAATTGATTCCAATGACCATAATAAAGGTTGACTGACAAAACTTCTGTGTTGTGATGATATTTAAATCTCATAGATTTTTCCCTGCAAACAACAGCTCTCTCAACTGCATGAGCACCACCAACACAGTTTCCCAAACACTTCGTAAGGAGGTGATCATGGCTAACAAGAATGCCATCGTGATTCATCTTGTTAAAATTAAATACTGCCTTTCTCCTGTCCGTGATTTCAATGTCAATACAGGCTGGTTTTTCCCTCGATTGATGGCCAAAGTTGTTGGACTTAACAATTTTATGGTAGATCAAATCAAAAACTTCTCGGGGAATGTCAATGGTAAAATCTCCTCTTCATAGTGTCGCTAAAGTTGGTTTTGAGCGCAGTCTTCTAATTATCTTTTCGTGAAGCTTTTTCAGTGTCCTTATGGCCATTCCTTGCATGGGAATCAACTTTTGCAAGTCTCGATTTCGAGCACTAAATGTTGTGAATTGCTCTTCGATGACTCCAACTGCTGCTTCCAACTCAGCAAAAAAGCATGAAATATCCCTCAACGCCATGCCGTTTTCTGTACAAGACATATACTCCTCGCTTTTTCTCCGGAAAAACTGGCTTATTTTATCAGAAGGATTTTCCCGAAAGAGCTCGGCCGCCATATTGGATTCTACCAAAGCCCGCCAAAAAATTCTCCCATGACACAATGCGCGCCTCTGATGATCCATTCAGGGGGTGGTTTGTCCCCACTGTGAATTCTTGCTCCGAGGGTGGTTCATCCAAGTAAGCTCTTTGATAGTGTATCTGCAACATACATGTACTTGCCAGGGACACAGGTGATGTGAACTTTGTACTTCTGAAGTCTGAGAAGCAGCCGTTGGAGCCTTGGAGATACTTTGGTCAGCGGCTTCTTGTTCACAGACACTAAACGCTTATGTATGTTGTGCCGCGTAGCACTATAAACACATACAAGTGGTGGAACAGAGAATTAACTCTGAAGTGTAAATTAAAGTGCTAATAGAAACCCATGAAAAACCCGCTGGGCGTTAGCCCTAGTAAAGGGTATCAGGGAACCACATGAGGCAAAGAAAAAATTCTTATGACCTTATTTACTCAATTTGTCAATGAAATAAAAGGTGAACACAAAAATTAGGAACGACAAAAACATTTTATCAAAATATACACACACGTCCCATTTCTAAATTCCCTTGATGCTTTCAATCTCTAAGTTTAGAACTTTAGCTTATTTTTCCAGCATGCAAATTAAATTTGACACAACGAAAAACAGACGCTTGTTTACAATGATCAGCAGGACATGCGATCTGGATTATTTTTTAAGAGGACAAAATTAGATGACACAATGGTTTTCTTTTAAATATTTCATGACCTATTTCATTCAGTTCATACCTTCAACTCTAAAGGTAGAATTATTTTTGCAGTTATGCAAATTAAATTTGATACACCGAAAATATACTAGATGCTTGCGGTTTGTTTATATTCATTTAATTGATCGGATTATGCGATCTGAATTACTTTTTTAGTTTCACAATACAGTTTCCAACTAAAGCACAATTTTCACACCAGTTTTTAAAGATTCTGGGCGATCTTTTTTTTTTAGGCTTTACTTTGATGTAAAGAGAAGAAAATTAAAACGTTCTAGAAAATACTCCAATGCTTTAACCACGGACAACCTAAGGCACAGATTTGGCACACTTTAGGCACATTTTGTTTGTGCCCTGGCACGCGTAGAAATCTGTAATTCAAGCCATTGCACGCCGTCCGCTATTTTCACGTCTCAAGAATGGCAGTCTGACCTTGAAAACTGGGTTAAACTTTACAGCTGGGCTTATCTAACTAAAAAAATTACCGCAGGAAATAAGCTTAACCCTTTGCAGCCTAAATTAATTTTGGAAATTTAGTAAATATTTGAGGATAAAAATCTAAAAATCCTATAAAATATTCAATTTTTACTCTTTTAGTCCCAAACTTAAACAGTATTATTGACATCTCTTGACAGGTGTCAGATGACATCAAATTCAATAATCAGTGTCACAGATGTAAACAAGGATGCAATGTTTATGGCAGTCAAATGCTCAATCTGAAAGCTAAAATTATGTTTTGTACATTAAAACCAAGAGCTATGTCCAATGAGTATAGCAAAAAGAATTTCAATGTTTTCTGTCGCTATTTGCCACTGCAATTGCTACTTTTGTCATGTGACATGGCATGTCACACAATCCCATCACAACAGAAAATTAACCAATGCTAAAAAGTAATGTTTGATGGACAACTAAACCAGTATGTTATACTCAGTAGACAATTCCTTCTTGCTTTAGGCTATTTCACAAAAAAATTATGGCTGATGGAAAAGTCTAAAGCAAGGTG
>OX419346.1:9505342-9627842 GCA_948470475.1 Galaxea fascicularis
TTGAGTGAACAAAGCGGAATTTAGAGCATCGGAAGAAAACGAAACGGAAATCCGCGAAAAAGAACATGAATAGACGATGTCTCAATTTCTATTCGGTTTTTTGGACAAACGGAATAGAATTTAGGAAATCAGAACAGAAATTGAGTAAACAAAATGGAATTTAGAGATGCCAACAAAACGAAACAGAACACAAATTGACGATCTCTCAATTTCTATTGTGTTTTTCCGACGAACCAAGTGCAACCTGAGTAAGAGCCAGTTGAACATTATAATGTATTATAATGTATAAACCCCATTTCCCGCTCAAAGAAATTTATTCCACTTCTGACAAGTCTGTTTTTTATGTCTCACGCTGGAACTGAATGTGAATCATCCATTTTCAACATGGCTGCTGGCGGTGAACCGACTTCATTGAGTGAATGTGTGCAAAGTTATGTTGTAGATATTCAAAGACGTTTTGAAAGGGGTAACCATGACGCAGATAGCTTGGATTATATAGTGTTTTGCATTGATTGGATGATTAATCTTCCTGTGAGATATTCTACTATTGAAGAAGTTGATCCGCGAGTAATAGACCTCCTTCATGAGGTCAAGGATTCAATAACTGCAAGTCAGTGTACAAATTCTCAAACAACGGAAACTATATTTACAGACATGCCTGGCAGACCAGTAAGTTTAATATTAATATTCCAAGGAACAGCTAGAATTCCTTGTTGAACAGGGTTTTCGTACTCCTGTCATAGCTGATCTTCTGGGTGTAAGTCATCGAACTGTTGAAAGGCGATTTCAAGAATTCGGTGTGAGCTGTAGAGCAGTGTATAGCTCAATTAGTGATGAACACCTGAACACTGTTATAAACACTATTTTGGCCGAATTTCCGGAAACTGGGTACAAACGAATGACTGGATTGTTGAAAGCAAGAGGATTTGTACTTCAGCAAAACAGAATACGTCAAGCCATGAGAAGAGTGAACCCTGAGGGACTTTGTTCACGCACGCTTACATTACATTGCATAAATAGAAGAAGCTACCAAGTTGCTAGGCCATTGGCAATCTGGCACATTCATGGAAATCACAAACTCATGAGGTACAACTGTAATAATCTGGTTATAATTTAATCAGTAATTTTAATCTGTTAAGTAAATTAAAAATAGTGGAAACAATTATATAAATGACATTGTGGGTGATACCAAGTCCAATATTAGGCTCTTTGCTGACGACACCATTATGTGCGGATCACCTTATTCTTCAACAAGACCTGGACAGACTAACTTCATGGGCCTGTCTTTAGCAGATGGAGTTTAATGTGAAGAAGTGCCACCACATTTCCGTGACCAACAAGCGAGCTATTGTCATGCTACCATATTACATGCTGGTCAGGCCTTGGAACATGTAACCTCCTATGATTATCTGGGTGTTAGATTAACGAGCAAGTTAAATTGGAAAGAACACTGATAGAATTTCCAACAAAGCCAATAGGTCTCTCGGACTGGGTAAGCGGACCTTGAAACCGTGTGATCCTGAAGTCAAGGAAAGAGCCTACAAAGCACTTATTCGACCTTTACTTGAATATGCAAGTGCTGCCTGGAATCCGCACACAAACAGGGACACTGAAACTATCGAAAAAGTCCAGCGGCGGGCTGCTCGTTTTGTTGCGCATGATTACAAGAGATCTACAAACTCACAAGATCTTTTAAATCAACTTGGTTGGGACTCCTTGGAATCCAGATGTCTGCTGGCCCAAGTAACTATTTTCTTCAAAATCAAAAACAATCTCATAGATCTCGAATTATCATCTTCTATCCAACCAGCTCCTAGATCAAGGATCCCACATGCTATGCTCCAGCCCTACCCAAGTGTTTTGGCGTACAGTTATTCTCCGTTTGTATGAACTGTTTGGGTATGGAACAAACTGTCAACTGAAACAATCCAAGCTAGGTCAATCACTTCTTTTAAGTCACTAGCCATGTGGGACATTCAGAACATGAAGACCCCGAACCACCTAAAAAGACTTTGAACTATTTGCTTTCGCTGTTTCTTTTGGCCTTTATATATTCATTGTGGATTATTGTTTTTATTTGAATTCCTTATTTTATATCTCTCAGTGTTAGCGTAGCTATTTGGGAGTATAAGTTCCAAGTTCCAAGTTCCAAATATGCAGGAATCTCATAAGTTGTTTTAACAACCTTGTAGGATCAGACTTGACGCATGTGTGATTGTATAATAAATGTATGGGATTATTTAAGCAATAGACCACAAGTTTCTATGGTTTATAGGCTGATAAACCATGTGGGATGTTGGTAGAACATGAGAAGAATTCGTAAATGCCAAGCCGCAGGTGCAGGGGCGGATCTAGGGGGAAGGTGCAGGTGGTGCGCACCCCCCCTCCCCCCACCTGAGATGATCTTCTTCTTCGTATTTGCTTTTAAAATTTGTTTACATCACCAGTCAGTTATGCCATTCCTTAGTGGTGCACCCCCTCCTCAGAAAAATCCTGGATCTGCCCCTGAGATGAGTGATTTACAGATTCTCCAAGTGGTTTATCATGCCTATAAACCATAAACGTGTGGTCTATTGCTTTTATATAATAATAGCCCTTTTCACAGTTCCTGGCGCCATCTTGGAATAGCAGCCGCGCAAACACTATATCGAGGCTCGCGTTGACCTGGGAAACACAAACATAGGGAAATCACAGCTGTTTTGCTCATACGTTCGTATGTTTTGATTTTATTATCCGTCAAAATGGCCATAAAATACAAAGACAAGGAAATTACAACGCTGGAGGATATACAGAAGCTCACAGTGAAAGAACTGAGGGATATTTTGAAGTGCAATTCCGAAAGAGCCGGCGGAACGAAGGCCGACTTAGTACTGAAAGTATACGCGTTGCTTATGCGGAACGTGGTAAGGCCGGCCGAAAATGTTCAGGAAACTGAAGAAACCAGTGGTAACTTCGAATATAATGAGACCCTGAGACAAATCTCCGCTCTTGGATGGTCTACAGACCTGCGTCAGCTTCCCGAAATGAACTTTATTCAGCTTTACGACTACCTCGTTGTATCCACGCGCAAGTACCGCCATATCGTCCTGAAGGGTACCAATTACAAGAAGCTGAAATCTTATCAATTTTTCTTTGAAGGGAACGTGAAACGATTGGAATGCAAAGTTTACCGAGGCCAGACCTATTTAAAAGCCAGCGTTCTTCCATCAATGAAAAAGAATCCATACAGAGTTATAGTAGAGTTCTCACCTCAGTGTGATATATTACGAGCAGCGTGCACATGTCCGGCCGGACTTGGATTGGAAGGAAAAGGCAAATGCAACCACGTAGGAGGCGTGTTGTTTGCTGTTGAAGATTTCACGAGAAGGGGATTACAGAAACATGCTGAACCTTTATCTTGTACATCACGGCTGTCGGTATGGGTTGTGCCACGCAACCAGAGTGTTGCAGCAAACCCGCTTGACCAGGTCTTGATTAGAAAGATACGATTTGGAAAAAAAAACATTCGTCTTCAACCCAAGATCATAAAATTTGATCCAAGAGCGCCAAACCATCGAAATAAAGAAGGAGAAAGTTTCAAAACATTTTGTGAAAGTCTTCAAAACTGCCTCCCTGCCAGTTCATTTTTTTTTGTTTCATGACATCAAGTCCACCTGTTTAGAGGAGTCTGACCCTGAAGAGACGGAGGGGGAATCAGAGGGTGTACCCTTCACAGACAGCTATGATATAGCTTGTAAGCACTTCAAATCAATGGTGGATGAACATGTCTCCAACTTAACCATCACCCACGAAGAGATCCAGGAAACAGAGAGACAAACACGAGGACAAAACAAAAACAATCTTTGGTATGAAAAGAGAAAAACTCTCTTAACAGCATCAAACTTTGGAAAAGCGGCCAAAACCAAAGTGGAACCCTCAAATAAGGTGAAGTCTATTCTCTATTCAAACTTTACAACAGACGCTCTTCAGTATGGCATCGAAAGCGAACCGAAAGCAGTGAACCTATATATAACGGAAATGAGGAAAAATGGGATTGATGTCAAAGTTGAAGAAGTTGGGCTTTTGGTGTCTAAGGAGAAACCATTCCTAGGAGCCAGCATAGACAGAATAGTCACCTTCAAGGACACAGAAGTAAAATGGGGTATGGAAATTAAATCCCCCTTAAGCAAAGCAGGCATGACTGTTGAAGAGGCATGCAAAAACAAAACTTTTTTTCTAGAAAAACTTAGCGATGGAACCGTGAGGCTTAAACGGAATCATGATTATTATTTGCAAATTCAAGGACAGCTGTACTCTTCTAACTTGGATCTTAAAGGGATTATTCTCACAGTTTACTTTGGAGATGACAAGCCATTATTTCTGGAGAACATTTTCTCAGACAACACTTGGTCGAGTGACTTTCTGCCCAAGATTGATTTTTTCTACAGAAGGGCTCTTTTCCCTGAGCTTCTTACCAAAAGAGTACAGCGGGGGAAGCTTCTGTACCTACATGGTGGCTGGTTGCCCTATGGCCAATATAGCTGCACAAGAACTGGTTTTAAATTGAGATTTGAGAGACAAATGTGATCTTAAGTTGTATCCATTATTGTACAGTAGATTTATTAATAATTTAATATTTCTTATTACAGTCATTGCCATTTCATTCATGTAACGAGGTAAAGAATGAGTGTAACAAAAACCCATGGTGATGTAAATGCAGGGCAGAATTTTCACTTGCTCTGAAAAAAGTTGAAAAATAAATTTACATGGAATGTCTATTCGGTGCTGAGATAGGGTTATATTAGTCTTGGCCTCTATCATGTAACAGCAATGGACTACATCATAATGCATAATTCAATGGTGTCAGTCTGAAGAGAATCATTTTCAAACCAATGGCTTTGCATGTACCCTCTCTTTGAAAGACAGGCTTTTGGCAACTCTGAAAATGACCTATTGCACAGTACAAGTTGTTTGATGTCTGTACATAAATCTGGGTTCAAAACAAAAATAAAAATAATAATTCGAATTATGAACAAAAACATGACAAGTTAGTTACCACTAGTGGAATCTAGGGTTTTGGTTTAGCAGGTGGCAGCAAGGGAGGAAGAAAGTTTGTCAATAGTCCACACACTGTTGCTATCTGTGTTGCATAAGGGCTCAATGTATTGGGCAGGCAACCATCTAAAATATGATAAGTTTTAATACGTCCAATTGCCCTCTCCACATGAATCCGCACAGAGGCAATGGTCATGGTCTCTTCTGTCTCTGCTGCAGTCAACTGATTTCTTCCAGCTAAAAATGGTGGCATATTAAGTGTGACACCATCAGGCAAAATGTCCCTTATGTCAAATCCACGGTCAACCATGACATTGTCACCGCTGTCCAACAAAGCTAACACTCCACTCTCTCTTGTAATTTGTTTATCAGACACCCTTCCACCCCAGAGGTCTGAAAGAAAGGAGACTTGGCCATTTGGAGTTACTCCCACAAGTAGCTTCCATGTATTATGGTGCTTATAATCAGACCACGTTTCTGACTGTGCGAGCATGGCTGATGGCCGCTGAATGAATAGTTCGGTGCAGTCCAAAATTATTCTAGTTGAGGCAAATTCAGCAAACTCTTCCGGCATGTTTTTGCATACCAACTCTTGGGTTGGAAAAGGAAAAATATCTTTAAGTTCAAAGTACAGCAAATTTATCCATGTTATGCAAATCCTGGACACCAAGCTGATACTAATGCCAAATCTGTCCGCAAGATCCTGAACAAATAAGCCAGCCTTTAGTCGCATCAGTACCAGCAGAAATTCATCAAGGAATGATAATTTCCTGGAGGGTCCTGGCTTTTTACGATTCTCATCTTCTTGATAAGGCTGACTCCCTTTAATAAAGCGTTCCCCTTTCCAGTACTGCATCTTTTCCAGTTTCGGCTCAATATATTTATAGAAACTCATCAGGGCTTTATATGATGGGAAACCGGTGTAAAATAAGATGGCTGAATTATCATCCTTTATTTTGTCTAGGGAAAATTGTCGGCTCATCAAAATCTCATTCTCATTTTTCACTTCCACCAACGTTTCTTCACAATCAGCTAGTTTCAGTTCAAGCAATGTTATCTTCTGCTGCAGCTGTGTAATGTTGTCAACATCAGAGACATCAGTTTGATCCTGATCATCAGTGAATGAAGTTGATCCTTCATCAATGGCTGCTGAAAATGTTTCACGTGGCATTGGCATGTCTACTGACTCTGCCACATTCATTTCTTCTACAGAAACTGTTCTCCGCTGTTCTTGTTTAGCAGGGGATTTTCGTGCCTTTTTCTGCATGGTCCATGAAAACTGGGATGGCTCAGCACCTTTTCATAAAAAATAATGTTTTTTACATTAAATATTAAAAAGGTGTATTAATAATGACAATAATAATGGTTCAGTGCTAGTGATCTCAATGGAACTCATATTTACGTATCATAGCAATAAAATATGGATAACACTGACTATTATGCACTTCAAACCATTTATTTAAATAACATTTTGATGAGCAAGGGACAATAAAACACACAAGGTCAGTCATCCATTGCTATCCAAATACTGTACATTGTAAGTTTACAACTACCACATTTTTTATCTTTCATGTGAACAGCCAGTCACCATTCATAAGCTTCACAGGCTTATCCTTACATCAAGACTCGAAAAGACAAGAAACAAGTAAAGCAAGAAAGGTTATAAAAGCAGTTGATAGGGAATATCAATTTGCTACATGTATTAAAGCTTGCATGTCTTTCACAAACCTTTCTTTAAGTCCCAGCGGCCTGACAATTTTCTTGCTATATCAACTTGTCTAAAATGTTCATGACAAACAACAGTTGCGCCAGTCGCGGTGAATCCGTCCTTTCCATGTTGCCGCTTTATAAGGTTACACCAGCGATTTCTGCGCTTGGGGCTAGTTGGAAAACTGAAGAAATGGTAACCTGCGAAAAGCCCTTTGTCGTCATAATAGCTGTTGTTACAGCCAAAAACAGCACAATGTTTTCCTCTTTTCTTCGAAACCGACGGAGGTGTTTCTTGAGTACTGCTACTGCTGCTCATATTCCAAAAAAGTCGGGAATAAACGCGAAACAAAGCGAAGGAAAGCGTTGTTTCTACTGAAAACACACCACATGCAAAAATGTGACTCAACGCGAGCCTCGATATCGTGTTTGCGCGGCTGCTATTCCAAGATGGCGCCGGGAACTGTAAAAAGGGCTATTCAGAAGATGTGCAATTTTTCCATGAGTTAACCTGCACAATAAACCATAGCTGATTGACCATCCAGAGTGTGCGCATTGATTTGGTTATTATATAAATGAAGATATTAATGGGCAAAATTGCTATTCTAACAAATAAAAATAACAACCTACAAGCTCTTTTTCAATTAACAGTGCTTACCTGAAAGTTTATAATTCAACACTAAAACTAGGTTTTACACCTGAGATTTTTGATTGGCTGCTAGTAATATTGAGTGGCTCCAGTTAAAGTCAGTTCACTATAACATTCTGTCAAGTCACTTTTCTTGTAATCTGTACAGGTGGTGCTTTGTAATCCATGGTGGAATAGATGGGTTTTCACAGCTGATTGTGCTTCTCCAATGTAACACAAATAACAGGGCTACCACAGTGTTGAGACTCTTTTAACAAGCATTCAACGTGTTCAGTCTACCATCACGTGTGCGTTCAGACAAAGGGGGAGAAAATGGAATGGTCGCACTGTACATGCTAAGTCATCCATTTCATGGACCTGATCAAGGGAGTCACATAGCAGGACACAGTGTGCACAATCAGCGCATAGAAAGGTTGTGGAGGGATTTGTTCATTGGTTGTACTTTTGTTTTTTACAATCTGTTTCATTACATGGAGAGTTGCAGTATTCTTGAACCTTCAAATGAACTCCACTTGTTTGTGCTACATTACGTGTTCCTACCCAGAATCAACAGGAATCTTTGGATGTTTCAAGAGGCGTACAACAGGGCTCCTTTAAGCACAGAAAGGGGATACTCTCCAACTCAGCTTTGGATTCATGGCATGTTGAGTGTGGCAAATTCCCAGGAAAGAGTGGCACTGGAGTTCATCAACCCAGAGGTAAAGTGGGGTCGTTACAGAAAGTGGGAAAACCTAGGTCAATTATTTCATTTCTGTGAAAAGTTTGAACTTCTTTTGAACAATAGTATAGGGTGGTTGTGGTAGCGGGAGGTAGCGTTTCCTGGGCTTAAAATTATTTTCTTCCAGGTTTAGAATTTGCAATATTAATAATACTTTAAATTATTTTAAAATGCAACCAGGAGAACTTGCCTTATTGTTTAAGGTAAATCAATACCCATTTTCATTTCAGATTGTTGATGACTATTATGGTATTGATTATGATGGCCCACACCCAGCAGAAGAATATGATGGTCCCAGCAATGAAACTTCATCTGTGGAGGTGCCAGTGACAGAAATGTCACTCTCACCGCAGGATTACCAACGGTTAGCTACCTCCATAAATCCTCCTCGTGAATCAGAGCTCTATGGTGTTGACATTTATGTAGATGTGTTGCAAATTGTCAGCTAATTAATACTGACACCAGTGTCTAATGTTAAAATACTTGCCACTAGCCCAGAACCTGTCAACTTGAATGATTCGCTAAATGTTTTTGTTCCTGTCCAGCCAGACATATGTTACAGAAATATTATAATAGAAAATCTTCATTTTTTGCCTGTTTCTTAAAGCGCAATTTGACAACAAACATTTTCCTGGTGGGCTACTAATAAAACAGAACTGGTTGCCTAAAAAAATGATTGACAAGAATAGTAGTGTAGAATACTATTAACTGAACAAAACAGTCTTTCAGGAATAAAGCTCTCATTTCAGTGGGCAATCACTGATTTTGTTTTTATTTGAGGGTGATCATTTGAAGGCGTGGGTGTTGCTATCGGTGAGTTGGATAAATTTGGTCACAAATTCTAGCCCATCCTACAGGTACCAATGTCAAATATTCTGCCCCCTTTTCACTTCCAGATAATGATTCACCCTTTCCCCACCTTACTCATCCTTTCCCCTCTGGAAAAATAGCACTCTCACTGTACAGTGTACAACATTGAATTGGGGGAGGGGGGTGGTGAAACTCGGTTGTTAGTGTTCTCACAAAAAGAGACTTTGGAGCTCAATTTTCTCAACGGTTTTGTCCAAGATTGTGTACGAGACCTTTTGGGAATTTCCTTTGTAGAGCACGAGTTCTAAGGACTAAGGAGCTGATTTTAGTCACCCATCTGGGCCTGTTATAAAATAGAGCTTTGTTGGTTTAATATTTTTATTTCGTGGAAACATATTGATCCTACTGTAAAAGGAGATCCCCAAGTTCTGATGAAATTTCAGCAAATGGCGTGTGCCAGTCGGTATACAAGAAAAACGCTATTTTGCAAAGCCAGATTTCTGTCACTTCTGGCATTAGTCCTTATGCTGGGCAAGGCATTAGGTCATTTGTCTTAATAAAGACATTACTGATAAATGTGAAATGTAACTAATGACTGTGCGATGGCAAATTTTTCTCTCCAGTGGCCACAACCCGCGGGAACGGCCACTCCAAATCCCGGCAACACATGTTTCATTAAGCGGCTTTATTAGCAGATATCTAAGCATCCAATTCAGTATATGGCGGTTAACTTAGCAAAAGACACAACATGAATCGATAAAACAACGATTAACAGACAATTTTAACGGTTAACAACAGATGCTAAGCAAGACAATAGACTATCAGTTCTCTTTAGTGAAAAAACACTGTTAACTGTTGTTAATCGTTGAAATGCCAATAGTTCGTCCTGTTAATCGTCCCAAATCCAAGTATCTAACCCTATTAATCATTGTGTGGATCCAAAAATGACACATTTGGTTTTCCTATGAGGCGATAGCAGCATTTAGTCCACTGCAACACACGATTAACACTCGTGAGACTTGTGTCACGCACGGAATACATTGTGACAAGAAAATTATGCAATTACATGACTTAAACGTCCTTCGGTGTTAATCCCAAGAGCATCGCTTTGCTGTAACCTGTTTGGCACTAACAAATGTGCATTTTACACCTAACTACTGAAACAGTTTGTATCTTTTACTTTGGTGTAATGGTGACAAACATAGCGTCATGGATCGCCTTGATACCTTTCGCAAGCCAAGAAAGTTGTATCAGTTTTGCTGTTGGGCATGCTGAAAATCAGTTTCTAGGCCAATAGTGTGTATTGCAGGCACTGTTAAGTACACGTTTCCACCACCTTCACAGCTTCCACTCCCTTATCGAGTGCTGAAAATGCAATGTTCAACTGCCTTTGTGCGTCAATTTAGCCCGTATTAAAGATGCTACTCTCCGTTGTCACTTTAACAGCAGAGAACCATCAAGGCAAATGCTTTCTAGGAGTCTCAGAAAATACGCATAGTTTCTCTAAATAAGACATAAGTTCTTGTCTAATCAACTGGAGTTTTTAAGGACCACATGTTCCAATAATCAATGGCAAAAGCAGCTTACTGGAGTGCGTGCGTCACAGGTTTTCCACAACTTCACTGTTATACAATCTTGGACAAAACTACTTGAGAAAACTGGCCTCTTCACGCCCAAAAATCGTTCACGAAAACCTCTGGCTCAACAGTGTTACTATAGTAACTTCCCCCTCCCCCTCCCCCTATTCAATGTTGAATTTAGGAAGCCGCAATTCCTAGGCAAACCTTTAGGAGCCACAAACAACATTGAATTGGGGGAGGGGGGTGGTGAAACTCGGTTGTTAGTGTTCTCACAAAAAGAGACTTTGGAGCTCAATTTTCTCAATGGTTTTGTCCAAGATTGTAGATTTTTCCAACTCAGCCTAAATGGGTTCCTATAGAAATGGTATTTAGTGGGATTTTCAGGGTTGTCAAAATAAACCGGCAACCGGCGCATTTCACCAGCTATTCTGAATACTGCACCAGCTAATCTGAGTGTGATATTGGAGAAATAAAATGGAAATAACTGCCTAAATTTTGGATGGAACCTGCTACTCAAAAACCTACTGACAACCCTGGATTTTAGACTACTTAGGTTCTTAAATAGGTTCTTAATTTCATAGGGGAACTAGCGATCAGCACAGATAACTACTACAGAGAATATGTGATAAGTAATAGGCATAGACGATAACCAGTTTCAATTTCATTTTAGTCCATTCTTTGAATCTTACTAACTGAAACCTAGACAAAATGTTTTCTCTGTTTTCATCTGTCTTGATTTTTGTGAAATAAGAACCTATTGATAATTTTAAGCTAAATAGGTTCTTGTGAAAAGGGGGTTTGAAATGAATATTTTAGCCTAACAAGTTCTTAAATTTTTAGGTTCTTATACATGGGTTTGTTTTTAAAAGCCAGCGTTCTTCCATCAATGAAAAAGAATCCATACAGAGTTATAGTAGAGTTCTCACCTCAGTGTGATATATTACGAGCAGCGTGCACATGTCCGGCCGGACTTGGATTGGAAGGAAAAGGCAAATGCAACCACGTAGGAGGCGTGTTGTTTGCTGTTGAAGATTTCACGAGAAGGGGATTACAGAAACATGCTGAAGCTTTATCTTGTACATCACGGCTGTCGGTATGGGTTGTGCCACGCAACCAGAGTGTTGCAGCAAACCCGCTTGACCAGGTCTTGATTAGAAAGATACGATTTGGAAAAAAAAAACATTCGTCTTCAACCCAAGATCATAAAATTTGATCCAAGAGCGCCAAACCATCGAAATAAAGAAGGAGAAAGTTTCAAAACATTTTGTGAAAGTCTTCAAAACTGCCTCCCTGCCAGTTCATTTTTTTTTGTTTCATGACATCAAGTCCACCTGTTTAGAGGAGTCTGACCCTGAAGAGACGGAGGGGGAATCAGAGGGTGTACCCTTCACAGACAGCTATGATATAGCTTGTAAGCACTTCAAATCAATGGTGGATGAACATGTCTCCAACTTAACCATCACCCACGAAGAGATCCAGGAAACAGAGAGACAAACACGAGGACAAAACAAAAACAATCTTTGGTATGAAAAGAGAAAAACTCTCTTAACAGCATCAAACTTTGGAAAAGCGGCCAAAACCAAAGTGGAACCCTCAAATAAGGTGAAGTCTATTCTCTATTCAAACTTTACAACAGACGCTCTTCAGTATGGCATCGAAAGCGAACCGAAAGCAGTGAACCTATATATAACGGAAATGAGAAAAAATGGGATTGATGTCAAAGTTGAAGAAGTTGGGCTTTTGGTGTCTAAGGAGAAACCATTCCTAGGAGCCAGCATAGACAGAATAGTCACCTTCAAGGACACAGAAGTAAAATGGGGTATGGAAATTAAATCCCCCTTAAGCAAAGCAGGCATGACTGTTGAAGAGGCATGCAAAAACAAAACTTTTTTTCTAGAAAAACTTAGCGATGGAACCGTGAGGCTTAAACGGAATCATGATTATTATTTGCAAATTCAAGGACAGCTGTACTCTTCTAACTTGGATCTTAAAGGGATTATTCTCACAGTTTACTTTGGAGATGACAAGCCATTATTTCTGGAGAACATTTTCTCAGACAACACTTGGTCGAGTGACTTTCTGCCCAAGATTGATTTTTTCTACAGAAGGGCTCTTTTCCCTGAGCTTCTTACCAAAAGAGTACAGCGGGGGAAGCTTCTGTACCTACATGGTGGCTGGTTGCCCTATGGCCAATATAGCTGCACAAGAACTGGTTTTAAATTGAGATTTGAGAGACAAATGTGATCTTAAGTTGTATCCATTATTGTACAGTAGATTTATTAATAATTTAATATTTCTTATTACAGTCATTGCCATTTCATTCATGTAACGAGGTAAAGAATGAGTGTAACAAAAACCCATGGTGATGTAAATGCAGGGCAGAATTTTCACTTGCTCTGAAAAAAGTTGAAAAATAAATTTACATGGAATGTCTATTCGGTGCTGAGATAGGGTTATATTAGTCTTGGCCTCTATCATGTAACAGCAATGGACTACATCATAATGCATAATTCAATGGTGTCAGTCTGAAGAGAATCATTTTCAAACCAATGGCTTTGCATGTACCCTCTCTTTGAAAGACAGGCTTTTGGCAACTCTGAAAATGACCTATTGCACAGTACAAGTTGTTTGATGTCTGTACATAAATCTGGGTTCAAAACAAAAATAAAAATAATAATTCGAATTATGAACAAAAACATGACAAGTTAGTTACCACTAGTGGAATCTAGGGTTTTGGTTTAGCAGGTGGCAGCAAGGGAGGAAGAAAGTTTGTCAATAGTCCACACACTGTTGCTATCTGTGTTGCATAAGGGCTCAATGTATTGGGCAGGCAACCATCTAAAATATGATAAGTTTTAATACGTCCAATTGCCCTCTCCACATGAATCCGCACAGAGGCAATGGTCATGGTCTCTTCTGTCTCTGCTGCAGTCAACTGATTTCTTCCAGCTAAAAATGGTGGCATATTAAGTGTGACACCATCAGGCAAAATGTCCCTTATGTCAAATCCACGGTCAACCATGACATTGTCACCGCTGTCCAACAAAGCTAACACTCCACTCTCTCTTGTAATTTGTTTATCAGACACCCTTCCACCCCAGAGGTCTGAAAGAAAGGAGACTTGGCCATTTGGAGTTACTCCCACAAGTAGCTTCCATGTATTATGGTGCTTATAATCAGACCACGTTTCTGACTGTGCGAGCATGGCTGATGGCCGCTGAATGAATAGTTCGGTGCAGTCCAAAATTATTCTAGTTGAGGCAAATTCAGCAAACTCTTCCGGCATGTTTTTGCATACCAACTCTTGGGTTGGAAAAGGAAAAATATCTTTAAGTTCAAAGTACAGCAAATTTATCCATGTTATGCAAATCCTGGACACCAAGCTGATACTAATGCCAAATCTGTCCGCAAGATCCTGAACAAATAAGCCAGCCTTTAGTCGCATCAGTACCAGCAGAAATTCATCAAGGAATGATAATTTCCTGGAGGGTCCTGGCTTTTTACGATTCTCATCTTCTTGATAAGGCTGACTCCCTTTAATAAAGCGTTCCCCTTTCCAGTACTGCATCTTTTCCAGTTTCGGCTCAATATATTTATAGAAACTCATCAGGGCTTTATATGATGGGAAACCGGTGTAAAATAAGATGGCTGAATTATCATCCTTTATTTTGTCTAGGGAAAATTGTCGGCTCATCAAAATCTCATTCTCATTTTTCACTTCCACCAACGTTTCTTCACAATCAGCTAGTTTCAGTTCAAGCAATGTTATCTTCTGCTGCAGCTGTGTAATGTTGTCAACATCAGAGACATCAGTTTGATCCTGATCATCAGTGAATGAAGTTGATCCTTCATCAATGGCTGCTGAAAATGTTTCACGTGGCATTGGCATGTCTACTGACTCTGCCACATTCATTTCTTCTACAGAAACTGTTCTCCGCTGTTCTTGTTTAGCAGGGGATTTTCGTGCCTTTTTCTGCATGGTCCATGAAAACTGGGATGGCTCAGCACCTTTTCATAAAAAATAATGTTTTTTACATTAAATATTAAAAAGGTGTATTAATAATGACAATAATAATGGTTCAGTGCTAGTGATCTCAATGGAACTCATATTTACGTATCATAGCAATAAAATATGGATAACACTGACTATTATGCACTTCAAACCATTTATTTAAATAACATTTTGATGAGCAAGGGACAATAAAACACACAAGGTCAGTCATCCATTGCTATCCAAATACTGTACATTGTAAGTTTACAACTACCACATTTTTTATCTTTCATATGAACAGCCAGTCACCATTCATAAGCTTCACAGGCTTATCCTTACATCAAGACTCGAAAAGACAAGAAACAAGTAAAGCAAGAAAGGTTATAAAAGCAGTTGATAGGGAATATCAATTTGCTACATGTATTAAAGCTTGCATGTCTTTCACAAACCTTTCTTTAAGTCCCAGCGGCCTGACAATTTTCTTGCTATATCAACTTGTCTAAAATGTTCATGACAAACAACAGTTGCGCCAGTCGCGGTGAATCCGTCCTTTCCATGTTGCCGCTTTATAAGGTTACACCAGCGATTTCTGCGCTTGGGGCTAGTTGGAAAACTGAAGAAATGGTAACCTGCGAAAAGCCCTTTGTCGTCATAATAGCTGTTGTTACAGCCAAAAACAGCACAATGTTTTCCTCTTTTCTTCGAAACCGACGGAGGTGTTTCTTGAGTACTGCTACTGCTGCTCATATTCCAAAAAAGTCGGGAATAAACGCGAAACAAAGCGAAGGAAAGCGTTGTTTCTACTGAAAACACACCACATGCAAAAATGTGACTCAACGCGAGCCTCGATATCGTGTTTGCGCGGCTGCTATTCCAAGATGGCGCCGGGAACTGTAAAAAGGGCTATTCAGAAGATGTGCAATTTTTCCATGAGTTAACCTGCACAATAAACCATAGCTGATTGACCATCCAGAGTGTGCGCATTGATTTGGTTATTATATAAATGAAGATATTAATGGGCAAAATTGCTATTCTAACAAATAAAAATAACAACCTACAAGCTCTTTTTCAATTAACAGTGCTTACCTGAAAGTTTATAATTCAACACTAAAACTAGGTTTTACACCTGAGATTTTTGATTGGCTGCTAGTAATATTGAGTGGCTCCAGTTAAAGTCAGTTCACTATAACATTCTGTCAAGTCACTTTTCTTGTAATCTGTACAGGTGGTGCTTTGTAATCCATGGTGGAATAGATGGGTTTTCACAGCTGATTGTGCTTCTCCAATGTAACACAAATAACAGGGCTACCACAGTGTTGAGACTCTTTTAACAAGCATTCAACGTGTTCAGTCTACCATCACGTGTGCGTTCAGACAAAGGGGGAGAAAATGGAATGGTCGCACTGTACATGCTAAGTCATCCATTTCATGGACCTGATCAAGGGAGTCACATAGCAGGACACAGTGTGCACAATCAGCGCATAGAAAGGTTGTGGAGGGATTTGTTCATTGGTTGTACTTTTGTTTTTTACAATCTGTTTCATTACATGGAGAGTTGCAGTATTCTTGAACCTTCAAATGAACTCCACTTGTTTGTGCTACATTACGTGTTCCTACCCAGAATCAACAGGAATCTTTGGATGTTTCAAGAGGCGTACAACAGGGCTCCTTTAAGCACAGAAAGGGGATACTCTCCAACTCAGCTTTGGATTCATGGCATGTTGAGTGTGGCAAATTCCCAGGAAAGAGTGGCACTGGAGTTCATCAACCCAGAGGTAAAGTGGGGTCGTTACAGAAAGTGGGAAAACCTAGGTCAATTATTTCATTTCTGTGAAAAGTTTGAACTTCTTTTGAACAATAGTATAGGGTGGTTGTGGTAGCGGGAGGTAGCGTTTCCTGGGCTTAAAATTATTTTCTTCCAGGTTTAGAATTTGCAATATTAATAATACTTTAAATTATTTTAAAATGCAACCAGGAGAACTTGCCTTATTGTTTAAGGTAAATCAATACCCATTTTCATTTCAGATTGTTGATGACTATTATGGTATTGATTATGATGGCCCACACCCAGCAGAAGAATATGATGGTCCCAGCAATGAAACTTCATCTGTGGAGGTGCCAGTGACAGAAATGTCACTCTCACCGCAGGATTACCAACGGTTAGCTACCTCCATAAATCCTCCTCGTGAATCAGAGCTCTATGGTGTTGACATTTATGTAGATGTGTTGCAAATTGTCAGCTAATTAATACTGACACCAGTGTCTAATGTTAAAATACTTGCCACTAGCCCAGAACCTGTCAACTTGAATGATTCGCTAAATGTTTTTGTTCCTGTCCAGCCAGACATATGTTACAGAAATATTATAATAGAAAATCTTCATTTTTTGCCTGTTTCTTAAAGCGCAATTTGACAACAAACATTTTCCTGGTGGGCTACTAATAAAACAGAACTGGTTGCCTAAAAAAATGATTGACAAGAATAGTAGTGTAGAATACTATTAACTGAACAAAACAGTCTTTCAGGAATAAAGCTCTCATTTCAGTGGGCAATCACTGATTTTGTTTTTATTTGAGGGTGATCATTTGAAGGCGTGGGTGTTGCTATCGGTGAGTTGGATAAATTTGGTCACAAATTCTAGCCCATCCTACAGGTACCAATGTCAAATATTCTGCCCCCTTTTCACTTCCAGATAATGATTCACCCTTTCCCCACCTTACTCATCCTTTCCCCTCTGGAAAAATAGCACTCTCACTGTACAGTGTACAACATTGAATTGGGGGAGGGGGGTGGTGAAACTCGGTTGTTAGTGTTCTCACAAAAAGAGACTTTGGAGCTCAATTTTCTCAACGGTTTTGTCCAAGATTGTGTACGAGACCTTTTGGGAATTTCCTTTGTAGAGCACGAGTTCTAAGGACTAAGGAGCTGATTTTAGTCACCCATCTGGGCCTGTTATAAAATAGAGCTTTGTTGGTTTAATATTTTTATTTCGTGGAAACATATTGATCCTACTGTAAAAGGAGATCCCCAAGTTCTGATGAAATTTCAGCAAATGGCGTGTGCCAGTCGGTATACAAGAAAAACGCTATTTTGCAAAGCCAGATTTCTGTCACTTCTGGCATTAGTCCTTATGCTGGGCAAGGCATTAGGTCATTTGTCTTAATAAAGACATTACTGATAAATGTGAAATGTAACTAATGACTGTGCGATGGCAAATTTTTCTCTCCAGTGGCCACAACCCGCGGGAACGGCCACTCCAAATCCCGGCAACACATGTTTCATTAAGCGGCTTTATTAGCAGATATCTAAGCATCCAATTCAGTATATGGCGGTTAACTTAGCAAAAGACACAACATGAATCGATAAAACAACGATTAACAGACAATTTTAACGGTTAACAACAGATGCTAAGCAAGACAATAGACTATCAGTTCTCTTTAGTGAAAAAACACTGTTAACTGTTGTTAATCGTTGAAATGCCAATAGTTCGTCCTGTTAATCGTCCCAAATCCAAGTATCTAACCCTATTAATCATTGTGTGGATCCAAAAATGACACATTTGGTTTTCCTATGAGGCGATAGCAGCATTTAGTCCACTGCAACACACGATTAACACTCGTGAGACTTGTGTCACGCACGGAATACATTGTGACAAGAAAATTATGCAATTACATGACTTAAACGTCCTTCGGTGTTAATCCCAAGAGCATCGCTTTGCTGTAACCTGTTTGGCACTAACAAATGTGCATTTTACACCTAACTACTGAAACAGTTTGTATCTTTTACTTTGGTGTAATGGTGACAAACATAGCGTCATGGATCGCCTTGATACCTTTCGCAAGCCAAGAAAGTTGTATCAGTTTTGCTGTTGGGCATGCTGAAAATCAGTTTCTAGGCCAATAGTGTGTATTGCAGGCACTGTTAAGTACACGTTTCCACCACCTTCACAGCTTCCACTCCCTTATCGAGTGCTGAAAATGCAATGTTCAACTGCCTTTGTGCGTCAATTTAGCCCGTATTAAAGATGCTACTCTCCGTTGTCACTTTAACAGCAGAGAACCATCAAGGCAAATGCTTTCTAGGAGTCTCAGAAAATACGCATAGTTTCTCTAAATAAGACATAAGTTCTTGTCTAATCAACTGGAGTTTTTAAGGACCACATGTTCCAATAATCAATGGCAAAAGCAGCTTACTGGAGTGCGTGCGTCACAGGTTTTCCACAACTTCACTGTTATACAATCTTGGACAAAACTACTTGAGAAAACTGGCCTCTTCACGCCCAAAAATCGTTCACGAAAACCTCTGGCTCAACAGTGTTACTATAGTAACTTCCCCCTCCCCCTCTCCCTATTCAATGTTGAATTTAGGAAGCCGCAATTCCTAGGCAAACCTTTAGGAGCCACAAACAACATTGAATTGGGGGAGGGGGGTGGTGAAACTCGGTTGTTAGTGTTCTCACAAAAAGAGACTTTGGAGCTCAATTTTCTCAATGGTTTTGTCCAAGATTGTAGATTTTTCCAACTCAGCCTAAATGGGTTCCTATAGAAATGGTATTTAGTGGGATTTTCAGGGTTGTCAAAATAAACCGGCAACCGGCGCATTTCACCAGCTATTCTGAATACTGCACCAGCTAATCTGAGTGTGATATTGGAGAAATAAAATGGAAATAACTGCCTAAATTTTGGATGGAACCTGCTACTCAAAAACCTACTGACAACCCTGGATTTTAGACTACTTAGGTTCTTAAATAGGTTCTTAATTTCATAGGGGAACTAGCGATCAGCACAGATAACTACTACAGAGAATATGTGATAAGTAATAGGCATAGACGATAACCAGTTTCAATTTCATTTTAGTCCATTCTTTGAATCTTACTAACTGAAACCTAGACAAAATGTTTTCTCTGTTTTCATCTGTCTTGATTTTTGTGAAATAAGAACCTATTGATAATTTTAAGCTAAATAGGTTCTTGTGAAAAGGGGGTTTGAAATGAATATTTTAGCCTAACAAGTTCTTAAATTTTTAGGTTCTTATACATGGGTTTGTTTTTAAAAGCCAGCGTTCTTCCATCAATGAAAAAGAATCCATACAGAGTTATAGTAGAGTTCTCACCTCAGTGTGATATATTACGAGCAGCGTGCACATGTCCGGCCGGACTTGGATTGGAAGGAAAAGGCAAATGCAACCACGTAGGAGGCGTGTTGTTTGCTGTTGAAGATTTCACGAGAAGGGGATTACAGAAACATGCTGAAGCTTTATCTTGTACATCACGGCTGTCGGTATGGGTTGTGCCACGCAACCAGAGTGTTGCAGCAAACCCGCTTGACCAGGTCTTGATTAGAAAGATACGATTTGGAAAAAAAAAACATTCGTCTTCAACCCAAGATCATAAAATTTGATCCAAGAGCGCCAAACCATCGAAATAAAGAAGGAGAAAGTTTCAAAACATTTTGTGAAAGTCTTCAAAACTGCCTCCCTGCCAGTTCATTTTTTTTTGTTTCATGACATCAAGTCCACCTGTTTAGAGGAGTCTGACCCTGAAGAGACGGAGGGGGAATCAGAGGGTGTACCCTTCACAGACAGCTATGATATAGCTTGTAAGCACTTCAAATCAATGGTGGATGAACATGTCTCCAACTTAACCATCACCCACGAAGAGATCCAGGAAACAGAGAGACAAACACGAGGACAAAACAAAAACAATCTTTGGTATGAAAAGAGAAAAACTCTCTTAACAGCATCAAACTTTGGAAAAGCGGCCAAAACCAAAGTGGAACCCTCAAATAAGGTGAAGTCTATTCTCTATTCAAACTTTACAACAGACGCTCTTCAGTATGGCATCGAAAGCGAACCGAAAGCAGTGAACCTATATATAACGGAAATGAGAAAAAATGGGATTGATGTCAAAGTTGAAGAAGTTGGGCTTTTGGTGTCTAAGGAGAAACCATTCCTAGGAGCCAGCATAGACAGAATAGTCACCTTCAAGGACACAGAAGTAAAATGGGGTATGGAAATTAAATCCCCCTTAAGCAAAGCAGGCATGACTGTTGAAGAGGCATGCAAAAACAAAACTTTTTTTCTAGAAAAACTTAGCGATGGAACCGTGAGGCTTAAACGGAATCATGATTATTATTTGCAAATTCAAGGACAGCTGTACTCTTCTAACTTGGATCTTAAAGGGATTATTCTCACAGTTTACTTTGGAGATGACAAGCCATTATTTCTGGAGAACATTTTCTCAGACAACACTTGGTCGAGTGACTTTCTGCCCAAGATTGATTTTTTCTACAGAAGGGCTCTTTTCCCTGAGCTTCTTACCAAAAGAGTACAGCGGGGGAAGCTTCTGTACCTACATGGTGGCTGGTTGCCCTATGGCCAATATAGCTGCACAAGAACTGGTTTTAAATTGAGATTTGAGAGACAAATGTGATCTTAAGTTGTATCCATTATTGTACAGTAGATTTATTAATAATTTAATATTTCTTATTACAGTCATTGCCATTTCATTCATGTAACGAGGTAAAGAATGAGTGTAACAAAAACCCATGGTGATGTAAATGCAGGGCAGAATTTTCACTTGCTCTGAAAAAAGTTGAAAAATAAATTTACATGGAATGTCTATTCGGTGCTGAGATAGGGTTATATTAGTCTTGGCCTCTATCATGTAACAGCAATGGACTACATCATAATGCATAATTCAATGGTGTCAGTCTGAAGAGAATCATTTTCAAACCAATGGCTTTGCATGTACCCTCTCTTTGAAAGACAGGCTTTTGGCAACTCTGAAAATGACCTATTGCACAGTACAAGTTGTTTGATGTCTGTACATAAATCTGGGTTCAAAACAAAAATAAAAATAATAATTCGAATTATGAACAAAAACATGACAAGTTAGTTACCACTAGTGGAATCTAGGGTTTTGGTTTAGCAGGTGGCAGCAAGGGAGGAAGAAAGTTTGTCAATAGTCCACACACTGTTGCTATCTGTGTTGCATAAGGGCTCAATGTATTGGGCAGGCAACCATCTAAAATATGATAAGTTTTAATACGTCCAATTGCCCTCTCCACATGAATCCGCACAGAGGCAATGGTCATGGTCTCTTCTGTCTCTGCTGCAGTCAACTGATTTCTTCCAGCTAAAAATGGTGGCATATTAAGTGTGACACCATCAGGCAAAATGTCCCTTATGTCAAATCCACGGTCAACCATGACATTGTCACCGCTGTCCAACAAAGCTAACACTCCACTCTCTCTTGTAATTTGTTTATCAGACACCCTTCCACCCCAGAGGTCTGAAAGAAAGGAGACTTGGCCATTTGGAGTTACTCCCACAAGTAGCTTCCATGTATTATGGTGCTTATAATCAGACCACGTTTCTGACTGTGCGAGCATGGCTGATGGCCGCTGAATGAATAGTTCGGTGCAGTCCAAAATTATTCTAGTTGAGGCAAATTCAGCAAACTCTTCCGGCATGTTTTTGCATACCAACTCTTGGGTTGGAAAAGGAAAAATATCTTTAAGTTCAAAGTACAGCAAATTTATCCATGTTATGCAAATCCTGGACACCAAGCTGATACTAATGCCAAATCTGTCCGCAAGATCCTGAACAAATAAGCCAGCCTTTAGTCGCATCAGTACCAGCAGAAATTCATCAAGGAATGATAATTTCCTGGAGGGTCCTGGCTTTTTACGATTCTCATCTTCTTGATAAGGCTGACTCCCTTTAATAAAGCGTTCCCCTTTCCAGTACTGCATCTTTTCCAGTTTCGGCTCAATATATTTATAGAAACTCATCAGGGCTTTATATGATGGGAAACCGGTGTAAAATAAGATGGCTGAATTATCATCCTTTATTTTGTCTAGGGAAAATTGTCGGCTCATCAAAATCTCATTCTCATTTTTCACTTCCACCAACGTTTCTTCACAATCAGCTAGTTTCAGTTCAAGCAATGTTATCTTCTGCTGCAGCTGTGTAATGTTGTCAACATCAGAGACATCAGTTTGATCCTGATCATCAGTGAATGAAGTTGATCCTTCATCAATGGCTGCTGAAAATGTTTCACGTGGCATTGGCATGTCTACTGACTCTGCCACATTCATTTCTTCTACAGAAACTGTTCTCCGCTGTTCTTGTTTAGCAGGGGATTTTCGTGCCTTTTTCTGCATGGTCCATGAAAACTGGGATGGCTCAGCACCTTTTCATAAAAAATAATGTTTTTTACATTAAATATTAAAAAGGTGTATTAATAATGACAATAATAATGGTTCAGTGCTAGTGATCTCAATGGAACTCATATTTACGTATCATAGCAATAAAATATGGATAACACTGACTATTATGCACTTCAAACCATTTATTTAAATAACATTTTGATGAGCAAGGGACAATAAAACACACAAGGTCAGTCATCCATTGCTATCCAAATACTGTACATTGTAAGTTTACAACTACCACATTTTTTATCTTTCATGTGAACAGCCAGTCACCATTCATAAGCTTCACAGGCTTATCCTTACATCAAGACTCGAAAAGACAAGAAACAAGTAAAGCAAGAAAGGTTATAAAAGCAGTTGATAGGGAATATCAATTTGCTACATGTATTAAAGCTTGCATGTCTTTCACAAACCTTTCTTTAAGTCCCAGCGGCCTGACAATTTTCTTGCTATATCAACTTGTCTAAAATGTTCATGACAAACAACAGTTGCGCCAGTCGCGGTGAATCCGTCCTTTCCATGTTGCCGCTTTATAAGGTTACACCAGCGATTTCTGCGCTTGGGGCTAGTTGGAAAACTGAAGAAATGGTAACCTGCGAAAAGCCCTTTGTCGTCATAATAGCTGTTGTTACAGCCAAAAACAGCACAATGTTTTCCTCTTTTCTTCGAAACCGACGGAGGTGTTTCTTGAGTACTGCTACTGCTGCTCATATTCCAAAAAAGTCGGGAATAAACGCGAAACAAAGCGAAGGAAAGCGTTGTTTCTACTGAAAACACACCACATGCAAAAATGTGACTCAACGCGAGCCTCGATATCGTGTTTGCGCGGCTGCTATTCCAAGATGGCGCCGGGAACTGTAAAAAGGGCTATTCAGAAGATGTGCAATTTTTCCATGAGTTAACCTGCACAATAAACCATAGCTGATTGACCATCCAGAGTGTGCGCATTGATTTGGTTATTATATAAATGAAGATATTAATGGGCAAAATTGCTATTCTAACAAATAAAAATAACAACCTACAAGCTCTTTTTCAATTAACAGTGCTTACCTGAAAGTTTATAATTCAACACTAAAACTAGGTTTTACACCTGAGATTTTTGATTGGCTGCTAGTAATATTGAGTGGCTCCAGTTAAAGTCAGTTCACTATAACATTCTGTCAAGTCACTTTTCTTGTAATCTGTACAGGTGGTGCTTTGTAATCCATGGTGGAATAGATGGGTTTTCACAGCTGATTGTGCTTCTCCAATGTAACACAAATAACAGGGCTACCACAGTGTTGAGACTCTTTTAACAAGCATTCAACGTGTTCAGTCTACCATCACGTGTGCGTTCAGACAAAGGGGGAGAAAATGGAATGGTCGCACTGTACATGCTAAGTCATCCATTTCGTGGACCTGATCAAGGGAGTCACATAGCAGGACACAGTGTGCACAATCAGCGCATAGAAAGGTTGTGGAGGGATTTGTTCATTGGTTGTACTTTTGTTTTTTACAATCTGTTTCATTACATGGAGAGTTGCAGTATTCTTGAACCTTCAAATGAACTCCACTTGTTTGTGCTACATTACGTGTTCCTACCCAGAATCAACAGGAATCTTTGGATGTTTCAAGAGGCGTACAACAGGGCTCCTTTAAGCACAGAAAGGGGATACTCTCCAACTCAGCTTTGGATTCATGGCATGTTGAGTGTGGCAAATTCCCAGGAAAGAGTGGCACTGGAGTTCATCAACCCAGAGGTAAAGTGGGGTCGTTACAGAAAGTGGGAAAACCTAGGTCAATTATTTCATTTCTGTGAAAAGTTTGAACTTCTTTTGAACAATAGTATAGGGTGGTTGTGGTAGCGGGAGGTAGCGTTTCCTGGGCTTAAAATTATTTTCTTCCAGGTTTAGAATTTGCAATATTAATAATACTTTAAATTATTTTAAAATGCAACCAGGAGAACTTGCCTTATTGTTTAAGGTAAATCAATACCCATTTTCATTTCAGATTGTTGATGACTATTATGGTATTGATTATGATGGCCCACACCCAGCAGAAGAATATGATGGTCCCAGCAATGAAACTTCATCTGTGGAGGTGCCAGTGACAGAAATGTCACTCTCACCGCAGGATTACCAACGGTTAGCTACCTCCATAAATCCTCCTCGTGAATCAGAGCTCTATGGTGTTGACATTTATGTAGATGTGTTGCAAATTGTCAGCTAATTAATACTGACACCAGTGTCTAATGTTAAAATACTTGCCACTAGCCCAGAACCTGTCAACTTGAATGATTCGCTAAATGTTTTTGTTCCTGTCCAGCCAGACATATGTTACAGAAATATTATAATAGAAAATCTTCATTTTTTGCCTGTTTCTTAAAGCGCAATTTGACAACAAACATTTTCCTGGTGGGCTACTAATAAAACAGAACTGGTTGCCTAAAAAAATGATTGACAAGAATAGTAGTGTAGAATACTATTAACTGAACAAAACAGTCTTTCAGGAATAAAGCTCTCATTTCAGTGGGCAATCACTGATTTTGTTTTTATTTGAGGGTGATCATTTGAAGGCGTGGGTGTTGCTATCGGTGAGTTGGATAAAGTTGGTCACAAATTCTAGCCCATCCTACAGGTACCAATGTCAAATATTCTGCCCCCTTTTCACTTCCAGATAATGATTCACCCTTTCCCCACCTTACTCATCCTTTCCCCTCTGGAAAAATAGCACTCTCACTGTACAGTGTACAACATTGAATTGGGGGAGGGGGGTGGTGAAACTCGGTTGTTAGTGTTCTCACAAAAAGAGACTTTGGAGCTCAATTTTCTCAACGGTTTTGTCCAAGATTGTGTACGAGACCTTTTGGGAATTTCCTTTGTAGAGCACGAGTTCTAAGGACTAAGGAGCTGATTTTAGTCACCCATCTGGGCCTGTTATAAAATAGAGCTTTGTTGGTTTAATATTTTTATTTCGTGGAAACATATTGATCCTACTGTAAAAGGAGATCCCCAAGTTCTGATGAAATTTCAGCAAATGGCGTGTGCCAGTCGGTATACGAGAAAAACGCTATTTTGCAAAGCCAGATTTCTGTCACTTCTGGCATTAGTCCTTATGCTGGGCAAGGCATTAGGTCATTTGTCTTAATAAAGACATTACTGATAAATGTGAAATGTAACTAATGACTGTGCGATGGCAAATTTTTCTCTCCAGTGGCCACATCCCGCGGGAACGGCCACTCCAAATCCCGGCAACACATGTTTCATTAAGCGGCTTTATTAGCAGATATCTAAGCATCCAATTCAGTATATGGCGGTTAACTTAGCAAAAGACACAACATGAATCGATAAAACAACGATTAACAGACAATTTTAACGGTTAACAACAGATGCTAAGCAAGACAATAGACTATCAGTTCTCTTTAGTGAAAAAACACTGTTAACTGTTGTTAATCGTTGAAATGCCAATAGTTCGTCCTGTTAATCGTCCCAAATCCAAGTATCTAACCCTATTAATCATTGTGTGGATCCAAAAATGACACATTTGGTTTTCCTATGAGGCGATAGCAGCATTTAGTCCACTGCAACACACGATTAACACTCGTGAGACTTGTGTCACGCACGGAATACATTGTGACAAGAAAATTATGCAATTACATGACTTAAACGTCCTTCGGTGTTAATCCCAAGAGCATCGCTTTGCTGTAACCTGTTTGGCACTAACAAATGTGCATTTTACACCTAACTACTGAAACAGTTTGTATCTTTTACTTTGGTGTAATGGTGACAAACATAGCGTCATGGATCGCCTTGATACCTTTCGCAAGCCAAGAAAGTTGTATCAGTTTTGCTGTTGGGCATGCTGAAAATCAGTTTCTAGGCCAATAGTGTGTATTGCAGGCACTGTTAAGTACACGTTTCCACCACCTTCACAGCTTCCACTCCCTTATCGAGTGCTGAAAATGCAATGTTCAACTGCCTTTGTGCGTCAATTTAGCCCGTATTAAAGATGCTACTCTCCGTTGTCACTTTAACAGCAGAGAACCATCAAGGCAAATGCTTTCTAGGAGTCTCAGAAAATACGCATAGTTTCTCTAAATAAGACATAAGTTCTTGTCTAATCAACTGGAGTTTTTAAGGACCACATGTTCCAATAATCAATGGCAAAAGCAGCTTACTGGAGTGCGTGCGTCACAGGTTTTCCACAACTTCACTGTTATACAATCTTGGACAAAACTACTTGAGAAAACTGGCCTCTTCACGCCCAAAAATCGTTCACGAAAACCTCTGGCTCAACAGTGTTACTATAGTAACTTCCCCCTCCCCCTCCCCCTATTCAATGTTGAATTTAGGAAGCCGCAATTCCTAGGCAAACCTTTAGGAGCCACAAACAACATTGAATTGGGGGAGGGGGGTGGTGAAACTCGGTTGTTAGTGTTCTCACAAAAAGAGACTTTGGAGCTCAATTTTCTCAATGGTTTTGTCCAAGATTGTAGATTTTTCCAACTCAGCCTAAATGGGTTCCTATAGAAATGGTATTTAGTGGGATTTTCAGGGTTGTCAAAATAAACCGGCAACCGGCGCATTTCACCAGCTATTCTGAATACTGCACCAGCTAATCTGAGTGTGATATTGGAGAAATAAAATGGAAATAACTGCCTAAATTTTGGATGGAACCTGCTACTCAAAAACCTACTGACAACCCTGGATTTTAGACTACTTAGGTTCTTAAATAGGTTCTTAATTTCATAGGGGAACTAGCGATCAGCACAGATAACTACTACAGAGAATATGTGATAAGTAATAGGCATAGACGATAACCAGTTTCAATTTCATTTTAGTCCATTCTTTGAATCTTACTAACTGAAACCTAGACAAAATGTTTTCTCTGTTTTCATCTGTCTTGATTTTTGTGAAATAAGAACCTATTGATAATTTTAAGCTAAATAGGTTCTTGTGAAAAGGGGGTTTGAAATGAATATTTTAGCCTAACAAGTTCTTAAATTTTTAGGTTCTTATACATGGGTTTGTTTTTAAAAGCCAGCGTTCTTCCATCAATGAAAAAGAATCCATACAGAGTTATAGTAGAGTTCTCACCTCAGTGTGATATATTACGAGCAGCGTGCACATGTCCGGCCGGACTTGGATTGGAAGGAAAAGGCAAATGCAACCACGTAGGAGGCGTGTTGTTTGCTGTTGAAGATTTCACGAGAAGGGGATTACAGAAACATGCTGAAGCTTTATCTTGTACATCACGGCTGTCGGTATGGGTTGTGCCACGCAACCAGAGTGTTGCAGCAAACCCGCTTGACCAGGTCTTGATTAGAAAGATACGATTTGGAAAAAAAAAACATTCGTCTTCAACCCAAGATCATAAAATTTGATCCAAGAGCGCCAAACCATCGAAATAAAGAAGGAGAAAGTTTCAAAACATTTTGTGAAAGTCTTCAAAACTGCCTCCCTGCCAGTTCATTTTTTTTTGTTTCATGACATCAAGTCCACCTGTTTAGAGGAGTCTGACCCTGAAGAGACGGAGGGGGAATCAGAGGGTGTACCCTTCACAGACAGCTATGATATAGCTTGTAAGCACTTCAAATCAATGGTGGATGAACATGTCTCCAACTTAACCATCACCCACGAAGAGATCCAGGAAACAGAGAGACAAACACGAGGACAAAACAAAAACAATCTTTGGTATGAAAAGAGAAAAACTCTCTTAACAGCATCAAACTTTGGAAAAGCGGCCAAAACCAAAGTGGAACCCTCAAATAAGGTGAAGTCTATTCTCTATTCAAACTTTACAACAGACGCTCTTCAGTATGGCATTGAAAGCGAACCGAAAGCAGTGAACCTATATATAACGGAAATGAGAAAAAATGGGATTGATGTCAAAGTTGAAGAAGTTGGGCTTTTGGTGTCTAAGGAGAAACCATTCCTAGGAGCCAGCATAGACAGAATAGTCACCTTCAAGGACACAGAAGTAAAATGGGGTATGGAAATTAAATCCCCCTTAAGCAAAGCAGGCATGACTGTTGAAGAGGCATGCAAAAACAAAACTTTTTTTCTAGAAAAACTTAGCGATGGAACCGTGAGGCTTAAACGGAATCATGATTATTATTTGCAAATTCAAGGACAGCTGTACTCTTCTAACTTGGATCTTAAAGGGATTATTCTCACAGTTTACTTTGGAGATGACAAGCCATTATTTCTGGAGAACATTTTCTCAGACAACACTTGGTCGAGTGACTTTCTGCCCAAGATTGATTTTTTCTACAGAAGGGCTCTTTTCCCTGAGCTTCTTACCAAAAGAGTACAGCGGGGGAAGCTTCTGTACCTACATGGTGGCTGGTTGCCCTATGGCCAATATAGCTGCACAAGAACTGGTTTTAAATTGAGATTTGAGAGACAAATGTGATCTTAAGTTGTATCCATTATTGTACAGTAGATTTATTAATAATTTAATATTTCTTATTACAGTCATTGCCATTTCATTCATGTAACGAGGTAAAGAATGAGTGTAACAAAAACCCATGGTGATGTAAATGCAGGGCAGAATTTTCACTTGCTCTGAAAAAAGTTGAAAAATAAATTTACATGGAATGTCTATTCGGTGCTGAGATAGGGTTATATTAGTCTTGGCCTCTATCATGTAACAGCAATGGACTACATCATAATGCATAATTCAATGGTGTCAGTCTGAAGAGAATCATTTTCAAACCAATGGCTTTGCATGTACCCTCTCTTTGAAAGACAGGCTTTTGGCAACTCTGAAAATGACCTATTGCACAGTACAAGTTGTTTGATGTCTGTACATAAATCTGGGTTCAAAACAAAAATAAAAATAATAATTCGAATTATGAACAAAAACATGACAAGTTAGTTACCACTAGTGGAATCTAGTGTTTTGGTTTAGCAGGTGGCAGCAAGGGAGGAAGAAAGTTTGTCAATAGTCCACACACTGTTGCTATCTGTGTTGCATAAGGGCTCAATGTATTGGGCAGGCAACCATCTAAAATATGATAAGTTTTAATACGTCCAATTGCCCTCTCCACATGAATCCGCACAGAGGCAATGGTCATGGTCTCTTCTGTCTCTGCTGCAGTCAACTGATTTCTTCCAGCTAAAAATGGTGGCATATTAAGTGTGACACCATCAGGCAAAATGTCCCTTATGTCAAATCCACGGTCAACCATGACATTGTCACCGCTGTCCAACAAAGCTAACACTCCACTCTCTCTTGTAATTTGTTTATCAGACACCCTTCCACCCCAGAGGTCTGAAAGAAAGGAGACTTGGCCATTTGGAGTTACTCCCACAAGTAGCTTCCATGTATTATGGTGCTTATAATCAGACCACGTTTCTGACTGTGCGAGCATGGCTGATGGCCGCTGAATGAATAGTTCGGTGCAGTCCAAAATTATTCTAGTTGAGGCAAATTCAGCAAACTCTTCCGGCATGTTTTTGCATACCAACTCTTGGGTTGGAAAAGGAAAAATATCTTTAAGTTCAAAGTACAGCAAATTTATCCATGTTATGCAAATCCTGGACACCAAGCTGATACTAATGCCAAATCTGTCCGCAAGATCCTGAACAAATAAGCCAGCCTTTAGTCGCATCAGTACCAGCAGAAATTCATCAAGGAATGATAATTTCCTGGAGGGTCCTGGCTTTTTACGATTCTCATCTTCTTGATAAGGCTGACTCCCTTTAATAAAGCGTTCCCCTTTCCAGTACTGCATCTTTTCCAGTTTCGGCTCAATATATTTATAGAAACTCATCAGGGCTTTATATGATGGGAAACCGGTGTAAAATAAGATGGCTGAATTATCATCCTTTATTTTGTCTAGGGAAAATTGTCGGCTCATCAAAATCTCATTCTCATTTTTCACTTCCACCAACGTTTCTTCACAATCAGCTAGTTTCAGTTCAAGCAATGTTATCTTCTGCTGCAGCTGTGTAATGTTGTCAACATCAGAGACATCAGTTTGATCCTGATCATCAGTGAATGAAGTTGATCCTTCATCAATGGCTGCTGAAAATGTTTCACGTGGCATTGGCATGTCTACTGACTCTGCCACATTCATTTCTTCTACAGAAACTGTTCTCCGCTGTTCTTGTTTAGCAGGGGATTTTCGTGCCTTTTTCTGCATGGTCCATGAAAACTGGGATGGCTCAGCACCTTTTCATAAAAAATAATGTTTTTTACATTAAATATTAAAAAGGTGTATTAATAATGACAATAATAATGGTTCAGTGCTAGTGATCTCAATGGAACTCATATTTACGTATCATAGCAATAAAATATGGATAACACTGACTATTATGCACTTCAAACCATTTATTTAAATAACATTTTGATGAGCAAGGGACAATAAAACACACAAGGTCAGTCATCCATTGCTATCCAAATACTGTACATTGTAAGTTTACAACTACCACATTTTTTATCTTTCATGTGAACAGCCAGTCACCATTCATAAGCTTCACAGGCTTATCCTTACATCAAGACTCGAAAAGACAAGAAACAAGTAAAGCAAGAAAGGTTATAAAAGCAGTTGATAGGGAATATCAATTTGCTACATGTATTAAAGCTTGCATGTCTTTCACAAACCTTTCTTTAAGTCCCAGCGGCCTGACAATTTTCTTGCTATATCAACTTGTCTAAAATGTTCATGACAAACAACAGTTGCACCAGTCGCGGTGAATCCGTCCTTTCCATGTTGCCGCTTTATAAGGTTACACCAGCGATTTCTGCGCTTGGGGCTAGTTGGAAAACTGAAGAAATGGTAACCTGCGAAAAGCCCTTTGTCGTCATAATAGCTGTTGTTACAGCCAAAAACAGCACAATGTTTTCCTCTTTTCTTCGAAACCGACGGAGGTGTTTCTTGAGTACTGCTACTGCTGCTCATATTCCAAAAAAGTCGGGAATAAACGCGAAACAAAGCGAAGGAAAGCGTTGTTTCTACTGAAAACACACCACATGCAAAAATGTGACTCAACGCGAGCCTCGATATCGTGTTTGCGCGGCTGCTATTCCAAGATGGCGCCGGGAACTGTAAAAAGGGCTATTCAGAAGATGTGCAATTTTTCCATGAGTTAACCTGCACAATAAACCATAGCTGATTGACCATCCAGAGTGTGCGCATTGATTTGGTTATTATATAAATGAAGATATTAATGGGCAAAATTGCTATTCTAACAAATAAAAATAACAACCTAGAAGCTCTTTTTCAATTAACAGTGCTTACCTGAAAGTTTATAATTCAACACTAAAACTAGGTTTTACACCTGAGATTTTTGATTGGCTGCTAGTAATATTGAGTGGCTCCAGTTAAAGTCAGTTCACTATAACATTCTGTCAAGTCACTTTTCTTGTAATCTGTACAGGTGGTGCTTTGTAATCCATGGTGGAATAGATGGGTTTTCACAGCTGATTGTGCTTCTCCAATGTAACACAAATAACAGGGCTACCACAGTGTTGAGACTCTTTTAACAAGCATTCAACGTGTTCAGTCTACCATCACGTGTGCGTTCAGACAAAGGGGGAGAAAATGGAATGGTCGCACTGTACATGCTAAGTCATCCATTTCGTGGACCTGATCAAGGGAGTCACATAGCAGGACACAGTGTGCACAATCAGCGCATAGAAAGGTTGTGGAGGGATTTGTTCATTGGTTGTACTTTTGTTTTTTACAATCTGTTTCATTACATGGAGAGTTGCAGTATTCTTGAACCTTCAAATGAACTCCACTTGTTTGTGCTACATTACGTGTTCCTACCCAGAATCAACAGGAATCTTTGGATGTTTCAAGAGGCGTACAACAGGGCTCCTTTAAGCACAGAAAGGGGATACTCTCCAACTCAGCTTTGGATTCATGGCATGTTGAGTGTGGCAAATTCCCAGGAAAGAGTGGCACTGGAGTTCATCAACCCAGAGGTAAAGTGGGGTCGTTACAGAAAGTGGGAAAACCTAGGTCAATTATTTCATTTCTGTGAAAAGTTTGAACTTCTTTTGAACAATAGTATAGGGTGGTTGTGGTAGCGGGAGGTAGCGTTTCCTGGGCTTAAAATTATTTTCTTCCAGGTTTAGAATTTGCAATATTAATAATACTTTAAATTATTTTAAAATGCAACCAGGAGAACTTGCCTTATTGTTTAAGGTAAATCAATACCCATTTTCATTTCAGATTGTTGATGACTATTATGGTATTGATTATGATGGCCCACACCCAGCAGAAGAATATGATGGTCCCAGCAATGAAACTTCATCTGTGGAGGTGCCAGTGACAGAAATGTCACTCTCACCGCAGGATTACCAACGGTTAGCTACCTCCATAAATCCTCCTCGTGAATCAGAGCTCTATGGTGTTGACATTTATGTAGATGTGTTGCAAATTGTCAGCTAATTAATACTGACACCAGTGTCTAATGTTAAAATACTTGCCACTAGCCCAGAACCTGTCAACTTGAATGATTCGCTAAATGTTTTTGTTCCTGTCCAGCCAGACATATGTTACAGAAATATTATAATAGAAAATCTTCATTTTTTGCCTGTTTCTTAAAGCGCAATTTGACAACAAACATTTTCCTGGTGGGCTACTAATAAAACAGAACTGGTTGCCTAAAAAAATGATTGACAAGAATAGTAGTGTAGAATACTATTAACTGAACAAAACAGTCTTTCAGGAATAAAGCTCTCATTTCAGTGGGCAATCACTGATTTTGTTTTTATTTGAGGGTGATCATTTGAAGGCGTGGGTGTTGCTATCGGTGAGTTGGATAAATTTGGTCACAAATTCTAGCCCATCCTACAGGTACCAATGTCAAATATTCTGCCCCCTTTTCACTTCCAGATAATGATTCACCCTTTCCCCACCTTACTCATCCTTTCCCCTCTGGAAAAATAGCACTCTCACTGTACAGTGTACAACATTGAATTGGGGGAGGGGGGTGGTGAAACTCGGTTGTTAGTGTTCTCACAAAAAGAGACTTTGGAGCTCAATTTTCTCAACGGTTTTGTCCAAGATTGTGTACGAGACCTTTTGGGAATTTCCTTTGTAGAGCACGAGTTCTAAGGACTAAGGAGCTGATTTTAGTCACCCATCTGGGCCTGTTATAAAATAGAGCTTTGTTGGTTTAATATTTTTATTTCGTGGAAACATATTGATCCTACTGTAAAAGGAGATCCCCAAGTTCTGATGAAATTTCAGCAAATGGCGTGTGCCAGTCGGTATACAAGAAAAACGCTATTTTGCAAAGCCAGATTTCTGTCACTTCTGGCATTAGTCCTTATGCTGGGCAAGGCATTAGGTCATTTGTCTTAATAAAGACATTACTGATAAATGTGAAATGTAACTAATGACTGTGCGATGGCAAATTTTTCTCTCCAGTGGCCACATCCCGCGGGAACGGCCACTCCAAATCCCGGCAACACATGTTTCATTAAGCGGCTTTATTAGCAGATATCTAAGCATCCAATTCAGTATATGGCGGTTAACTTAGCAAAAGACACAACATGAATCGATAAAACAACGATTAACAGACAATTTTAACGGTTAACAACAGATGCTAAGCAAGACAATAGACTATCAGTTCTCTTTAGTGAAAAAACACTGTTAACTGTTGTTAATCGTTGAAATGCCAATAGTTCGTCCTGTTAATCGTCCCAAATCCAAGTATCTAACCCTATTAATCATTGTGTGGATCCAAAAATGACACATTTGGTTTTCCTATGAGGCGATAGCAGCATTTAGTCCACTGCAACACACGATTAACACTCGTGAGACTTGTGTCACGCACGGAATACATTGTGACAAGAAAATTATGCAATTACATGACTTAAACGTCCTTCGGTGTTAATCCCAAGAGCATCGCTTTGCTGTAACCTGTTTGGCACTAACAAATGTGCATTTTACACCTAACTACTGAAACAGTTTGTATCTTTTACTTTGGTGTAATGGTGACAAACATAGCGTCATGGATCGCCTTGATACCTTTCGCAAGCCAAGAAAGTTGTATCAGTTTTGCTGTTGGGCATGCTGAAAATCAGTTTCTAGGCCAATAGTGTGTATTGCAGGCACTGTTAAGTACACGTTTCCACCACCTTCACAGCTTCCACTCCCTTATCGAGTGCTGAAAATGCAATGTTCAACTGCCTTTGTGCGTCAATTTAGCCCGTATTAAAGATGCTACTCTCCGTTGTCACTTTAACAGCAGAGAACCATCAAGGCAAATGCTTTCTAGGAGTCTCAGAAAATACGCATAGTTTCTCTAAATAAGACATAAGTTCTTGTCTAATCAACTGGAGTTTTTAAGGACCACATGTTCCAATAATCAATGGCAAAAGCAGCTTACTGGAGTGCGTGCGTCACAGGTTTTCCACAACTTCACTGTTATACAATCTTGGACAAAACTACTTGAGAAAACTGGCCTCTTCACGCCCAAAAATCGTTCACGAAAACCTCTGGCTCAACAGTGTTACTATAGTAACTTCCCCCTCCCCCTCCCCCTATTCAATGTTGAATTTAGGAAGCCGCAATTCCTAGGCAAACCTTTAGGAGCCACAAACAACATTGAATTGGGGGAGGGGGGTGGTGAAACTCGGTTGTTAGTGTTCTCACAAAAAGAGACTTTGGAGCTCAATTTTCTCAATGGTTTTGTCCAAGATTGTAGATTTTTCCAACTCAGCCTAAATGGGTTCCTATAGAAATGGTATTTAGTGGGATTTTCAGGGTTGTCAAAATAAACCGGCAACCGGCGCATTTCACCAGCTATTCTGAATACTGCACCAGCTAATCTGAGTGTGATATTGGAGAAATAAAATGGAAATAACTGCCTAAATTTTGGATGGAACCTGCTACTCAAAAACCTACTGACAACCCTGGATTTTAGACTACTTAGGTTCTTAAATAGGTTCTTAATTTCATAGGGGAACTAGCGATCAGCACAGATAACTACTACAGAGAATATGTGATAAGTAATAGGCATAGACGATAACCAGTTTCAATTTCATTTTAGTCCATTCTTTGAATCTTACTAACTGAAACCTAGACAAAATGTTTTCTCTGTTTTCATCTGTCTTGATTTTTGTGAAATAAGAACCTATTGATAATTTTAAGCTAAATAGGTTCTTGTGAAAAGGGGGTTTGAAATGAATATTTTAGCCTAACAAGTTCTTAAATTTTTAGGTTCTTATACATGGGTTTGTACTGAATGGTATTATTCACCTTCCAGAATCTCTTTTGCAGCAAAACTGACATTTCCATTTGCCCTCCTCACTGCCTCTTCAATCACCTCTTTTGGTTTGTCAGAGACGATCTGGGACAACATGGAGACAGATGTCTCATCTGCAACTGGTTTAGTATCCTGGTTGTCTTGGTCAAGGAGACTTGAAGATGGGCTACTGACAAACAAAAATGATAATTACATCCATTCTGAAAGGAAATTAAGTAATCAAAAATGCTGGGTAATACAACAAAGAATACTAAGTTGTTACATGTATGTACCAAATAGTGCATACTGCCAAATGAACATAGAGATAACTCTTCATGGTATAGAGGAAGCTTCAAATAAGAGACAAAAGTGAAGTTTAAAGATCCAGGTGTTCTCACACATTGGCCGCCATTTGTCTGCCACACAAGAAACAAAAGTGAAGTTTAAAGACCCAAGTGAACTTACCACTTCATATTGTGATGTGCTTTGTGCTGTCGGAATTTTGCCATTGAAACATCTTCCTGGCATTCCAGGCACTTCACAGTCACTGTAGGTAAACTGTCTAGGACCTTGAAAAAAAGCAGTTGTTAATAAACATAAGTCTGAATCAAACCCCCCCCCCCCTCCCCAGTTAAACTGGTAAATGTGTTGACAGGCACCTAATCGTAAAGTGAGCCTCAAGGGTGAGGTCAACACCCAGATGTATCTCAGTCTATCTATACTGTCAACTACTTGCTCATATACGAGACCAACAATGAAGACTGATATCCCAAATATGATTTCCACAGTAATAAGTACACGTTAAGAAAACAACATCCCTTTTCTAAACCCTGAAATGAAGTTCATGAATAATAGTGTCTTGAAGTATAAATTTGTAAATCAAATGTTACTGCCACAGGGTGCCTTTGTTCCAAAATATTTAACTATTATCCCTTTTAACTACCTGAAGGACACACTTTCCTGCCCTTTCATATACTTCAACTCCAGAACTGGAAAGGGTCATTTATAAGGAGTGCCCCCTTCACCACAGCAGGCTCACTTTATTGATATTCTTGCATATGGGCTTTGGTTGAAGAGTTCAACTTATTTTATTAGTTGCTGCAGTTGGAAACACATACCTGCTCAGACTGCTCAGCACTTTCACCCGCTGACGTGTTGAGGTCCATTTGGAGTGGCCTAATGTAGGCCAGTGCCTGGCCAAGTCCCGCAGCATCCCGCAGGAAAGGCACAGAATATCTTCCAGCCGGGGGATTGATTGCAAGCTTTGCACTTGGAGAGCCCATCCTCAGTAATTCAAAACCGCCACCATCTTTTAATTTTGGGTAAACACTCTCCAGTTTTTCCTTTACATTGACAAAAGATCCTTTTCTTGGAAAAACAACTTTTATGCCGCTACATTGTACGTAGTGGAGTTCGTGAGCTCTGCGCGGGATCGCACTAGTTTGCTGGGAATGTCCCGATGTAGAATAAATGATCGACACATGAGTTGGCATTTCTTGGCCACTTTACCGTGGCGGTTTAATGGAAATCTTAAAAGCAGAATTGAACTTTGACACTTGTCAATGATAATTAAAATATCATTTTCAGCAAAGGTGGGGCGATAAAAGGGGCCACCACCGCTAACAAACAAAAATGCATCACAACATTGATAATCCGAACGGTAGTCGTAAGGGAGAGGAGGGCGGGAAAAATGTTTTCGTTAAGCTTAAAGTGATGTTCTCGCTGTGATGGTGAAGGCAAGAGGAATGCTTGCCAAGGCGAGCAGCCTTTTATTTCGGCTAACCGAACGTGATTGGCTAAGAAGTCACCTGACAGACCACACATCGGATTAACAAATATGCGCCTCAAATAGAATAGATTAAATGTATCGACATAAATAACATCATGCTCAGGCTTGATGTTGGTTTTCTTCGCCCCAGCCCAGCGTTTTGTAAAGCTATTTTCTGGGGGCGTCAAGGAACTCATTCTGCAGATGTGGATGTAAGATAAAAAAAAAGGCATGCGTCCACGTTTCTTTAACTTGAAAATATCCTTGTGGTTTCTTTGCCGGTGGGGGCCTGGTGCGAAAAGGCTACAAAAATTTTGCATCGCCCTCTGTTGGTTACTCGTCTGTGTCTGTGGCAAAGACGATGACGGAAGACTAACTCTTTGGGCTGATTCACTGGGGTTTTCTGAGCCACTTTGTTCGCTTTTAAAACCTTCCCGGGGACATAGTGGACAGCCATGTTTTCAAGAGCTCTTGCTCTTGCAAATGTTTATGTAAGAAAAGAAGCGAGGAGAACGTCTAGTTAATGAATTATGGTAAAGAACAATGAGCAGCTGACCGTAAAACATCTTAGAGAGCTGTGCGAAAATGAGTTTCTGCCCGCCATTAAGTCTGAAATCGAAGCAGTTAAAGTGCAACTTCAATCGCAGATTGTGACTGTAAATGAACGTCTTCAAAATATTGAGCAAAAGCAGTCGCCATTGTTTTCTAAGTATGATAACTTGCTGGTAACGACTCAAGGTGCAAACCAAAAAATAGAAGAATTGGAGAAGGCACAGAAGGATTTGTTAAATGCTATATCAAATCTTGAGGGATCGACGTATGGTAATGAGGTAGCCATTGATGATATGCAGCAATATTTGCGCCATGATTGTCTCGAGATCGTTGGGATTCCACGTGTCCCCCAGGATAATCCCAAACAGTTGGTACAAGAAGTTGGATCTCTCATAGATGTTGACATTGGTGTAAATGATACCTCGACGGCACACAGACTGCATGATATGAAGAAGGTTAAAAACAGAATTATCGTTAAGTTCGTATGACGTGACAAGCAAGAAGAAGTGTACAGGAATCGTAGGAAATTGATAGGGAAGAAGACGTCGGCTCTCCAGTCGGTTCGTGAGGAAATTGGAAAGAGCATTCCATCTGGAAGTAAGATACACGTAAATGAATCGCTTACTGCCTGGAAACGCCTATTTGGAAAATTAGACAAGTTTAAGGAAGACAATAATTTTAAGTTGCTATGGACAGCTAATGGAACAATATATCTTCGTGAGAGTGAGTCGTCTGTTTCGCTTCACCACGTTTGCGGAGTTTGATGATTTTTGTAATCTGCCTGGTTAATGGCTGCTGAATCAAGTACCTGTGAGTTGAACAACTGTAGGTAACCTACCATTTTTTAGTCTTTCTGATGCTAAATTTAATGCAGTGATTGGTAACTGGTGTTATGGCTTTGAGTCTGATTTAGATCTTTTTAATATTCTCCCAAATCCCGATAAATCTGATGATAAAGATCCTGATAACATGCTTAATTGTCCTCATTCCAATTATTACTCCTTAACTCAGCTGAATCAACTCTTTGATGGTACCACGTCAAAGTCACTCATTATGTTTCATTGTAATATCAGAAGTCTCCCAAAAAATTTGTCCGTATTGAGCGAGTTTTTGCATTCTGTCAACCATAAACCTGATATCTTAGCTGTTACTGAAAAAAGATTATCAGCCCGGACAGTGACAGATGTTGATATCCTTAATTATGATTTCTTTCACACCGACTCACCAACACAGGCTGGTGGTTCTGGGTTGTATGTCTCAACAAATCTTAATGCCATTCATCGACCTGATTTAAAGTTTAGTGTGCCACTGGTCGAATCATCCTGGTGTGAAATTATTTCTGGGAATGGCAGACCTACTATAATTATTGGTTGCATTTATCGGCATCCCACCTGTAATTTACCTGCTTTTACTTCTGAATTTGAAACCTTGCTTAACCCATTGACTACCAGCCGTTTTTACGTTTTCGGAGTGATTTTCCAGCAAAAACGATCCTTAGCATTTCATGAGTTTATATTGGAAAGTGGTGCTGCCCTAAAGTACTGAAGGCTCAAGGTTTCTGAAAACGTCATTGTGACGCAGCTATTTTTCAATCGTGGAACTCAAGAATGGCCCAAGTTCGGTTTGTTTGCGAATTTTGCTAAGTTTACAGCCATTTTTCATCTTTAGTGGCAGCCTGATGAGCATCATTAAACGTGACGGTTGCTAAGAGTCCACTTTCTCAAAGAAGTGAGCAAGGTGATGTACTTTGTTGTCAGATTTGTCATGTTTCATCTATCATTGACTGCACAGACATTTTCCTTGAAAGACCCTCTATGGCTGATACACAGGCCCTGACATATTCGACATACAAGAGCCACAACACTGCCAAGTACTTGGTAAGGCTTAGTACCAACTGGCTATATAATGAGCATAAGCACAATCTTAAACAAAAAGTTTTACCCTCTTGCTGTAACATAATCATAGTGAGACAAGGTTATCATAATAAAATGATCCATTATCATCTTCTAACTATGTCAATCACTTATGACTGTGTCAATGATAAGTTCGCCTATGATAATGTTACAGAAGTCAAAGATATAAGCGACATAACATAATTATGCTCATCCTATTAGTATGATCATTAAGTCAAAATGAGAAATTATGGCCATAAATGTAAGAGTTCAAACCCATGTATTGTAGCATCATAAAACATGAGGGAAATTTTACTTCTTCCTTATCTTAAGTAATTAGTTAATCGATTAATTGATTATTGTTAACTTGGCTTTGGCTTCATTGTTTTTAATGACATAAATTTAGCATGCAAAAAATGTTTTACATACCCCAATACAAGTCTTTTAGTAAATAAGACTGTGCAGAATCCAAGCTGTATTCTTTCATTTTTTTTCTTTTTAAAGCACTAATGGATAAATAGGGGTTTAACTACAAGTTTTTGTTTCATTCTAGATTTCCTGGACACCAGCTGGAGTTGTGTCTTTTGTTTCTAAAGGATATAGGGGATTATCCTCAGATCAGCACATATGTGAAGATTGTGGAGTCATTTCAAAGTTTGAGCAAAACACAGCTTGCATGGTTGACAGAGGGTTTAATGTCCAGGACGTCCTGCTTGTGAAACAAGTCAAACTCTACATGCCTCCCTTTACGAAGGGGCAAAGCCAGTTCACGAAACAAAAAGTTCAAATGGGTCAAGGTACAGCCAAAGCCTGAATTCATGTAGAAAGGGCTATAGAAAGAGTCAAGCGCTTCAGGATTTTGAATTCTGTGATACCCTTGAAAAAGAAAGACTTGCTTGACGACATTGTTCTTGTATGTTCAGCATTAACCAATCTTATGCCTCCTTTAATACAAAATAGAGGGTAAAGCTAATCGGCCATTTTCAAGTTACGCAGGAAACTGAGGTGAGTTTCAAATTTTAACCACAAAAATTAACACTACACAAAAAAATCATGTTGAGATTGGTTGTTATGGCCAAAATCCATATTTTGAAGCATACAATTTCTGTGATCTACTCTCACAAATGGGCATCAACTTTGGTCAAATGACCAATCTCAAGGTGATAATTCGAGTGATGGTGTCAGTTTATTGACCGGTGAAAAAGTAAGCCTTGCCCCAGTTTCCTGCAGAACTCTGGAAGGGCTAATTACTAAATGAATACTGTCTTACGTGCACAAGGATTTGAAATGGTAATAAATAGCATGGAATTCAGAAAAAAAAACATTTCTAAGAATCATGGTTAACATTACTATCACTGGAAATATCACTATCCTAGGGACTGGAAGTGAAGTTACTTGTATTTTTAGTCTTACTGTCTATATGGTAAAATAAAATAGTACAATTACTTCCCCCTTCCATACCTCATTTTTTTTGTACACTCTGTTCATAGTCAATGTTAAAAGTCATGGCATTATTCAAGTTGAACATCAAAAACATTGTTGATAAATAGAGGGGATGTGGGGATTGAGAGCCTCAGTTTTTAACATTGAATAGATACTTGCTTTCTTTTTTGCTTTTCTCTGAGATTTTGCAACAGATAAATGATCTCTTGGATCATGGTGTATTCAAGGTTTCTTTTGTATTTTCATTTAATGCTGCTTACACCTACTAAGATGTTCACGTCTTGTAAATGAGAAATTACTTTTGCTTTCCTGTCTCTGAAAGCAAGGGCTTTTTATCATCACCCCACCCCCTATAGGAAATGCATAGCTTGGAATCCACAAGCAGTGGGCCATTTGGGGAAAATTGTACATTTGATGCTTACTGACCAAAGTTTTTTGCTTACTACCCTTAAGTCTGTAGTCTCTGTAGTGGAAGCCAGTGATATAAATGTTACCTATTAAAAGCTGATTAGTCAGTATTAACTAAAACTACCCTGTCAATAATCTCCATGATAATTTCTTTCGCAAGTAGTTGTCTCAACAAACGCTTCGTGAATATTTCAGGGACAATACAGTTTCTAAAAAAACTAAACAGTCATGGGAGTGCCTGCTGCCAGAGTTCTCTGTCAAAATCAATACGCTCCAGGTGCTCATCAACAGATGTCAACATAAAAAAATCGAGGTAGGGCACATTCTAAACGGCCATCACTGTCTGCACCTGATAAAAATACTCGTGTGTATTTTTCAACACTACATTCCCATTACTAACATGCAAACAAGTACCTTGAACCACAGCGAACTCCTTTATTGTTTTTTCCCTGTGTGTCCAAGTGACTTTGAACTCAGCAGCCCCTGGCCCACAGCAAGAACAATGCACAATGGCATCAGGGCTAGCGCCAACATAAGGCTAATCCACAGACAGAACTAGACCAGTTTCGGAAACAGAGAAGTTTGTGTGACATTTCTGTGAAATTGTTTTGTACCTCTGTCTGGCTAATGGCTCATTCATCAAACCCCATTTCATGGCCTTTGTTTTCACTTCTTTGTTGTAGCCAAGAATTTGGATGGTAAGGTTAGCAGTTGACTGCTGGTCTTTTACTCTGCCATCTTCATCAGTTTTCCTTAGTACAGATAGCATTCGTGAAGCTGTGATAATACCAACCCTGTACAACGCCCATGCTGAATTACTGGATTGTCCCACACTTTTTTTTTTTGCAATAATGTTACTTTGCTCAGTACTCCATGATAATTCTCTGACAAGCTGTTCACACTGCTCTTGTACAGTAGGATAAACCTGAGCAACCATTTCAGCTTGACAAATTAAGGGCATTGGTTCTTCAGCCTTTTCAGTTGACACAATTTCTTCATGAACAACATAACTAATATCTGGTTCCTGACTTGCAAATGATAAATGGGGATTTTTATACAACAGGATACCAGATTTTCCATTTGAGGCTACAGCTAGGTTTTCCCAGTCAATGTCAGAGAAATGCATAGGTGTTCTGTCTTTCAAAGAGCGAGGGTCAAATGAAGAACGATCAACACTTTGTTGTTCTCTCTTACAAAGAAAAGACATACCGGTAGCTCTATTTTTGGTTTTTGTGACTCTGATATCTGAAAGCTTTCTAGGGCCATATTTTTTCCTTGCCCCAACTGACAGGTGTCTCCAAGTCTGGGGCAATGATGTGCAAGCTTTGTTTTTTCCTTTTCTCACTTCTGAGGCAATATGATGCAACAAGGCACCAACATGTTTGCATACCTCACCCAATCTACCAAAAAAAATAGATAAAAATTCACATGTTAGACAATTTGTCATTTGCATGCCAAACTTTCATCAGAAAACAGTTGATGGTTACTCAAGTATTTATTTACCAGATGTACATTCTATGAGCAGCTTATAACATAACCAGTAGGAGGAAATGTGTGAAATGTGTCTAAGAAGATGTCCCTCTACTTTAATAAATAGATTACCAAGTTTCACATTTTAACAATAAAACAATGCGATAAAAGTGAAACACATAACACCATCTTGGTGAAAAAATTAAAAGCAACGACATTTCCATGTTGGTTTAACATCATTATCCACGTATTACAGGTGAATATGGGTACAAATATAACTCTAAAAAGAATTCCTAAAAGATACAAATGCAGTGGTAAAAAAAATTGTAAAAAGGTTAAAAAAAGTTTCATATTCTCAGTGTTTGGTGGCTCTACAACCTTTTTCAGAAAATGGAGAAATCAGCAGTAATATCATTCAAGGTTCAGTACCAGTATTTTCCATGCAGAATCATTATATAAAGCTCTCCGACCTTACTGTTGACGTACCCAGCAACACAGTTACATTCTACAGTCACCACTTCACCACTCTCTTTATGTAAACAAACCCAAAGCTCATATGGCTTATTATGAGTTCTTTCCTGTGGGACACATTTACCCCGAACAAAACAGTACTTTAAGTTGGGACTTATAGTGTGGCACTCCACATCGAAAACATGTGCAGAGCTTTCCAAGCTCTTTCCCTTGGAGCGTCCTTGAGATGTTTATCAACCTCATCATCAGTGGTATCCGGAAAATTTACACTTCCCGACTGCCATCCTTGCTTCAGTTCATCTGGAGGCGGTATCTTGATGAGGCCATTCTCAACCACTAACTTGTTTTCACTTGTTTGTTTTGTTATGCTTTCCTTGTCTATAACACCAAGGCTTTTAGGAACTGCAAGCTTGTACGCGTAAAACACCTTTTCACATAGTTCATTCTTATTTCCTGATAGGTTAAGGTCTCTTTCACGGAGATACTGTTTTAGTGCAACGACAGTAAACTTGTTCAGGTTGTTAGGCAAGTGGCAGTTCAGTGAAAGAAACACTTCAACGCCGTCCGCCATTTTCAATCGTGACGCGAAGTGTTGCTCCCTCAGCGGTCTGGTATCTAGCTCGCTCTCCCCATACTGCAGTGCGCGCGAAATATAAGCAAAATAGCGTATTGTGTGAGCATACTTAAGCAAATTGCAGACAAGCATGCACCTTTAAAGCAAGCATCTCAAAGTAAGAGGCGACAATTGGCCAAGCCGTGGCTTACTAAAGGTGTATTGACTTTAGTTAAGCATAACCAAAAGTTATGTAAATCACACTTCCTTAGTAGAGATCTTGATAAGGTAAGAGAATATAAGCGTTATGCTAATGCACTTAATAGAATTAGCCAAGAATGATTATTACTGTCAGCGCTTCAAGTTCTATCAAAATGACCTTAAGAACACCTGGAAGCTCATAGGTACCTTAGTCAAGAGAAAAAAGAAAGGCCAAAATTGCCCTGTTAGAATTATAAGAAATAACAAAGAGTTCACTAATCAATCAGATATTGCTGAGCCGTTCAATCAGATCAGATCCATGTGCGCTTATTAACCATTCTCCCTTTCATAGTTTTTTTCTGTCTCCTGTCACAGAAGAGTGGGTTGCTGACTTTTTCTCTTGTTTAAATGATAAGAAATCATCATTGGATACCCCAAATAAATTGGTTAGATTAGCCTCTAAGACCCTCTCCAAGCCATTTGCATTTATTACTTGGGCTTCCTGTGGAAGGCCCGAGTCTAAATCTGTCGTCCATTTTTCTTTTTTTCGTTGTTCTCCATAAACCTCATTTCTGGCATATTTGCGCAGGCGCTAACGATGAACCTGTAAACCTGGTAAAAACCTGTTTACGTTTTGTTTACACTTGTCTTGTCTGTTGAGAAGCAAGGCACAAAGCAACTGTGGATTCCTCGACAGATTTTTTCAAAGGAAAAAGTAGACATGTCTACAGCTGTGGCAAACTGTGTCATATCCAATACGCACAAACCACTTACAAATGCACATGTCGTTTGTACATTTTGAAACGGGTCGTTCTGCGAACTCGAAGCAAATGTGAGAAATATTATGAGATCACATGAGCTGAATGAGCTATCAATGAGTACAAAAAGTGCACAAACTTTGACTACCAATGACAAATGTTCCTTGACGAACTTGAGCGGAAACTTTGACATGAACAGTTTAGGTGCTGGCGAATACAGAATACCCGTTGATGATGAGATTAGAGGCACAAAGACGAACAGCAGTAGTAACAACAGCAACAGGAAAGCGGCGATGTAGGGTGATTAAGAACCCACGCATCGAAGTGAAGATGCAAGTAACGTTTTTACTTTTATGGCTATTGTCACCAGTATTTCATTTCTTTTGTATACTTTAGATTGTGGATTATCAGCTGTATCAAGTCTGTGTAGTGTGTTAGTTTTACAGTATGTGTAATCTTGTACGTTCGCGTGTTCTACATGAATGTGTTGAGTTTATCAGCTTTATCAACAGTGTGTCAAATGTGGGGCGGAACGACTCAGTAATATGGGGCAGATCGACAATTCGGGCGACAATTCCACTCACCAAACCGGGCGATTGATCGATATTTTCACTCGCACGTGAGTTATTTCATCATTCAGAAATAACATCGCTCGAATATTTCAATATATATCATTTGGGGCGGATCGACCGCAATTCTTATCAACACAAATGTCGGATGTACTTGAAAAGTGCGAGGTATTTGAGAAGGCAATGCAGTTATCTGTAAATGATCAACGTGATGCCATAGTGAAAATAAAATACAGAAAGGAATTCAGATCTCTTTATGCTAAGTTTGTATATTTTAACGACAACTGTGAATACCATGTGTTATCAAAACGTTGTGATTGCGATCCCAGTAGGATACCAGTGAAGAAGCTAAAAACTCTGTCTCAGAAAAGCAGAAAACTAAGATTGTTTGTGTTCCCACGGTCCTGTCGTGTTTATTTTCGCCGGCACACTCACACAGGCAGCCCAATGCTTTAAGGAATCGAGTTTGAGTCACAAAATACATGTATAATTAGGCTGTGCGGAAATCATCCACAACACCATTTGCCCCTCGAAAAGCCCGAGTGAAGGCCAATACGGCCTCTAGTTTTCAATAAGTCAATCTCTTCAGGCATAGTGTCTGATGTATTTAAAGTGCACCTAACCCCAAAATATTTTTTTTGCTTAAATACATCTTTGCACCTGTTCGAAACACATTGAGCCATTTTGTGCCTTTTTAAACCAAATCTTGACTATTTGTGGGCTATAAAAGTTACGAGTCATCTGTCCCACGACCTTACATGACGTCACAAACTGATTTGCATGGCATTAAGTCTTTGTAAAAATGCATGCAAAGCAGTTTGTGACGTCATGTAAGGAATAGACCCATGCCCTTTCAAGCTCGGTCGTGGGACAGATGATGGCTAGATTTCGTAACTTTTACAGCCTATAAAAAGTCAATATTTGATTGAAATAGGCGCAAAACGGCGCAATATGTTCCAGACAGGTGCAAATATTTATTTGAACGAAAAAAATATTTTGGGGTTAGGTGCACTTTAAAGTGTCAAAAGTAACACCTGTTTTTAAAAGTGGAACTTTGTCTGATCCTAGTAATTACCGGCCAATAGCTACACTATCTCCCTTCAGTGAGGCCTTGGAGCGAGTCATCTATGATCAGCTAATTAAATATCTTGATAAGCATGATGTATTATTTAAGTATCAATTTGGCTTTAAAAAAATCATTCCACTGAACAAGCGATTCTGGAGATCACTGATAATCTGAAGGCCTCTATTGACAGTAATTTTGTATCCTGTGGCCTGTTCTTAGACTTCTCTAAAGCATTTGATACAGTCAATCATCAAATACTCTTAGATAAACTCTATAAATATGGTGTCCGTGGTAGGCCACATGATTGGTTTGCAAGTTATCTCCAAGATCGCAAGCAATTTGTTCAAATTGGAAATGAAAAGTCAACTTTATTAGAGGTGACTTTTGGTGTACCACAAGGGTCTACCTTTGGCCCCTTGTTATTTTTAATTTATATCAATGACATTGCTAACTCATCTAGCAAATTGTCCTTTCGCCTATTTGCTGATGATGCCAACATTTTCTATACTCCAGATGACTTAAGTGAAATAGAATCAGTTATGAACTGTGAAATGACTAGAGTTCTTAGTTATATTGTTCCATTAACAAATTATCTGTTAACATGAAAAAGACTAACTTCATGTTAATAACCTCGCCACGCAAAAAAGTTAGTCCTATAAATATTTTAAACTTCGAGCAGAAGACTTGTATTGAGTATCTTGGTGTTTATATAGACCAACACTTGAATTGGAAAGATCAAATTACTCTTGTTAAGGACAAAGTATCTAAAAACATTGGGATCCTGTATACTATGTGAATATACATGTTCTCAAGCAACTTTATTACACACTGATATACCCTTATTTAAACTATGCAGTTGTAGTGTTGGGAAATACTTATCCATCAAATTTAAACAAGCTGTGTTCTCTTCAAAATAAATGCATTTGTTGTATGTTTTTTGCTAATAGTAGAGAGTCATCCCAAGTTTTCTATAAACTCCTCGGTATTCTTAAATTTGATAACATTGTTAAACTGAGTACATGTGTACTCGCACATAAGATATTTAACAAGTCCTCTAATATCCCTTCACTGTTTTATGATTCTCTCAGAACAGTCTCTAGCTTGCACAAGTTTAACACCAGATACGCCTCCAAGGGTAATTTTCATAGACCAAAAGTAAGGACTAACACTGGCAAATTTACCTTTGTATATATTGCCTATGGGAAACGGTACCAACAAACTTGAGGCGGCTCTCTGTTAGTAGCTTTAAATTGTTCACTCAATTTCCGTTCTGATTTCCTAAATTCTATTCCTTTTTTCCAAAAAACCGAATAGAAATTGAGACATCGTCTATTTATGTTCTTTTTCGCGGATTTCTGTTTCGTTTTGTTCGGATGCTCTAAATTCCGCTTTGTTCACTCAATTTCTGTTCTGACTTCCTAAATTCTATTCTGTTTGTTCAATTTCGGTTCTATTTTTATTTGCAAAGAATTTGATAAAAAGTAATAGCATACATGTTCTTCATAACAGAATTTGAAACAGGATATTGGCAGAGATGACCCCTCATAGAAGTCGCCGAGAATGTAAATAGGTTTGGAGGAGGAGCTATATTTCTCTAGACACGAGTCAAGGTAGTTTTGAAAACTCTCAGGAGAGTTATGCTGCCTGTGCAAAATAGCACAAATGACATTTGTCTTTTTTGGAAATTGAAGTTCTATCCTCAGTCCTTGGAAAGATTCATTCGTAGTTTTTTCAATTACCCTATAGCTAATTCCTTCCTTTATGTACATACGAACACCTCTGGCAGAGAGAGGTGTTGGGACATATTCAAAACAATAACCTGGTACAGCTGTATATCAGGATTAAAGGTGAGAAAGTTAGCATCAGTATAGGTCATCTGTGTTTCTGAAAGGCCTATTACGCTAAAATTAAAGTTTAATTCATCAAGTAGACGATCCTGGAAATTTTCAATATTTCTTTTTAGACTCCTAATGTTCTGATGTATAAAGGATAAAGACGAGTCTGATACGGACCTCTATCTCGGAAAATTTGTACAGAGAGGAATAGTTAGATCGGATTTCTTTGTATGCAAAATTCTCATCGGGGTTTATGTCTCCATTGATGTTTAGGTTGAAGAGATCTAAATCGTAAAAGCTAGGTAATTTGTCAAGAAGTTGTTTTGTGGGTAAATCATTAGTCAAACTATTATTGAATTGACCATGAATGGTAAGTAGACATGAAGTTACATTATAATATCAGTGCTCGAAATTAAAAAAAAATTCAGGTTGTCCCTATTTCAAAAGCCGGGCAACCAAAGCCGTGAATTTGGTTGCCCTGATGAATCCTTGGTTGCCCGGTAGAAAAACCCACACATTTAAGTGCACTACTCAAAAAACATTCATTTTTAGCTCATGGATGACGTAGTCATGCCATGAGGTTTTGTTGTGGGTCTGAATTTCGCTCACTCACTCAGGGGATCACTCATTCGTTCACTCACTCACTCGATTCTGATTAATTTATTCATTAAACTTTCCCCTGGTGCCTCCCCTGGTAAGTATTGCTTTTGTCTCCATAGTCTTCTTGGTCCAACGTTTGCAAATTTCAGGGTGTAGTACAGAGGCGGAGAATTTTGCTCTGCAGATATTGTTTACGTGTTTAATGTTCGTGGCGTCGATTTTTGGTTTCGATTTTCCAACTCAACAAAGGTCTATTTTGTTTAAGGATCAGTGATCAGATAAAGTTAATAAGATGAAGAACACGAGTTGCGAGAATTGAACTTTGAAATCTTCAGAGCAGCGAAAATGAACTTCGAGATATCGCAAAAGCAACTATAAAGCTTATCACTGTGCGGTACCTGGGACAGAAGTAATCGAGATTTTTTTGCCACAATATGATGGAAGGAAGAATGAAGAAAATCGGCAAAAAAAAGGAAACAGGAGAAAGACTTTCTAGCCAAAAAACCGAATTTTGGCAAGCAAACGCCTTTGATTTATGAGCAACATATGATCGATTTAAGCAGGTACGTAATGAAGTGTTTTTGAAGACGCTCTTTTCATGGCGAACGCTCGATTGCAAATATGATCTTGTTTAGGAAGGCTATATCCCTTGGTTTAAACGATCAGTATAACACTTTGTCAACATTTAACAAAAACACAAGGATCACAAGCATGCAAATATTTTTCTCTGTGAGGATATAATTTGGTCTGACAAGCAGCTATAACAGCTAATCTGTTCGAACAACAAAATATTTGGAAAGTCAAGTTAATTGTAGCACAAAGCATAAATAGATGGAGTTTAATATTTCACCTTACAAAGCAAAAGTTTTGTGCCGGACCCCGAATCGCTCAAAAACATTGTGACTGTAAAGCGTGACTAATTTCCCTCAGGACTTTCACAAAATATTATGATGGTATCTCGCGTTCAGAATAGTCGGAAATTTTATTACGACCAAAAACGTTTATAAAACTAACTTGAAATGAGCCGTTGACCAGTAAGAAACTTTAACTTGCCTGTTACACTTCTTAACAAAGCGATCACATTTGAATATTATTTTTGTGGTCCATGTACAAATTTGCATATTTGTTTTCCATCGTCGGTTCAAATTTCGTCTAATGTAATACCTGTCAATCAACTGCGTAATTTTACGGAAAATATTAGCGCGTAAACGGTTCTTTTACTAAGAGGTGTGTCTGAAAAGGATGTGCTTCCACAAAACACAAACGAATGTAGAGGTTTCTTGCACATATCTTTTTAGAAAATAAAGTTGTTGTAAATTCAAAGTATTGTTATGTTCCTCATCCATGAGCTGGCTCAGAGGAGCCTTTGATTGTCTTCTTAGTGCATTTAATTACATGTTAACTTTGCCTTTACTTTCTACAGCACAAAATCAACGTGGGTTGAACTGAACTGGCACTTTACTCTTAGTTTATTAAGGATAGTGACACTATTACTAATATGTGATGTTTTACATTTTTTTGTTTTCAGACATCTTGACTCAAGCGCCGAATTTGAATGCTAATGAAGATTTAAAAAATGGAGATTAAAGAACACAACTCAACTACTTTATTCACTGGGCATAGTTTTGTTTGATTGAAATACTATAGTTGTACATATGATGTCGTTGAGAACCTTCACAGTATGTCATTTTTAAAGGTGGTATTTGTGTTAATGACACAAATTTACTCAGAAATCTTATTCCCAAAATCTGAAATAAATTAGAAATATCAATTGGTACACTGCAATAGAACCTAATGCAGCCAAAGGCAAAATTGTCTGACCTCTGGTGACGCTAAGTTGCTTGATATATCTCGTTCCTACAATCTTCAATGTATAAAAAATACAGAGTACCACAATAGAAAACTAAGCAGCTGTAGCATATCTGATGTCACAGCCAAATTGCTGAAGTGTTGCAAATACATGTAATAAACTAAAAAAGGAGTTCAAAGCAGCTCACATCAATTTGCCAAATGATAAATGCAGCAGAGAATAGAAATGATGTTATTGGATAAATAACCTCAACAGTGTTATTCAGGATTTGTGTATGATTTTCTTTCAATTAACTCTTCTTAAATTCGATCTCATATTGCCTTATTTGTTTTACCTCATTTCTTTTGTGAATAATTTGTGTATGCTACAATTTTCAATGTTAGAAAAATGCAGCTACCGCACCTCAATAGAATGTACTTAACAAGCAGCATATCTTACATCAGAATCAAATTGGCAGAGAAATGTCTTAAATACATGTACATAATGAACCACACAGGTTTACCGCAGCTTGCATCAAATTGCCCAATGAAAAATGGAACAGGGAGCAAAGAAACATGACCATGAATTACATTAGTAATGAGTGACAATTACATGTCTGTTTTCTTACATAAATTTACTCTTCTAAGAAGCCATCTTATGTGCTTTTGTGTTTTTCATTCCTTTCGACAATTCTGTTAAGAACATCATGAATATCAGAAATTGAGCACCTAAATTTTGGATCCTCCCGCAAGCACTTTAATTACTTGAAGATTAATAAAGGTTTTTTTTAGATGGAATTTTACCACTGACGTCTGCCATGAGCATTCCCATTGAATAAACATCTGGCCCCGGTTGTTCAAAGGCTGGATAGCGCTATCCACCGGATAAATATCTAACCAGTGGATATTGCAATTAGATTTCCCAATACTTATCCGCTGGATAGTGATTTATCCGGTGGATAGCGCTATCCAACGTTTGAACAACCGGGGCCTGATAGGTATGAAGGTGCTTGTCCTTTAAATGTTTTGGGGGCAATGTGATGGTATTTCCTACGGTATTCAGCTTGCTCTTGAAGGTTGAGACTTTTTCTTCGTAAATGGGCATCAGAAACAGAGATGGCCTTTCTAAAGTCAATGAACATAGGGTGATAATCAGAGTTGACCTTGGTAAGGACAGTGTTGCTACTCTTGATATGGCGATGTAGGAACTGTTTTGAGTGCAGTTGTTCAACAGCCCGACAGCTTCAGCATTACATTTGTTACACTTAAGTATGTGAGTGACATTGAAGTACTGTTAAGTGCACGATGAAAGGTAGAACTGGAGTTGTCAATGCCATAAAAGTATGATACGGCTTTTTAATCAAGTTCATTCCAAACAAATGTGGTATAGAGGGATGGCAGCCGTTGACATGTTGTTAAATTCTTTGATAGCCACTGGCATTCCTTTATAGTGCATTTTGAAGCTTTTTCCAAATGTACCTTCACCAAGACATTCTCTGCTGCCATTGCCTATTTTGTCCTTTGGAGCTACAGTGTACCAGGAGATTCCTTGTTATCTCAGTTATACATGTAGTATTGCCTTGATTCATCATCACTAACAGCAAATGAGAAAGAATAAGGAAGATCACAGTTTTGACACACGCACAACAATAATCCCCTTTTACACACCCCAATAATTAGGGGGGTTTCCTTCACAGGTCACATTCTACAGGTCACAAGTACAAGTCACTGCTCCATTGATTGGTGACAAGCTGAAACAGTTTCCCCTTCATCTAAAATCATCATTTTTCATAGCGATGAGGCATATATGGGGGGCATGATGACCTGTACCCTGACCTGTGGAATGTGACCTGTAAAAACTACTTGCCATTATATAAACAAACTGTGCCTTGAATTAAGGAAATGCTTGGACAACCCCAGGGACAAACCAGCAAACGTTTCTTTGGGTTCCAGAGGAAATCCAAAAAACAAGGACTTCATAGATGTGCATGTTTACAAGGTCAACGTAGTAAACATAGGCTTACTGTTCATACAAATTATGAAAGTCGGACCATTTTGGTCAAATAGTTTTATTTTGGAATAATTATGGCTTCCATTTTGGTGAACATCGACGTCGATAGATATGGAATCCGTGTCCCGAGCCAGGCAAGCACTGTCGAACAAACTGATCGTGACAGCTTGAAATGATGTACATGTAGTATCTAGCGAGCAAACAAGTAACCTTACCTGGGCTTCATTCAAGAACTTTGACCCTGTTCTGCAAACAACATTTGGAAGGTTTGTGTTTGTGTTAAGATCTTGATAAGCTTTTTTTACTGCTTTCCACTTAAGGTAATACTTTCGCACTGGGAAAAGAAAGCACTCCTTTTCTGCCTGTTCGTTTTGAATGAGGGACTCATAATTCTCCTTCACTGCTGTGATCGAGGGAATATTCCTCTTTTGAAGACGCTTACATTTTTTTTCTTGGATTCCTCATACAACAAATTTCTTGGGTAGAATTTTTCCCCCTCTTACATGTATATGGCACTATGTTCTTTTCGTTAAAGCTTCCCAAAGTATTCCCTTCATCGTTTCCCTCCATGTTTAGTGAAAAAGACGCGGGAAATTGAAAACAATAGATATGCATAGACATTCGTTATGACCAGCAGTCAGGAGGTCTGGTTTGGGGTGCAGCCTAAAAATCTCCTTAAAAAATTACGAATCAAAGTCGACACAGCACAGAAGTAAACAGGTCACCATTTTAAAAAAAGGAAACATAGTAATAATGACTGATCCTTTATGATCTCTTACATTAAAAAAATGGTAAAGAATGACTGTAAAACATAGTGGCTTGTTTCATAAACCATACATAAAATTTATGCCGTCCATGTCAACATGAGTGCACACACAAATGGCATGCATACCTAGAGCAACTTTTCATTGTTCCAATTTCACTTGCACAAAATATTTAAGATGATGCTCAATTTAACAGTACTGAACCCTTCATGTAATAATACAATGTGCATGTAAAATGAACACAATTTTCTAGCTGTTGAAGTTAATTTAAAAAGCTAAGATGCCCCCCTCTCCCCCCCCCCCAAAAAAAAAAATCTAAAAAAAAACTCTTTTGGCACTTGCCAAAAGACAGATCTGGCCAACCAGACCAGTAATTTTCTAAAGAGCAGTCACTGCCAAGGCACAATTTAATTTAAAAAGAGACTCTTCTGGAGTGGTGAGGAACAGGGCAATTCTCTCTTTTTTTTTTAAACGCAGTTTTATTTACAAGACAAACACTTACACTACTTACTTTACATATATAATCAAATGAAGAATGATTGTCGTAGTTATGATCGCAATTTTTGCAATTGCATAAAGAAGCCTGAAAAAACTCAGGACTTCAATGGGACTTGAACCCGTGACCTCGTGGTTCTGGTGCGATGCTCTACCAACTGAGCTATGAAGCCACTGACGTTGGGAGCAGGTCGATTTTGGGTTCATATGTTCCCGTGAAAGATATGTAAGTGAATGATGCATACGAAAGAAATCATATGTGAACTGCGACGATCATTCTTCATTTGATTTCATATCTGCAGTTCACATATGATTTCTTTCATATGCATCATTCATTTACATATATACTTACACTATACTTACAGTACTTATACTTGTGCTACTTTCAACGCAATAACACTAATTAAATTACAGTCAGTGTACTTGTAATGCTCTTTCTAATGTGTATATTATATAATGTTATGTATTTTTTCCATTTAAATTTAAAAAATTCAAACTATTAAGCTACAAAAAACAGAACAAAAAACAAAGACAAAACAAAAAAAAACTATACAAATAACCTTGAAATTAATTGTTCATTTCAGAATCTGGCCCACTTTTCGTAAAACGTGCTGCATTTGTTTGAGCTGAATGCTATGTATTTTTCCGTTTCAATCTTTTGATGTAATAACACTTTAAAATCAGCAAAAAGAAAATTGACTCCATTTATTGCTTTACAATATATTAAGTATTTACCAATAAGAATAAGATGCTTTAGGGCTGAACAAGAGGACCAATTATTCAAGATGCCATACATGATTTCTTTCTTGGAAAGGCACTGGTACCAACCAATGAAGTCAGACCAGAAGGAAACGGCAATAGGACAGGATACAAATAAATGGGTGACTGATTGCTCCACATTTCGACAATAAGGACAGAGAGGATCATCAACTTTTTTCATTCTGTGAAGAACAGCTTTTGTGTAAAGTATGTTGTGAATTATTTTATACTGAAACATTGAAAGTTTTATTTCTTTTGTGGCAACAAAAGGTATAGAAAAAATTTTCTTGCATTCTTCCTTACTGAATCCCATTTCCATCAGCTTTTTCCCTGCCCTTGGTCGACCAGTAACCTGTGTATTGTTTTGCAAGTCATCTTATCAATGGCAATTAAATTAGTCGTACTAGTTTGCTTTTCTTCTTTTAAATAATTCTTCCACTTTCCCAGTATTGTAGAAGTGAGGCCAAAGTACTGCAGAAAGTTGCATTTGATCTTAAATTTCTGTAAGAACTCATGGAAAGATAGAAGCCTCGTTTTGTTTTCACCCACAAGGCTCGAAAGTTTAGTGACACCAGCTTGGTGCTAACTTTCATAGTACACAGATGTGTTATTGATTTTTATAAAACTGTTGTTCCAAATAATCAGATCAAGTACGTCTTTGTTTGTTTTAGGAATCACGTTATTAATTTCTTGCCAATATAGAATTACTTCATTACAAAATCCCGACAGTTTTGTATTTATACTCAAATATTAAATGTTGTAATTGCAATAAAACAGTAGAAAAAGATTAGAGAGCAGACGTAAAGGAATGATCTTCCACGGTTGATTACCTTCTGAGCAGAAACGTTTTACCCAACATATTTTTAATGCTCTATCAAACAACGAAAAGTCTATCATATTTAGGCCTCCGTTTTCCTTGTCTTTTATCAAGGTGGTTTTTTTAATCTTCAGAGTTTTCTAATTCCATACAAAATCAAAGATAAGTTTGTTTACTTCAGCTGCAAAACAGGCTGGTGTACTCAACACACTACAGACAAAAGTAAGCTTCAAAATTGCCATAGATGTCACTATCTGAATTCGGCCGTGGACTGATATGTCCCTTGCTGACCAAATATTCAGGAGTTTTCTTAAAGAATCTAGTCGATCAAAAAAAAAAATCTCTTTACAAATTGACTGGTACAGCTGCATGATTGGACAGTTCTGAATAATTGCAAGCACCATAAACACAAGCCAATGGACTACTAATGATAGTTGTCAAGTGCCACATAGACAAGTTTCTTTTCTCCTCTTATTAAGGTTTCTGCTGCAATATATCCTCTGCACAGGCAAAAATCGGGAAGAACCATGAGTGACAAAACTTATTCAACTTCCAGGACTTGGTAGGATCGCCAAAGTGGTCAGGATCTTCATCTGTGCCACACAGTACAAGCAAAAACATGCTCAACAAAGTTTCCATCTAGTTTAATTGAATGGAAAAAATAGAACAGCACACAACCAGCAACAAATGACAAAGAATCAAGTCTCACATGTTCTTCATCCACCTGGGAAGCTAAAATCCGCGCAGAATGCAAGGGGCGACAGTCAAGTTTTGAGCCATAGCGCTGGTTTCCAAGGGAGATAGAAGAAAATTTCCTCACAGTCTCTGCCATAACCTTTACTTCAGTTGTGAGCTGTGGGTACAAATTTTGATACACAGAGATAAATGCATTGTGGTCTTTACTAACAAGGCTTTGCAGCTTGTAATTAGAAGGGTTTGACCAGTCTACATTGCTCACTAGAATAGCAGTAGACTTACTAATAAATGACCTCGTGCTTGATGCCATAAGATGTATTACCCCCTTGTCCGCTGAGGATAATGGACTGTCAGTCAGGTCTTGAAACTCATCCTTGAAGGTAAGGGGCAGCTGCACACAATTGAGAAAACGTGAAAACATCACCTTCCTCATCAACTGAAGTTCAAGAGAGCTCTTGTTAGTAAACACACTGCCCATGATGCCATTGTACCTTTCAAAGCTGAAGCACCAGAAACTGTGAACTGGGCCATGGTCAAGAATGATGTCTTTCAAATGGCAATGCAAATGCATGGTTGGTGTAATTGCTTCCCTGCCATAAGGTTTCTCAAATTGTTGGCAGAATTTCAAGAGAAGCAAGTCAGCCTTCTGCAGATTGGTAGCTAGGAAAGTGGCTTTACACAAATATTTACGGGCCAGAACAAAAGTTTGAAAACGCTGAAGATGCTTATCTGGAATTAGTCCTTTGAGCACAAACATTGAATAAATAGGAGTGCAGTGTAAGAGCCATAGTTAAATGAAATTTTCTTGGGCAAATGCCCAATGTCAGTGTGCACATCCATTTCTTCAATCTGCTTTTCCAGCAACTTCATTTCCTTTTTGTCCCACAGTTTCAAAACATACTTAGAAGTTCCAAGAAAAATGTTGTGTGTGGGATCTATTGTACAACATCTAATTACTTCAAAATACTCCCAAGTCTAAGAGAGTGATCCCATGATTGATGCCAAACTCTTTACTCAATTTGTTCCTTTTGGTTTTTGACCTGTGGTGTCTATTAGTGCGCGATGACCAGTTGTTTCTGTTAAAACCTGAGTAGTCTGTTTTTTCACCAAAAGAACCTGGAAAAACTTTCGAGCAGCACGAACACCCATGGTGTGCATTGTGACTTTTAAAGCCACACAACTTGCAAGCCGCTGGGATATCTGCTGTTACACAGAGCAATGCTGCACGGAGTTTAAGGGAAATAGGAGAACTTAAGTTTGACTTAAGTCTCATACCTTTCCACAGAGCATTAAGCTGATCAACAGCTGGGCATAAAAATTCAATTAAATTCTTCAGTTCTCCCTCCATGGAGGGAACAATTCCAATGACAATGACATTCTCCCACTTAAAGCGAAGTGGCCTGGGTAAATTTAAAATGATGTAAAGAACTCCTACAGAGTAGTCTTTTCGATGCTTCATTGGCTGAAGAAAATCAAAGTTCAACATTAACCCATAGTTCCTAGGAGCACTAAGAAATGCCTGTCATATAGAGAAATGTGTATGTTTTACCACATTCCACTGCATGGATTGAATCTTCCCATAGGACAAGTTTCATGTTATACGTTTTGTCTCCAATGATGCAGTCACTTTTTCTTAGTTGCTGTTCGTCTTTAATAAGTTGAGATTGGTGGTTCTTACTGGTGACTTAAGCTATTACATATACAAGTTTGTATTCGTCAGCAAGTAATGCCTCACTCAGTGTAACTAGAGATGACAAAATCTCAGGATTATATACGAATTCCGTATTTGACGGCACAATCTTGGAATTTTTGGTCATTTTAAATTCTTAATCTGTGGTGGAAAAAAACTTGTGCTTGTTAGTCGTTTAGCACCTGATTTTAACCGGTGATTCTGTTGGTATGGTTGTATTAGATGCTTTCTCTGTTTGGGATCGTAGCACACTGCACGAACTTTGTTATCACTAGTTTGTGGTATCATCTAAGTCATGCCAGAGTGCTCAAACTGGTAAAACTAGTGAGCGATGCGCAATGCAATTAGCAATAACTAATCCTAGTAAAGTGCTCAATTTGGACATAAAGACAAAGCTTGTAATGCCAAAGAGCAATATCTAACTGCAGACAGTACTGTTTCAGTCTTCTGGGCGTCATCAGTGCAGTGCTGATGCTAGGATGGAGGAAAGGCCATATGGCCACCCCAAATGATCCCACACTTGTGGTATCATCTAAGCCATGCCAGAGTGCTCAAACTAGTAAAACTAATGAGTGATGTGCAATGCAATTAGCAATAATAATAATAGGCTTTATTTAAAGAGAGTAAAACACATAACAGTAGTCCTAAGACACTAATGACTCTGTGGCCCTAAAAAACAATTAATATAAATTCTACAACTAATAACTTAAGAATAAGATAAATAGAATAAAACATATACAATTACAGACTAAGGAGCATCGCAGCCTTTTGCTCATTATGTTTGAAACTTGCTAGCGAGCCATTCTTTCTAATATTGGCATTCATGCAATTCCAGTCCTTTATAGTCCTAATAGTGAAAGTACGACCTCCTTCTGTTTTCCGTTTATACTTGGGGCAAATCAGATTTATGTTTGAATAGTGGCTCGATTGTGAATTTCTGAATTTCTAACTAATAGACTATTTAAACAACTACAGTACTGTGCAAAAGTAATGAGAGCGAATATCGACGAATTTCGAGACATTTCGTCACTTTTGGACGAAAACCAGCGATTTTTTGAACGAAACGAAATATCGCCGAACTTTTGACGAATTTTCGAAAGCGCTACTGTCTTCACACTTTCGAAATTTCGAAATTGTATGCGAATGTTCCAGCGAAAATTCGAACGATAGTTCGAGAAGATTCGCGAAATTTCGAAGGATGCTTAAAGCGTGTTTCGAAGTTTCGAAGAGTGCAGCGAATTTTCGAGGCTGAGGTAAGTTCATTGTACAGTGTGAGAAGGCTTGGTGTCAGGTGATGTCGCCCCGAGTTACGTAGCCCCAACTTAAGTTACCTCGCCCCAACATCCAGTTTGTAAGTTTTATCGATCGATAAATGTAGAAGATCGATTGACCTTGAACGATTTCTTACGGGTTAGGGTTAGGGTTAGTTTCCGGCATTAAGACGCCCACATCGGAGGATAATCCGCCCACACGTTTTGGTGTAATTCGCCCACATTTGAGGTGTAATTAGCCCACATCAGAGGTGTAAGACGCCCACATGGTGTAATTTGCCCACATTTCAGGTGTAATCTGCCCACATGCGAAAATTATGTCATAGTGACTATTTTTAAGTTACCTTAGATCAGTGAATTTGTGGGGGAATTGAGCCAAATTTTATATGAGGAATGTCTATTGATTGTAGTTTGTGGAAATTGTGTTTTTGGATTTTTTGCGTTCTGTTTGAATTTTTTTGGGGGGCCTTTTTTTGAACATTTGTGTTTTTTTATTGTTTTTTGACACTTTTGCAATGTGTGCTTACTAGCAGGTATGGCTTGGTATATATGGCTGGATTTGTTATTTAATGAGCGTTAAGATGGTATGTTTTTTAAGTTACTTGGTTGAAATCTGAAGGCTAAAATGGTGGTTATATACCACTTAGACTTTAAACAAGGCGCATACATGAGCTAGAAATACACACTGCAAATAAACATGAGGTTTAATGAGAAGCCTATAATTACATAAGGAACATGAAGTGAGACCTAGTGTCACACCGTCCCTTTGAAAAAAACTAAAGAAATAAAAACAGTATAATATCAACTTTTTAGGGGTGAAGGAGGCACTTCCTATACTACTTTCATAAGTCACAGTTTCTTAGTTGACCGTGTTCACTTCTTTGATTTGTCCAGCGCGGACTTCTTTGCTTGTCGACGCATATTCTTCATTTTATCTGTGCATTGCTGCATGGTCTTGGTTTCCAAGAGCTGTTTTAGCTCGTCGTCTTCATTGAAGAGTGCTGTGATCTGAGCCTTGGACACGGCTTTCTCAGGTTGTACAAAGTGCTTGTAAATGAGTTGGCTCTCTTCCTTCAGCCACTCTGTCCTCGTACTGCTGACGGTTGCAGTTGTAGAGGTCTGCTCGACCCAGGCAGAAGTTTTGCTGTGGCTTTCAGTTTTGGGGAGCTCCTCCAGGTCTTTTCTTGGCTCCTGTTGTTGAAGGTAGCGGACACAGTCCGCTACTTTCTTGACCATCAGTTTGTACGGGAGCAACTTCCTGAGAGCCACCACCGTCATCATTCTCGGGCGCAACTCCTTAGATTGCACTGGAGTGTCCTCCACGATCTCCTTATGGAAGACTTTTTTGATGGTCTCCTTTTCTGCCGGTGTCAGTGGTCAGTTCCACAACTCTTCTTTTGCATATTCTGCACCTTCACCTTTGTCTTGATCATCAGGTTGCTGTTGCTCCCGGGCAGAGGTGCTGGGTTGTGGTTGTTGGTTGGTTTCCTCCTGGCTTGTGCAGAGGGCAATGATGTTAATCGCCTCCGCTCCCACAGCAGTCAGGTCGTCACACAAGTAATGGGACTGCGCCACTCTGTCCGAGTGGCACATTACCCTTCGCACCACTGTCTCGTCAAAGTCCGCCCCTTGCGTCTTCTTATTATGGCAGACGGTTACAATCCACTTGCGGATGTTTGTGGCAGTGACCTGGTTCTGGTCTAACCCCAGTCTTCTGCCAGAACTCTGGCACTCGCTTTGAAATTCTGCTGCCAGTAAATGGCTCCCCATCGTTTTTTAGGAAAACGTGTTCCCCCTTGGGACCTGGAAACTGTGGCCTGATCTTTTCCAGGAACGTCTGCAGCATATCCTTTAGTTGTTGGGACAGCGAGATCAGGGCTGGCCCGTCGGCTTGGCGTTTGTGCTCTGGGACAAGGATCACATAATGCCCACTTGCAGGGTCCTGTTTCGTGGTGTCATATTGCCTGGTTGTCATATGTTCGAGAGCACCGGGACGGGTTCCCGTCTTGAGGGTAATCATTGTCAGGAGGTAGTCTCTCGCATCAGACAGCTCTCGGTCTGTGAGGGCTTTGTTTGCTGCTGCGTCTTGGTAGATGGCTTTGACCCTCAACACCTGCCTTGACTGGTGAAATGTGACGACGTCTTCATTGGTAAGGATGTTGTCACATTCGTCAAGGATGTGCTGCGTGCGCTGATCAACGTCATTGGTGGAAATCGTCCCTTTTCTTGCATGCTGCCTCAAATGGCGCTTGATGTCATAGATCTCCTTTTTGCAAACTGGGCATTCTTCTTTTCGATGATGGGATCGCTTATCAGCAGTGGAGGCCTTTTGTTTTGTTTTTAATCTCTTTGTGCTAGGGCCAGGGCGTACTTTAGGACTGGAGGGCTCTTTAGACTGACTGAACCCATGAACCTCAGATTTTTTGCTTGGACTTTCAAGAGAATGAGAGGCTTTTCTTTTTCTTGTTGACTTCTCGGGGGGGGGGGGAGGGGGCAGGTATCACTTCCGAATCGTCGGATCCTTCCTCTTGGTCTTCGTCTTTCTCTGGATCGTAGGAGGGATCTTCTATCTGTTCAACAATGTCCGCGGTAGGATCTTTGCCAGCGTTGCCTATCTCTCTGATTTTCTTAGCATTAAGACATTCAAACCTGGTTATGAGGTCCTGAAGGATGGCATCCATAGTGTCACATACCGGTATGTCTTGCCCATCTACATTAACGGTGCGTGCTTCTTCCTCTGGATACAACGTTGCGTGGAGATGATGCATCAAGCTCATGATCATTGTGTTTGCTTTCTGCATGAGTGACAGACCCATATACCTGCCGGCCATTCCCATTTCTGCCGCAGCGGCAAACGAGGTGAGTAGGTGGGTCGATGATGGTTTTTGTTGCCAGGCTTTTATTGGGTTGTCTGGCAGGTTCTCCAGACCAATCTCCTTGAGTGCGCGCCTGTCTCCACTGTTTGCCGCTTGGAGCTTCTCCGAAAACCACTCCAAAGTTCTGCTGCAAAAGCTGGATGAATCTTCTCTGCAACCCCCCATGAACTGGCGAAGATTGTCGAGCTCACTAACCATTTCCCTGGTTATGTCGGTTGTGGAGATTTCGTACTCGAGGCCTTTAAACCCCATGTACCTCTTGATGTAATACAGTGCCTGCATGCCAAATCTTGCAGTTTCAGCATGAGTGTGGCTGCTCCTCTTATGACGGTCATTGTTCTAAAGTCTGCCACGAGTTTGGGGGCATCTATTTCCATGGCTTCCTCAAACGGCAGAGGCTCTAAATCGCAATGGTTTAAGGACTTCAAAGCGTCCTCATCACCAGCCATGCCCTTCTTTACCATGTCTCCAAACGCATTCATTGCGAATTGGTATCTAAGAGCCAAGTCGATAGGGAATAGTGAGGCCAGTGTCTTTCTTCCCTTTTATCGGGGCATCATCATCAACAGTACATGAAGAGACCTAACATGGGTGCTTACTAGTCAATGCGCTAGTCGCCTGCCTAGGGACATTCAGCACTGTAAACATCATCAATACACAACACATGAATAGACACAACTTACAACGGATTCCTTGAAAACGACGAGAAGACAAGTTGAAAATGACAGCACCTTAAACACAAACCAAAAATAGTTGAGGAATATGCCTTATCTGAAAAAAGAAACTCAAAAAACGCCCCAAGAAAGGCAGAAAAAAAAACAGCACAAAAATGGCGCCAAAACAATAAATGAACTTACCACGTGATGAAATCGTTGCCAAATTTGTTGTTGTTGTTGTATTTGTTCTTAAAAGAACAGTTTTGTAACGAAGAAGTACTTTTCGTGGAGGAAAACGCACTAAAAAAGACCACGAGAAGGAGAACTTCACATTACACGAGCGATTTCAGTTTGAGAAGATACAAAAAGCACTTTTTTTATCCCAAGGGATCATTAGTGCGACGAGACACTTGTCTCCTCAGTCGTCCGCATTTTGTTTCCTCAGGCGTCCGCACATTGGCAGATTTGGATCCGATGCGGTCACAATTTTACCTTCTCATTTTTTTCAAATTTGAAGTACCATAAAATAACTTCAGCGATTGTTTTATGGTTTAAAACAACACCAAAACGTTGTCTGAGAAGTATTAATAATTTTAGCCAAAAAACAGACCATTTAAAAAAAACGTTAATTTTTTATTAATTTTTTAACAAATGGCCCTTTGCGAGACTTTTGAAACAAAAATAGGTGTAAAACGCCCACATAGGTGAATTTTCGAGCCTTATAACTCCAAAAATATAAGAGGTCAAAACAAGTTGTTACACTTAGATTAACAACCGTAACTTGTTCTATAAACAGGCCAACTTTGGTTTTCCTGGATCAAATTTGAGCTTCAAAAATGATAAAAAAAAAACGTGAAAAATGACATATTTCACAAGTGTGTACTTTCCATGCAATATTAAAAAATCACAAAAAATTAAGGTTACAAGATTTTACGTTAAAACTTCACCACATTATTAACAGGTAATAGAGCTAAAATGTGGCAAAATATTTAATCAATACAACACATTTTGAAAGAGTTATAGAACCTTAAAGTTGTAAGAAGAATTTTTGATAAAAATCTGGACTTTTCATTTTGTTCAACTTTGCAATGCAGTTTGATGACTTTATCGATATATGTATTTCTATAGACAACACTGAACGATTTGCTATCTAATACTAATGCAAGCAATGTAAAAACCAGCGCATACAATTCAATCACCAATTTTTTCTGATTTTTTTTTCAAAAAGGACGTTTTTATGAAATCGGTGTAAAACGCCCACAAAGCTAAAACTTGCAACGCTTCTAGCTCTAAAAATATGACAGGTAATTAAAAGATTTTACACTTAGATTAACAAGCGTAACGAGTTTTATTAAGTGGAAAAGTTTCGAGGCGAATCGATAAAATCTAACCCTTACAATTGTAAAAAAAATAGAAAACGTAAAGCGCCCACATTTTGAAAATCTGCATAAGTTGAAACATTTTGGTTCCTGGACACCACCCATTTTGGCCGTTTAAGCTGAAACTTCATCAGGGTACTTCTGGACACAAGGGGAACAGGTGGTAATTTTTTCGGCCCAAAACCCAAAGTTGACTTATGAAAAATATGAAGGAGTAGTTTCGAGCTCGATAAAACTAGCCCCGTGAAATAAACCCTGCATTTTTGGGGGGCGGATTTTTCCCGGTTTTTTTTTTTAAGGGGTTAAGCCGGGGTCTTCTGAGCATCTAGGGTTAACTAGTCATTAAGCCCACAGCATAAATTTCAGCGATTTTGAAGCATTTTTTGATCCATCCCCCACTTGGTGTAAAGTGCCCACATGTGAAAATTCAATCGGTCCCAGGTCCCTCGCATTTTATCGATTTTTATCGAAATTTCACCTAAATGTTCCCCTCGTCCGTCCGAATATTTCTGGTAAAACTCTCGCGAAAACCTCCTAACCTTGGAAAGTTATACTAAACAGAAGTGTCCCAGTGTTACGTGTGGGCAGATTAACGCACGGAGGAGCCTAATTAGGGTTAGGATTAGGGTTAGTTGCTCGGATGTTGGGGCGAGGTAACTTCAGTTGGGGCCACGTAACTCGGGGCGACAAGGCGATGGGGCGACATCACCTACAACCGAAGGCTCTTGCTTCCTTCGATCAACCCTTTGCATAAACAATTCTATTTGAGACAACAAGGCATCATGTGTTACAAGTTGCGTGACGACACTAAGAACGGCTGCGGAGGCAAGTAATAGAATGGTGAATTGTTGAACCAATTCTATGTCTCTCTGAAATCATTCACATTTTCGAACTACTGGTATGCAAGTCAAAGCGCTTTTTGTCTATGAAGAGGATCAAAACATTGGAAGGTTGGCCTTCAATCGGAGTTAGATTTCAACCAGAAATATGCATGCGTAATCAAGATCATGGAGTATAATCCCGCTTGTCATTACGATTCAGTCCTTGACGGTTAGTCTTGTCTAAAAACAAACGGGCAGTTACTCTACTGAAGCAGAGTGCGAGTTAAATCTCTCTAGCTCATTGTTGGTTTAAATAAATCAACAAAGCGCGTTTAGTTCCGAGTTATGTATGTTAGTGTATTTTTAAACGGCGCCAATGAAAGATACTAGAGTGCCACAGCTTTTATCATTGGCATATGTTTTGTTAATGTCTTGGCCATTCTTTTTTTGGAGCTCTAAAATAGGCCCAAATTTACTAAAGGGCAGTTCCTCTTTAGCTACTAAGTAGGCAGTGTTGATTTTTGCTGCAAATTCATTCTGGGTTTGTTCTTCCAATACTTTTTCTTCTTTTCGAAAACTTTGTGCGATCAGTGCACTTACCAAGGGCTGTTGTTTGGCTAGAACTGCATCCCGGGCACGCAGATGTCCACCAATAACATTATGTTTTGTCAAAGTTTCCTTCTTGAAGGTTTGCCAACCTGTTAAGAAATCGGTTTTTCCAGCCGTTAAAGGGGTGCCACGGCAAATCTTGCACATCATCACATTTCTGTCCTCGTGGTAAAGAACCCAAGGATATTCTTCTTTCCACTGAGGAAGAAACTTCTGTTTAGACACAGGACTTATGGACTTTTTACTGGGATGCTTTTCCTCGACTTCAATTTCAGCACATTTTGCAGTTCTCTTTTCACCTTTCTGGGATTGGTGCTGCTCCTTCTTTTCACTTCCCTTTTGAGCTTTAGGAGGAATACGTGAAGAAGATACAAAAGATAAAATGCTGCCTTGTTTTGAGCTACTGCTTTTACGCGGTTTCTCATTCCAATCAAGGGAAGCACTTTGACTATCGATATCACTGGATACTTGAATTGGCAGCCCACAAGATATATCTGACTCCCAAGAAGCGAGAACAACAAAATGGTTAGTCTGATTTCAAGAGTTTAGACGGCTGTCAAGGTTCCCGTCTCTAGACCACAGGAGACATACAGGATCATCATTCACGGCAGGTAAGCAGGGCTTGAGAAGATTTTGCATTAATACTCTATATCTGAATGCCACGTTTGGGTACACAGAGTAAATAGGTCTTCCTATCACTGAAGCGAGGGCCATCATGTGCATGAGGCTACTTACACACTTTAAATTCACATCCAGCTACTGCTGCCGTTTTCACTGCATCCACTGCATTTCCGCCATCTGTCATTACGCCATCACCATTGGACGAAAGAGCAATGGTAAAGAGCAGACCTTCTCTGATTCCAGAATAGTCATTGGTAAGCCTAAAAATTTCGTGTGTCACGTAATACTGAGCGTTAAAATAGAGCTCTTCTGCAACGAGAAGACGCAAACACCCATGACGTGACTGATCTCCACAATGGACCAGCGAGGCAGATCTGTATAAACAGTTCCCATCTGCGGTTACTGACAATGCCATGGGCTTGCGGCCAGGAAAATATTTACCATCTATGTCATCAGGAATCAGAGTTGTGCTAAAACCATCTGTTGGCAGCTTTGAGAAATCTACATCACTACCTTTTGTAGCCCACTGAATATCCAAATCTTTAATATACTTAAGTCTTGTCTCCATTTCTTAATAGATTCCGATAAGATTGCACAACATCTGCAGACACATCGCTTGAATAAATATTCGTGGCAAAAGAGAGCACATGGTCGCTTGTGCGCCCGCGATACACCTGTATGTGATGGGAAACCGCTGAAAATGGCGGTGGACTCGCTGCACAATTGTAAGCTGTACGATTGCGGCAATTCTACATGAAACCCCTTTCCATTTTATTGCAGAAGTGGAGTCAAGATAAAAGTCAGTTGTTGGCTAGAAGATCTAAATTTTATTTCGAATTGCTGTTTATGGAAATCAAAGTTAACGTAAATTTTACAATGGTACCTTTGTCTATCGCAGCGAAATAGCTGGTCGCCTACTGGCGACCAGTTGTCAAATTCTGGTCGCCAGTGCAAAATTTTCAGTCGCATTGGCGACCAGGAAGGCGCAATTTCAGACCCTGTACCTGAGAGAATAATGCTCTCATGTAGACGTTCTGCTATTGGTGGAGGGGGTGTAGAATCATCTCAATACAAAAATAAATTAATACAGGTACACAAACTGGCTTTAAACAGCTACAATTGAGTATGTCATGTCTTACAGGAAGTAACTGACATTTGTTATTTGATTTTTATGAATGCATAATGTTTCTCCTTGAAGTATCGAAAATAATCTGTGCAGGAACAAATTCTTGAGAAGAGTGAAATGATCTTGCCTCTGGAACATTCTTATTGCAATGTAGGCTATTCCAGAATCTTCTCTTCAATCGAAGGTTCAGAAGTTCAAGTTCAGTGGTAATTGTCAGGTTGTAATATTCAAGTTTGCACTTCCACTTGTTCTAAATAAACTCTGCGATAAACCCACATTTGCCCTTTTTAAATCTTCCTTTTGGTCGGACATTTTACCATAAAGAATTTGGAAAACTGTTTCGAAATTTGGTTCCAATCATGTTCGGACATTGATCATGTCCCATCCTTCTGTAATGTGAATTATTGGCCAGACATTTTCAAAATTTGGTCAGACACTGTCTTACGACCGATTGTTGTTTCCTGCACTGATAATAATCATGATAAAACTGTCACTTGTCTTAATTTTACATTTACGGCAGTCAAACAGTCACTTCCTGAACTGTTTGGGGGCTACTTTAGAAATCATCCGAGCCTTGAACATTGATTATTCGATTGGCTTATAATAAGTTGAAACAAAAGAAAGCATTAAATGAAATTCAATAACAACTGACCCACAATGTTGACCAACACGTTGGCCAATTGGTTGGAACGGATTCATTACTATACCCCATTGTTATTATAACAGGGGGCATTTATGCTTCACATTATTGTCACTTTGGTTACCTGCATGCACACAAGAGACTAACAAGTAAACCCTTCTTTCAAACTTACTTCAGATGCCCTGAGTCCAGGTTTGTGGTCACCAATGGTACTGTGTGAGGCTTGTGTTCTCCACTCACAGATGCACTTCCAGCCTGTAGATTGAAGAACAAAATTGTCGAAAGGGAGAAATCTCAGAAATCAAAGGAAAGTCTATACATTTAAAGGAGAACTGAAAGCCAGAAGGTATATTTTTTGTATCCACTTAATATTACATATTCATCCCTAATTTCGTAAAAACAACTGAAAAAACCGAGTATTTCACAGTAAATCTAGAAGAAAACCAAGGAATTCTTTCAATTTGAATGTTAGTCTGAAATTCAACCATCTCATGTTCATACTCTTCCGGTTTCTTCCAAAAATGGAATGCTAGTCACCATGTTGTGTTGTTGCACCGCAAAAGGCTTTGTGACTCTATGTGAGATATTCGTGCCGTGTGGTATTTCTTGGCTGGAATAATTTGATTTGTTTTGTCAACGTAAGGCGAATATTGTGGGAAACGAAAGTAATATCTAGATGGCAATGGCTGAGATTGAACTGTACTGTTTTGAACCCATGCAAGATCACTCGGACTCTGACGAAGACCTCACTGAAAATCATGATGAAAGCAGACGAGGAAATACTGCTTGGCATGGCTGTGAATGTTGTGAAAACTGGAGTAATCAGCAAGAACGTGAGTGTTTGTGTTGCCAGGAAATTGAAGATGTCAGGTGAAATACTTCTTTGTACAAAAATTAGAATAAACATGCTGTCTGTACCATGATCGTGTTGTTTTATTGTTGTTAATTTTCACTGTCAATTGTTTAATTCGTTGTTTTGAATACTTGGATCAGATTTTGAAATGGATCATCATCCCGTTCGCTGTATTACCCAGCACTTTAGTTTTAGTATGATATGCTTGCAATGAGAGGTGTTGGAGACTGCCATTGTTGGCTTGAGCCAGGCACATAGGAGAAGAGCACCGCAAGAAATGAACAACACGTACGTATCCCAACTCCAGGAGCAACCGTTCTCTTTTATAATTTTGCCAAATGTAGCATACTGGTAACTGAATAATATCATACTATGTACCTACATAGCGACCACTTGCGACAGATTCTTTATTTCAGAATCATAGAACTTTTTAAGTTACTAAATGATAGATAGATAGACAGTGAGTGCTTTCCATTCAACAAAAATTTTCAGTTTCAATTTTTAGGAAATGTCGGTCTCGAATGGAACGGGCTTATTCTGGCTCATCACGGTGGGGTTGTCTTTGACACTGTTATCACCAAGTTCGGCGACCCACGGTGACACAGGGGCTGGAAAACCAGTATGATTTGAAAAGCTTCGTATTAACATAACAGCAGGAAAATTGATGCATTACTCGTGTTTTTACCGATAAAATAAATGTAAGCTTACTTCTTATTACGAAATTCAACAAATTCAATTGTTCTTTAAATATCATTTAAACTTACCTGTGGTACACTGGTGTTCCAGCAATGCCTCAAGGCTTACTGTAGAGAATGCACACTCCGAACACTGGTACTTTGCAGTCGCCATGTTTTCTTCCAAAGAGCAAATCATGCACGTGAGGAGACTGGAGAACAGTCCAACTGGAAGCTTTTGAATGGAACACGAGAATTTTCGAAAATACCGAAATTTCCACTTTTCAGGTACACTTAAAAGGTTGTCCTAAATTTTCGAAAATCTTTTCCAGAAAAGATCCTGTTCCATTTGTTTCCTATAATTGTATGTGTAGTGCTGCACCTTCTGACAATACCTCTTCGCCATCAAACCATGGTACATCTCCAAGATGCCTGTGCGGATGAACTCTGCAAGCATGGCAATATCCTTTAAAAGTGACTTGTTCCATGCCACTTCCTTGAGGGCATCATGAGCAGGGCTTCCAACTTTTAGCCACTGCTTCCTTCATTCAGTTTCCCGTGGGATGGGTGGGTGGGCACACTCATGGAAACACTGAAAACCTTCCCAGTGTACCGCCGACCGGTTGGCTCAGTTGGTAGAGTGCCGGACTACCGTGCGGGAGGTCGTGGGTTCAAAGCCCCGGCCGGACCAACACTCAGGGTCTTTAAATAACTGAGGAGAAAGTGCTTCCTTTGCAATGACATCTGCAAATGGTTAGACGTTCTAGTCTTCTCGGATAAGGACGATAAGCCGGAGGTCCCGTCTCACAACTCTTCACAATTAATTCTGTGGGACGTTAAAGAACCACTAGGGAGGTAACGAACCCTGGCTGTGACCACCCCTAGTGTTGACCTTGTAGAGGGCCACAAGTTTATTAGTTGCTTCAACTATTCCGTGCCACCCTCTTTAAATAAAGTGTATTATTAGTGTTGTATGTTCGCTGTGTGGTAGACAATGGATTTCCACCTTTCCACACACTTGGTAGCATTACCCTCTTAGGTCTTTGCACACCGCCAGAGATGAGTTACGATTACATGAATTCACAGTTTGAGAGCAACGCATGGCTTGGCTTGGGCCTTTTTGCTTAACTTTTTTTGCACTGATTTAGCCAGGTGCCAAAAATCAAAATTGCGCTTAATGGTGGACCTCTCTTTTTTCATGTGAGCACGTACTTGCACATGCCTATCTGTGGCAAGTTTCGAGATAAGCACCTTTTCTTCTTTTAAGTGATGTAAGCAACTTTTCAGCCCCTCTTGTTCCATTGCGTTTGAGTTTTTAACCTTGGTAACTTGAACCCCATTTACACTACAGAAAGAAACGGCTAGGCAAGGGTGAAAACTGGCAAGCGTAATTTTCACCTCAGGCAAGGTAAGGGTAAATTGAGTGGTGTAAACTGTCAATGGTGGTTTTGAGACCACGTTTAGATGTTGTCCCATTTTTGAAAATATCGGTAAGGCAAGGACGAAAACCGGCACCTTGCCCTTAAAATGGAACATGTAAACGTCCCTGCTTGCCTGGAAGGTAACTGTTAATCATTCTGTGCATGTTATAACAGCACTACTGTCAGCCATTTTAAACTAGTAATCTGACTGAGGATTCCTCCAAAGGTTTCTTTCCCTTGGAGGGTTAATCGATGTCAATCATAGTGAGCGTGAGCAACAGCAGTTTTTTCCTTCTGCAGTTCCAGTATCTGATGAAATGCTCTTTCTTCCTCGATTCCTCGCTTATCTGGTACCTTATTTCACATTGTCAACGTTTCTGCTCAGTTTTTTTCGCTTTCCTTAGTACGGAGATTTCGAACATCAACAATCCTGTGGACGCCATGTTGAATTAGCACAATGCACATGCTCACTTGCAAATCTAAGCCTTGCCTGGAACAAAATAGCCTTGCCTGGATCAAATCAAGCAAGGGTGAAACGGTACACATGTAAACAATCCTTGCCTTACCAAAATGTTAGCTACCCTTGCCAGTTTTTATCCTTGCCTTGCCGTTTTTTTTTTCTGTAGTGTAAATGGGGTTTTGAACGAAGGAAAAATCAAGCACCTTCGATGAAACTGTGTCAACGATACTGTACATTCCATATTCCGCCGAGTGCCCTGGGCTGTCACAGCGACCATCACCCCCAGCCATCACCTCTGTGTTTTGAACTTCATTCAAAATTTCCGCTTTATGTTTAATGTACCTTTTGTTTATGGCTGGGAACAGGTACTTTTTCTGAGTGATGTTGTAATTTCTTTCACTGAAAAATTGAATATTAGTTGCCCTTGCAATGCTGGCAATGCTGCCATAATCATTTCCTGTGAAAAGAATTCCAGTGCTCAGCAGTAAGTTACCAACTGCCATTGAGTTGACAAGTAGTTGTGTTTGCCAGTGTAACGGATTTTTGCAACAGCCAAAATTTTCGATAGTGGTAAGGGACCCTTCAGTTTTGAGTGTCACGTTTTTAACTTTCCGTCCACAGTTTTGACATCTGACACTCTGTGAAAAAAGTTCCTTTAATTTACTTTCAAAGACAATTAACTTTCGTTCTTTGTGCAGATCACCACAGTCCTCTTCAAGCCACAGGAGTGCACAATAAGAAAATTTTCAAAAGTGACTTGGTGTTGCTCTTAATTGACACTCAATAAGAGATAAATAATTAATAATTAACAACCGTGGGAAAATAATACCTGCTCCGCACAGCCAGCTAGTAGTAGATAGCTAAATGAAGTTGCCAGCCAGGAACCGTTTGGGGGAATGCTTTTCCCCAGCCAGCATGACTTATGAACGACAGGTTTTCCCAGCAATTGTTACATTTCTTTTTTGCCAGCCAGGAATAGGAAAAATTATTTTTTTAAAAAATCAATTTTAATTTAATTTCATTGAGCAAATTAAAATTGGATTTGAATTAATTAACTAATTTTATTAAATATGAAGTAAACATGAACAACATTTTATTCACCTCCCAAAGTAAACTCTGCAATCATCAGTGAATGGCAGTATGATTAGGACACTTCTCAATCTGAGCAAAAATTCAACTAGCAGTAATTTATAGTTCACCACAATACAATTGTCACTGAATGAATCATAACTGAACCGAGTCCATGGCCATAAACTACAAGAACTCATTGTTCCGTTCAGCTTTTAATGAAAAATGTTCCAGATTGATGGCTGGAAGCGTGGAAGACCAGTTGTCTCAGAAATGGTTTTTAACGTGGTGCTAGCCAGTTGCTGAAAGGATGCGGTGATGGGATAGTGAAATACATCATCATGCTCTATGGAGCAATCACGGACATCAAAAACAAGAAGTCCCCAGTGATTACCATGTAGATGCATGGGTAGAAATATCAGATCCACTGTACGCATGTCGACATTCGCATCGAGATTTCAGACTGCACTTTCTCGGAAATTCGTAGAAATGTCACTCGGCAGCATACAGAAAAGTTCTCTTCCAAGACGTCCGTTTGCTGCATCACAGTACTTGATTATGAACAAGTTGATAACCTCATCGGTTAAATAACGTTCACAGCACAAAACAGACAATTCTTGAGAAGTAACAGTAAACTGTTTATATTGAATGAGAAACTGGCCATTCCATCAAGTTCCATCGGTGGAGGAGTGCTTCTTTCAATAACTGCTTCTTTTTTAACATCAGTCTTTAATCAAGCCACCTTTCTTCCTCTTGCACCTCTCTTCCAATCACTCTCAGTGTGTCATATCTGCCTAGAATCCACACTCCTTCTTGGGTGAAACAGCCAGATGAATTCTAATTGACAACAAATTGAAATCCTTCATTTCCCTCTGTGTTTTTGGCCTTGACAAGTGGTCCATAGATTCCATCACTAATGAGATAGGAGGAACACGATCAACTGTCAATGGATCTTGCAGTGTTGCATCCAGTTCATCCTTCACACGTTTAATGAAATACACTCGAATGCTCTAATCTACTAAATAATAATAATAATAATAATAATAATAATAATAATTTATTACTTATTAGGCGCAAATTAGCATGTGAATATGATCAAATGCGCCTTACAATTCTTTGCAATTCTAAATTATTTTACAATTCTCAAATCAAACTAAATCAAATGAAATGTTGGTTTTTGGAGAGAGGGGAAAACCAGAGTACCTGGAGAAAAACCTCTCGGAGCAGAGTAGAGAACCAACAAACTCAGCCCACTTATGACGCCGAGCACGAGAATCGAACCCGGGACACATTGGTGGAAGGCGAGCGCTCTCACCACTGCGCCAACCCTGCTCCCTAAAGGGAGTTGAGCTTCCGCCAAGTATTGCCATGGGGTACCAAAGTTATTATCTCTACAGCAAAGATCATTCAGTATAGACCTCTGGATGTTGCATTGATCTTTGCTGTCAGTGGTACTGATGTCACTGTCATCACTACCCAGGGTGATAACATTGCCATGTTGTTTCAGGGGTAAACTGTATTCCTTCTTGATGAGACTCGATCGAAATGATTTGCCTTTTTCATTTAGCAAAGAGCATGATCTTGGGGAGCGTGTAGGTTTCGTTGGCTTACGCTTGTTTTTTGGCTGACTAACATCTGTGGATGCATTGTGGGTCAGTTTTTCCTTTATGGGCATGGCATCTTGCTTGTTTGGCTTCTTTTTCTGTTTTGGTTCATGCAGCTTTTCCGTTGGAGTACAGTTTTTCTGGGCTACATTGTGAGCCAGCTTTTTGCCTTTGTGATGTTTGCTAGGCTTAGCATATTGTTTGTCCCGCTTCTTTCCCTGTGTTGATTCAGACGGCTTTTTCCTTGGAGGTCCAACGATCTGGGCTGAACTGTCTTCGCTTGTCTTGTGCTTTCCCTTCCAACCAAAACGTGATGTTGTCTGAAACGATACCGTCCTGTTAAATGACGAAGCTGGCAACCACATATCTTTTTCTGGTCCATAACCCTTGAATCGCACGTGAAATTCATACGTCATGTCTTTGTGAATCCTTCGTCCTAACACTTCTTCAACTTCGTAAAATCCGTCTTCAAGTTCCTGGTCTTGAGAAGATATATCAGCAACTTCTTCTTGATTATCCATGTCTTGGTCAAATGGAACATACCCTGATTTATTAAGCCAATTCTTCGATTTGTCATGTAACAAGTAGTGACCTGGACTTTCTGCAAGGGGAAGCAGCTCAATTGGACCCAAAAGTGCACACGGCAATCTCCAAGGCGTCAAAACTATTTCCTCCCCAACTTGATATTCGTCATCAGCATCAGCACATCTTAACCTCACTGGCGGATTGTCTTGAACCTTAAAGCTCAATACCTCTGCCCCATCTTTGATCGACTCAATTCGTTCCACATGTGCAATTAGAAAGGAGTTGATACCTTCCTTAATTTTCTTCACAGCAACATTTCCAAAAACAACTATATCATGCTCGGGATTTAGGGGCTCTTTACCTGGTTAAAACTTGGCAGCCCAGTGTCGCTTCTGTCGGCATCTTGCGATATATTCTCTTGGCAATAAAATTTTAATTGCTTGACTTATATGGATCTTAGTCATTTTTCCCTGCTCCATTTTTGAAATCTGCTTCTAGTTCTTGCTTCAGATCTTCCTGCTCTAAGTTAAGTGAAGTATCGTTTGTGATTGTATAACATTCCTCTTCGTCTTGGTCATTCAACAATTCAAGTGTAATGTCTTCAATGAGAGATCCTGCAGTTACATCCAAATCAAGTTTGTTGTAATTTGCCTGAAGTTCTCCATCACGCATCTGCAAGCCACCTGGATGGTTATACAGTACTGTGCAAAAAGAATGCAAACGAATTTCGTCAAAATTCGGGTATTGTTCACTCGAAATATCGCAGAAATTTCGGGCGAAAAAGTGTGATTTTTCGGCCGTAATTTCGAAGAAAATTCGCTGAGCCACACGAAAGTTCGAACACACGCACGAAAATTCGCTAATCAAACAGCGAAATTTCGGTGAGATTTCGTATGTACTGAAACGAAAATTCAAGAAATTTCACTGAGCACACGAAAGTTCTAACACGTGCACGAACATTCGCTACTCGAACAACGATATTTCGGTGACAGTTCTTATGCACGGAAATTAAAACTCAAGAACCTAAATGTATGAATTGTAGATCGAAAAATCGTAATCCTGAAACGACACTTCGTAAAATGTTGGTAACTAGTTCATATTTAGTAGTATGAATGAATGAAATCGACAACTGTACACGTGGCTCTTCGAGTGTAAATACGACCCGAATGAAACTGTAGACAAGCATTTACGAGCGATTTCCACAGCCTACACTGTATAACGTTTATTCGAGTGGTAGTTTGTTTATAGAGATACAACAGCATAATCCCCTTACCGTTTTGATATTGATCATAACAAATTCACACTTCAAAGATACAGCGTAGCTGTTTTTTTTCCTCTCGCGTCAAGTCCGTTATCCTCACTGAGATTAATTAAGACGTGTATTCACGAATTATTAAATGTAACTCCTGCCGAGTCCCGTTGTTAACCCTTACATTGAAATCAGCTTCTGTAACTGCCGCAAGTTGGATGTCTAGCGCATCAGTAAAGTCAAGACTTGCCTTCGAACGGTTGCTGTGAACAGACGCCATTTTGGATTTGATTGCATAGCCAAATATGGAGGGTAGGTACCAGTCTCCTGAGAGTCACGGGTAAGAATTTTGTAAACAATTGCGAAACATAAGTTGAAAGAGACAAAATGTTGCCTCTCTCGTTAGAAACATTAAACAACACAAATTGTAATTTTAAATATTTATTGCTATGGCCAAAAAATACAATAATAGAACATTAAAAAATTAGAAACAATTCTTAAACCTGGGTTTATACAAATACTTATAGCAATTGATAAAATAGTGAAGAAATAATCGAAGGTTTCCTAATTTTATAATCTTAAAAATTTCAATGTATTTTCACTAGTACCTATAAATACATGGAGAACTCCAAAAACGAAAACGACTCCTAAACTAAGATCTATTGAAATACATTTTGATGATTGACAAAGGATTTAAAAAAACTTGACAGAATTTCTAAGTTTGTCTGCTTTTATTTCTAGTGTTTTGGCATCGCTTGCCGATGCTCACTTTGCAAGTTTCCCACATTCTGTTGAGTTCTTCCAGGGTTCGGCACTGGTATCCAAACGTCCGCTGAAAAAGAAAGAATATGGGTACGTTTTGTGTCAGAACTAATTTAGCCGCACATTTTATTCATGATTCAGACAAACGGGACTTGAGTACTAGTTTAGACATATTTAACATGGTATGGTTTCCTTTCATGAAGTGACCGTAAATAAGGTAGCAGCGATCGCTTAATAAAGGTGACCGTTAAACAGATGTTCGCTGAATTCAGGATTGACTGTATGTCATTTTTCTTTTAATACCTGTATGTATACTTACCCCTTATCGCAGCAATAATCTTCTGGTTGAGAGCATCAAAGTCTTTTGTGCCATGCACTGTGGAACGCATCAAGACCTCCTTCGGAAAGAGGTTGTCCACTAAGCGCAAAACAAGTTGCGATGGCTTTACGGCTGCTTTAGCAAAATCGTAGTCTGCTTTATCCAGTCGGACATCGTTTCCTTTTAACCTGGAGTAAGTGCCAGGAGGCGTGTCAGCAATCGGTCTATTTACATAATTCTCACATCACTGTGAAGTTGGTTCCATTGAACAAAAGGCACTGGCCGACTGTCACTGTCAAGTCGGTTTCATTGAATGAAACACTGCGGAAAATCAATCAGTTTCAAGGTGTTGTATTTTTCTGTGAAGTAAGCTCTTATTGAAAGTGTGCCATGGACTCTGACGTTAAGAAATTTACACATTAGTGTTTCATTGGCTCTTCCATAGCCTGTGCGCAGTCATGTAGCAATTCCTTTCACACAGAAACTTATTTTCCGCGTGAAAGGAAATAGTGTGTCTGTGCGCAGGTGAGTTTCTCTGAACAAAAGACAGAAGCGTGCCAGTAAATCGTTTTGCTTTTCCGTGGACTGAGCGTCTTAACACAAATTCACGCATTATTGTTTAGTCAGTTCCATTAAACTAAAGGCATTGGCCGTGAAGCTAAAAGGAGACCGAGACATGTGAAATGATATTAAAGAGGCGTGTTAGCAATCGGTCTATTTACATAAATTCTCACCTTACTGTCAAGTCGGTGAATGAAAGACGCTGTGCAAAATCAATCAGTTTCAAGGTGTTTTATTTTTGTGTGAAGTGCTCTTATTAAAAGCATGCCATGGACTCTGACCTTAATAAATTTGCACAGAAGCGTGTCAGTAAATCGTTTTGCTTTTCCGCGGACTGAGCGTCTTAACATAAATTCACGCATTAACACACGTCAAACCATAACAAACCGATTTTGCTGACTTTTAAAATGAATTTATAATTTATGAATTAAGTTCGACACGGCAGTAGCACGACTTGGTTTCAAAACGCTACTGTCGAATATAATTCGATCAGCTGAGTTTGCCACGGCAGAAGCGCGACGTTTGAAATGGGCGTAAGCTCTTATTGAAAGCACGCCATGGACTCTGACTTAAATAAATTTGCACATTATTGCTTGTTCAGCTCTTACGTAGCGTGTGCGCAGTCGTGTAGCAATTCCTTTCACACAAACTATTTTTTTCCGCGTGAAAGGAAATAGTACATGTCTGCGTGCAGGTGAGTTCCTCTGAACAAAAGACAGAAGCATGTCAGTAAATCGTTTTGCTTTTCCGTGGACTGAGCGTCTTAACATAAATTCTCACATGTTTAGTCGACATCACTAAAAAATTGAAAGCCAAATTCCTTAGAGCTTGTTAAGAAAGAAGTTTTGCGTTACATAGAAAGACAGAAGAGGATAAAGGGAAAATTTTCAATCTTGATTGGTCATAAACTTTTATTACATTTGGTGGTTCCTAAAGGAACCGTTTGTTTTGAAAAGTTCATCAAGAACTTTTAATACTTGGTTGCTGCTCCACGTAACTCAACCACAGCTGGAATGGCTTTGTACAAGACATGGTCAATGTATTTCGCGCATTTGGTTGCATCTACCTTCTTCCTCCAAAACATCTTAATCCCGTCTATCAGTTCCTGTTTAGACCTGGGTTTGACCTTTGTTTCCAGGTAGTATTTCAACTCGTGGCAGAGGTTCTCAATGGGGTTGAGGTCTGGGCTCTCTGGGGGGGTTGGCCACCAGTTGATCCCATTTTCCTCAAAGAATGCTTTTGCTGCTCGTGAGGTGTGTTTAGGGTCATTGTCCTGCATGAAGCGGTGATTTGGGAGCTGCTCATTGATGAACGGCATCAGATGGCTTTCCAGGATCTCACAGTAAAGGTCAGCGACCATTATTCCTTCAAAGATACAAATCTTTGTCCCACCGTGTCTGCTTATTCCAGCCCACACGTGTAATTTCAAAGGGTGCTTCGGTTTAGGTTTTCTCTTTGCAGGTTCGCCAACTTTCCTGTAACATGTACGCCGGAACTGTTCGAGGGAGATTGAACATTCGTCAGTAAAAATAACATTGTCGAAAGCATCCCCAGTCTCCAAAACTTTCTGAGCGAACTCTAATCGTTTGACTTTGTTCGCGTCCCTAATCAGCTGACAGTATCTTGTTCGCTGAAGAGTCCAGCCCTGCTGTTTTCGGGATCTCTGCACCGTTGAAGAACGCACCATGATTCCACGTCTGGCTAGCTTCTTTTCAATTGCACGACTTGTTGTTTCATCGTCCTTCCGCATCTGATCTTCTATGAATGCTCTGGCTTCAGCATTTAACTTTCTGGGTCGTCCAGTAGTAGTTCGTTTCTTTGTAGATCCTGTGAGTTTGAGTTTGTTAATGATACGGGTCACACTTGCAAAACTGACTTCCAAATTTTCGCGTTTTAACAACTTAAATATCTCTGCTGGGCATAGATTTTCTCGATAAAGAGACGCTATTCAATTGCGTGTGTAGTTTGATACCGTGGGCATGATCGCTCAGGAGTGAACTGACGGTGGATCTTTGAATGTATGGATATAAACAATTGTTCGTTGCCATGTTTATGCATCATTTGCATAAACAAAATACAATGTTAGCATGGAGATGGAGTCACAGGAGAATAATTGACTGGTTTCGAACATTGTTTGAGGAGTGAATTTTCGTGCGAAGTTTCGTCATGGTTCGAACGTCTTGCAAAAGTTCTTACATGTAGCAATGCATTTAGGTCTTGCAAAGAACACTGTGAATGAATTTTTCCATGATACGGGTTACACTTGTGAAACTGACTTCCAAATTTTCCCGTTTAAACATCTTAATGCCTCTGCTGGGTGAAGATTTTGTCGATATGGAGACACCAGGGGAGACACAATTGAATAAAAACTGTGACTCAGCCCAGACTTCCCTCTGTAACTGACTGTGTGTACTAAGCAAAAATTTCAACTGTGGCCTAACAATGAAGGCAACAGTGTTGTTAGTCCCAAGAATTACAGAAATCGATTAAAGATAAGCTTTAAAAAGGTATTTTACGGGTTGATTAACTTCTTAAGGTCGCTGCAAATACACAGCATTAAATTTCGGCAAGTTTATCACGAACAACAACAGCTGGTTACTAAGTTTTCGCAATCATTTGCATCAACACAACACGGTAAACGTGGAGATGGAGTCTGAGGAGAATAAATGAGCTGGGTAAGTTACAATTGTAAATTTACACTGTAAAGGATGTTTATCACTGTTTTCGAACATCGTTTCATGAGCGAATTTTCGTGTGAACTTTCGTGCGAACTTTCTGCGAACTTCTTCTTGCGAAAGTTCGTTTTACTCAGCGATATTTTGCTCGAATATTCGCGTGGTCTTGCGAAGAACAGCGCGAATTTTCGTTTTCGTTAAAACAATAGTCGTTTCGAAAATTCATGAAACTTCATCTGAAATATTGTTTCCTTCGAAATTTCGTCGAAAAGCACCGAAAAGTCAGGAAAAGCACCGAAATTCGTTTGCATTCTTTTTGCACAGTACTGTATTTGTACGGACAGTCCCAACTGTCATTCTCCTTGAGGTCAACACAACATCGAGGCATGTATCTTTCAAAAAGGTCTTGCCCATCTTTCACCCCTTTACAGTGCACTTCCTTCTGCATCTCTCTGAAAGCTGTATATGATGTAACCTCGTGGGGACGGGCTAGTTCTCTAGGTCGCTTGCAAGGCTTAAATGCAAAGCCCCTTCACTTTCTCTTGGAAGAGGATTTCACGTTTGTACCAGCTGCTGCAGTTCTTCTCTTGGCGTTTAAATTGAACTGCACCTTCGCACTCCTATCAAGCATATCTCCAAGCGGTGGCTGTGAATCAAGAGACTGCAGTTCTGTTGTTTTAGTTCCCAAGTTGTAAGGTGAAGCCCATGCTCCAGCCTCGTTGGGAAAATTGAAGAAACATCGCAAGTTGATGTAAGGTGGCAGTGGCAATTAAGATTACAGCTGTTAGATAACATCCTCGGGTAACAAAATGCCCCCTGTTTGCTGGTGTATTCTTGGCGCCACGTTTCGAATGGAGGAGTAGCTTTTGGAGCTCGACGAATTTTTTTCCACAAACGCAAAATAGTTATGCCACATGAGACGGACTTTTGAACTTCACTTGGCGAACCAAAAACGGGTTTCCTGAAAGGTTAAATCAAGTGAAACATGGAGCGGATATAGAGGCTTGTGCCCTGGGGGCCAGGTACATGGATGTCAAGAAGATCTGTAATCCATTCTGTGAATTGGCTGTTCCGAAATTCAAAAGGGAACTGGGGTGAGTTTCAAATTTTGAAGTAATCGATAAATTGACACCTTCACATGAAAGATAACATTGAGATTGTTCGTTTGACCAAGTTTGATTCTTTTAGGTTGAACAGAGACCAAGTTATGGACCTTGAAACATAGCTCAAAATCTATACAAACGTCGCTAATTTTGAGGCTGTCAAACAGTCTTCAATCTCCTTTGGGGCAAGTTTCACCTTGGCCATTTCGTTAATTTGCTTTTGTGCAGATCTGTGGTGATATTCCGCTTTCTCAAGGGCGTCGTCTATCTCACCCACTCTGGTGTACCGTTTGTTGAAACTGCTTAGACCTATTCAGTTCTTGGTATCTTTGAGACTTACACTGCATTGGTGCTGAAGAGTACTCTTTAAATCTCTATCCTGTCTCGCACAGTTTGAACAAGTAAATGGATGTTTGCCATGTGACATCGCATCCTCTAAGCAGGGGGAATCAATGCTCTTGATACCTCCAGTCAACGTGATTTCCTTACCATGAACTCTAACAGTTTTCTTTAGTGGAATGTACACCGATTTGGGGCGTTTGCTGGCTTTTTTGACAAGCATTCTTTGCTCTCCTGGATGTTTTTTCTTCCAATCCTCGTACCTGTAACACCGTTTATGATTCACGGAGTCTTTGTAGCATCTGATGATACCTTCATAGAACCTTTTCTTGAACAGTGATTTTGGATGTGGTACGTCTGATTTGTTTGTCATTTTCGAAATGTTTTACGACCTCTGGATCCCAGTAATAAAGACATCTGACATTACGTGATTTGTCGCCTTCAGTGGGACCAGAGGTCGTACTCAGTTTAAAGTCTTTGGGCCAAAGTAATTGGTGATAGTCGCTTCTTTTCTGGACGGTTTTCCTCCATGTGCCTTCTTGCAAACCTTTTCTGTTAGATCGCGATTTTTTAAAACTTATTATTAATCTTTATAATTCTTCTACACCAACATAACCACCAACAAATTCCAGCCAACCAACCATGGGGCTAGTTTTCACCACGCTCCAACCTGAATGGTTCTTTTTGCAAGATCTTAAGAGAAGTCACAAAGACATTGCCGATGTTTTTCAAGATGTTAACTGAAGTCACAAAGACATCGCTGATGTTTTGCAAGATCTAAACAGAAGTCACAAAGACATTGCTGATGTTTTGCAAGATTTGAACACAATTCACAAAGACATCGCCAATGTGTTGCAAGATCTTAACAGAAGTCACAAACACATCGCCTATGTTTTGCAAGATCTTAACAGAAGTCACAAAGACATCTCCAATGCTTTGCAAGATCTTAACAGACTGAGTCACAAAGACATCGCGGAAGTTACAGAGACATCGCCAATGTTTTGCAAGATCATAAATTATTTAAGTAACAGAAGTCAGAAAAAAACATCACCACATGCTAACCTGATTGAGGCTGCTTTGCAAGCTTTTGAATTCAGAGACACACCACACTGACCACAGATGTTTGAAACAGTCATCGTACAATTTTCACATTCCAGTAGTACACAATCGACCTAAGGGTAATTGTGAAGAACAGCTCCCCACTACCAACTGTTGGTCGACTGTCAGTCAACTGTCGGTCAACTGTCGGCTGACAATTAACCGACAATCGGTCAACAGATTACCGACAGGCTACCAACAGCTACGTGCTACTTAAACTCCTCTCCAAAATAACTAAACAAACAAGACTATTACCGAAAACATACTTGATAATTACACTGTGTATATTCTCTTCTTTCTCCATGACTGCTTTTGAAGCAAAGCTATCAACTGTTGGCTCGAAAACTTCGCTTCAAAATGTAATAACGCAATAATAAATTAAAATTTAAATTTGCACTTGAAACGTTTCCAAAGAAACATATTATCTGCTGATGTATTGGTTAAGACTTTATTTTATTTGGTGGCTCCTAAAAGAGCTGTTTGTTTTACTAAGTGAGCTTAGTTTGGCAGATAGAATTCTGCGATGCCAGCTAACATGTTGTAGAAGGGGTCGCCGGGATAAACTTTCCTCCAGTTAAACTCGTCCAGGTATCCGGGAAGTTGGCTTCTGAGGGTCCCAGTCATCGCTTTCAGCTTCCTTTTAACTTGACTCCAGACTCCTTCTGTGGTGTTCGTGTGGGCTCCTGTATGTGGATCAACAAAGTTCCACCCACAGCCTCTCAGGTATCCACCAGCGCTACGAGAAGGTGTTGCAAGTCCAGGAAGAAAACTCCTGCAGCATGGCCAATGCATTTCGATTGGCTGGCTGTCCAAGAAGCACCTTGTGAGACTTTGTGGCCATAGCAGAGTTGAAGATCGTCGACTCTAGGGAACACGATCTTGTTATCCGCAACCTACAGGGGGAGTCAGTTAAGGAACTGGAAGCTATCTGTAGGAGGCGCCTCAGGCGGCACATACCTGTGATGGCCAACATGGGGAGAGAAGGGAAGCTGTTGCCACTCAAGTTCAACGAGTGGTTCTATGAGTGATTAAGGAAAGCAACAAAACAACAAAACAGCTCTTTTAGGAGCCACCAACAAAATAACTTTGTTTGGCAACAATTTATTTATTTTTATTAACTTTTTTTTACACTTTTTTATTTTGGCAGGTTTGCCGTCCCAAATAAAGTTTAAAGTGATTTTGTTGATTCTCTCTACAGTATGTCTTGACATTGTTGATATGGAGGCGCTGTAAATAAGTTTAGACAAACCCCGAGGTTTTTACAATGTTAATTTTTCCCAAAAGAGTAAGATTTCTTCGCTTCCAGCAACTGAGGGTTTTTCCAATTTATCTATCTTTTCCTCCAGATTAAGCATCCTAGCGCGCTCAGAATCGTAAGTAAAATATATACTGTACCTGCATTTTGCACACAATGAGAAATGAGGGGGATTGGGTCTTAGTCAACAGTTACGGCAAAAATACAATATGGTGTCCCAGCAACGATCAACTATCATTCGATCGTCGTGTGACACACAAGCAGAAACACAAGCAAATTAACCGAATCTAATCCAATTCCTTTTATTTCTTTGATATAATCGTTTCAGTATTTGACAATGCATTTGTTTTAATATATTTTTAACCTAAACCCTACTGACAGATCGCCAACAGTTGACCGACTGTCGGCCGACTGTTGGCCAACAATCGCTCGAGAATCTTAACAAACACTTTCACAAACTCTTGGTAAACTGTTGGTAAACTGTCGGCCGACAGTTGGTAGTGGGGAGCTATTCTTCACAATTACCGACCTAAGTAACGCCTATTTTTAAACCATTTTTTGAGGAAAATGATGGTCTGAAGGAACACTGAAATCTAGGTCAAAATTTTATCAGTATATGTTACATTCGTGGCACCCTGTCTTCGGCAATGAATGGTCTCTGTAGTTGGTTCTTCTCAGAGTCTTGTCTTCTTGCTGCTCAGCAGATGTGTTTCCCACTACTTTGAGTTATGAACTGAAAATAACGGTTTTACTGGAAAGTTCAAAGTACTGTTTTCCTGCAAAGGTAGCGTATTTTTTGACAAAAGTAAAGACTATTTACTTGATACTCCCTTATGTAGCAGACCCACATTAGTTACATTCGATTTTTCAATCCTTCCAAGAGATATCAACAAACCGTCCACTTGTCAGATTCTCCTGGAGGTAAAGGTGGGAAGGAGGGGGGGGCGAGGGAGGGGGGGGGGGCGAGGGAGGGAGGGATTTTACCTGCGATACATATGTAACACATGATAACATCGATACTGCATCTGAATTAATAAGTGAAACTTTGGTGGAAGCATGCAAAGAAGCTGGATTGAAAACAGGAGGCAGCAAAACTAAATGCAAATCACAAAACAAATGGTTCGATCAGGAATGCGAAACAGAGAAAGAAAACTTGCAATCCCTCAGGAAGAAAATTTCTAAAAACGTTAATAATTCAGAACTTAGACAACTATTGCGTGACAAAAAGAAGAGGTTCAAACAAACTTGCAGACGGAAGAAACGGGAGTATATCAGCAAAGGCATGTCTAATATCGATATGAAGAACTCCAAAGAGACCTGGCGACAAATCGGACAAATCTTTAGTTTAGGAAAAAGAAAAACTCATGGAGCTGAAACAGTGAGTACGGGACAGTTTTATAAATACTTAAAGCAACAGAATGTGATCCCTTTAAATAATATACTAGATCCGGAGACGAATGTGGAAACCCACAGCAACAAAAGAGTGGAAGGCCCACTTGATTATCCAATCAATGATGAAGAGCTTGAAGGTGCAATTACCAAACTGAAGGCAAACAAATCTCCAGGTATCGATAATATATTAAATGAAGTAATAAAAATCAGAAAGGACGACATCAAAGGGCATTTAATAAACTTATTTAATCGAATCTTAGATACTGGCAAATACCCTACTCTTTGGAGTTTTGGCCTCATTGTACCTATTCACAAAAAGGATGATTGATCCAAAGTCGAAAATTTGCTGAGGTATCACTTTGCTTTCTGCGTTAGGCAAGCTCTTTACATCAATACTCAACAATCGACTGTACAACTTCATGGTTCAAAAAGGAATTTTGAAAGCTGAACAAGGTGGTTTCAGAAAAATGCACGGCACAGTTGATAGCATCTTCACATTAAAAATGCTGATTGACAAGTGCGTGAAATGTAAACCACAGAAGCACCGAAATTTACTCTTTTCATGCTTCGTCGACTTTAGAAAAGCCTTCGACTGTATACCCCGACAAAAACTATTCGACAAAATGAGAAAAGAAGGCATTCAAAGACGTTTCCTAGACGTTTTAATATCCATGTACTCAAATGATAAATCAGCAATTAAAATTGATAACAATTTAACCGAATCATTTCCCTGTTTTGCCGGGGTAAAGCAAGGTTGCATGTTGTCACCTACTCTTTTTAATCTCTATCTGAGTGATCTACCAAAATTCCTAAATACGGCGAGTCCAACGGACATTATGCTAGGTGATAAGTCTATCAATTGTCTCTTATATGTGGACGACTTAGCGATCTTCTCTAGATCAGCAAAAAGCCTTCAAATAACCCTTAATAAGCTGGAATCTTTTTGCAAAAATGCTGATTTAAATGTAAATTTAGACAAGACGAAAATTATGATTTTTAATAACTGTAGTAAGTCTTTAAACAATTACTTGTTCAGATACGGGGCTCATAAACTGGAAAATGTCAAATCCTATAAATATCTCGGACTCATAATGAGTCCTTTTGGAAACTTTAATCTCGCTAGGGAAGAGTTGAAGAAAGTTGCACTTAAAGCACTCTATAAATTACGAAAAGAGATGGGAGACCACTTCAGAGAAAATATAAAATTAACGATGAAGTTATTTGATGCACTGATATCTCCCATACTCTTTTTATGCGAGTGAAGTGTGGGGGATTGATTGCAATAGGAAATTAGAAAAGGATCCTGCAGAATTAGTCCAAAATAAATTCCTAAAGTGGTTGCTGGGAGTTAGTAAATACTGCAATAACAATGCGTGCAGGGCTGAGACAGGAAGGTTCCCAATGATAATTGAAGCCCAATGTAGGAACTTTAAGTTCTGGTTAACCTTAACCAAAAATGAAAATAAATTATCCCAAATAGCATACAATGATATTAAATGTAATGGAAATAAGGCTTTCTGGTGCAAAAAAATCAAAATCTTGCTGGAACAGATAGGATTAGGAGAACTCTGGATGAAAGCACACTATGCAGACATAGGAACTGTAAACATGATCAGGCAACGACTAAAGGATATCGAACTACAAAGATGGCTAAGTGAAATAAATAACGACATCAGAAAAGATGCTAACCAAAAAAAGAAAATGAGAACCTACCGGTTATTCAAAACGATAGACAATTACAAATGTGAAGACTACCTTCATCAGGTCACCAATATACGACACAGAATAGCTCTAACAAAACTGCGACTTAGCAACCACAAATTAGCCATAGAGACGGGACATTATTCAAGACCATTCAAGAAACCTGCAGAAAGAATTTGCCCAATTTGCAAAATAGAAATGGAGGACGAATACCATTTTCTAAATATATGCCCTGCTTACCAGGAAAAAAGACGTTTGTTACTTAATTATTTGGAAAAAGAATGTGGAATAAAAATAAGCAGAATGTCACCTAACAAAATATTCATGTTTCTAATAAACCCCCCTAGCGGAAATGCTAAAATACAAAAGCTAATAGCAAAACATATATTCGAATGCTTTGAAAAAAGGACAGGAGAAGACGGCAAAAAGTAAATACCCTAGGACTTAATCAATTAACAATTTAATTAATAATTAATTAAGTAAGAATTTTTGTTGTTTGTATCTTTTAGTTATTTGGAATTCGTAGTCGATGTACATATTGTATAAGACTCCAAATAAAAACATGTCTGTCTGTCTGTCTGTCATAAGCTTTGTATTTTGTGAATCAATTCTGTTCTTGATTGAAATTTTATTGTATTTATTTCTCTGATCATTATCATTGTATTTATCTGTTTATATAAAATACTCTTGGTTACCACTGCATGTCGCTTCGCAGAGTTACACTTTGTATCGGCTCATTTCTATTGCAAGAAAATTTTCTCTAATTATTGGCTTTCGAGGGAAAGTGTTGGCCTTTGTGATCATGTACCATGCATATCTGTTGTGCCATCCGGCTGGTTGATTCAGTAGAACTTTCAAGTCCAGACATCACAGCATGTTTAGGGGCGTTCGGTAAAATAAACTGTTCACAGTCCTCTATTTTTCCGTGAGATCATTGAGATCGAGGGCGTCTTGCCGTTAATTGTACCTAGTCAACCTGGAGAAGAGTGTCAAACCTACTCAAGGGGCAGGGGACAGTTTAGGAGGAAGCGAGAAAAATAGAGGGATGTAATCCCCGACCCTAATGTATGATAAGGTGATTTTCCTGGATTTGGTTTTTCCCATTTGTTACTTTTACTCTCAGTAACTGGAACCGCAGACTTTATTTCAAAACATTTGCAGAATGTGCTTTTGATAAATTGGTTTTAAGTACAGCAAGCAAACTTCTGTAGATTGATCACGCAAATTTTGTAGAAAATCAATACAATACTCTATGAAACCCGCATTAAGAAAGCAAAATTGGCAACAACGAGAAAGGTGTTAACATTCTAAAGGTAAACACAATCAGAAATACTGTGAAATGGGCCCGAATTTTTCTTCTACTTCCCCGCCCACTTTCTTCGATGAATTCCGTTACCGTTACTTTTCCCGCCCTGCTCATGTAGTGTAAGCGCCATCGCTACGCCACAGTGGAATTATATTTCAAGGACTCCATGCATAACGTTTTAACTTCCTCTGATGACAAAAAAAGCTTTACGCATTTTTCTTTTGGACCTCTAACCTTTAATTCATATCTATCCATCATGTTCAAACTCGAGTGCAGCCAAATTTAACCGGCCGCGATCCACACTAGTACAGTTTCATATAGCACAAACAGGCGTGTACGCACAGGCCGAGAATTCTTGGAATCCATCAATAAAAGTGGGCGGGGCAGTGATACGAAAATTTGGGCCCATTTCACAGTTCGGTGATTTTCGTAGTAATTAAAACATTGCACAAGCCACATTTCCTTGACTGCTGTATTTATTACAATGATAGACAATGTTCAGTGCTGTTGGATAATAACATTTGCTTATTTTTCAAACCTTTAATACCAAACGTGTCTTAGATATTTCTGACAACTGAAAACAATAACGAATGCCCTTCTATTCTTAGACCACTGTCAAGTCATATATTTTAAAAGCATCTCGAATAAGGTGCAGTTTTGTAGAACTCACACGGATTGAGATAGTCACCTTGTGTGACCTGGCAGGTCTTCTAGGACCAAGCTTAAAAATGCAAAGAAAAGTAATTTTAGACCACAATTCGAATCTTTCACTAGGTGCCAAAATATTAAAGTTTGTCACAAGTAGTGAAAAAGGACACCCACCAGGTCGGCTCCACAACAGTATTTATGTCCAAAAACGTGGAAAGTAGCTGCGCCACATCTCTGTTCAAGGTAGCTCTAATGCATGTTCCATCTTTGATTTCTATACACAAAAAATCTCGTGGATTTTTAGGGTTTCAGCATAACCAGTAGCTGTTTCCAGGTACAAGTTGTCTAACAGGCTTGTAGAAACACATGCCAACAGCGCAAATGCGTTTTCCTGGTACGACGTCTGGTTTCTCGGTAATTTGAACTTCTATCAGTTGCAGTCAATCTTGATCCCCCATATCAGAGAATTATTCAATTTCTTTTTCAACATCAGAGGACCTTTGATTCATTGATTATCACAATGACCTTCCGCAACCGGATGTATCTAATGTATCTGTCATTTTAATTTGGTTTACCGAACAAAACCAATGCCTATAGAGCACGGTAGTACTTAAACATAATATCTGAGGTTTAAACTCTCAAAAAGACTGCCCAGATTGGTATATTTGCTCTGCTACAGCTTTTTTTAAATCAAATACTCGTGTAATGAAAATTTAAAATCAAAGGATGTAAGCCAAACACGCCGGGCTGGGAGGCACGCGATTCAGGCCATTTTGAACAGCGGATTTCCAATCCAATATGGCGCCCGGCGGGAGAGAAAGGAAATTTAAATAAAATATGCAAACTCCCCAAGTTTCTCTAAGAATTGTGGGATTGTTTGGACGTGACAGCACACTAAGAGGCGGCCATTTTGAAGAGGATTTTTTGGCGGTCATTTTGAGATCTTGTTGAATTCTCTACGGTAAGTAAAAGCAGAAATATCTTGTTTTAAATGTATCGATATGTCGCTGAAGGAGATTTATCGATTCTTGTGCGTGGTTCAAAAGAAAGGATGAATTATCTCCTCAGAAAGCGATTTCAAAATTTTCAAAACCATGGGTACCTCGGAATGCCTTTCTGCATTTAAATTTGTTATGATTAATTTTGGTAACTCTCTTCCCCATCTCGCAAATTTTCCCGGCGATTTTGCGTTTGGATGATGAGATACCAATTCGATGTTACTAAGTTTAAGTGAAGTTGATGTAAAAGAATCAGTCTTCATTCTGAAACCTTTTAAGCATGCTTTTCAAGCAAAGCCCCCTTTCAAATTAACACAGTACTACAGTAAGCTTATAAAATAAGCTTAAGAAAAATACTGATGGGAAACTAACCAATATTGCAAGTAACTTCAAGTTTTATATAAGCTTAATACTATTTTTTAACACTTCTTGAAGTCGTTTTATGACAGATTTTCCTTTACTATTCCAGACATGTATATTTAAGCGTACATGTATGCAGTTTGTCTATTCTTCTGGCATATCCATAGACTAAAGATTGATTGATTTTGTTTTTCAGCATGTTTACATAGTAAGGCCATTTCAGGTAACAGCGCCTGTGGCATGTTTTATCAGCGGTAATGCAAGTGAGGCTTACTCAAGTATTTTTAAATCCAAACGAGTAATGGGTCGGAAAGGCAGAAAATGTGTAAGAAGTCCTAAAGCAGTATCAAGGGAGAAGTTCCCCATTGGAGCTCTAGCGGCTAGACGGAGGGAGATTAGAGAAGAGTATATTAGCATCTCATCTATTTATAATGCTGAGAGAAAGAGACTAAAGTGGCTGAAAGAGAAGGTAGTGAAAGGTTTGCTGGTTGGTTAAGTTAGCTAAGTACAGTTTCAACAAATATATTAAAAGAAAGTGACAGTTTTTAATTATCTTATTTATTTATTTTTATTTTATTTATATACTTGCACCCTTCATGGGTAATACATGGCCACTTATTTCCATATCATGAAATGACAAAAGCATCTATTGTGATGTTACTTGTTCTTCAAAGTCTTCCTACAATGGGGACCTGAGTGGCCCTGTAGTCTGTATTCTGTAAGCACTCTGAAAAGTTTTGAACATGTGTTTTGAAGGTGTGCTGGGTAAAAGGTCAGAACTGTGACAAGTAATAAAGAAAAAAAGGTTTATAATAACATTGCCAAAAAAAGTCACTGCATTTTCTCCAATTTAATTATTTTACCTGTAGGTAAAGCGAGTTCAGACAGATGTTAAAGAGTTAGGTGAGACTGAGCAGGCAGATAGTGGTGGGAAAAGAAAGTTACTGAGCAGGAAGAGACATCGATCTTGTATTAAGGAAGGTGATTCAGAGAAATATGAGGTTCCTAGAGCCAAAAGATCGTGTAACAGGCGAAAAAAAGAAACCATAGATGCATGCAACAGTATCCATGGGGGAGACAGTGCAGATAAAAGTCCAGCTCTAGATGGAATGTGGTTAACATTAGTAAATGAGTCAACCCCTGTTAGGTTAGCTAATTATGTTCAGACATCCAGTAAAATGATAAAAAAGGTTGTTCCAAAGGTTTGTAAGAAGCCTATTAAAGATTTTGAAAACAGTTTAATGAACCAGGGACGTAGTCTTAAGGTTTTGTATGGCAAAGGTCTGCTTAGCAAAGAGCAATACAAAGCTATACGTCTAAACCTAACAATGACACCCAAAAAATCACACAGAAATGTGTCCTTGAAGTTTATGTCTGGGGTATCTCTACCAAAGTTGCTTCCTTATGACAAGCTGATTCAGTTTGTAAAATCAGTTGACATAGGTAATGTGAGAGACATAGAGGAAGATTTCTGTAGTGATTTAGATGAGGATGAGAAAGTTCATGGTGTACACAGGGAGCTGGAGCAGTATTTACTAGAACTTGCCAAAATGTACATTCACATTGATCAACAGCTGGAAGAAGAGTCATTCCTATTACACTTTAATAGTGAACCTTATCATTTTAGAGTTGCTGTTGGGGCAGACGGTGCCCCTTTTGGTAAGGATGATGAAGCGACGGCATGGCTCATATCCTTCTTGAATGCAGGTGAGCACATTGCATCTGAAAGTGAGAATTTTCTCATCGCTGGTGCAAACTGCTCCGAGAGTCATGTTGCTATGATCAGGTATGCGCGTAAACTGGTATCTGATATTGCATATGTTGAGAAACAGAATTACTCTTTGCCCAACAGTGAGTATGTTTTGAAGTTCACTTTTGAATTAGTTCCTGCAGATATGAAATGGGGAGCTACATTTAGTGGTGAACTTTCAAATGCAGCATTCTATTTTTCCACTTTTGGTAATGTGAATGATGATAACAAGTCCACAGTGGGTGGTTCCCTTGGGGATGACACAAACTGCACCTGGAAACCATGGGATTATCAAAGCAGGCTTGATGTTGCAAAAAGGGTAAAAGCCAAGAAAGAAGAATTACAAAAAAGCAGTTATGCTGAATCAACTAAAAGAAACAAACTGTTGAATTTTATTAAAAGTAACAGTTCTAGACAGGAGTATGAACCCATTTTGGGACAACTTGTGGACAAATTGTATCCTGAGCCATTACACAATGGAAACAATGCATGGCAGCAATTGCATGAAGCAATGTTGAGTCATTCCAGTTCTAAGAGTAACATCCCAGCTTCATGTAATGATCCTTCCAAATTGCCTGAGTGTCCATTTTCATCTCATCTTGCAACACTTAAGGAAATGGGGGCAACTAGGTTGTATAAGAAAGTGAAGAAATGGTTTGCTAAGGGAAGAAATGGGTCCCTATCATATCGATTCACTGGCAAAGAAACCAAGATATTTTGCCAAAAATTCATGACTTTAATCAAAGCTATCAGCTGTGATGAGGATGACCCCATAAACAGATTACAACTTTGTGCTTTTGCATTTGTAGGATTGCAACTGAGGGATTGTATCAGCAGATTTAGTCGTGTAACAGTAGATGAAACTGTTATGGGTGAACTCAGTGAGTCTTGCAGAAAATATTTTAATGGCTGTGCCCTTTTTCTGGGTAATGTCACCCCAACTGTGTGGACCATTGGGTATGCTGTGCCATACCACACAGGGTTGCTTTACAGAAAGTTTGGTGTGGGTCTAGGAATCAACAGTATGCAGGGGAGGGAAGCAAAGCATGTTCGTATATCCCAGTATTCCAAACATGCCACCCTGAGCACAAGGTGGAGGCTTGTCATGCGACACGACTATATCACTGCAGTCTGGTTGCACAAGCTTGAGCCATTTAAATCAACTTACCACAAGTGTAAGGATTTTTATACACCAAAGTCAATTGAACTTCCACAATTTTGCTATTGTGGCTTGGAGAAGCCAGTCTCTTTGGCAACGTGTAATTTTTGTTCATCACAATTGTATCAAAGTATTGCTGCGAGTAGTGCAGCTGGGAAGCTTGACGCATATCTATGCAGTTTTCTTAGTGCCAGTAACTGAACAGCAGTACAGGCATAGGTGGCTATGCATATATATCTTGTTTTTTTGTTGGTTACAATAATAAAATGAGTTGTGATTAATTTTTCCTTGGAGCAAAATTAACTGTGTAGTTATCAGCTTGTTTTAGTCTCTGTTTCGAGATGTTTTGTTATTCCTCTTACAAGCCCCCACTTGTACCACTGGGTGTATTAAATTTATATAATTATAATATTTTTATATTTTACTCATTTAAAGAGTATAGTTATTAAAGCATTTGTTGATGTCAATGTTGTACGTGATGATTACATAATTATTCTGTTGTAGATTTACACATTTAAAGAGTGTATTTTTTTTCAAAATACAATAAACGGTTTTCAAAAAGAAAGATATATTGGTGTCTTTTGCTTCCCCTAGTTGTAGTATTGTTTCACCGTTCAAATCAGTCTTCTCAACATTTGTATATTTATTTCATGGTAAAAATGCCTACATTGACACTAGATTGGGCATGTACTGAATTAAATTCAACACAATGTTGCTAAAATATCCCCCTTTTCTTATTAGACTCACCTTGTAGAGGATCCTGCCCTCTTTTCTCATTCCTCTCCTATTTCCTGCCCTCTTCCCACCCCCACCAACTCAATTGCCAGTGGGTGAATATATACCTTCAGTTGATTTTGGTACCAGATTTTTGTGTTTGTTTTCCCAGATTTATAGCTGAGAAATAAGTCATTACAATTTTATGACTTAAGCTTATAGATTTATTCAACAACAAGTGTACTATTTAGTGTGCATTGAACGAACAATAACAAAGGGGTCACACAGAAACTGACGAGTCGAATGGGAAAGCGTACTCCAAACAGAACATGCCTTTGTCCGTATTATTTAATTACAAACTGAACTGTGGAACACCGAAACGATTATAGTGTCCATACCTACACCTGAAACACATCACCTCCAATCTTCTGGAGTAATGAAATATTGCAGGATGGTTTGGGTTAACAATTACAATGCTGTGGGAATCATCCTTCTCCTTTCTAAACATGACATTTTCTTCTTCGAGACACTTGCCATGGTTGTTAGCAAATTCCAAGAAAATGTTCCTTAAATCAGAAACGTTGTTGAATTCAATTTCTTCTACATGCTTGGTACGTTTTATCAACAATCCTCCGGCTTGCTCTGCCAGCGATGCAGCCTTAAAGCATTCGTAAACCTCGCAAGGCATCTCCTTAGTGACCTTTACTGTCCATGGAGCCGAGCCATTTGGCTTTCTTCTCAGTTTTCGTACGATGGATTTGTTCCACAACACAACTGATCGTGACAACATGCGCGCAGGCTGAGCAAGGTGGTATTTGTAGCGTTTTTCTGCTGGTAACGTGTGCTTTTTCACTACAGCTCTGGTAAGTTCTAACAATTCTCTGCCGATGTTTCTGTTGAGCTCTTTTTTGGAACCTCGCGACGTACTAATAATGCCCATCACAACTTTTTTTTATTTTGCAATTTTTGTAACGCCTCACTTGCATTACCGCTGATTAAACATGCCACGGGCGTCACATCCTGAAATGGCCCGATTTTGGTTCCTCCTGGCCCGGCGTGTCATCTCAGCTTTTGTAATTGAATCACACATGTCTAGTTAAACAATGCACTAAATAACTTGTGTCGATAAAAAACCAGCATGTACACCAACAGGAAATTTTTAGAGTCCAGTGCTAATCCATTTTGGTTACAAATGCTTTTCCTGCCGTTTTCGCTACAGGGAAACACATGTCCTTAGTCTGCATCCCAGCGCCGTGAAATATATAAGGGCCTGGCAGAGGCCAAATGAATGATCTAAGGAAGCTGATGGAATTTTTCTGCCATTTCTAAAGCTTTCACCACGAGGACAGCGTCTGGAAAATTAAATCGCCATAGTCTTTGGCAGGCATCTGTCACTGTGCACAATGCGATTGGCTGAGGTATTTGTCAGGACTACAATCTTGCAGACAGTGTAAGTGCAGTGTGAATTTCCAGTCGTAAAAGAAACAACATCCCGTTTTTTACCTTGTGAAAACAGTTCATGTTAAGAACAAGCGTTTTACTGTATTTACTGATCTAGCTAAAAGTGCAACCTTATTTTTTACCTTTTTTTCCATCTTTGATTTCTATACACAAACAATCTCGTGGATTTTGAGGGTTTTGGCATAACCGGTAGCTGTTTCCAGGTACAAGTTCTCTCACAGGCTTGTAGAAACACATGCCAACAGCGCGAATGCATTCTCCTGGTACAGCATCCAGTTTCTCGGTAATTTTAACTTCTATCGGTTGCAGTCGATCTTGATCCCCCATATCAGAGAATTAGATTGACAATGTCGGCTAGATCGACCGCTATATTCTCACACTTAATTCTGGTTGCCATCTCATTTCGCTTTAAAAAGCCCGGAGCGAAATTCAAACAAAAAGAAATAAAGGGGAAATTCCAGGATTTTCTGACTCGAAATATGTAATTCACTTTCCAAACTAAAATCCACACCTCAAACCCTTCAATTTGCACAAAAGAAGGACTGTTGCCAGCTTATCAAACAGTTTTAAAGCAATCTTATGTGGTTTTCGCAATTTCTTAAAACAGCGGAAAAATTGTTGAAAGGTTTCTTTGAATTTTGAGTTAAATCATGATAAAAGATGTAAGGTAGCCAACAGAAAAGCATTGCACGCATCTCTCATATGAAAAAACCGATCCTTATTTAACAGATTGACGGTGGGTGGTCGGAAATTTAAAAAAGGGGCGTAGTGCTTACAATAGTTTGACAGAACAAATGCCATGCACGAATCCCGCCACACTGTCAAATGGTTGACTTTGGACTGGGCGTTTTAAAAACAATAGACAGTTCAATAGCTGCCCAAATGTTTTTTTCCAGGGCATTTCTGAGGGACTGTGAGCCAGCAAGGGGGCGTGTCAAGTCAACTTCAAGCCAACAACAGTTTTAGCAGAAAGGCACGTCAGCAAGTAATCATTTCTGCCTAATTACCAACCAAATATTTACTTACAATACGATATTTCCCAGCCAGCATCATGCCTGAGGAACAGGTATTTTGCATATCGGCTCTATTGTGCACTCCTGAAGCCAGTTGTTGAACTCTTCCATGTTTTGTGGCACTTCATTTTCCTGGTCATAGCTGTCCTCGTGGTCAGAACTCTCCACACAATAATCGCTGTCATCGTCACTACATTCAGACTCATCAAAGTCAGACAATTCTGACAGCCATTCATCTTCTCTCACCTCTGTTTTGTATTCAACTTCAATCTCCGAAAATTCTAATTCTCGTTTCACTTTTACTTACTAGCTACTTGCATTCTCTTTGTTAGGGCCCGAGACATCAGGAGATGCGTAACTATGGTCATTTGAGACAGCGTGACGAAGGTCAGCTAAGGGAATAGATTTAATTTTCTGAGGAGAGATTTAATTTTCTACCTCTCGGTGGCAGGCCTTTGGCTTGTGTTCTTCTTATGTTCCAAATTTTTTATGGCATTACCACCAGCCTGATTGAATGAGGAGACAGCAATTTCTCCTAATAGTTTTGGGTGGGACACATCGTCCCATCCAAATGGAATGCTTCTTGCTGCCTGACGGCCCTCTATATATTTCTTCATAGCATCAACAGAACAAATAAGGAACAATTTTACGGAGGAAAGGAGTTAGTTCATCATCAAAACAATTAATTTATAAGCCATCATTATTGACGATTCATGTGCTAGAATCACAACAAATTACATGCCCCAATCGAGCATGCAAAATAGTATTGAGTACTTACCGGTACTTTAATTTCATATCTTTATTTCTGAAACAGTGTGACTTGATAAAGAGAAAAAAACCTCCACCTTATACATTTTCAGTACCATTTTTTGCAAAAATGTGCAGAACCAGCTTTAAAATAATTACCGTAAAGACTTGCAGATAAGCTGCACTCGCAGATAAGCCGCACCCCGAGTTTAGCAACTCAAATTTTGGAAAAAAAGTTTTTCATGAAAAAAAACTCGAAAGAAATCCAAAGTCGAGACCATGAAGTGATCTGTCTTCATCCAAGGCAAACTCGCCAACAATCGATCGAAAAATACTTTAAAGTCTTACCCGTAATTTTAGCTCTTTAGAAGAATAAACATCATGTCTACCACTTATGACATATGATTGATATTATTTTGGTATTTGTTCACATGTATTTCTCCATTCAAGGCAGTTTTTCCATACAATTTTGCGCGTAAATTTGTTGTTTTCTTGCATGCACTGTGCGAAGCTGTGTAACCAGGCATAACATCGGACGATGGAAGACTGGACACCGCTTAGCTTCAATTGGTTCATCTGATAAATGTGGGAACAAAAGATGGAAACGTTTGAGTTTGTCTCTGCCGTTCAGGGCTATCATACCTACAAATATATTTGGGTGCCATCTGTTGGTGGAAAACTCATTGCACATAGAGAGTTTAGTAATCAGTTCAACAAATTTGCTATCAAAGTGCTCAATGGCGAACAAACAATGAGCCATCTACCACGCGAATCTCGAACTCGAGAATAGCGTGGTATTTTCTCGCTCGTGGAGGATCAATTACCCTTGAAGTAACAGGCTGTCGTCGACACTGTAAACAACTTTGTGGGGGAATGGAAATTCCATGCTGTGTAAGGTTCTCCTGTTCAAGAAAAGCGACCATAAACCGTCTAAAAGACCTGTTAACGAAGAAGGTTTAACGGCAAGAAATGTAAGCTTGAAATAAGCTTATACTCATCACCAAGGGCTCTTTTAGGAGCCACCAAACTCGCAAAAGCAATGACCAATACTCTCTTGTTGTTGTAATGAAGCATTTTTTCCAGTATTATACCATGAAAGTGTCCATTCACGGAAATTCACAGCACCTTTCCCAAATGGTCTCGCAGATAAGCCGCACCTACGATTTTGAACGCAAATTTTTGGAAAAAAGGTGCGGCTTATCTGCGAGTCTTTACGGTACTTATAACGACAACATTTGATGCCCTGAGATTTGTAACATTTTTCCTACTTCATTTTAAGATATCAATATAAATTAGCTGGACTATGGCCAGTCCCTCAATCACCACTTAGTCCACCATGCAAGTGTAAGGCGAAAATGAAAGCACATTTTGCACTGGCATTTTTACTTGCACCTACTTCCATTTTGCTTTGCAGACTGCTGGACTAAGTAGTGAAGGAGGAATTGTTTCTTAACTCTATTATCAAAAATTAGCTTCCAATAGTATTTGACCAGAACAGAACAAGGAAGAGAATAAAACATCACCACATCATGTTTCTGAAATATTGCTCACAACAATGCTTGTTAAACAAATTTTTGTTAAGCTTGATTGAAAATAGGAAACACCTAATTCTAGCGTATAAGTCAACAGTTCAAGCACAGCACTCTCTCAGAAATTTAAAAGATCAGTAATGTTGGCATACAGTTACAGCATATATACTCACTGTTCACTAAGGTGTTGTCTCCAAACCCACTGAGCATGGCTTTCAAAGCCATACTTTTTCCAGACACTGGATGCCTGATAAGAACGGGAATGCCACAACCATCCAAATGTCTCTTTTGTCAGATCAAGATTAGCACAAAGGTTACTTGCAGCATACACCATTAAAACTTGTGGGAAGTTATTTCCAAATAACTCCTTCTCCACTTGTACTGTAACAGGGTTTTTAAGGACTCACCATCATCAAGATCTACAGAGAAGTAACTAAAATATGTACATCTCATCTCATTTTTGCCCCAAATTGTTCAATATCTTGGTTTTTTTTACTAGTCTGATTGATATGAAAGTTAACAAGGTGTCAAAAATCTTAACAGTTGTAGACATATTACATTAACTGTCACATGAAGTGTATAATAATATCAGTACAGCATATAATAACTGTATATGAAAAAATTAGAACTTTTGGGCAAATTTTTCACAATTGTATCTGGTGTTTTGTTGTAAGCTGCATATGTATGACCTTAATTTAGGCATGGTTTAGTAAACAATCAAACAAAATTTATGAATGGTAAGTTGCGTTCACACAGTGCTCGATTGCACAAATTTGTATGTGCAAGGTTTTAAAAACTATTAAGATGTATTTACCTGGAGAGACATTGACCAGGAAATCTTTCCTTTTGCCATCTAGTATAAATCGCCTCTCTTTAAATGGAGATGCAGAAGCCATCAACATCCATCTGGACATCATCATTAAACACCCAAACATTCTGGTTTGGCTGTTTCCCAATTACCTAGAAGCAAGATGGTGATGATCACAATGATAATAAGACATCAAAATCTAGTAATTATGATGCTAATGATAAAATGATTGAAACATTTATGTGGAATAATTGAAAACTAAACGAGACTTACCTGTAAGTCGAAGGTTGATTTGGATTCTATGAGTTATCAGCCAGGAGTGTAGGAGTTGTATGAGAGAGAGTGCAGCAGATGCATCGAATCAGGCTTTAGAGTATAAATAATGATCTCAATGACAAAAACAGAGAACATAGTAATAGGGTGGGGATAAAATAAAACTACACGAAATTGGGAGGGCGCACAACTCCTACACTCCCGGCTGTAGCAAGACGTGTTTCTTTTGCGACTATCAGTCTCTTTATCCTTTCTTTAGTGTTGTAGCTTCTTAGAGAGCTATGCAACACGTGAAGTTGAGCGCTCAAATCTGCTCTAATTACAGCTGTGTCTTGATCATTGTTTCACTCCGCTCTGTATCTGCGGTTATAGTATTTTCCTCATTTTGTTTATGCCAGTGGCCACTGAAATGCCTTGGTTTCGCAGTTTGCGGGTATGAGAGTCTACGAGAGACTTCAGAGGAGACAACCAAAATTATGACATGGTGAGGGTATGAATAGCTGGACAGGTACAGGTATTTGCAGATATCTTCTCCGGATGGAAGAATGGCAAACACATCCTTACAATTTATGACTGGGAGCAAGGCTTTCTTTTGATGGTCGGTGAGATTTTTAGTCTCTGTAAAACGCTTCTCGAGTACCGAGGTCAAAATTTCTTTGAAGACACTTTCAGAAACAGAATCCATGTTGAACTTGTCGAACACGCGGTGAATCATCGTGAACTGAAGTACTGTATTTTATAAACAATTTCCTTCCCTTCCCCAGATAAGCAAAATTTACCACTAGAAGTGCAGTGACAGATATCCCCACCGTCCCCTTGGTATTACCAATCAAACTAACCAATCATATTGATTTGTGTGCTTTTAAAAATATCAACCAATCCGAGGCCGAGGGTCAGTTCCTGACCCTGTTAACTGCATGAAAGTTAGATTCGAGTCCAAGGTAACCAGAGGTTTTTCTTTCTCGCCACTTCGCAACTCGTTGCCGCCTCTTCGCGGCTCTCTCATGGCTCTCTTATGTGGAGAACAATTAAGAAAAACCTCTGGGACCAGGGTAGAACAATATGATGTTGGAAAAAACATTTACAACGACAATAAAACACGTGAAAAACCGTTGAGTATATTTACTGGTGTTCGTAAGAAAATGGGGCTTTCGAAAATTACTTTGTAGAAAAGGAATTCAGAATAGCTGCTCCAAAATTGAAATCAGACTTAGTGGATTTGTGGTAATATTGCCGGAAAGTCTTCTCGTTGGACCATCCAGCAGATAACAGGATGTTTGCATTGTTATTGGCGAGAAATGAGGTAGATGCAGCTCTAGTGCTGTGACTTTTAAACTTTGAAACATCAACGCTAGCAGTTGCCAAGACCAATTTGCACCATCAGGCGATAGTATCCTTGCTAGCAGGTTTATGCGGTTTAACGTGACTAAGGAGCAGGTGCTTCAAATCATTTCGAAAGTGGTTGGTCCTTTTAATGTATTCCTTCAAATGTGTACCAATACACCGTTTATCATCCTCTGGGTAAGATTAAAAAGACAAGGGATGTTCCGACACGTGTCTGCTTCACTTTGTCAGTTATCTTAAAAACACACTTAGTGCTAGACAGTTCCATGTTCTCCAGTGAGAGACTTTATTGTCTGGCATCTCTGTCCGCTCAGAAGCCTCAAGAGGATTGCCAACTTCAAGGTCAGTTCCTTTAAATTAAGTTCCGATGCTGAAGGCCATCCACAAAAGTAAGAGAACACAATACCTACATCCCATGTTGATTTGTATCGTGGCAAAGCCGGGCGTAGCTCAAAAATGCCTTTCATAAAACGCTTAACAAGTGGCTATTGGCCAAATGGTACGGATATGTTGGGGTCCAGCTGTAATAGAGCAATATGAGGGGTCCCTTTGATATAGCGTAGCCAAAAAATCTACGGCCATGGTTAGTGGCGGTGATTAAGTGTCACAGTGTTTCTGATTACAGTATTTGCGCCATTTTTGAAGGTAGGTCTGATACTGGGAGGTTGTACCTCCACACCATGAGGCAGTGATGACGTCGATGGATCTGTGGGTGAAGCCAATGTGGTGGAGCTGTTTCCAGATAACAGACAGATAGGAAGATTCATTTTGCTGTACAGAGGATGGGTTATTTCCAGAGATTCCAGGAGACTCGGGAGGTTCTTGGATGGAGAAAGCGTTGAGATTTCATTCATAACTGCACCCCAGCCCACAAGCAATGCATTGGAGAACAGGGTGACATCAACTGGAGGATGATAGGTAGGATGAAAACTGCCTTCTCAATTACCCAAACACCATTTCATTTCAGAGGCTCCTTCCTCTGAAATAGCCATAGTGGCTTTGAAATCCCCTTGGAGTGCTGGAGCCCCTTAATTTTTATCCATCTCTAGGTACCGATAATAAAGGGCTCCATATTTGACAGCTGGCAGGCTAGATACCAGATAGCCAAAAAAGTCTAGCGACTTCACGAATTCTGACAGAAAGGCATTGTGGATTCTAAAGGTCAACAGTTCCTTTATCTTGTGGATCTTATTGTCAGTAAGAGTGACAATCATCTTCACCAAGTCAATAACAAAACCCCAAAACACAATGTTTTGTTGTGGGATAAGTTCAGATTTTCCGGGGTGAGTTACCAGTCCAAGCCTGTCTAGCATTTGAATAGAATCAGGAAAGGAAAGGAAAGGAAAGGAATCTGAGAAGAGCCACAACAAACGTGTGGCTTTACAATGCTTTTTCTGTGTGGTGAGATCGGACTTGTACAGACGCCTCTGGCTGCCGCTATCAGTCCATTATTGATCTCACCCACCCCACCCAACCCATACAGCAGATAGATCACCACACCGGGGACTACGTCCCCTACTCTTTTCGAACAGTGTGTGAGTTCTTTAACGTCCCACAGATTATAGGAACAAGTGTTGTGAGACGGGACCTCCAGTTTTATCGTCCTTAGCTTATCCGAGAAGACTAGAAAGTCGAACCATTTGTAGATGTTATTATTACAAAGGCAGCACTTTCTCCTCAGTTATTTAAAAACTCTCAAGCGCACACTTCTGATATGTACTATCCTGCAGGTATAAATCATCAATATAACCACTAACAATGTGATTCATCATCCTCAGATGGGACAGTGGTGGTTTCATAATTTAGTGAATTTTCGAGGGCAAATGGCTAAACCATTGGGTAAAGTGTTCCATTGTACATAAACATTAGATATTTCTGAAAATGAGGGTGTATTCGGACACTATAATACGCATCCTTCAGATCCAAAGATGCCATCCAACAATTAGGAGTTACAAGGCCTAAAATGGAATGTATTGTTTCCATTTTGAAATGTGCTTTTTTATGAATGAGTTTAATGTCTTTAAGTTAAGAATAAGCCTTACTGTAACATTCTTTTTTGGGATGGTAAAGATGGGTGAGATAAATTCACCAGGCTCATTGGTACATTGTACAATAACTGCTTTGTGCACAAGGCTTAATATCTCCTTATTAACTGAGCTCCTATGATCTGTTTGTATTGAGTTTGGGGGGTAAGGCAGCTGTTTTGGTGGTGATGAGATAAAATCGATATTGTCACCAGAGATAGTCTGGAGAGTAGAAACATCGGTAGTTAATTTTTCCCATTTGTGAAGATAAAGAGATAACTGGCCCCCTTGAAAGGACGTGACCTTTGCACAGATATATGGGATTATGTAAGAATCCATGTGTTCTGACAGCAGATTTACCTTTGTTTTGAGGATAGTCAACTTTTGTTGAAATTCTTCTTGGTTGGGAAGCGGTTGTGCTGTTGATTGGTTCTGGGGAGAAAATTATTCCCCCCTTTGCTCCCCAAACAAGGCTTGTTGTTATAGTGACCTCTGTATTGACTGGTGTTGCGGTTCTTTAGGGAGAGACTCTCTTGTTGAGCATTAGGTGTTACCTTATGCATGATTTTATTTGTAGTGTTGAGCTCCTGCAAGGTTTTCGGGAGGTCCTCACAGAACAAAAGTTTCCCTAGCTTCAGGGTTCTGGAACGGTCCTGTTTGAACTCTTGGTTTAGAAACGGATGTATAGCATCCCTTCGTTTGAAGGAGAGCTCTTTATGAACATGCCCGATTAAGGCAATAGAGTCGGTTAGTCAAGGTAGAAGTCGTTTATAATCAAGGGATATTTTCTTTTCCCTGTGACTCAGTAAATCGTCTACCGTGACAATTATAGCACTAGATACTTTCAGCAGGGTGTCTTGTAGTACGGACATGCGAATGTCAGACCGTTTTGAATTTGGAGTCAGGTTTCCCCATCTCTCAGGGTTAACCTTGGGTACAGATAACTCTGAACAATTACCAGGTATCTTGTACCTCTGGAGTATCTCTTTGCATTTCTTGACACTATATTCCATCTGAAACTTATCGTTGACAAGTTTTGATAAAACTCAGATAGTGGAGGTCCAGTTTTATCAGAAGGTCTCAGCGATGTGGTAATTTGATACAGTAACTCATCATTATTCAACTCATCCTCCGGCACTGACTGCTCATCAGTAGGGCTGTCATCGCCAAATAGGCTGAGTGCATCGTCATCTTGGAGCTTACCATGTGCTTCGTCTGAATCGCTATCCTGTACTTCATGTGAAGTAGTCAGTTTTGCTCTCTCTGAAGTAGATTTAACAGCCTGGCGTGACTCATTGGGGTCAAGTTTCTTTCATTCAGCTGCTGAGTCTGTCTGCAGACTCGACATAGACTTACGTTTTTGCTGAAGTAGCTCACGCAGCAATGAGTTAGAGGAGTTCATACTTTCCTGCATCGAATTGAACACCAAAAGCATAGCTTTTGTGATGCTTTTGTCAATTTCAGACTCCTCAGAATGAACGGCAGTGCTTGCCTGCTCATTCTGGTTAGCGCTGCTTTTATTGGCAGCCACGCTGTCCTGAAAAAAGAGCAGGAAAATGTAAAAAGGAAAAAACAGCAATTAAGGGCAAGAAATCGCTCTTAGCTTTCCGCAGGTAGCGACAGGTCATGATTGTCACTTAAGCCTGCTTTCCATATAATCGCCCCAATTGCCGCGATCGCGCAAAATACTGTGTAGGCAATCCGGGCGATTCACTGTTTCCATTTGATCGCCCCGATCGCCTGTGAGGTCAAGTGTACTGGGCAAGTCCTGGATCAGAGTTAAGTATTTTCGCGCCAGATGGAATCGAAGATGGCGGCAGGAAATCGAAGATGAAGGCTCGTGGCTTGTTATTTATTGCTATTGACGATATTGTGGCGCAGTAGAACAAGGGAAGCCCCAAATGCACAGAAGCACAGATTCTGGATGCAACAAATGTATCAGAAAAGAGAACAGTTAGGTGCTTTTCATATGCTGCTTGTGGTTGATATGGTTTGAGAGCCAGTCTAGGTTCTCAAACTCTGGCAGTACTTTTGGAACTGCATCACATCCAGATCCAGAGGGAACGTTCTTTCGCTTTTTCAGCCATCGTCCGTACAGAGTTATGAAGTGCGAATATAATTGTACTTCTTTTCGGCTTGGTCTGGACCAACCTCAAACTTTCCCCCGATTTTTTTTCCAGCAATTCAACCGTATGGACTTATTTTTGTAATCCTTACAAAGTTAATTGTATAAACATTCATATTTTTGGATTTCTTCCATAAATAAGGCGGAGTTGAAATTATCACTGCCTGACACCATTTTGAAAGTGTCAAAGAGAACAAGGAATTCTGGTCACGAAACAGTGCATACTGGGATACATTACGATCTTCCCAGTTGCTCGAATCGCCTGGAGTGGTTTCCATATGATGGTACACAAATTTTACTCGATCGTCCCGATCACCCCGGTCACCTCGATCGCCCCTCAACTTTCCGTTACTGTTTCCATATAATCGCCCAGATGGTCCATACACTATTTCAAGCGATCGGGGTGACCTGGGTGATCGGGCGATTATATGGAAACCAGGCTTTAGACCAAGGATATTTTCTCTGGTTTCTTTGTTCTTGAGTGCTAAAAACAGAAACAGACACGCTAACAACAGGAATATAGCGCCTTCGACACAAACACCACACAACTGATTCGACACATGCGCTGCACTCTTTCTCGTACTACTCTGTAACGACCTTGGCTGATGACGAAATAGAACCCTTTTGAGATCTGGTATTCAATGGCATTCTGCTATAAGTAGAAAAAAAATTTATTCCTGACACAAACTCTTAACATACTTTTTGCATGAGATGTAATATGAGCTTAGGCAGTGAGAATGTTCCTCTCCTAGATCCAATCAGTTGTGCGTGTTATTCAATCAGTTGTATATGCACGATCGGTTGTGTTAGTTATTCGATTAGTTGTACACACAGTTTTCGATCAGTTGTGTGTGTTATTCCACCAGTTATATTATGAACATTATTCAATCAGTTGTGCGTGTCATTCAATCAATTGTAAACATTATCCCATCAGTAGCACGCACAATCATCGATCAGTTGTGCGTGTTATTTGATCAGGTGTGAAACGTTATCTGATCAGTTGTGCATGTTATTCGATCAGTTGTACACACAATTGTCGATCAGTTGTAAACATTATCCGATCGGTTGTACCACAAGTATCGATCAGTTGCACGCTCAATTTTCGACCAGTTGTACGCACAAATTTCCATCAGTAGTAAATGTTATCGGATCAGTTTGCAAAATTTTTTATCAGTTGTGCGTGTTATTCGATCAGTTGTACGCACAATTGTCGATCAGTTGTGCACGTTATCCGATCAGTTGTATGCTCAAATTTCGATAATTCGATTGAGGCCTTGAGCTACTGTTACTTCTAACTTTCCCGTTCTATAGCATCATCAGGGAATGTGCCAAAATTGTTATCAACATGGTTTAGTTTAACCTTCAAATACCTCAATAACTGTTGCAACTAACCATACAAAGATCTTTTAATGTAATGTAATAAGGAAATGTGAAAATAAAGTATTGTTGTTATATTGTGCACGGATAAGTGCATCCTTCTCCCTTACCATTACGAAGAGTCACCTCAACCAGAATTTTCCATAAATGGTGAACACCTTTGGCCTTAAATAACCTAGCCTAAATCGTCAACCTTGATCCTTAGACTGTAGTCGTGGTCATCGTAAAATCGATTTATGTCCGTTTTACACGTAAATAAAAAAATTGAGGGAGCTACACTAATAAAGTTGACCCCTGATGACTGGTGCCCGGCCTTGAAAACAAACTGGTAGCCGATGTGTAGACATTTCGTGTGGGAAGGAGGTGTAGCTATCAAAGGCTACAATGTATCTTTAGAACAACCTTAGACCACACCTGCCACATTTCAATATATGCCCAGTTCTTTTATCAATATACAGAGAGCCTATTGTTTAGCTACACCGGGAATTGATAAGGGAAACTGTATTGTTCTTGAGAAATATCCAAGCCCCAGAAGATTAAATTTCCCCTCATGTAAATTACTTGGTGAAAAATTGATCTCATTTTTCAAAAAAATCAGTTTCCCAAAGGGTACTCTGTCAACAAGTCACTTTTCCCTAGAGAAAAAAAAAATAGAAAAAAAATCGCAGCTTTTTAACTTTGTTATCTCAAAAATCATGATCTGCCTCTGCAGGCATCCTGGTACGCAGCAATAATTATTACATATACATAACTAGTTGTGCATATACCCTTCTTGTCCTTCAATTTTCTCAACTCTTCTTGAACTGTGTAAATTGTTTTGAGGTCCTCGTTTCTCCCACGTCATGAAAAAAGAGCACTTTCGGAAGCCCCGTAATGTCAACAAGATGTGGCTACTGAGCAAACTGCTGAATATCTAAGGTCGAGAGCTCAACTGAGGGTAGGGAAAGCGTGAGTCTTAATTCAGTTGTCGGTTATATAAAATACAAATAAAGACCTTGATTTTAAGGCATTTTTCATTATCGTAATCCAGGCGTTTGGCAAAACTAGAATCACTGGAACCAACCACTGGATTGTCTTTAATTCTGAGTTTGCCAAAGTATCGCTCTTTCCTGTCTTGTTTTTTATTGCAGTTATCACGGAATGTGACGGGGTCCTTCCACCTTCTTTTCCTGCTGATTATGTCAAGCGTATTACACGAATTGATTGAACACTACTTTAGTATTGGACTTGGCTTCGATGAGATCTTGCTTTTCTGGGCTTGTTACATGATATAACTGTAAGCATCCCAAAGCTTAAGCGGATTGGCCCAGCTATAAGAATGATATTACGTAGCAACGAGCTGACATCTCTGTGCAGGTTGGGATCTTTCCAACTTAAACTGTACGAACTCAAGGCTAAGTAAATTTATTGCCATACAATCGTTCAGTAGGAATAAAGTTATTTGCTAAAATCATGGTGCATACCCTGCCTATGCCATTGGCCCTAGCTTTAGCAGTGACGATGGCAACGGCAACGGCAACGGCAACAAAAACGTCATTTCAAAATGTAACTTCTTGTTTCTGTATCTCTTTCTCAATTATTGAAATTTTGTTTAACTTGGAAAATGCTGACAAACTGTCCAGGAACTGAATTAATAGGAGCGGCATTAAATCAAGGAAAAGAAAGACAACTTTGCCGCCATGTGATCACGTTCTCGAGAAAACAAACTTTAGTCATTTGACGTTGTCGTTTTGCAGAGGACAGCAAAGAAATGTAAAATGCACGCGCAGAGTATTGATTTTGCTCATTAAGTCTATTGTTTTGTAGTGTTCCCGTTGCAATCCTCATTGCTAAAACTCTAATAATTTTCTTTGTGTGCTGGTTATCCTTCTCAATGAGCTCCTATAACATGCCTACGCAGGTTAGCTCTAGTGACTGCAATAATGATAATACAATGAACTGTAAGGGAAACATTTATTTTACCAAACTAAACAAAGCCATAAGGAATGGAATGTTCAGTGGAATGTCCTAGTATTTTATTTTGCAGCACACACACAAGTTTGCTTGTTAAACTGTGCTCCAATATGTTTTAAGTAATGGTCCGGCTAAAAAGCAGGCAGAAAAACAATAGCCCGTGGCAATAGCGTCAGTTATTCTTATGGTGTTAATTTCTTTAATTAAGTTAAATTTAACCTCTCCCATTGGCTGAAACAGCCAAGAGCGCGAAATTTGAATTTCAAAGGGAAAATCAATCGATTTGCCGTGTAAACAAATGACTTTTTTTCCTCAAGTAAAATCATAGGTTATTTCTAAAACTATAAATGTAAAAATTTTGGAGTTTGTATGCGCCATTTGGCGAAGAATTGAAATTATGGCCGGAATAGCGCAGTAGGATGTCCGACAGCGACTTTCTGATCAAGGAATACCGCACCGGCTGTCACAATTGTGATTGAACACAGACTAGTCGCAGCCATGTGGACGTGTTTGGTTCGTTTTTGTACCTATAATGTCTTCATCAGGGAAAAGACCGCATTCAGACCACAACTCAGAGGAAGCTGGGCCATCAGCAAAGACAAGGGCTCCTACCGTAAGCGTTTTTTTTTTCGCTGTAACATTTTGTTTGCAATCAAATTTCGGTTTCATTGCATGTAGGGCTTGTCAAACGCTGCCACGAAATGTCATTCACTGTCAGTTGTGATTTGGCGAGTCATTCATTTATGCTCCTCTTTCTTCAACAGAAACTCGTCTCCTGAAACTTTACAGGAAAAACAACCTATCCAACAACAGGTTGAAGGCTCTGGACTTATTTTCAAAGGGCAAGGATTTTGACGCGATATCCCGCGAACTGCTAGTTCAAAGGGCTACAGCTGAGGTGTATTCAATCGACGCGTTCGTGGCTGGGAAAGAGATCGACCCTGAGCGCTTAGCAGAACTTCTGGGAGTGACCAAGGTCTTGCATTCTTGTGCACATTATAGCTTTTTACTTGTACCAAAGTTATAGCAATAAATAATTATTTTGTCTCTAACTGCTTGTTCTTGATCTAAATTTAGAAGTAAGGGGGGGAGCATCGTTTTTCCCCATTGGGGTGGGTATGGTAGAAATGACATGCTAAGGGATTCAACATAAACAGGTTTGTATCCAGACAATAGTTGGTTACTTTATTAACCCTTGAAGACAATTATTTCTCAAATGGCGAAGAAATGTAGTTAACTATGACAAAATGGCTCACTCTTTGTCAGTTATTTACACATAATAAGGGAAAAACATGGTGGGTGCTTACATCTTCAATGTCGAAACATTGCTGAATTTTTTCGTTCAAGAACTCCTTTCTCAAAGTCTATCACTATGTTTTCACCTAGTTAGAAACACTGCTAGAGAAAATCTTGACCTTTTCAAACCACTTCCATCAAAAGTAAGACTTGGGAAAACAACTTTTCTTGGTTCAGAGTTCACCAATATAAATCAGTATATATATGTAAAATTATATCAATACTGAAACCTAATGTCTTGCTCACTGCATAAAATGTCTGCAGCATTAAGGAAGCATTTGTTCTACTTAACAATTAGATTATGAGGGCGTAGCCTGAATCAGCTATCATGCATAGAAATCAAGAGCGAATAATCCAATTGTTTTAGTATAAATCTACCAGTTGTTCAAAGCTAAACAAGCAAATTATCTATGTCCTCATCACAGACACTTCATGAACCCGACAAAGCGGCCAGCATTTTGTTCAAAACCACTACTCACTGTCCATCACAGAATAGATGCCAAGTAGCATAGCCAATCAGAGAACGGCATTCGTGATGGAACACTAGTAGATTTATAATAAAATAATTTATTATATGTAACTAAAGTAATAAAAAGCAATATTCTCAGTGGGTTTTCAGCAGATAATCTCAGTCACTGAGCCTATGGTGATGGGACAGTTCCAATGGAAAGTCATCATTTTATCGATCCAATCTGCAAGTGCCTCTCCACCTCCACATGGTACACTTGCAATTAAAGCCCCTCTGTCTTTGTGCAAATGAGAATCTACAAAGTATAAATTTCCACTACTCTCACACATGAGGAACATAGTCCTTCCAGAAGAGAAAAACAAGTGGTATGTTCTTTGACCTCTCTGTGATAATCCATTAAGCCACTTTGCCAGTATCCACTTTGAGAAACCAAACAAATCCTATTGCTGTCCCAAGGATGCAACACCACAGTCTTTTCCTGCCATATCCACTGCTTCATCTACATTCACATTCACACCTTCATGGTCAAGTAATTCACGGCTGTGGAATATTTTTGAACGGCTAACGGTGAACGGCTAAACGGCTACATAAGATTTTCAAACGGATTGCTGTGAACAGTTAAACGGGGAAAGACGATAATTATTTTGAATAGACGACCAAATCCATGTTTGTGTTTCTGTTTCTGACATTAATAACTCAGAACCAAACATCAAGCATGCTTGAGCACATTTCTCGTTAAATTTCCACCAGTAACGAACGTACAGAGAACTAACTTTATTTTAGGACGACGAAATCATCTCTTTGTGTCAAAAAGAACGGCGAACGGTATTTATACTTACCGAAGCACATTATTTGCATACGCATTGCGGTGTTTACGGTAACGCAACACACCATGCGGGAACACATCCGGACAGGCTACGTTAATGTTAGCGTTCAAAGCAATCGTGTCTTTTAACAAACAGTAATCACGAAGAGTATATTATTAGTATATCTTTATACGTTAAAAAAATTATAAGACAAAAGAATAACCGCCTTTTTAAGGATTTTAGGATTCGTGGTAACCGTTGCAATAATTATGCGAAATTCTTGTGTGTGAAATTCGACCTCATAATTATCAGCGATTCACATCTTTGTTTTGATGAGGCTGGATTCGTAGCCATTCGAAAGTTTCCATAATCTTTCATTTGCTTTGAACAGATAACCGGCTGAAGCGGATAACACCAGCAGTACGAACGGATGCAAACTTTTTGGAACGGATAACCCTGGCCGTGTGAACGGATGCAAATTTTTTTGAACGGATAACCCTGGCCGTGCGAACGGATGCAATTTTTTTTTGAACGGCTGATGAACGGCAAGTGAACGGGAAAACGCCATTTGAACGGATAGCCGTTAGTGTACGTTTTCGCATGAGAGGTGACAAATACCACTCAATCACCATCTTGTTTGAGTTTGAGAGCAAACCATGAACATTGGTTGATGAGATAGGATGTGAAATGGTGGATGGTACACTACATGTGGTTAACGATGTGGAATGTGGAACACTAGCTGATGAGTTAGGAGGTGGTACACTGGCTGATGGTGTAGGAGGTGATACACTGGCTGATGATGTAGGAGGTGGTACAATGGCTGATGTTGGAGGAGGTGGTACAATGGCTGATGATGTAGGAGGTCGTACACTAGCTGATGGTGTAGGAGGTGGTACAATGGCTGATGTTGTAGGAGGTGGTACAATGGCTGATGATGTAGGAGATGGTACACTTGCTGATGATGTACGAGGGGGTACGGTAGCCAATGACATGGGAGGTGGTACACTGGCTGGAGTTGTAGGAGGTGTTACACTGGCTAATGGTGTTACACATATGCCTTGTGGTACTCTGGGTGTTGCTGGTGACACAGTATGTGAAACACTTGGTGGTCCTGCAGTTGTGGGTACTCTTGCTTGTGCAGATTTGTTTGTTGTTACGGTGGTAGCTGCTCCACCATGACTTGATCTGGGTGGCTGACAGAACCTCCAAACCGGCTTCCTCCATTGCTTTTATGGCATCTTTTGGGTCAGCACGAATGCAGTTAATGGCTTGTCTATTCTAAAATTCAATCATAATATCCTTCCGTGCTTGGCTGAATGTTGTCCTTTTTCCACCACCATTCTTCAAAGCATACCCCATTTCCAGGCGTTGAGAGGAATACAGGTCTATCTGCAATGGATATAGATTTTCAGTGGCTGGTTGTTCAGGCATGTGTTGTATAAATCGCACGGCATAGGCTTCACCACTCAAGCCTGAGAAAGGAGACAGACATCTCGGTTCAGGAGCTGGTTCAACATCTGCCACCGTGGCCCCAGTTGCACCCGCAATTGGAAACTGACGTCCAGAGAGTTGAGAAAGCTGAACCTTGGACTTGCTGATGGTTTGCCCAATGCCTGCCAAGGATCTCAATATTATACCACCACTGAAATCACCTTCAACTGGAAATGTAAAATTCCCATACAGGGAAATGTCTTTCAGGGTTCCAACTTTCTTAGCCTTGGAACAATCAATAGTCAACTTCTTACAGGATGCATTCTTCATTGTCTGCAAGAACAAATGTTTCCAAATATTATTATAACTGTCATTTGCCCACACAATAGTTGAAACTGTTTCAAAACCTTACATATAATTGATGTAATGAAACATTATTAGTGTCTGTAGTATACTTGTTGTAGGTTTTAAAAAATGAATCCCAGGTTAAAATCATTTCAACTTGGGTTGATTTGTATTTTCTTTTGTTTAAGGTTTGGGTAATTTACATTTGGAACAAAGGGAAATGTAAATCAACCTAGGTTGAAGTTATTTCAACCTAGTAACCTACAAGATATACATGTAACATGACAATGTTTCCATTGTTTTATGTGTCACTAAATTTTATAATTATTATTTCCTTAAAATATATAATTGTAACCGTTATAATAAAAAAAATAGCAGTTTTAGGTATCCTGTCAATAAATTGATAGTGAAACAACTTTTTTTCTAACAGGAGATGTCGTACAGGGAAGTTTTCAAAACATCCCCTCTATTAAATAAGATTGAAACAATTACCTTTATCAAATCTGCGACTTGCCCCCTACTTTCCAAATCATTTCCCAACCGTACCCAGCGTACAATCTTGTGACTAATGTGGGCAAAATGCGAATCCAGCCTGGACTTACCCTCTCCTTGTACTCTTTCAATGTGAAATTGAAAACACTGTTGACCTTAGCCAGGTAGAAAAGAACCCCACTGTTGTGATAGTGGGGTCCATTGTCTAAGAAAATGAACAGGGTATATATCTATAAATTAAAATTTCAAAAACTGAATACATGTACAACGTGCTGTAATAGCATTATGTATCCATACACCATTACTATTATTTTGGATATACACATATTTCCTTGAAGATAACAGTCCAATTAGTATACCAAAATAATGTTTCCAAGGGTTTCAACTGAATTTTTAAGTATAAGAAATAGCACAACCATGATGAAATGAATCTTGATTCACCTTTTTAAAAATACATTGACATTTTACTGTACCAAATTTAATCAGAAGGGAAATCAAACCAAAAACGTTTCCCTTTCAGATATATTGTAACATTCTTGTAACAGAACAGAAAGAATGTAGTGAGCATGTCTTTGTTATGTTACCTTTATTACTGCCGTGCCCTCACTCTTAAATCAGCTTTTGTAATGTAACCTAATGTTGCAGATTTGTGCCTTTTCTGCACCAAGGTGTTTAGACCAATCTTTACCTGGACAGAAAAACCCAAGCATTCATTATTTTTTGAAATTATCCTTTATTCACTTACCAGAAAACAGGTAGACTAAAAAACCCTGGATAAACACTCTCTAACCACCTGAAACCAATATCTAGTGCACTCTGGGTGAACCAGGGATCCTGTTTCGTGTCCTCTGACCACAAGTCGGTTACTTCAATATTTCGCTGACCTTCTTCCACCTAAAAGGAATATAAGAAATGGTTTAACGCATTACAAAACAAGCCTTCCAGTTAACCCAACCACAAAAGAGTGATCTTAACAAACAGAGTAGCTCTACCACCTACACTAACATCAACAATGCAAAATAAATTTCTATTCCTGATTGGACATGTCCAAGTCTTAATTTAAAAAAAAAGTAAACAAACTGACAAAACTAAATTTTGGTTCACAATACCTATAGTTTATTTACCTGAGCAATAACAAAAAATCCATGAAGGGAGATCCCTCTTTTGCTATACCATTCACGCTGGTTCTCCCTTGTTCTCATTCCAAGCTCGACCTTCATCTTGTAGTCAATTATGACTACCATTTCACTGGGTGAAAGGTTGTCAAGGATGTACTGATAGTATCCACCTTGGTGTTTGGTGCGGATGAAATGAGCCAAATACTCTTCATGATTGGATACTATCTGGTTCCAGGACTTTGAAAGTGAGACCTTCTTCTGTTGGTCACCAACCCTCTCAACTGCTTCATTAACTTGCTTCGTCAACTCATGAGGAAATGTAGTTGTGTTCGGCCGATCTCCAAGAGCATAGTCAAGGCACAACTCGGCACAAGGGGAATGCCTCTCAACCTAAAATCCAAATAAGTAATCCCAATAGAGAGATTAAGCATGACGTTTATGCCAAACGGCAAACGTCAGAGTGACATTAGGGTTTTGCCAAAAATGCAAGAACACTGCTTGATATTAGCTCACTTCTCTCCTGTTAGCTCCAGACATAAAGCAACATCTCAAAGGAACGAGACAAATTAAAATGAGAGAAATTTCACGCTTTTATGATGAGTAGGAGCCTGGCATTTCCCGTTTGCCGTTGGCCGTAAACGTCATGCTTAATCTCTCTAATAAGTAAAACAGTCCAGTAAACATAAAAAAAAATCAGCATTACCTTTGTTGGTAACTGAGCGTTAGTGAAACTTTCTAGCTTTCACTGAAGCCCGGAGGAACAATGTAGCCTATTTACTGTCAGCTGTACAAGACAGTCTACAGATTCATACAAGAGCCGACTAGTTCTGTTCTTGCTCTCAAAAATTAGGATATTATTATTGGAAATCAAACATATAAGTTACAAAGTATAACAACTGAACTGCAAAGGTTCCCTAAAAGAATGGGATTTCATTCTAAACATTTTCTGCTTAGTAATTCAGTTTCATGTTTGCAATAGTTAGGGTGTGCATTCTAAATGTCCATTGATGTATGTGTTGTTGTTGTTCAATTTCATCCGTGGTTTAAAATTGATTTTCCTCTGTTTCAAATTTGTTATCATTCATAAACAAAACAATCAAAATTCAAACCATGGATAAAATGGAACCACAACATGCTACATGTATGTAATGATGAACTATCATAGTGTACCTGCTTGCCAAATTTCATCTTAAGAAACTTTTGATAGTCTCTGCTGTCTTTCACAAGCTGAGGATGTGAAGTATCCAAGACTCCTTGGTTCTTAAGGGCATCAAGGAGAGACAGAAGCAAGTCAAAGTTGGAATGAGCAAAATCATCGCAAAGATTGCAGAGTCCAGCAGGCATTGAGTTTGACCTAAAGTTCTTTGGAATGTGAGCATAAATATAGCTTCTCTTGACACCATTTGGAAACTTTAGCTGGTATTGTTGAACCAGGTCTTTTATGTCACATTGCCAGTAACGTACCCCAGTTTCTTTCCCATCCACAAGAACGCCTCTACATGATGATGGTTGCGAGATATCATCCTGGTGTAGGAATTCCTCAAATTCATGAATTACCTTAGGACTGACAGCCTGCCTGGTGAAATGGAGTCCATCTTGAGGGACACCGCCCCTGCCAAACAATATAGAATGTACTCTAGCTGCCGTAATGGTGCTCTTCGAGCAACTGAAGTATGACTGCAAAACTGATTGGCTGAAGTCCCAGGCCACAATTGAAAGAAGCCTCTGTTGTTCATCCCCATATGTACTCACTCTTCCAATAACTTTTGCCACCTCAGTTCTACTCTTCTTTCCTTGTACCTCTGCCCCATTCACTTCCAATTTACTATCTTTCATGCTCCTGCCAATGAACAATTTCTGGGAAACTTTTGCTCTCTGAGCCCGAATTAGCTTGCTTTTTTCACGGTTTTTAGATTCCTTGTAATCCTTTGCCAATGATTTCAAAAATTTGTCATCATTTCCAGTTCCAGAAGGCTTTGCAAACAAGTCTTTGTATTCACTCTGGAATTTTTTCAATTGAATAATGTCTCATTATAATACAAGTTCCAGCCTCACCCAAAGACGTGTAGGTTTGAACGAAATCGTTTATTTTGTTTAAGATTTCAGATCTCAACTCACGTTTTTGCCGCTCTTGAAGAGACTCGTAGCTAAAGCGACAATTGTGCAATTCAGGGAATTGACATGCTTTGTCTTGAGGAGGATTTGATGCGTCTTCAGACAATTCACGATCATCTTCTGTCTCTATTTGATGAAGATCTACATGTAGATCAGGGTCATCATCACACATTGTGGATCTTCCTCTCGTGCATCAATTGCAGCCTAAAAAAAGACATTTCGATTACTACATATATAATTCAGAACATACAGCACTCTCACGGAAAGGACACAGAACTGAAATCTCACTAAATCCAGTGAACCTCACCTCAAGTACTTTGCATCTTTGAATCCGAATTCGTTCTCGGCAGAAAATACAAATTTTTCTCTTCCGTTCTTTGTGTCCAGAGGAGCTCCACTTCCCCCTGCCACAGAACTTTTCTTCTGCATAAGTTGCGCTTAACAACTGTTTCACGCTAGGATCTCCGTGGCCCCACTCCGCATGTTGCGGGCAACAACAAGTCTTCAGCCGACGACAAAATGCCATAAAAATGTTGTAACTATGATACAAAACTTTGATATACTCTGATATATAGATTTGATAAATACAAACTGAATAATTGGTCTGATGGAACTCCACGAAAATTATCTCTCAGAAAAACAGTCCAATATGGCGTTGCGCGTGGCTCAGCACATTTCGGTCTCTATCTTTTGATTGGCACATAGAACAATAGCCAAACTTGGCTGAGAGAGAGAAATGAGGGGTATGGGGAAAAGGTGCTCCAAAAAAGGCGTTTTTTATCTTTTTTTGAGCTTTTTTTATATTAGCCAATGAGATGCGTTGATCTAATTAAAATTAAAAATGTATAGTTCTCACCTTTTAATTACTTTTGCCGTGGGCCTGCCTACCTCTTAGCTGGACCATTACTTAATGTCCTTCCAACCAAGCCCAAGTCCAATACACTCTACATAATCGTTGTTTAAGGCAGGAAAATACTGGGGCGGGAGAACCCTGTCACATTCCGTAATAACTACAATAACTGCCATTTTGAATTTTTTTGCATCATGAGCTTAAGAAAAAAGTCGAGAAAAAAGTTGGGATAAAAAAACTAAGGGCAAGAAAAAAAGTCAGGATAAAAAACTACATGTAAGGGCGATATAAAAGTTGAGAGAAGGAAAATCGACCACGAATTTTGTGTGGCACAAATCGGGCTTTGTAATACAAATGTTGCTCTTGGGTGGTGCTTCGCAGGAAATGTGCGCACATCCCAGATCTTCTGAACTTGTCCATTCTCGTCCAAAGAGCCCTGGCCTGCAAGCAGGCTACTGGTCGAGAATTGTGAGTATTGACTGACCGAAAAAAAATACACTATTGAGCAAGAATTGAGTACACAACTGATTGAACAACGCACACAAATGATCAAAACTTGTGGTACAACTGATCGGATAATGTTTACAACTGATCAAATAACACGCAAAACTGATTGATAATTGGGCGTACAGCTTATGGGATAATGCCAATTCAATTTATTACATGATTTACACTTACACTACTTACGAGACTCCTATTTATACCTACAAATATACTTCCTCCATACAATAATGTAATGTAATAACTTTATTTTAGTAGTACAGAGAAAAGCCCTCTGTAGCCCGCAGTTAGCAGAGCTATTCTAGGCGGGCTACTTAAGCTGACACTTTACAATAAGCTCTCTCACACACACAATAAAATAAATAAATGAATAGATAGATAAATAAGAGATAAATAAATTTAAAAAAATAGTAATGGTAATTGTGTTGAAAGTTATAACTAAGCCAGATACACATAAATTGCATTAGCCTGAAGGGAAAATAAGAGAAGAGATTCTAGCAGATTAAAGAGAAAGTTGTTCATTTAAATGCAAATATGAACTACATTATACTGGAAGCTGTACTCTTGCATTTCATCGATAGCATTTCCACTAGTATCGACCTTTTCTTTCAGTTTAAGTTTGGTGCTTAGTCGTTGGAGTTCATCTTTAGCCATGCCTCTAAAGAGATAGAGGTCATCGTATCTCTTGCTCAAGAATTCTTCGGTGAGCAGAACTGTACCGCTGTCACTATGTCGTATCAACTCCTACAGTCTAGCTATCTCATCCGACATTGAGGATAGTTGCCCTTTAACTGCGTTATTCTCTCTCAGGCATTGTAGAATGGTTATACAAGACAACAAAGATAACAAACATGTAAGAATACAAAAAAATTAAAGAAGATAAAGAAACTTAGCGGAGCTCAGAAATCCGCAACTGATTGAATAATGCACACAACTGATCGAGAATTGTCTATGCCACTCATCAGATAATGTTACAACTGATTGTATGACACACACAATTGATCGATAATTGTGCATACAACTGATTGAATAACAGGCACAAATGATCGAGAACTGTGCATACAACTGATCAGAGAATGTTACAACCGATCCAATAAAATAGACAACTGATCTGATAATGCTTGCAACTGATTGAATAACACACACAACTGATCGATAATTGTGCGTACAACTGATCGGATAATGTTTGCAACTGACTAAATAACACATGCAACTGATTGATTAACACCCATAACTGAGCGGATGATGAGTACAACTGATCGAATAATTAACACGCACAACTGATCGATAATTGGGCGTACAACTGATGGGATAATGAGCACAAGTGATTGAGAATTGTCAATACCACTCATCGGTAATGTTACAACTGATCAAATAACACGCACAACTGATCAATAATTGTGAGTACAACTGATTGTATAACATTTACAACTGATTGTATGACACAGTTTCAGTTTATTTGTTTTGCCATTTTACATATACCACATACAGTACCGCTCAAAGGTAAGTTGACAGTCTTGACTCGAAACTCGATTCTCGATCCTCGAAGTTTTCGAGAATCGAGAATCGAGTTTCGAGGATCGAGTTTCGAGTTTTGCGACACTCGAAGAAATTTTCGAGAATCTCGAACAGAGCTTTCGAGAAAATGATTTAATTCTCGAAAACAAAACAATAGTGATGAACAAAACAATTAACGCGCGGCATTATTCACGCAAAGCCGCTTTTGAATGTATGCAAATATTTTTTCGTGTTGTGCATTTTCTACAAGACACACGTGCTTCGCTTATCTACACCAAGCTGAGAACACGATGACAGCAAACTAACTTAGCATCTTTGTGCGTTATTAACTTTTCCTTTCCAGAGCAAGTGATTTTTTTACATGACGACTATCCTGGAACGAGTGTGTTGTTTTCATTTGCGCGACTTCAACCGGCCGCTCAAAACGTAAACAAACGCTGTTTGCGAAAAAAATGTTCTCTACGAAACCCGCCTGACATAAAAGAATTTTAATTTGCGATTGGTAAATTGTTTCGCTTTCGGCCGAAATAATTCGCAAATGCATGAGTATTGAGGTTTTTCTCAGCTTTACCGCACGGAATGATTCACATGCAAGTAGAACATATCACGCGCGAGTCCGTGAAATTCGAATTATGTTTTCATACATGTAGATGTATGAAATTTTTCAAAAAAATGTGACTCTTTGAGCAGTATCTCTACAAATCATAGCGCTTCACTCTAACGATAAGATGGAATCAAATCACACGCAAATCGGCCAATGCATGACTAGAGAATTAGAGATAAATTACGCGAAGACAAAAATATTTCTCTCACAGCGCGGCGCGACAAACAAATTCAGTGAAATCTATTTTTAAATACACTCAATCGAAAGAAGAAATTAATATCGATGATCTCCCTTCAGCAGTTCCCTTAAAATATGTCTGAAAATTATCCAAAGGGAATATTGCATCAAATGAAAAAGTACCCCTGATCGAGGTCATACGACAATTATGTCTTGATCAGATAACACATTCATGTACATTCATCAAATTTACAAGAATTTATTTATACAACAGCAAAAATAAGTAACTAACTCCTTCACCTCCATATATTAAACATCAGTCCCCCCTTTCGGTGGCGACAATATCCTTCCTCTTTCGAGGAAGAAACTCATCGATTGCTATTACACATTTCCCCCATTTTTGATCCTTAAATCCCACTGGAGTTGGAAAAAACTTAAAAGTATACTTTTTGACTGCAGCAAGTTTGACTGGGTCAAGCCCTTCCTTTCCCCGTGATCCCCTACAATTCCGGTTTACTAACTGATCTGGTGTAAAAAACTTTTGCACAAGCTTAACAGCAAAGTTCCCCATAGAAAAACTTGTCGATTTAATTTTCATGGCCTCTAACAGAAAACCATCCCCCCCTTCCTCTCCACTACATTGCTGAACAGTGTCCCCTAACCCTAAACCTGATGAAAAATTTAGTGAGCTTTCTAAGCCACCCTCGTCCCTACCTACAGAAAAATCTAACCCAGAGCTCAATGACAAACTTGGACTGTGATCCTGATGAACCAACCTTCCCTCTTCCCTCCCCAATGAAAAATCCACCCCAGAACCTGTTGACACACTTGGACTATGGTTGTCATTAACATAACCTCCCTTGTCCCTACCTGCAGAAATCTCTTGTCTAGAACCAAGTGGTAAACTTGAACTAAGCTCCTGCCCTTCCCCACCAACAGAATAGTCTTCCCCCAACCCACCCTCTTGTTCACCCACAGAAAAACTTACCCCCATACCACTTAAACATTTAGAAATGTTACTTACACTGCTAACTAACTGTGACATAAAGGAAAAAATTACTTTCTGATTGGAAAAAAGAGTTTTCTGATTCTCTAATACCCTGTTTAGCTTGTCAGCTAATGTCTCTGAATCAATTAAGGGAACTTCTAAGTCCTCAAAGAGGTCATCCAGATATCCTGTTGGTGGTTTTGAGGATTGACATGTATCCTCAGGATCTTCATCAGAATAGGGACTTCCTGGACTTCCAACAACCATGGAACCTGCTTCGTTGTTCGTTGCTACTGGCGCCTCAATGTGAGGTACATTTTGGATACTACCCGTGCAGTTCTGGAGTGGTCTTCCGGGAACGAGGTGTAACACTTTTGCTTTGCCTTTCTCAAGGTTTTCTTTTCCACCTGGCACCTAATGACCGACAATGAGAAACCACAAATTCAATAAATGAACGTTACATGCAAGGCTTTAAAAGTATATTTAAAATAAGTAAAAAGCAATGTTTTCGTTACTAAGTCATCATCATAAAATAAATCTATAATCATTACCAAAACATAGAAATCAATACCAAAATAAGAAAAACAAAGATTACCGTTTGAATGAACGATTTGTGTTGTCAAATATAACTGGAGATACAATTTTT
>OX419346.1:9632842-9640342 GCA_948470475.1 Galaxea fascicularis
TTTAAAGTTCTTATAAAAAGCATTTCTTACACTAAACAGTCAAATTTAGTTTTGCATTTCTTAAGCACTTGGAAACGCCTTAGCAGGTCGTGAGGCATTGTTCCGTGCATGTTGTTGTAGTGTTTGGCAATGGCGGAGGATTGTTGTTTGTGTCCTTTTACACGATTATGTAAATGTCTGCGTGTGTAACCTACATTACCCGCATCGCAGAGGTCACATTGAAAACCATAAACAACACACTGCTGATTTACAATTGGTGGTTTTGTTTCTTTGACATTAAGTTTTTGTTCAATTTTCCGGCTCACAAACATGGGTTGGATGATGGTATGTATTATTAGGCTCAAATCATTAAGTTGTTTCCTCACACTATCCGCTGAGATTTGGTCTTTGAATGGTAAAACCACTCGAATCGTGTCATCTGTCTCTTGAGATGGTGATAAAGGTTGCTGCTGATCGCAAACCTTCGAGTCAACGAAACTTTTGATGGTAGAATTAACAAGATGTTTAGGATACTTCAGCCTTGAGAATACTGTTTTCAAACGTTCACATTCTTCGGAAAATTGAACTGAGTATTTAAAATAAAAGTTTTGCCATAATTTTTAAAATGTTTTTATGGGGCAGAAATATAGCTTCACATATCCCAACTTATCTCGAATGTGATTTTCAGCGGCGGGATACAATTTAAGCGCTGGCATGGGTGGTCGCTGATTGTTTCGCTCTTGTTTGCCGGGTTCACGCCAGGCAAACCAGTATCCATTTAAAAAGAAATAAAAAAAATTGGGTCTTAATACCCGAGCGGTCAAAAATAGAAAGAAAGAAATAAAAATTAAAGTGTATTACCTGTACATGCATGCACTATCGTGTCATTTAGGTTGTTTCTTTGGGATGCTAGGGTCTTGAGATCGAAAAAATATCCCAGAAGCTTGTTAAGTATTTCAGTTGGTCGTTTCCCAGCTTCTATGTGTATATTTTGTATTTCCACTTTGGAAATGAAGACGCCCGAGCCGTCGTACAACTCTTGTCTTCCAGCTCCCGGGCAAAAATGGTTACTGGAAGTCCACGGTGCTTCTGTACATTCCAGTGCGAAGACTTGTTGGGATGATTTCTGGTGAAAGAAGTTTGAATTCAGTAAACACGACCTAATTGCATGTCATGAGGGGTAGTATATTTCTCTAACCACAGCTAAGGACTATAACTACCCTGATGGACAATGGACTCTACAATACTGACTTGCTATACTATAATCTTCATCTTACTGACTAGATAACTAAACTGAAATGTGTCTGCACGTGTAATTCATACAATAAGCTAGTTGCTGGTGCTATCTTTATAATATGTAAATGAACAAAGAAAATAGGCTGGGAACTTGCTTGTCAGTAGTTTCTAATTTTTAATCTCCAATTTGCCAACAACTTTCCTCCTCCCCCTTTTATATTACTGACAACGAACACTGCATAGAAAGGCCGCTGTACTCACCTGATTGTATGTATTTTCTGCTACTCCAGCTAACAATTGTTCCAGATAATGTTTGACAACTGGTGGCATATCTGAATAGGAAGTATACAAAGTTATTGCACAAAATATCATTGAATATAGCGTAAATATTTTAGACGAAGGGTAGATACACACACAGTGGGAAAAAGGCATGTTTTATCAGTTCTGAGAGAGAACGCAGATGCAGCAGAACTTCCTTTGTGCATTAGGGTGGGGCCTACCCTAAAATTTGTGGTAACAATTGTGGAAGAAAAAACTAGTACCTGGTATTTGATTTGCTTTCAGAGACTCAATTTCTTTTTTTAGCATCTCACAGTTGTCACATTTGGGCATGTTGGACGTAACAAGTGGAGGCGACTCATCCAGATAATCCATATGAATATCGTCATCAACTTCGCCATTTGCAAATCTCATAGAGGATCAGATAAGCCCTCCAAAATCTTCACTTGGTGGCTGGTAGACTGCTGTTGATTTGCTTTTTTGGTCTTCACTGGCAGAGGGTTTCATTCTCCCTGCAGCGCTGATCATATTTTGCTGTGGTTGTCCCGTTGCCATAAATCCACTTGCGTTGGGCTTTGCTTGCACGGTAACATCGTTGATATCTGGGTATGGATTCACTGGACTGTGGTATTGTAGTTGTCTCCTTGTGAAATTTACTTGACTGTACTTTGGCCCAAGTGTCATTGTTTCCCTGTCAGTAAAGTTTTGTTGTTCTATTGTTTGCCTGTCGGCTTGTCTATTTGCAAAGTTGCTGTTGTTGTGTAGGGGTGATGTCATGTAGGCGTTTCTGGTTAATTGATTGTTCAGTTGGGTTTCTGTAGATACCGTTAGTCCCACGTTTTGTTGTGGCACTACTTTGTTACTTCTCAATTGATAAGTCCTGTGTTGTTGAACTGTCTCAGTCACATCACGGACGTTTGTTTCTGGTGTTGATTGTCTGCTTTGATCTGGCTTGTTATTGAATCTTGGCAGTTTTGTGCGTATGTTCTGCTGTCATTTGTCTGTCCACGTGTCCATTAAAGTCGGCAATGATTGTCATGTCTTTATTAGTAAAGTTGTCCAGATTGTCACTGGGTAAAGCTGTTTTAAAAAATTGAGCTGCAAGCGATTTTCTGGTCTCAACTTCAGCAGTTTGTTTTGCTTGCTTTTCTTTAGCCTTCTTGCTTCTAGTTTCCCCAGATTTATCACCTTCGGTTTTGTTGTTTGCTGGTGGTTTTTTTTTTGTTGATGCCTTGTCAACGTTTTTCTGTTTTGGGGCAGTTTTTCTGGGCGTGTCAGCAATAACCCCTTTCGGGGAAGATATTTCCTCGTTGGATATCTGATCTGGGGAAGGCTCCGCTACCGATTGCTTGTCAACTATGATCTGTTTTGGGGGACCCAGTTCCTTTTCAACTGTCTCATCCCAGTTTCGTCCCTTTTCAGTTCTCTTTCTTTTTCGTAGCTGCTTCGGGTCAATGGTCGATGTCTTTTTAGCCAGTTCTTCAGCTAACTTTTAATGACCTGGAAATGGCTTGCGAGGAGCTAACTGAACTTTCATCTGGCAATTCATCATCACTCAATCCTCTAAAGCTTTCACAAGAAGAACAAACAGCTAGTGAATTCCATAATTTTATGGATGAATATGGACTGCACTGCTCGGAAGACATCTCACAACAACCTAATGTTATGGAAAGTGAAAAACATCCAAGCTGGCTAATTGACCATTTGGATGGTATAAAAGAAACTCTTGAAAAGGAACTTGTTGATCTCCAGAGTGATGTCAAGGACCCATTTGAACTGAACTATGACGACACCTCAGAGGAACAAGTAATGGAAGAGATTCGAAAGATGGAGGCCAAAGAAGAAAATAAAAACCAAAACACAAATCTTCAAGCTACCCCACTTTATCCAGGTGCTCATTTAACCGTTGGCATCAGTGCATTACTAGTGATGGCAGTTGTTCTTCGTCACTCTCTCACGGGTCAGGCCTTGAACGATATTCTAAAGTTGATTTGGATGCACTGTCTAGGTTCCAGTGAAGCTCTGCGATCAATAAATGCATTGAAAAAGTGTTTTTGCAATTTATCTTCACCATTGACATTTCACTGGTACTGTTCCTATTGCTTTATGCTCGTGGACAAGAAACATGACAGGATCTGTCCAAACTCTTTTTGCAGAAAGGACTTCTCTGTTTCAGGTAGCTTGTCCTTTTTTGTAGAAGTCCCAGTAATGGAACAAGTGAAAAAGCTTTTTTCGAAGACAGGTTTTTACAACGATATTCAGTTCCGTCACAATCGTGACAAAAAAGGCAGTGACCGAATATGCGATATATACGATGGCGAAATTTACAAGAAACTGTCGCAGCATCCAGAGGTGTTATCAAGTCCTCAGAACATATCCTTTACTTGGAATACAGATGGGGTTCCTGTTTTTAAATCATCAAACTTTTCACTTTGGCCTTTATACTTAGTTGTCAATGAGCTACCTCCAAAGAAACGCTTTTCGAAAGACAACATGATTCTAGCAGGATTGTGGTTTAGCTCTTCAAAGCCTGCCATGTGGGTTTACCTTAAACCCTTCCATTCAGCTTTAAGCAAGCTAGAAATTGAAGGAACAAATGTAGAAACCCCTGACAAGCCTGGAGGATTCAACATGCATGCCATACTATTATGCAGAACATGTTATCTCCCCGCAAAAGTCTGTGTGTGCAACACTGTTCAGTTTAACGGCTCGTTTGGTTGCTTTAAATGCTTACAACCCGGTTGTACCGTGAAGGTGGGCAGCAAAGGAGGTCACGTACATGCCTTCCCGTTTAACAGGGAGAATGTAAAGGGACCTCCAAGAACACATGACCAGTGTCTTGCTGATGCTAAAGCAGCGATCGAGCAAGGAAAAGCAGTGAGAGGTGTGAAGGGCCCTTGTTGGTTTGCTGCTCTTGAGTGCTATGACTTAGTCAAAGGAACGGCAGTCGATTATATGCACTGTGTCCTGGAAGGTGTAACAAAATCTTTATTAAAGCTGTGGTTCTCTTCTTCAGTTAAGACAGAACTGTTCAACGTATCGCACAGAGTTCAAGAGGTCAACGAGAGACTGTCTCAAATAAAACCGCCAAACGACATCACGCGATGCCCTAGGAAAATAGAAAACGAAATGCAGTACTGGAAGGCTTCAGAATTTCGTTCGTTTCTTCTGTTTTATGGACCAATCGTTTTACGCGGTATTTTGCCAGATGAACACTATACGCACCTCATTTTTCTGAGTGAAGCTATTTTTATACTGCTGGGGGACAGCATTACCTACAACGAACTTAATCACGCAGAACGATTGCTTCAACATTTTTGTTTTATGTTTTCAGCACTTTACACTGAAGGTAAGGAGACTATAAATGTTCATTCTCTTCTCCATCTAGCGGATGACGTTAGAAATCTAGGACCTCTGTGGACACATTCCTGCTTTCCTTTTGAAAGTTATAATGGCAATTTACTGAAGCTTTTTCACGGTACGCAGAATGTTGAGCTCCAAATTGTATCCGCTGTTGCAATAACAGTCTTTACCTAGTCTTAAGTTGAAACTGATCCTGGGATCTGTAGAGGAGGAGTTTTTTAACTCTCTGACGAACCCTTTTCACGTTAGAAAAGAGCAGGTTATTGAAAAAAACATAGCTGCATTAGGAAGTTCGTCAATGAAGAGACTAAGCAATGAAGAGGTGATCGCCTTAGGGCAATACTTGGGTTCTGCTCCCCTGTTGGATACCTTTCCCTGCTTTAAACGGGTATGAATATGCAGATCAGTTTACCACTCCTTTTCTTACAAGAGGGTGACGGCTCGCAACAGTTATACAGTACTCTACCAAGACAGTGATCTTGATCATTCTAATGATCTGCGTATGGGAAAAGTTGAGTTTTATTTTCAGTACCAACTACCATGTACTAGCAATAGTATTTCGTGCATGGACAACTGTGTTTGTCCAGTGCAAAATCTTGCATTAGTGCGTGACTTTCCAAAGATCCCTGGTTTCAAACTTATCGAAGATCCGCTAACACATTCAACGGGAGTACAGATCTCTGCTGTACATTTACCAGAGCTTGAAAGCCTTAAGGTTATACCGATATCTGCTATAAAAGAGAAAATTTTTTTTAATGCAGTCTAAGGGAGAAGAGACAGCTTTTGTTTCCCGCTTTTCCAATAGAGTTGAATCGGATTAAGTTGAATTGTGAAGTATGTAATACATTAGATGTAGTTATGCGGTCTTAAACATTGAAAGTGTCCTTTACAGCGCAGGCTTCGAGAATATTTTAATCTGACTTTTTGGGAAACAGGAAAATGATATCATGTTGAGATGACACTAGCATGATAGGTATTTTGTGCAATAAAAACAACCGGTTGAAATTATTATGTGCTGTGGTATTTGTCTGACCAATAATTATTTAAATGTAGTTTCACCGATCACCCAAATGAGATATGAGTAAACTGTTGATTTCCCAAATTTAAGAAATGCTCCAAACCATTTGGCAGAACTATAACTAATTTTGACAGTAAACAAATCTGTTGTTATCGACAATCAAACGTATGCCGCGGCGCAGGCTTTAGCACGTGATACAATCTGGAGGATCTGAAAGCTGCAAAACACTTGAAATGAATCAATTACAATAATGAAACGGCCAATGAAAATCAATGTTTGTAGTGATAAATGCATATATATCTATCAAGTCCACGATTATTATAAGGCAGGATTTTTTTTCACTACCAAGATCTCCAGCTGTTATGTCAATTAGAGTTGCGTGATTGCATCGCGCTCTTAGCGGGTCAGTTAAGAGCTGCAGCCACGGAAAACAATGTTTCTTTGGTTTCAGTCGCTAACGACGACGACAACGGCAACGAGAACGTCATTTCAAACAAAAACTTCTCGTTTTTGTAACTTTCGCGATTATTCCAATTTGTTTAACATGAAAAATGCTGGCGAACTGTCCAGGGCCTAAATTACTGTGAACGGTGTTAAAGCAAAGACAACGAAAGAAAAACTTGCTGTCATGCGCTCACGTTCTCGAGAAAACATAAAATTTGGTCATTTCACGTTGTGGTTTTGCAGACGACAGCAAACTAAAATGTACCAAAATGTAAAACCCATGTGCAGAGTATTGTTTTTGCTCATTAATCCTATTGTTTTGTGGCGTTCTTGTTGTCGTTGTCATTGCTTAAGCTCCTGTTAAAAACGAAGTGATGAAATCTCTGACTTTACGTCACATGCCGCTTTTACTGACGTCGTCTGTGTCCGGTCACTAAGTAGCATCGAACCATGCGAGTATGTATGGATGGAAACATGCAGTTACTTCAATGAAACTGGACTTGAAAATGTATCGGCCTTGCTGAAAGAAAAAACGGCAACAACGAACCAAGCTGTTATCGTGATTCTGTTTTCCTGCTTCAGTGCTATCGGCCGTCATCAGTTGTGATCAGTGTGAGTTGTACCAATATCTTGTTGATTTTGCTTAGACAACGCATCCTCCGAGTTCACTGATCATGAGATAGGCCGAATTGCTTTAAAGTGTCAAAATATGTGGATCGAGCTAGATTCCTCACGTGTATAGTTTGGCGATTTATGGCTATTTAAAACCTGTGCTTTGCAGCTGTTAGCAGCTATTTCACAGCTAAGCGGTGAGCTGCCAGACAGCTGCAAAACACTGTCAAGCGCTTCGAAGGGCTGCACAGCGTTTTGGCAGCAAGCTGCAAATTTACTTTGGCTGCGAAAAGGCTTGTAAAACGCTGCAGATGGGCTGCATATCAGCTGTACAGCTATTTTGAAGCGCTTTTGTGGCGCTGCACAGCGCTGCTCGTTTCGTACGGGTGGTGCTGCTCTTGTCCGCTTTTTTCAGGTTGATATCATTTTTTTGTTTCAATTGATTTAGTGCCTTTTGTTCGTCACGTGACAAGTTTCATTTTGGCTTTGTTATTTGTATTTCCGTTAGTTGTAACTTAACCTCCTCAAGGTAGCTTTCGAGGGCGACTGATTTTTGAACTGGTGGATTC
>OX419346.1:9645342-9655342 GCA_948470475.1 Galaxea fascicularis
TGTATTGGGGCAGAAAGGGGTCTTTAGTCTGTGCAATCTGTAATGAATTGCAACTCAATCATTAATTATCCTCAGCTGGCTGCTGAGGGTGTTATTAGGAACAAAAAATGACCTGAAAAGAAGGAAAAAATAAGTTAGTTTTGCATAGATATCGGTCTCCAGCTTTGAGACATAAGCTGAGCAAGCAAAATCCTCAGCCAAGCTGCATACTAATACTTACACCATTTTAACCGTAAGAGTGATTAGCATGAAATTTCTCCTTTTGGTATTGGCAATTTATCAACAGAATGAGAACAAGAATTAAGAACATGATCACACAATATGAACTTGTTTTATTTTTTAAGAACCTCTCCCCACTACTTCTATAGAAAATGTGTAGGGGCAGCAAATAAGAATTAAATTTTGAACTTCCTGATCTTAGGGTTTAAAGACAAAAACAAACAAAGTACTGCTATAATTGACCAATCAGTATCCACAGCCGTGGCCTTTCTCCCAGTTCCTAGCTCGTGTCTAACCTGAAGTGTTGAGGTGCTTAACAGTTTCTAGTTGAGCACTGTAACACTTCAAAGAAGGATATTTGATGGTGTGGGCAAACTAAGTCTCTTTGTAACTGACATCATATCAGTTATGGAAACGTGTTAGGTCCACAAAAAAGTCCTCTAAATTTCAGTTCTTTGCGGCTCTCTAAATTCTTTAAGTTTTCAGACAGCACCACAAACAGTTATCTCATAGAATTTAATATACATTAAAATAAGCCTGCTTTTTATTTGGCTTACAGAAAAATGTACTAGATACTTTTCCGATCAAGAATGGGGCATGTTTGCATCTTAGTTACGGCGTGTGTAGATTGTGGAAGGGCATGCAGTTCAAAACACTTTCCAGCCTGGTAAAGTTTCACAAACACTACAACAACGAAAACCCTTTCAGGCCTCCTTAATTTCCATGGATTTTATTTCGAGATTTTGTTGATATGTTGTATGCCAATTAGTTCATGTTCACAACCATTTCTTATCATAAAATTTGTCATTGAAACATCAGTAAAATGTGTCATTAATGAGCTCAGAGTACAGGAAAAGAGATCTCAGGGAACCCAGATAAAAAAGAAATTCAGGGATCCCCTGGCCCCCTATTCGGCGTTTGTTCCATAAAATCTTTAGCGAACCTGACGCTGAAACGTGGCATCTATTGCGATTACAATAACTTGCGATAGATTCAAACGTACTGAATCGATGTTGTTGTTCTTTGGGTTGTTGTACAAATTTGACACAAGCTTATGATGTAAATACAAAGCCTTTATGTACTTTGATTTGATCGTCCCTTTCCTCATAATCACATTCAATTGTTTTTGTTTGCGTACGTACAGTTTCAAGGTCCCATAAGGCTCAAGATTGCCACACATTTTGATTTTTGATCTCTCTGGCCATGGTCATTGGTGCTATTAAGTTTTGCTCGGATTCTGCTCATCAATGAAAGCTGACGTGCCATTTTTTAGTTTTTGTTGATGACAAAATAGATGAAATTGGATCAGACTGGATTGCCGGATTGGATTACCAGGTCGGATCAAAGAAGACAGGTTATACAGAAAATGTATAGAAATCAATATGTACCTTGCTGTGCTTCTTGTGACGTTTGTTCGAAGTTAGTAATGTTTTATTCATTCAGTTCATTTCAATCGAATTTGTCGCGCTCTGAGTTGTTTGGACAGCGATTACAACCAATCAGATTTGGCCTCTTCTCCTCCCGCGCAATCTGTAGCACTTGTAATTTTCAAAATGCAGACCTCTAGAGTAGCAACAGCCGAGTTGCCTTAATAAAATGCAAACCGGATTGTTGAGAGAGGAGTGTATTTTGGGGCCGGGCGGCAAGACATTTGTACACTTCTGGGAAAAATAAGAAAGATAAAAAGATATCAATGAATACATACTTTTAATGATTTGGATGAGCATTGTTGTCGCCAAACTGTTCTAAGTGGGCGTTTCAAATGTACCCAACTGGAAGTCTATGGTCGTCTTCACTTACGTAGCCAGCGACAGAAATCTTAAAGTTTGTAACTGATTCAAAGCCTGATGACTTTTCATATCCCAGACAAAAGTCTCTCTCAACCAGCCAGTTAGGATCCACCTCGCAAGTGCATCCCTGAACTGGAGTATTTTCTTGCACAGAAGGATCCATACTGCTAGACTGCAAGGAAAACTAAAAAGGAAAGAACATAGTTTTGCCACGGTTTATGTATCAGTGGGTGGCAATAAAAAGGAACTTTGTTCGCACAGAAGTGGATGCAACCAGAGTCTTAAGGTAGCCGATTTCCGTTAAAGAAGGGTGGTGTCAAGATCACGTCCAGGTAATCCAAATTGCTGTTTTTGGTCTTTTTTTCAAGTTAATCTCACACTTAAAAAGGAAATCGTGTACTTGGTAAAGAGTCAAATTCTTTATGCTGAGCAGTTTTCTCATCCACAAACGTGAAGACATTACAATGATTTATCCCATGGCAATTACATGCTGGGGGTGTGGCACAGTGAGACTAGGGGTGTGTGTCAAAGAGAACGTGAGAAACCAGACGAGAACGCCCTGGTATGATTGACATTCATGCATTCTTTTAGATAGATAGATGCCATTAACAATGAGGGGAAGGTAACTTGGGGAGCAACGAGGAATAATTTCGAAAACTGAAGTGTCATCAACATATTTAATTCTCTCCGGCCAATCCTGACACAATCTGTTCACCAGAATGGCGAACAGAAGAGGCGCCAATTTAGTCCCTTGCGGTATCCCTCCTCTGGGCGTGGTGGTGTCTGAGTACACTCCCTTGATCTTTACACGTTGTGTACGATCAGTCAAAAATGAAGAGATCCAGCAGATAGTAGCTTCGTGCACGCCAAGACATTGCATCTCTAGTACGAGCGTGTTATGATCTACGAGATCAAATCCTTTGCTAAAGTCAGCAAAGAAAACTCTGGCAAAAGAGTGACCATCATCGAGGGACTGCAAAATCACATGCAGTAGATAGACAAGAGCATGGGTAGTTGACTTTCCTTCAAGTGCAGATTGCTTGACATCAAGGCAGGCGGTGTTGGACACGACGCTCAAAGCATGCCGGGAGAAATTTCCGACAGCTCTCATTTTCGCCTGATCGCCGGACGGTAAACAACTCCGTCAGGGGAGAAAGTAGTCAAGATATGAGGACTGCTTCCCATGCTCAAAGATATCTCTGAAGATGTATATATTAAATCGTTTGCGGGGAAAGTAGCAGCTGTAAATGCTTACTGCTGGATGCACAATGGGGGCATTTACTGCATGGAACAACTCGGGGAACTCGCACTTAATTTCCATCGGCACTTTCTTCTTTATATACATGGAGTTATGTATGAACTATATCGACTTATTGCTGACCAACAAGATACGCGTTATCATGGTGTTTGATGGATTTTCGTCGAACAAAAAAAGGAAAGTAGAATCCACAAGGAAAAGGTGAGAATAATTCTAAAACAAAGCAATGTTGTGTTATTGAATCAAAAACTCATGCAAAGCTTGAGTAATCAAGTCTCAGTCGCTGTATTTTCTAATCAAAAGAGCTTTTAGTGGTCTTTAGTTGGATTGGGGCATCGAGACAGACACCTTTGCACACACACACACTTTTTAGACTCTCTAAAGAACTGACAGACTCAATGTTGCCTTTTTTGAGTAAGTTGTAATGTAAATGTTATTAACTTGGGGTACCTACTCGATTAGTTTACTATTTAGGTGTCCCAAACTCTACACCGTAAAAACACATTATCAAGTTTATTTTTCCCTTTTTCTTCTAGGGAGACCCTGAGTCATACAGGAGAGACTCAGGAGGCCTTAGTGCTACATACCCTCCCATTTAAGGTTATAGGGGTTACACACATATTAAACCAGACAATATGTTTAATGTAAATGTCATTAGTGTTTTTATTGACTATGGACTTGGATTCTAACAAGTTGGCTACATTGTCCAAGAACTAACTAAATTAAATTTATCCATCCACTTATCCAACAAGGCAGGCTACAGCACGCCTTTGCTCATGACAAGAAATTTTGAACAGCATGGGCCAAATCAGGGTATTTTATGACATTGCAACTTGCATTTGAAGGGGAATAGTCATCCCAAGTTTTAAGAGCTAGTAAAACCATTCAGTAGCCTGTCAAAATTTATGTCAAAATATTGTTACAGTTGATTTTTCTTGGTCAAAGCATCCCCATATGGATGATCTGCAAACAGTGTATAATTATGTGCATTTCTTTGGCGGTTTGTTGGGAGTGCCTCCACTTGGAGGGCCAAAAGGCCACTTTGGGGACATGCCGAAGAACTGGATCACATAAACACTAAAAACAAATAGCAGGAAAACATTACAACATAATACAACAAACTCTTATAGTAATAAAACGTCTACAGGAATCACACCATCAACTCCCGCGAAATGCCGTGAAATTGAGGAGAATATGTAACAAATTACGAAAAAGCCCAAACTTCAAGGCAGATTTTCATCGTTCAAATGGCGGGGCCCGCCTGGGCCCGCCTGGGCCCGCCGTACGTTTCTTAAAGATCAACTCTCGAACTTAAGTTCTGTGCAAAAATAATCCCCAATACTGACCCTTGATTGTCGAAAACCGAACAAATGATTGTCCATGTCAAATGCGTGTGCGTGACAACCGTTTTCAATTCAACAAGATTTCCATCGACTAGTTTTAATAGAAAAAATGCTTACCTGAATTTAAAACTTGAACAATAACTGGCCCATATATTAAAGTTGAAGCTCCCAGAAAATATTCCTTTCTTTCTTTACATCAATGTGGAAATCCGTCGAAGACGATGAACCATTCTTGACATTCCGAGACGAAAGTGTCCGCCATTGCTTCTGCAAAGGCGACATTATGATTGGTCGAATAATGTCACGTGAACCGTGTCCAACACCACCTGACATCAAGGTTTTCACAAACTTGGTCAAACGGGTTGAAGAGTAAAGCCCTCCATGATTTTGGAAAGATGAGAAGTCAACGTAATTGGGCGTAAATCCTGCTCCACTGATTTGGGAGGTGAACACTTGGGGACTGGGACAACTTCTGACTGCTTGATATGCTGGGGGACATACCCTTGGGACATCGAGGCATTGTAGATGTCCATTACAATGGGGGAAAGTTCCATGGCAAATTCTTTCCACACCCTACTAGGGATAGGATCAGGCCCAGCAGACTTGTTCGATGTGATTTGACGCAAGGACTTGTACACCGTGTAATTGTCCACTAGAAGGTGATCAGGAACAGTGAGAAACTGCCCAGGAGATTGAGACGGCAAAGGTGGGAATTCAGCTGTGAGGCTACCAAGAAATTCATTAAATCTGTTAGCAAGCTCTTCAACTGAAGGTATCTGATCAGATAGCATTTGCTGGACCCAGTTTTCAGCGCATCTCACTCCTCCCAAGCCCTTAACTTCATCCCACCATCATTTAATGTTTGTCTGTTTGAGCTTAGCAACCTTACTATCATAAAATGACTTCTTACACTTGATGCACTCTCGTTGGACTGCATTACGAGCCTTTTTAAATCTTGCAGAGTCCTTCCCAAACTTGTGCAAACATTGTTGACGATCGAGAATAAGCTTTTGATCGAGAGGCGTTACTGCTGCACTACACTCCCAACATTGAGGGTGTTGTGCAGCGGTAACACCTCTCAATCAAAGGAACGCATGAATTTCAATCATACCTGGGCATTTTTGGAGTTAGTTTTTCATGTTCTCTTTGACATACACCCCTGATGATAGTGTCTAACAGGAAATTTGAAGTTGTCCATATTTTCCGATTCAAGTAGCGTTCGGTCACATCTATTTCATAATTCAACATGATGCACTTTTTCTTAAATGTATTCCTGGCAAAGGAAAGAAACAGTGGGAATTATATTTGTTTTCTCTCACTAAATTGAAACGTTTGGGGTGTGGCGACGAAATTTTATTCAGCCTACCTGAAGTGCAATTTTTTTTTTAAGGGATGATGAGTGGTTAGAAAAGAAATCAAAAGAAGTAAAGTTGTTTGTAAATGGAAATCACAAATTATCAGAGCTGAATCCCTTGGCATTCAGCCAGTGTTACAACCTGCTGCAAATAAGAAGATTGCCAGACAGCTTACAACTCTCCAAGTAAATGGTTTAAATCTCTGTGCGGCAACAAGTCCAACATTATCCACCACCTTTTGAGGGTGAGGGTGAGGACTGTAGTATACTGTAATTTAATTTGGCTTAGGATAACCACGAGGCACACACAACATGGCCGCTTCAACACAACTTTATTACAGCAATGCACTCTGGGTACTAACACAATATGTACCATAGGGTACTTAATATATTACACTGTTTCCCCTGAGAAATACGATATTCTTACAACAAATGACGTGATGTTAACCATTACATCAACTACAGGTTCAATCGGACAACAGGTTTTCTGATTCTCTCTGATCGCCGTAAAACAACTGGCGAAGGAGTGTTTACATGCTCTTCATTAACACTAGAATTAGGCTCTTCATCTTCATCTGAGAAACTTTCTGGCGGCTGCGACAAGCTGGTGGAAACTTGCCTATCATCTATACCTAAGTTAGATTGTTCATCCAATTCTTGGATAGGTATATCTAGCCCTCTAATTTCATTTGGCACCTTATCATGAGCTTTGATCAAATGATCAGCATGAACATATCTAGTTTTATGGCCAGTCTTAACCAAATAAGTTCTAGGTCCACAGACCTTAACTACCCTTCCCAGAATCCACTTTTCAGTATTGCTACTGGCTTGGGTATTTCTCACCCGAACTATGTCACTCTCTACCAACAGCCTATCCCGGTGATTCTTTAAATCCTTATATTCCTTCTGCTTATTCTGTTTACTCTCTACCTTTTCGGCTAGATCAGGTTTAACTAGACTTAAACGCATGCGCAGGCGACGTCTCATCAACAATTCAGCTGGCATAGCACCTGTGGTGCTATGAAGGGTGGTGCGATACCTTAAAAGAAAATTGGCAAGTCTATGTCTGATAGACCTACTCTTGTTTCCCTCTAAAACCTGTTTGACAAGCGCCTCCTTTACTATTCTGACCGCTCTTTCAGCCGCACCATTTGATTGTGGTTGGTAAGGAGGAGTTAGAGTGTGTTTGATGCCATTCTTATGCATGAATTCAGCAAACTCATTTGAAACAAATTGTGGCCCATTATCAGATACCACTTCCTCAGGTAACCCGTGTTGGGCAAAAATAAGTCGTAACTCATTTATGGTTTTCTCTGTGGTAATTGAGGTCATGTGCTGTACCTCTATCCACTTGGAGTGACTATCAACCACCACCAAGAAATAGTCACTGCCCTTCTGGCAAAAAATCGATACGAATACACTGAAAAGGCCGTGTGGCCCATTTCCATGGTATCAAAGGGGCACTAGGTGGAGAACTCCGAACATTCTGACAAACTGAGCATAATCTTATCTCTCTTTCAGTCTCCTCATCGATCTTGGGCCACCAAGTGCAGGTGCGCGCTATTGCTTTCATTGCACAAACGCCTGGGTGCTCCCAGTGCAACTCCTTTAACATCTTTCCTCTAAATACATGGGGAATGATCACCCTGGAGCCCCAAAGAATGCAATTTTGTTCACAAGGAAGTTCATGCCGACAGGTATAGTAGGGTTTCAAATCTTCAGTACTAGCTTCTGGCCACCCCATCATGACCCAATCCAGTACTTTGCTTAGCACCAGGTCCAGCAAAGTGGCTTTCCCGATATCCATTGCAGTTATGGGAAAATCCTTATCACTAGCAATTAAACTGTAAATTTCACTCTCCCTGCCTATCTTAGAGTCTTCATGGGGTAATCTGGAGAGTGTATCGCAGTTGCTGTGCTTCGCAGAGCTCCTGTACTCAATTTGATAGTCATATGCTGAAAGGACAATTGCCCAACGCTGCATACGGGCAGCTGCGAGCGGGGGTATGGCAGTTTTAGGACCCAGGATAGTCAAGAATGGCTGGTGGTCAGTCACTAAAGTGAACTTCCTTCCATATAGAAACTGATGGAATTTTCTAACCCCAAAAATGATAGACAAAGCCTCACGTTCTATTTGGGCGTGAAGCATACGCTATTGGCCTCTCTTGGCCATCCTCCATTACATGACTCAGTACCGCCCCCAAGCCATAACTTGAGGCATCACAAGCCAACCTAAGCTTACGATTTCGATCATAGTGGACTAACAGCAAATCACTGGTGAGGCCCTCCTTGCATGCTTCGAAAGCTTTGTGGCAGTCATCTGTCCATTCCCACTGAACATTTTTCTGCAAAAGCTGATGCATAGGTGCCAAAATCGTAGCCAGCCCTGGCAAAAAGCAATGATAATACTGGACCATGCCCAGGAAAGACCTCAGTTCACTCACATTTTGTGGGGCTGGGGCTCGTTTCACTGCATCAATTTTCTCCTCCACTGGCTGCAAACCTTCAGCACTTATTCGCAGGCCTAAATAGACCACTTCAGATTTCAAAAATTCGCATTTTGGCAGTTTGAAATGCCAATTGTATTTGTGTAACCTCTCCAACACACCTGTGAGTATCTTGAGATTTTCCCGCCAGTCACTTCCTCCTATCAAGATGTCATCGTGTTTACAAACACATTTCTCAACCCCCAGAAGAATTTGATCCATCTTTGCTTGAAAGATCTTTGGGGATGACTTAACCCCATAAGGCAATTTTAGGTATGAATAAAGACCTTTGTGAGTAGCTATTGTCAAGTATTCCTGACTTTCTTTGTCAACATTCAGCTGGGCATTAGCATGTGATAGATCAAGCTTACTAAATACCTTAGAGCCAACTAGTGCAGTATACAAATCTTGAGTTGTGGGTAAAACATACTGCTCGTCTTCAACAGACTGATTGGTAGTTGACCTGTAGTCTCCACAAATTCTAACTGTTATCAGCCTTTGGTACAACTACAATTGGGCTAGCCCAACACGACCTGTCGGTTTTCTTTACGACCCCATTCTTTTCGAGTTTGTCCAACTCTCTTTCAACTTGCTCCTTCAATGCATATGGAACTCTATGCACTTTCACAAATACAGGTCTTGCATCAGCTCTCATGGTAATATGCGCCTCCAGGCCCTTCATACTTTCATAACTCTCAGTAAACAATTCACCATGTTTAGACAGCAAATCATTCAATTGACTATCAGCACTCACAGCATCTCCCTTAGGAATACAGAAGATCTCACCCCAGTTTTTACCAAGTAAGGTAGGTTTAGCATTATAATTAGCTACAAGAATGGGTAGAGAGTATTGTTTACCCTTGTACACTGTCACAATGTATTTCGCCTGACACCTCCAGTACTTCACTTGTGTATGTCTTCAATGTTATTTGTGATTGAGTCAGAGGCTTACCTGCAAACTTCTCGTGATATTCACTTTTACTCATTATTGAGAAATCTGCAGCTGTGTCCAACTCCATCATTCATGGTTTACCAGTAATTTTCATTTCCACAGTGTACCTGTTGCAATTAGACCTGTTTTAGTCCAGTGAACACAGAGAATAAATTCCTAATTCATCATCACTCTCACACTCATTATTGCCAGATTCGGAAGCCTGTACCCTATGAACTTTACCTTTCTTTCTTTCATCTTACTGCGGCAAACAGAAGCTAAATGCCCAATTTTAGAGCACTTGTAACATTTTGCTGACTTAAATTTACAAGACTGACCTGAATGACTACCCCCACACCTATGACACAATAATTGTTCAGGGTACTTCCTGTCAGTGTTCTCACTTCCTTGTTCCGTCAGCTTGTTTACTTAGATGGTTTCACTGCTTGTTCAATAGTTTGTTTTGTATCTTCGGATTGTTCAGTCCACACACAAATTGGTCTCGTAACGCCCGATTCAAGTATTCCCCGTAATTACAATGGACCGCCAATCTCTTCAAGGCCAACACATAATCACTAACTGACTCCTCAGATTTTTGACTTCGAGTACCAAAATGGAA
>OX419346.1:9660342-9680342 GCA_948470475.1 Galaxea fascicularis
TGTATCTAAGCTAAATTGTAAATAGAATGCCTCCGAGAGGAAAGGGTCGCAAGCGGACATGCGACCCCGCTAGCCTGGTTGACGAACTGCGCAGAGAAGTGGACAGTTCTTTGGCGGCCGAGGATGCTCTTCTTGGAGCCTTTAGAGTGATGTGCACCACTAAACTTACTCTGGATGGAGTAAGGGCCCTACCGCCCAAAGTCCTATCTGCACACCTTTATGCAGCGTACGAAGCACAGGCGCTCACTTATATCAGTTTCTTTGTGGAAAATCTGCGAGTGTTGCCTGTGTCTGTTCGTTTGGAAACACTCTCTAAGATTGCAGGGCTTGCAGCAGAAGAGGCGTCCCTTTTATTCGAGATCGTAAACATTTTAAAGAAGTCTTTCCCTGAACAACATGAGCAAGAAACAACATTTTTTGCAGTAACAAAAAAGTTATTAAAGTGCCTTTGAAGTAAAAAGTAATTGCTGCTTATTTGAAAAAGGGTTACACAAATGGGCATATTTGTTTTTGTTTTTTTTTAAAGAAAGAAACTGGAGCCAAAGGTGTTGTCATGCCAACAACACAGAGGGTGTCATTCTGTTTCTTTCATGATACACTTCTGGTGCCAAGTTTGAAGACACTCCTCCAATATCTCTCAAGATATTCTTGATTTGGTGTTTTATTAATCAGGTGGAAAGATTTATGATGTCATCACTAGCCACATTTTTATAAATAATGGGGAAAAAAGGTAAACACATTTCTTGACTTAAAAGCCTTTTAACTAAACAGCAATCATTTTGACCTCATATGCACTTTAATACAATGTTATAAATAAGAAATGACATATTAAAAAACGGAATCAAGTAGTCTCCAGTCTACTTCCTCCGAGAACTTTCTGTAGATGAACAAGTAGGGCAGAACCTATAAAACAGAAGGTTGGTTAGCTTGTGATAAAGTAAATAATATAATAATATTGGCCTATCAATGAATTAAAATTTTGTGCATTAATATGTGTTTTTCCTTTGATAATAGGTAAATAAAATTACTTATGCAATGTACATTGCCTTGACTTGAGAGTAGATACATTGTGCTTGGTAAACTGGCTTGGTCAAAATTTTAATAAAATAACTGTCTTACCAAGGATTTTCCTTTGGCACCCTTGTTAGCTTGAGACATTTGAGATGATAATATCTGTTACCTGGGCACTTAAATGAATAATAGAAAAAGTGATGTGAGAAATTTTCATCAGCTAATGCAGGCTAGTTTTATCTTGCAATAGCAACACCTCAAATTATCTCTTTGAGAAGGATTACACATTGCTTAAACATAGCTCACACCTACTAATTTGTTACCTTGTTTTCTCTTTTTCTTGAATTATTTTCGCAGATAATCATATTATCTTCTTCCTTTTTTTATTTCTCCTGTTGGAATGGAATTGCAGTACAAGGTATATCAAAAATCTATCCCACCTCACTCCATTACCAATTTAAGTAACTGCTTACATGTAATTTTGAGAATGAAAACTCTTGAACTGCATTATCCAGTTTTTGATAAATTATATTAGTCCTTCCTTTCCAGGTATATTTTGTTCTGTAATAGGGTTGCATGTGCTGAGATTTATCTTCAACGGATTTTACCCAGTATAAAAAAGTATTGTTAATAAAAATTAATGTTACACAATGTCACACAAAGGACCAAAAATTATTGTTTCTCAAATAAAGATATTCTCTAAAAATTAATTACAACTTACATACCTTCTTGCATAAGCAGTATTTGTATTCTGCCATTTTCTTTTCTGTGACAGGAGGAAAAAATAACTTAATTAAACAATAAATTATGCCAAAAGTCAAATTGTAGATGGTCTCAGAAATTTGCACAGTTTATTATTGTTTAATGTATAAAATAATCTAAACTTGGTTTGGTTACTCAACATACAGACAGTGCAATGTTATGAACATTATTAATAACAAGACAATGAATCTGACTGGCTATCAACAGGGCCAAATTAAGCTCCAGTAGGACAGTGTATGGATCATGTACATGTATGTAACTTACAGTTTAACAGCACACAGTCTTTATGCTTCACATTATTAAATAGACAGTGTTATTTTCGTGTCTCATCCATTAAGATAAAAAAAAATCAAAACCAATTCACTCTTTGTCTTTCACTAATATGTATATAGGTACCTGATTGGTGAACCTGTTAAATAAATTGTGGGACATGTGCATTGAGTATTAACTATTTCGATCATTATTTATCTAAAACCCTTTCCAAATGTACCTTAATTTGGCTAATAAGAAACTACATGAACCTTGCAACCAGAGTTTCTTCGATATTTCCCAGAAAACAAAGTGACCTAGCATACAGGGTTATTTATGGCATAATACCTGAGGTTTTCATCTTTTTGGAGTTGACCATTCCAGTTTTCAAGCTCCTCTTTTTCCCATTCACAGTGGAACAAAGATCCTCTTCGGCTATTACATCAGATACCACTATGTTAATTAAAAGTAAAAATTTCACATGTATTATGTAACGAAATGACAAACATATGGCTTGTATAGTCATTCTACAAATGTAATTTATGGCTTACAAGCAAGATGGTATAATTTAGTCACCTTCTATACTGATCCCACTATCATCTAGTGTCATTGGTGTGCGGCTATGTAGACGTTCCACTTGCACAATTTGTTCCCCAGGTACATTGCTGCCTGGACCCTCAGTTTGTTCTTTAGATACATGTACACGACCACCTGAATGTTCACCTTGTTCTGCAGGTTCGCTACTGCTGCCTGGGCATTCAGTTTGTTCTCCCGATCCATGACTACCTGGACTTTTAGCTTGCTTTGCAGTGGTGTGGTGTCCTGTAGGTAATCCAATTTGCTTTGCAGGAACATTGCTGCCTGAAAGGTCAGTTTGTTCTGCAGGTGCACAGCATCTGGAAAATTCAGATTGTTCTGCATGACCATCATGGCTGTCTGGATGTTCAGTTTCCTCTGAAGGTCCAGCATTGCTGCCTGGATGTTCAGCTTCTGTAATTCCAACCTGGCTGTCTGAACATTCAGTTTCATTTGTATCTGCATTCTTGGTTAACTGTGAGCCATCTGCAGTTGGTTTTGCTGCTGGTGTTTCTTTTATGCCAAATGCTGAAGAGAATATAATAAAATTAATTATGACTTTTAACATGCAAACATTTAGGTCTTGCACTGAATCATGAAGAAGAGCTGTGACAATTTTAATTTATCTTATAACAGCAGCTATAGGTTTTTTTAATAAATTGTAATATTCAAGAGCTTTTCTGCAAAATTTGTCTTTAATTATAAATTGCAGCTATGTTGCTAGCCAAGATCTGAGTTAGTACAAAAACACCGTTAATATTATATGGCTGTTATAATTTTGTCATTGATCATTAGTTTCTAATTAATGTCCTTAGGGCATGACAAAAAAAAGTGAACACTAGCATAAACACACCTTCGCTCATAACTTTCCAGCTTTCTGGCCGAAATGCTGATCTCTTCACCAGAACACAGCTCCTTGGAATCGTTGCCACACCACCAGCATTTCTGTTGAAATACTGTTTCTTCTCTCCCTTTCCATCTCCAATAGAGAGGTTATGAATCTCCTGCCGGATTCTGGATTCAGGGGGATTACTTGCACCAAAACGTTTCACCAGCCCAAGCAACCACTTCAATGATATGGCCACTCCATTGTGACGCTGATCGCCACTTGATTTCATTCTGAATATCACTGCTGGATTTACACAAGTCAACATCTGTCACAAGAACAGGAAAATGAAAAATAGCATGTATAAATGGACTTAATTTTGTTTGGTACTATGTTGAACAACACTATAGATGCGCTATACAAATTCTTATAAAGGTGACAATCGCTGTAGCATTCTTGGTCAAATTAAGACTGGTTTTAGGGATTTCACAATTATGCACTAAAGCGCTTTAAAAGATTGTCCTACATCCATGTATTAATCAAGTTAATAATATTAAAGAAACTGTCTTTGTATTTGATTCCATTTTTACCGAAGAAAAAAATGGTTTCAGTTTACAATTAATATTAAGTCATGACAATTCATTGGTCTTTTGCTTATCTGTTTGCATGTCGCCCCCCTTCCCCCCCTTAAAAAAATACCTGCAAACTTTAACAAGTAGTGCAATTCAAGGGTGCATGGGTACAAAGAAAATGTTTTTTGCTTTTTTCACAAAAGAAGGGCTTTAAAAAACAATTAAAGAAAACAAGAAAATTGAGCAATCTTACAACCAGTAAAACTGCATATTTTAACTGCTTGGCCACTGGCACTACCTTGGTTAGTTATGAGCACCCACCACCTCAAATCATATGTACTCACTGAATTATGTGCATGGCATCAGAATTATGTTCACTAAAAGGAAAACACAGAGTCAAACAACTAAGCGTGCATGGCCTTAACTTGTAATCTCACCTCTTGAATGGGTATTTTAAAAGTCGTGATACACTTTACCAGGAGATCAATTATAAGAGGTTCATCAGATGGTGCACTGTCTGGTTCGAAGTTTGAGAGTTCCACCTGGTACCTCTGTACATTTGGGAATACCTTCTTTTTAAAGAAGGTGGTTGCCAGTTTCGGTTCTAGGCCTTCTATTTCAGCCCTCTCAATCACCTTAAAAAAGCATCAAAATAAAAGTTGTAAATCACTGTTCTTTCTTTTTAAGACGTTTTAATAATAATAGCCTCTAAGACTGTCAGATAAATCAAACAAAAACAATAGCCGTAAATACAGTATATAAACACTTCTATTTCAATACATCTAGTCTGAAATTTTAGGTTATTTAATTAATAAAATAATAAAAGAAAAAACGTTAAGTTGTTTCAAACTTTTAAACAGGTTTTGTCCACATTTACTGGCCATACAGTTTAAGTGTTCTACCATAATCATATTCAAAATCAAAGTACATAGGCTCGGACCTTGCTGATATAATTGTTAGGGGTTATCAGCCGAAGGCTGAGGCTGATAACCCTACCGAGACCTTGATTATTCTGGATATCACAACAACCAAACCTAAAAATTGTTTTAGTTTACATTGAATGCAAAAACTTGGAAGTCATGTTTCTGCTTTTTCACTGACAGCAAGCAACACGAGTCACGAAAAGTTGTCATGATTACCCTTGGAAATCATGCACCGTGGTCATACATGACATGATTACTGGTGACCTTGACATGATTACCGGTGACCTTGACAGGATTATTGTATAATCTGCAGTTATGACGTCACGGGCACTGATTTTGAAAATTCACTGTACACTTTCGGCCAATCAGAAGAGTTAGAGAGTTCACTGTATAATAATATGCTAGAGGCACTTCACCTTTTCAGCAAAACAGATTAAAATGGCATAATTTTTCTGACATCGGTCATCTAATTCAGGGATGGAATGGGCCAATTCCTTTGTGATCTCCTTTGTCCTCTGTTTCAGAAGGAAATCGAGTTGCTGGCTCAGGCCAACGATCAGGCCAATGGCACTGGATGCGCGTGAAAAAGTCTCCTCCGATTGGATTTCTGCCCTCTGTTGGGCATCCAGGCCATCTGGACTTCTTCTTCCCTCCAAAAAGGGAATCAAGACCAGGCGACCAAAGACCCTAGATTGGGAAATAAAAAGACGGGAAAAATAATTGCTATTGAATTTTTGTGCTGCACTAAAAGCAATGCATGGAACATAATTGTGAGAGTATGACATAAACAGAAAATTATACTTATCACATGCCCCACGACACCCCACCCCCACCCCTCACATCTGGTCTATATCCTTGTAATTTAATTAACAATGTCAAAATGATGTTTGGTACTGTCATTTGCCCTTAATCATGTGAGGTGATTATAGGAAAAAATCTTTGTGGATATCAGTCTTGAATTATCTTGCATGATGCGACAGAAATAGCTTTGTTGTAATGAACATACCTTGGATCTTGATTTAGGGCATCAAGGACCTCCCAGTTCACTGTCAGGACAGGACAAGTGCGTGGTGTGCTTTCAAGAAAGCAAGTCCCATCTTTCCCTCTGTTATAAAATGCAACAACAATATCCTCTATTTGCTTCCCTTTCTTGAGGTCATCCAAAACAGGAGGCAAGGTTGTTCGTGCACAAAGGCGAGGAATGAACCTCTCCTTCACTGAAGAAAAGAACGAAGCCTTGTTTCCGATAAGGCTTAGTGCAGCCCTGGCAGACTTGGTTTTTCCAAGTCTGTTCACCCCACAGACTACTGGAATAGGGCAGTAGCCCATAGTATCCATTACTGCTTCATAATGAAGCCCAATCATCATTCCAACTGCAAAGATGATTTATTGCATATTAATAACTTAAAGCATAATTAAATGAGGCCACTGTAAAACAAACTTTTAACGATAACTGCAGAAATTCACGCGTGCTCATTGGCTAATTTTTATTGTCCATATGCGGACATACACATGAATTTAAAATTCATGCTACACGTCAGCGAGCGAGAGCGGGCAATTCAACAATTAATTTTGTTATCGTAACAACAAATTGATGTCAGTTTTTAATGCGTCCGTCCTATTATTGATAATGAATTCCGTCATCACATTGTCAAAGTAGTCTGTGGATCCACTCAGCTATCGCCTCATGGATCCACAGCTACTTTGACAATGTGATGACAACATTCATGATCAATAAATTGTTACACTGCAGTTATTAAACTGTTAACGTATTTCTGTTATAATACTGCTTTTGATGCTTGAAGATAATTAAAAATAATAATAGTAATAATAATATTTAGCAATTATTGAATGAGGCTGGGTAGGATATGAACTACTCTGTAGATCAAGGAGGGTGTTATCCACAGAGGCCGAAGACCAAGGTGAATAACACCCTCCGAGATCTGCAGAATTCTTCATATCCTATGAAAGCCGAATTCAATAATTTGTTATTCATGCAAAATATTTCCCCGTTCTTAAAGGAGTTTCACCATTATGGTCTTTGTTTTTCTGCTTGCCAAAAATAACACAACCTTGTCCCCAACGGTAAAATAATCTGCAGCAAGCAGCTGCACTTTTTTGACGTCATTTTGACATCATTGGTTCAAAAATTTGCTGTAGTAGCCTTATATCAGGGGTGGGACCAACTGTATGCTCTTTTCTTCTGCCATTTTCTTCCATACTGAAAACCTGTTTCACCCACATGAAAGAGGAGGTTTCTGGGTTTGTCAGGGTGCCATCTCCATTGAGCTGAAGGTTTTCCCCAAACACCCATACATCACTGTTTGGCTGTCGACCAATGCAGACTGCAGCCTTATATGTCTCCTTCAAGTTTGCGATTCTGCATTTCCTGAAATAAATTTATCACCCAAAAGCATGATCAGTTGTTTTTTTTTCTAAGAAAAATTAAACAATGTAAAGTTGAATTTATCTCCAGCTGTCTTTGTTCCTTTTTGATGGACATAATCAGAGGGCAAAAATGAACAAACATAGGGCTTAGTGCATGAGATATATTTGCACCATCTAATCGTCGAGTCATACATACATTTTTACTTTTTAGCTTTATTTCAACATGAGTTGTCTGTCCTTGACCTCGCTCTCTATTTTTTTGTCATTGATTTAGTATGAGATCCGTACTGGTGGAATATCGGTCAAGTTATTTCATCGCCTAAAGTGGGGACTACAATCAGCCAGACTTAACATCTATTTCACTTGTATAAATTATACAGAAGTTTGGTTTACTCACCGAAAGTAGTTTTTCATGAGCCATTTAAGAAAGGCTTTGAACTCCTGCCCTTCGTAGTCACATGTCAATACTCCTGAGCCATAGGTGGCGTTCAGGTCTTCTAAAAATTTTCCAGGACCAGAAAGGGCCCGTTGGATTCTAAAGTAGCACTGCCTGGAAAAAGAAACGAGGACACGCTTAAGTAATGGTTCGTGTAAAAACTATAGCGAAATCAGCAGGATTCCGGCAGCGTTAGCCGTTTCTTTCAGACAGGAAATAATTACCAGAGAGCGACTGTGATTGGACTAAAGCGAAAAAGCGCCAAATTCAAATCGTTTCCTTCAAATCCTCGCATTGTCAGGCAGTTAAATAAAACGACATTTGAACAGGACCAAGTTTGCATTTTTTCCTTTTTCTCTCTGCTATTGTTTTAAGATTTGTATGTGGGGAAGCGCCGTTTAAGAGTAATTTCTCCGCGCCGAAAAATAACGCGTGTCAAAAACAGCTCTGTTTAAAATATCCGTCAAGAGACATTCATTTGCCATTGGTGCGGCGTGGGATTTTCACACCTCAGTTTATTGATGGATAGCATTACAGCCGCCAACACACGTTTCTTCAAATACGGGATACTTTCATTTTTATACAATTCTGATTTGTTGAACTACCAGTTTGGAAATATGGCCGAAAGGTAAGCTATTCGTATATTTCACTTTTACCAGTGAGGGATTGGATTTTATCTAAAGCACTTCCAAACGTCCAGTTCCAGAAAGCGACACGCCGCAGATGAAATCGGCGACAACAGCTCAAAATGTGCACGGACCCAAAGTACCCACAAAGGAATAGATGCCAAGGTAATTGCTGTACGTGATAGCATTCATAAATTCTCTTACTGGACATGTATTTCAATTTAGTACCATTTGGTCATCTAACGTATAAACTTTCTTGCGGAAAGAAAAAGGGCATCAACATGAACTCGCCGGTGAACTCGCGAATATTCACATAATTTTATTTATTTATATCATTCTTCTTGCAGAAGTCTTACCTTTACAGGCGGTATGGAAACAATTCTTGCTCTCTGAAAAAACTCCGCGTGGTGGAAGAGTTGCATAATGGAAAAGACCTGGCGCTGATTTCTCGCGAGTTGCAGATTGCTGTGGCTACAGCTGAAGTGTACGCGATTGATAGTTTTGCCGCAAATGCGCCACTCGATGAGACGATACTCGCAAGACACATGGCTATCGATGGGGAATCTTTCAGTTTGATAAAGGTAGCCATCCACAATAACAAGGATGGAAAATTGCGCACTGTGAAGGATCAGCTGGCGGATGAATTTTCCTACAATCAGATTCGCCTGGTGATCGCCTGTATGATTCGCGATTTAGAAATTGTCTAGTTTCTTTTCTCTGGCTGTCATTGTTACTGACAAGTTTTCTTCCTTCAAAAATGTGAGACAGACCTCTGCTTATTCATGTTGTTTGGCAAATTAGGCAAATAAAGAATTGATATAATTCTGAAAACTTGGTTCTGAGTGTATTATTGATCAAAATGAAAGTGCCGTCCCTCTGATATATGCCAATACAAGAAAGTGTTAGCTACACTGGCTGGTTATCTCGAGGTTGAAAATAAAAGGTTGCACAATAATTAGCCAACAAAGCAACCAATTCCTACCACCTACTCATCCCAACACCTTTTCTCTACTCAAAACACAGGTAAAACAAGTCCTGCGTTATTATAGCATTTATTTAACATTGCCAAGTTGTACTTTGTATTTCCTTGCAGCTTCCGAACAGACTACAAAATGGACAATGTAAATCAGAGCTTGAAAGCCGTCTTCGCCTATGCCAATCATTCACAAGTTCATCCAAATATAACTCCAGAACAGATTTCAAAAGAAATAACTCACATTAGCTGCAAAAAATTCAAACAAAAAATACCCTCCCCCCCCGCCCCCCCACCCACCAAAAAAAAATTCCTTATCATATCACTAGTGCGCTTACCAATTGAAATCCCCAACCCCCCGCCCCCACCCGGGACAGGGTGGGTATTTCACTTTCTGTCGACTCAAATGGTAATATATCCCCACCCTACTGGGGTACTTAAACTTGCAAAACCCCCACCTACAGTCCTGTAGGAGGAAAATTGAACATGGCAAATCTTGAGAAGTCCCTACCCCCAAGGGCAAAACATGCTGTCAAATTTGATCAAACACCCTTCATTCCCCCACCTTGGTCCAGGGATGTGGCGGGTTGGGGCTTCCACTGATAAGTACAAGAGGATCAGTCTAAAACTTCCAAGCACTCAAACATTGCTTCTCTGCCAAATTGCAATTTGTATTTCCTTGCGGATTGCTAACTGATCACAAAATGGACATTGTAAACCAGAGCTTGAAAAGGCATTTACGCCTACACTAATCATTCACAAGTTCATCTATTAGGGAGAATGGGATGTTATATTTAGTAAAAATAACTCCAGAATAGATTTTAAAAGAAATAGCTCGTATTAGAGGCTAACAATTCAAACAAAAAAGACCCCCCACCCACCAAAAAAATTCCTTCTCATATCACTAATACAAGAGGATCAGTCTAGAACTTATGAAAACAAACTGTCATCTTACTGAAGGCTGTCATTCAATAGCCCTAGCTTCCTTGTTTGCTCTGTTGCCTTTTTGCTGATCATGTGACATTTTTAGCAGAACTTTTTACTTTCTTTTGTTACAGTAAAAATAAGCATATCTTGGCCAATTTTAGAGAGAATCCTACAGAGTACCAAGGGCACTGTCACAAATCTACTTTGGGGCAACAAAACAAAAAGTGAAAGGGAGTCTATTTCACGAACTGTAAATAATCCCTACTCTAAAACATAGCTCACAGATACAACTGATGTATTACCAAGTTGAATATTCCATGTGGCCAGTGTCATATTTGAAAACCACAATGCAAGGTTGGCAGCAAGGCCAGGCGGTGCATAGGCAATTAGTGCTCCATCCCCAACATGCCTATGTGAGTCCACAATCATTGTAGACTGATCAACATTGACAATGAGCAACATTGACCTTCCTTCACTGACAACTACATGGCAGCTTTGTTTTACTGCCACAAGCCCAAAAACATCTGACAGCTGCTTGACGCGATTGCTTCCAATGATGTCATACTGGTTCTGAATGCAGAGTACACCGCATTCATCCCCAGCTACCTCTACAGCATCATCAACAGCAACATCAACGGCATCATTATCGAACAAGTCATCATGAATGTCATTTCCTTTCAAAATAGCTTCCCATAAGGATCTTTTCCACTGACTATTTAGTCTCACACCATCAGTAGGTGGTTGAAGAGAAGTGGAAAAATACAAATGTCCAAAGTACATAGCAATAAAAGTGCATGCATTGCTGCCCTGTCGACCCAAAATTGTCAACTGGCTGAAGTTCACAGGAAAATGCCATTCAATGATACCTTGCGTATGGGTACTGGGAATGCCATGTAAATATGAAACAACTCCAGATGGTGCAGGAGTTGAAATGGTCACCGGAATATCTGAAGAGGTACAAACAGTTTGCCTCAAGTTTGATGTTTTTCCTTGACTGACTGTGTGACTAGTGGCTGAAGTGGTATGCATTGTGTTTCCTTGACTGTTGGAAACTGGCTGAGTAAGTGGCACTGTGTGAGCTGTAGACTGGGCAGTGCATGAAGAAGGTACAGCTGAGGAGGCTTGAGCGGCTGGCACTGTGTTCCCTTGACTGGAGGAAACTGGCTGACTAAGTGGCAATGTGTTAGCTGTAGACTGGGCAGTGCATGAAGAAGGTAAAGCTGAGGAGGCTGGAGTGGCTGACACTGTGTTTCCTTGACTGGAGGACACTGGCGGAGTAAGTGGCACTGTGTGAGCTGTAGACTGGGCAGTGCATGAAGAGGGTACAGCTGAGGAGGCTGGAGTGACTGGCACTGTGCTTCCTTGACTGGAGGAAGTGGTCTGCTGCTGTGGCGTGAGTGCTGCAAGGCTATTTGCTTGTTCAGTGAGGGTGTTAAGTGCAGCTTTTCTTTTCTGATGATATGTCTGCCACCAGCTCTTTATCTGGCTCTCTTTAAGGGGTTCAAGACCTCGCTGTTTCATTACTTCCACAGCATCCTCTGGTTTGGCACGGATACCAAGTGTGGCTTGGCGGTCATAAAACTCCATCATTATTTCTTTCTGTGCCACTGTAAATAACACCCTCTTGCCTCCACCTTTTTTCAAAGCAAAACCCTCTTTGGGCTGGCGTTCCTTGTGTGGGTACTGTGCAATGGGACATTTGTGAACTGACTGTAAGGGTTCCGGTGCATGCTGAATAAAGTGTACACTGTACGAATCTGAAGGGCAACTCTGAGCAAGTATCCCTGTAGTTTTGGCTTGATGTGATGTAGTTTCTGCGGTTGTTGCTCCAGTGGCACCAGCTATTGGGTTTCGTCTCCCTGACAAGGCTTGAAGCTGAGATTTCGTCTTGCTCATGGTCTTTCCAACTCCAGCTAGAGAACTACATGTGATACCACCTGAGAATTCACCCGCCAAAGGAAATGAGAAACTGCCAAACAATGAGATGTCCTTCAGTGTGCGTACATTCTTGGGAGCCTTTTGTCTATCTATCAACAACTGGAAGCAGGATGTATTCTTTATGCTCTAAAAAAACGTACAAAGAAAACAAATGAATAACTGTCCAGGACTGCTACACACTAATGCCCTGCTCCCTACAACATCTATAAACGTAAGAGAACAAGGCTGTTTAGGTGTCATTATTAATTTTTGTGTGGAGCAGGGATAGCGTAGTGGTGAGAGCAATCGCCTCCCACCAATGTGGCCCCAGGTTTGATTTTTGGTGACACCATAAGTTGGCTGAGTTTTTGTTGGTTCTCGACCTGGCTGCGAGGGTTTTTCTCTGGGTACTCTGGTTTTCCTCCCTCAGCAAAAACCAGCATACAGCTTATTCAAGCTGGATGTAGGCTGTGCTCCAAGGTCATACATGGAACATATGGTGGCTGCATGAGGCACCTTGTATATACTTTTGGTTCAACGGTGTTGAACTGCATCCTTGCTGTACTTTGTGATGATAATTAGCTGGACAGTTATTATTATTATTTTGTTCACAGCATAAATACATCTTGCACAATAAAACAGTTCACATTGTTTCTAAATCATACACATGCTAAAAGTGACACCAGTAAGCTACATGGCTATTGCTCAAAATTGCATCATCTGTTACTTGTACAGGGTGTATTTACCTACACTGTAATACTAAGATAACATTTTTTTTAATATTTGGTCACATCCACAAGTATGAATACACCTTCTAACCCTGTTTGTAAAAATTACCTGAAATGGTTGACTATTATCTAAAATACTGCAATGTACAAAAAAGCCAAACTTACCCCTACTAGTTCACCAAGTTGCAAACCAGTTTGTAAGTTGTTGCCAACACGAACCCAGCGCACAATCTTGTGGCTTATGTGGGCAAAATGTGTATCAAGCACCGTTTTACCCTCACCTGCCTCAAAGTTGTTATACTCCACTAGTGTGAGGTTGAAGGCTTCATTGATTTCAGACAGGTACAGAAGGAATCCTGTGTTATGGTAGTGAGGACCATTGTCTAGAAAAATGAACAAAAAGAAGATGAAAAATCTTCTTGTTTTTTTTTTTATAGAATGCAAGGTGTGTAGATTTGGTGTGATTCAAATTATTAGAAGTACATCAATGTGAAGAATTAATCACATTAAGTTTATTATTTCAAACCAGTTTATTTTCATTAGTATGATTATCATAAAGGTATGTAATGTGGTTCACCCTTTACATGAGTCCATTAACAGTTCCTCGCCCCCCTCAAAATAATGCATAATTAGCATAGAATTAGATTGTGAGCTTGAGAAGTCTATCATGTAATAGCTGTTGACAGTGCAGCCTGAATCAGCTGTCATGCAATAGAAATCGAGAGCAAATAATGTAATTGTTTTAGTACAAATGATTCTACTGGTCGTTCAAAACTAAACAAGTATATTATCTAAATCCTCCTCACAGACACTTCCAAAACACATCTAGAAGCGGCCGCCTTCTTGTTGATAACCACTACTCACTATCACAGAATAGATAGCAACTGGCATATCCAACCAGAGAACAGCATTTTTGATAGAACACTAGTAGATTTGAACTTGTATGGCAACTTACCAGAGAACAAATACACTCTAAATCCAGGGAATGCTGTCTCAAGCCAACTAAAGCAGATGTCTAGGGCACTTTGAGTAAACCACGTATCTTGTTTGGTATCCTCACTCCAAAGGTCAATCACTTCTGCTGATCTCTCATTTTCCTCTATTTTGGCTACAACATAAAATCCATGAAGTGAGATGCCACGCTTTCCATACCAATCTCTTTGGATCTCACGTGTCCTCTTTCCCAGCTCCAGCTTCATCTTGTAATCAACTACAACAACACATTCTCCTGGTTTGAGATTCTTCAGAACAAACTGGTAGTAATCAGCCTGGTGTTTTGTTCGAAGCAGATGGCTGATGTACTCCCAATGAGTATTGATAGCATCTGCCACTTTCTCTTGAAACTTTAACTGCACACCTGGTTCACAGGGCTCAAGGGCAGAGGACAGTGCTTCACAGGCATCATAAAATGATGTCAACTCAGTACAGTAATCAGGGTGGTCCTCTGAGCATGATCCAAATGCATAATTCATGCACAGTTCCTTGCAAGTGGAATGCCTTTCAGCTGATTTTGAAAATGTTTTTTTCAAGAAAGTTTGATATTGTCTCATGTTTTTTTACAAAATGTGCAGAGTCCAGTGTACTTCCATCTATGTTGGAAACATCCTTTGTAACAGAACAAAATGCATCAAAATTCGAATGTCCAAAATCATCGCATAGGTTGCAAAGACCAGCAAGCATAGTACTCATTCGGAAGTTACGCGGCAGGTGGGTGTACACATATGACCTTTTTACTCCATTAGGGAACTCTAGGCGGTACTGCTGCACAATATTCTTCACAGAGTCTTGCCAGTATCGGACAGCAGTTTCTTCCCCTTCTACCAAAACACTTCGACAAGAGGAAGCCCTGGCAATGGTGTCCCGGTTAAGGAATTCTGTGAGCTCCTGGATGATCTGTGGGCTGACTCGCTGTCTGGTGAATTTAAATTTTTCAGGAGGGACTCCTCCACGTCCAAACAGGAGACAATGTACTCTGGCTGCAGTTACTGTGTTTGGGGAACAACCGAACAACTGTTGCAAGGTTCGATATGGAAAATCCCCCGCCACAATAGACAGTAATCGTCGCTTTTCATCACCATAGTGGCATACTCGACCAATTCTCTTGGCAGCATCAATGCGGGATTTAACATTATCAATCATCTTCCCTTCTAGTGTTAGCCTACTTTAGGCTTTAGTGTTTCCAATCAAAAATTTTTCTGTTTGCTTTCGTGCATTACTTTTGATTGTCTTTGTCATCTCCTTATCTTTACACTTTCAGTACTCTTCTGCAAGAATGTTGAGAAAGTACATGTCCTCAGAGGTCTGTTCTTTGCCAGATGAACTTCCGAAGACTTGACTCCATTGCCTGCTACCTATAACATCAACCATAAGCTCCTGTAGGCTTTCCCCACTTTCATTGTGCACATACTTCATTGCGGTATTCCTCACAGTTTCTATAATTTGGCTTCTCATTGCACGTTGTGTTCGCTCTTGGGCATCCTTGTATGGCCGAAGTGGTAAGTCAGGAACCTGTGTTCCTCTGGATACATTGTTCAAGTCATCAGTGCATGGAGAAGGGTCACTGTTGGCCACTGGGTTTCCCTATAAAAATAACAATGTATTACGTAAATGAATAGATTTCAACTTGCATAATTTACCACCCATACAATATTTGGAACAAAATTTACATACTACACATATAAATAATTCTGTGATGCCTTTGTTTTACTTCACACCAATTTATATAAAGATGCATGGAAACTTATTTGGTGTAAATAGATACTAAAAGTAAATAAACAACACACAAAAACCGAGTTTCCACATAAAAACAACTTTTCCATACAAATTTTAAAAACTACATGATTTACAAAGAATTCCAGTCTATAATATCCTAAATCCAGGTCACCAGCCTGTTTGATGGAGCCTGGGGTTCGTGAAAATCACTCAAAAATACAGTTGCATGCAACTTACACTTTGTTCTGGCAAGAAGTGAGATTTCTCATCAGGAAAGCTGTTTTCTTCCAATTCAAACTAAAAGCGAAGAGAACAACAAAACCTTAGAAATGTTAAAGACACTTTGAAGAGTATAAAAACAAAGAAATTACAAAGCTAACGACAATTAGATGTTGCATCATGACAAAAATTCAAATGTAAAATACAGACTATAGACTAAAAATATCAATACAAATGATGATCGACATTCTTGTAGGGGTAAAGAATCGGGAAAGTCAGGAAAAATAGCACAGGTTTATGAGACTTACGTATATGTACCATTTGGCTAAAATTATAGGTTTCCATCTCACAATGGCAAAGGAAAGTCTAGTCTACTGTAATTCAACATTTGATAACGCGATGCAAATCAATGAGCTGTGTTTTCCAAAAATAATGAGCTGAATATTTCAGAAGTCAAATTTTACTTGATGAGATACTAGCGAAAGCTTTCAAGGGTAGGAGAAAAGAGACGGGAACTGATATGATGACTTACCACGTGCGCAGCAACAGAACTCTCATCCGCACTCTCCAGCTTACGACATTTTTCTTCCAATTCAATCCGGCCACGGCATGCTAAACAAATCTTCCTTTTTCTTCCTCCATGCTTAGAATCGACATTACAGTACTTTTCTTCGTAAAAGGTGGCCACACGAAGGTCAACGCTTGAATGGTGATGCCATTCTTGATGCTTGCTACAGCTGCACACAGCCACGAAGGGCATCTTTATATCGCCACAATGAAGCACCAGATAAAACACGAGTCGACGATCGAAATCCACTACTAAGGCTTCACTCACTAATTATACTATATACAAACTGTAAAAGAAACTATATACAAACTATATACACACTCGCAAAATAAGGTTGTTGTTCAAAACAAAGCGAAGAAGTGGTGAATCCAATATGGCGGAGCTCTCGCGTATGTCCTTTGTGCCCTTGGAAAACCTTCCCCACATCGGAATCTTACGAAACTTTGAGAAACAATAGATCTTACGTCATCATCGACAAAAATACTGATGTTTCGGACTTATTCGCATTTTTTTCGTGCAAAAGTCGGGAAAAATGGATTTCAACCAATCAGAAAGCTCAAAATTAATTAAATAATTCAATTATAATATAGTTCTACTGCTCATGCGTTGCCATGCAACGCTATCGTTCTTAGACGGACTATTACTTAATCGGTTCCCTCCGAAGGCACAATAATGGACAATGAAGCGTGCAATTGTACATTCGTACATTGATTGTATTGTTCTCAATGATCTTTTGACCTTTGGCGGGAAGCCTGGTACGAAAATTTTTGGCGCTCCGATTCTCGGATTTTTGACCAAATCCTAGCTCTATAGGCAGAAAAACCTTTAGAATTTATTCAGAAAACCACCAAATAAATATTTTGTAAACATAGTGTCCTAAAGATACCATCAAACAGTAGACATAAGCCCCAAGTAATTGCAAGTCACATGTATGCTGCAAAATACGCTCGACTTCAAGGTCAATTCAAACTCTCTGAGAACGAACCGTCCATATCGTGATGGAAAAGTGGGACGATGGAAACTTGAAATATTGCAAAATAAACAAACCCAAAATTATGAAAATTATTGACTTACTTCGATTCTTCACGTAGAGAGCAGTATATGCGGCAAAGGAACCCGCTTTGCTGTCCAGCATCAACATGCTTCAACAATTCCAGCAAAAAACTCGCCTTTTCCACATACTCTATACCATTTCGGCCTTCTACGTTCACCCCCATGTCTTTCTCGTTAACTACAAAATCGTAAGTCGACGACATTTCGAAAGGAACTTTTGGAAGTTGCGATTAGCACTAGGTACTTTGAAGGATACTGCCAAAACACAGATGTTTTAAAGCGAATTTCCCGCTTATTTGACTATGGATCCGTACAAGGGAATAGCTTCCTTTTACGGAAAAAAAAACCAACACTGCACAGTAGGTGAATGTAGACCCTTGACCCAACAAACAATCAAATTTCCCGCGTTTACTTGTTTACGCCCGAAAAAGGTCATCTCTTCCTTTTTCGGACCAAGTGTCCTGCTGGTCTGCACCCTCACGTCATTACATGGACTTTGCCTAGCTCGTGATCACCGCATTCATTGTAGTCGCGTAACGTAAGTTCAATTCAATAATCGTCAGACCGGTAAGTGGAGGAGCAGGACATTACAGCAGGCCTTTCAGAACAGCAATTTTTTACCGGGTATCTGAGGAGAATGAAAAATTTGCCGGAGATCTCTTGACATTAAAGTCTTATCCGTAAAACCTTGAACACCAGAGGAAATTTCTGGAATGATTATTGTTTCGCAACCAAACAAATGTGAGATGAAAGCGCAAAAGCTCAATAACCTCCAAACCGCAGCATGGATTAGTCACGACTTTAAACCACTTATCACGAAACAACGAGCTGGCTTTTTCCTCCATGACAAATCTACAATGTTACTGTTTTCAAATACTGCAATTGTTCTTTTTGTATTCCAGCTTATTTATGTGCAAAGAATAGATTTGAATGACATGATTGGTGACCTATTAAGGGAAAGCGATGTTTAATCAAGTAGTTATGATCAAACAATGCTAGACAATGCGTCCAAAAAAAAAAGAACACGAACCAATCAGAAGCGGGTCATGCTAGTTGGCTGTGATTGGTGGTTTTCGATCCGTATTTTTTGAAGCTGAGAAGCCTTTATCCTTCTAGGTTTATTCCGAATTTGTAGTTTAGGTTTTGAAGGTTAGTTGTGGAAGAAAAGCCAGTTCGTTGGAAGATTTGATAGATCTTTGCTACGTATGTCATCAAATTAGCTAAAAGTAGCCTTAAAAACTACAACTTCTAAGTCACGCACATCTGTACCCATGGGTGCTTACCATTTGTCGGAATACACCGGATGGAACATGAGTTGACTAATGGTAAAGGGTTTTTTACAAAATCAGCAAACCAACCAAACGAAATGGCGCTTACCATTTGGAATCCTATTTCCCGTAATTCTTTTCGGCTGATGAGAGACTGGAAACTGGAAAGTTTAGCAGATGGTAAGCAAATTTTCGCCGTTCCATTCCGAACGGAAAAAGAGGAGTACCTCTGAAGGTACTCCACAATTTCCGAACGGAATTTACGGAAAATTACCTTACCATTTGACTTCAAAACAAAATTTCCGGATTTTCTGGCAAAATGGTAAGCACCCCATGTACCTATTCTACACTATTTGAATAGTTTATGAGAACTAATTAAAACGTCCCACGTACCGATTTTTTGTGGTGTTTTAGTATAAGGGAAACAATCAGAAAAGGCAGTGATCTGTCAAAAAAAAAAATGGGGCCACCCAGCATCCAACAAAAACATTCGCACACCAAGGTAACGCAAAGGTCATCAGCTCTATATGAGTTAATGGTTTCACACTGACTACTGATTTTTTTTATGTTTCGTTCAAGAGGTTTCGGCTGGTGCTTAAGGTAATTCCCCTGAAATAAAAGTGGCAATAGATTTTCGTTCAAACTTTGCCCACTGAATATTTATCATATTAGAACTCCAATTTCGAAATAAAAAAGGGGGGTGCCCATGCTCATTAAGGAGCACTGAGGCATTGAAAATGCCCCATTTTGGCATTTTTTCATGCTCATTACAAGAACGCATTTCCTGTAATAATATTAAATTTTTGTGACCGAGACACATGAAAACACGCATTAAACTGCAGTCAATACATTGTGTCGGACACAAATAACTTTTTAAATTTGATTTAGACAGAAAGCTGCATTCTTGATTAAAATTTCAACCAAATTTCTTGGCATGGTTACCATACGCAATATATATAGAAAAGACCACAGTTTATTTCCTGTTTTCGTTATTTATTCAATTTTCAGCAATAGAAATCAGATAAGTCTTTCCTCAAACAAAGTTTATGATAATTTGATTACAATGACTAGAAAAAAAGGTCGGGTGCCCATGCTCGTTGGTGCGCTATAGCCATGTTTTCAACTGACGGAGCTCAATATCAAGGCAAATCCGCCATGTTTTGCACGAGCACGCGCTCATGTGCGCGTGCGCGTGCTGATGACGTAGAAATCGTGCGCAGTAGAGATGCGCAATGCAATACTGAGGAATTACCTTAAGGAGGCTCG
>OX419346.1:9685342-9697842 GCA_948470475.1 Galaxea fascicularis
TAAATTGGCCCCTAAAACAAGTCTTCAGGGGCCACTTTGGCCCTCAAGTAAAAGTTTCTGGCTGAAACACTGTTGGTGAGAATTGAAATCGAGATAGCGGTCTGTGTGTGTGGGCTTTCTGTAGACATTCACTTCAAGCTGCGTACCCCTCCTTGTGATGATAGTAGCGAGCTTTAGATTAGACTACGAGTACGAGATTGAGTACGAGTACGACTTTCGAATTTCAAACCAGTGACATTTTCAGAGCCCTCGTTCTACATGTTGGTTTTAGGTAGAGAGAATAGATCAAGCGATGAAATGGGTATGTGTTGTGATAATGTGAAGCCTGAAAATTAAAATTGAAAAGTCGTACTCGTACTCAATCTCATACTCGTAGTCCAATCTAAAGCTCCCTAGTGTCTAGAAAGGGTAGTCCCTTCTCCTGGGTGTCCTCAAGTTCTAAGGCGAACTGTATGTAGGGGTTAATCGAATTGAGATGTTGGTGAAATGCATCCATTTGGTCATTTTTAACACACGTGTGAGGCCTTGTGACGGTGTGTAACGGTTTGTGACGCCTTGTGACGGTGTGTAACGGCTTGTGACGCCTAGTGATGGTGTGTAACGTCTTGTGATGCCTTGTGACGCCTTGTGACGGTGTGTAACGGCTAGTGACGCCTTGTGACGGTGTGTAACGGCTTGTGACGCCTTGTGGCGGTGTGTAACGGCTAGTGACGCCTTGTGACGGTGTGTAACGGCTTGTGACGCCTAGTGACGGTGTTTAACGTCTTGTGATGCCTTGTGACGGTGTGTAAGGGCTTGTGACGCCTTGTGACGGTGTGTAAGGGCTTGTGATGCCTTGTGACGCCTTGTAACGGCTTGTGATGGCGTGTAACGGCTTGTGGTGTGGTGTGTAAGGGCTTCTGAAGGCTCGGAGGGGCTGATTGTTATACCTTTCAGCAGTGTGGCTTAAGATTGTGATTGTCAGTAAGTGACAGCGAGTAATGCGTTTCACAGTTAAGAGCGTGTCCGTGTAAGAACCGACCACTCAAATTTCGTTGAAAAATGGATTGCCCTCATTTCTTCTACACAAGTCAAGCAACATATGCAATGAACGAAAATGGCCTTTATTTTGCCAGATTCGCTTTCTTCGTTTTTTGACGAATTTTTTAGGTAGGTAAGTCGAATACCACACAAAACCGGAAATTGAACCCCTAGATTTTGGTGGTTATGCGATGCATGCTAAAAACTCGCACATTTAACAAAATAACCGATTTTTTTCAGAATCACTAGATAATTTTTTCTTCTTTCCGAAGAATTAAAAACTACTCGCTTATCTTAAACAAAAGCAAAGTTACGATTTTTTTCCCGAACCCTCTTAAAAACGGCCTCAGCATTTTTGCCAACATAGCCTCCAAACAAACAGATTTTTTTTCAAAAGTGGGACCTCTACACGAATGATGACTGTAATCACTGTAATGTGCTAAGGCTAAGCTACAAATATCTGTATTAAAAGTTGTGGGCACTCATAATTTTGAAGCGCAAAAAAATTGAGTAAGTAGCCGAAAATTCAATATTTTGTGTAGAAATAACGACTCTCGTGACTTGACTGACATTTTTGTTAGCGAATGGTTTGATGTTACCTGATTAGATTTAATGAGTTTCAACGTTTGGAGAACTGAATGAGACTTATTTTATACCAAAAATCGAGAAATCTTCGGAACCTTGCCTTGCTTTTGATCAGTCTAGCACTGATCATTCGTCACCGTCTTTGCGGTCACGCATCACGCATGTTTGGTTGACGCAAGTGTTGATTTAAAATCTCGCATATACTATTTCCCACCAAATGAGAGCCTTAATAGTTATATTGAGAGCTATTCACACCAATTCTTTTCCTTTTCTTGGTGTTATAGGCTCCTTATAATTTGTGGGGAGTTATCGCCAAGGCCATTTCTATAAACCGGTGTATGTTATAACCAGTTGTGGTCAATGTCAACACCATTAATTTTGTTCGTTGAGTCTCTTTTCACGAAATGCGGAGTTGGTAATAAATGAAGAAGGAAAGCTTATGGAGAGATCTTTAGCGAAACTGATATCCCAAAATGAAAAATAAAAACAATCCCTGAATAAAATGGGTGCATTAAGGTTCACTTCACCGCAACATCATTGTAACTTCAATTATAGAGGAAGTTTGCCGTTGTTTCACTAATAGCTGTATTTCTTCTCCAAGAAACGGAACCGGGTTTAACAAAAATTACCACTATTGTATGTTTTCTTTGCTCACTGGAAGTTGCATTAAGTGCGTTTACCAATGCAAAAGCTTTAAAGAAGCATAAACTAACTTCTTCTTGGCTAGCGAACAAGTTTCTTTCACTGCAACTGTTGTCACGCGTAACGCATTCATAAAGAAATACCCGATCCGGTTCAAAACTTCGCGTCCAAGTTGTAAAAGAGTTTTACAAATTAAAGTTAAATCGATGGAAAAACATTTTTCTTAGGTAAAACAAAAGAAAAAAGCAGTTTCTCTTTAGTGAACATGAAAAGCAACTTTTTTGCTTGAGCATGATTGTAGTTCGGCATCGCAACTGCAGAGTGGAGTTGATAATCATTAACCATGCACCATGACATTGCCGGGCTACATTTCACATCCTGCAAACGCGGAGCAATGTTAGTTCACTGACGTCCTAACCACTGGAACTCTCATAGATTGCTAAAAGAAAAATCAAAGTAAAAACATCGTCTGTGATCAATTTAGTTTTTCGCTCAAGAAGCAGTTACATTCTTGAACAAAATGGGACAACTTCTGCACCAAGTCCTTCTTCCTATCTTTCGAGTTGAACGCTACATCAAAGTGAAGCAAAATTGTTTTGAGCATTGTAACATTAAACTTTGGCAGTCTATCTTCCTTGACGCATTTGCACAGGTCTGTAGTATCGTAACAGATGGGATGCCGCGGGCTGAGTTCTGAGGCAATATCAGCAAGGAGCTTCTCTCTTTCTTCTTCCTCCTCCTCTGCGTAGGCATCATGAAGGTCAATGTCCTCGTTACCACGCCTCCTTCGCGCAGCGGCAAGGCGGGAAAAGAATCCCTTAACTTGGTTTTTGGTTAGCCATTCCTCTCTTCTGAAAAGTCGACTATTGGTGTCATCTTTTGCGTTTCGCATATCTGAAGCTACTTGCTTTGGATCAGCTTTATCTCCTGTTTTTTCTCCAATATCAAACTTTGCTGTTAGGTATTCCTTCACGTTGGCAGAAAATCTAGTTGCCCCTCGCCAAGGACTTTGCAGCGCCCATCCAAGTGGAAGTTCACATCTGGAACCTGCACTCTCACCTGCTGTTGCTGTACTGCTGTCAGCACTAGCAGACTTCTTTACCTGGTCAACAGTGGAGAATTTCTGAGCCCATTCTCTTCTAAGCTTGTCAAAGGTGGACTCCATTTTCAGTTTTCCTGGAGTGTGGTCTCCAACATCTAAGTGAGCTTCGAGATCGCCGAATTTTTCGAAGATCATCTGACATCCAGATTCAGGACACGGAAAAATCCCTCCCTCTTCAGCACCGCTCGTACGTGCCAACTTATATAAACGAGTATCCTTGAAAGGGAAAAAGTCCTTCAGAACCACCAAGTCAGTGGAGCTTTGATGCCTTTTAAATAGGCCATCAAAGGGAATTAATTTTCCCGGGCCAATTCCGTATGACTTCCAGACACGCACCCCACTTTTTTCATACGCAAAGTTGTGATAACTGCTGAATCCCTCAACACTTTGAACATCGAGTGTCTTTTTGCTGACGTCAGTAAGGCAGACACATGCTGAAGTACCCTTCCCATAGCGTTCCGAAAGTGCGCTACGCATATCATCTGCAGATACAATGTCATGTCCTTCGATGCAGTATCTGCGTATGGACGCTTTCATGGGACAGAGAATACGGTCGCAGACGTCTTTACCATGTTGTGGCTCAGAATAGTCGTACCGCAGGATACGGACACCAATTCGTTCTCCAATATCTGTAACTGCAGCGATAAGGGAGTTGTTGTGATAACATCCTGCCCCGTCAGATCGGAGATAAACAGATGCTATTTCTGGGTTTTCGATCTTGATTGCCTTCAGGAGATTCTCAAGGATAGAACAAACAGCAAACCAATCTTGCTGGCATGAGTCGAAGAGGTGAGCATACGATTTTAGCTGCAGAGTTCCAGAACTGGCATTGAATTAAATCGCTGTGGAAATATGCCAGCTCAGTCCCCTTTTGCCATACCAGTCACATTGCCTTTCTCGATGCTTCAACGGTAAAAATTTCATGGCCCAGTCCATGACTATCAATGCCGAACTTGAATCCTCCATTTTCAAGACGTCCTGTTTGGCTTCGTCCTGATTGATTGAGCGAAGTATATGTGCTTTCCACTGTTGTAAATCTGATCGTGCCCGCTCAAAGTCATAAAGAAGATCTTCTCGATGTTCTTGATTATACGCACTCCAAGACGAACCTCGGATTTTTGCCTCCACTTCGTCCAAGACTGCTTTCAAAGTCTGGCACTGGTCACAGCTTTCAATATGCTGATGAGTACACACAGCCTGGAAGTCTGGGTCACAACCATCACTTAGGGCAAACTTTCTGCAGTGGTCGGCACAAGTTGACTCATCCGGCTTGCAGTGGACAGGATAATCTGTCTTCAGGTACTGCTTTGAGTCTCTCAACCTTCTTTTGGCATTGTTACACCACTCCATGTTTCCTCCTCCTTTGTCTAAGTCGTCAATGATTCTCGCTACAGTTGAAAACCAGCAGCACCATCAGCGGCGATGTTATCAAGCCCTTGAAGAGACTTATGCTGGGAGGCTTGCCGCACTTCTAAGATCTTGAATAAGGTTGATCGGCTCAAGGGTTCGAATTGCTCTTCTTTGCAAAATTCAAAATACTGATTGATCATGGTAGATCTTGCTACGGTTCGCACGACATTAGGCATTTGAATCCTCTCGCCACTATCAAGTTTGAGGATTTTATTGCCATATGCGACATCTTGATAAAAGTGAGGACGATTAGCAAATTCGACAAAATGGTCCACCTTTTCCATATCAAGGCGTACACGGTGTTTTTTCTCCGGCACTGGTACTGTGCCAGGGCCATGGATCTTTGCGTGTGAGCGGGCTTGCTTTATTTGCCAGTTTGAAAGTTTTCCATAAGGTGAATGGATTTCCTGAAGGGTTTTTACTGGGTATCGAAAAGCATATAGGCTGAGAATTTGTTTCTTTAAGTTCTTTGATGTAGCATTTTTATACGCGGTCATCAATATCACCACATCATCACGGGCTGGGCGATCGATTCTTTCTTCCTGTGAAAATTCTAGAGATTGGAATAATTTTTCGCCACTCTTGGGCGCGATTGCTTCACATACAAGGAGGCAATCTTGGCTCGCTTTTTCTATGATCTTCTTTTTGTCGGCTTCCCTTGCTTCGTCCCAGGGGGTCTTCAGCTGAAAAGGAAGAGGCTCCCGTGAAACTCCTGGCGTAAGGAGGGCAATTTCATTAATCGCTGCGTTATAGGTATCAACTGCATTGGAGTTTTCTGATGTGCTCAAGGGAGTCTCTGGAATCCAAGGAGATTCGCCTTGACTGCGCAGTGGTGTTGATGTTTCTCGGTATGGCAAGGACGCTAATACTTGATTGATAGTTGTCATGGCAGCACGCTTACACGACCTGTAAGGAACGTTAAAGCACATCATGATCCATACTGAGGTATCTTATATTAGTAACATAATTTTCAGTTGATTTCAAAACAAACCTCTCGGACTCCGTTTCTTCTACAGAAGCTGACTCAGGCTGGGTTTCTTTCCATGGCCGCATCCACTTTGCTTCGCTAGTTACTCGTTCGTTGTGTTTCTTACGGCATTTGGTACAAATAGCTGAGTAAAATAATGAAAACAATGTAAAATATATAAATTATGCAAATTGTGTGCATAACATTAACTTCTGGTGATCTGTTGAGGCTTCTCCCGGGCATCCAAATCAAAACTACCCAAATCAACATATAATCTGCAAAACGGTTTTTCAAAACGAACTACAGATGAAAAAGACGCCGGAAAAGTCTACAGTTTCAAAAAAATACTGTAGCCAAAAGAAAAAGGTGGTTACCATGGAGACGCTGTTTTAAACAGGAAGACATCAAAAGTGTGAATCCGATTATGCAAAAGTTAAGAAAAATGGCCTGGTTTCAAATTCTCATTCTCTTTGCATCTTTTTTACTTTGCAAGGTCATGGTATCCCCCTTCATGAGAACATTTGAATTGAAAAGAGAGCAATCTGGGCGTGGCTAGAGCTTTATTTAACCCCCGAAAGATACCACTCTAAAATGAACATGATAGCGTTTCTGCGAAAACAACCCTAAAGGATACCTTGACGGATAGAATTAGTGGCGTTTCATCCTGAAAACGCTAAACGGAGATTTACTCCCCCAGCATCCCAGAGCTTTTCAAGTAGAAGTCCCCTTTCCCCTAAAATGATTCGGGGGACACATAAGCAATTATTTAAAATTATTACCTGGAAGGGAAACGAAAGGGGTGTTGAAGATTCGGCTGGTTGTATCCTCTTTTTAAAGAGCAGCTATAGCATTGAAACTAATATTTTGTACTTACGAGATCCAACAGCTGCATTTTCACCAAACAAACTGAAGATTTCCCTTGACAGTTTTAAACCGATGACATGTCTTCCTCCCACAGCAGTAGATTTTCCTTTATGATCAGGGTACTGACATGATCTTGGTGGTCGCCAAAACTTCCCTAAGAATGTCTTGGACAAATAGACATTTTTCCTTTCTGAGATTCGGTAACCGAGAATAAACCGGCTCTCGCTAAGATAAGATCGGTTTCGGTCAGACTTTCCGTCGACAAATGACAGTTGACGAGGTGACCTCCAATATCGTCGTCATTACAGTCTCTCAAAAGAAATAGCGTCTTAAGGCCTCGACTGGCCCCACAATCACCTTTTATGATAGCGTGGAAAGAACACAATTTCGACGACATTTTGATAACGTGAAAACAACACAGAAATATTTTTATAAACTAATTTGATTATGATAACTTAGTTATTCTACAGAAAATGCTAAAAAAGGAGACAGAAATACACGTTCATTGAATTAAATTCTTATCTTGTTTGGTATCACGCCGTGGAGGTCTTAAAATATAATTCGCAACTTATCAAAAAAAAAGAAAAGAAAACTGCCGTCTATAATATCTGAAAATTATTTTTAAATATCCAAATTACTAGTTAAGTTGGACATGCAGTAGAAAAAACATTAACTCAATTTTCAATCAGCTTTGAAAAGTCATTTCAGAAGCAATTTCTAAATATTTTTGATTGTGTGTTTTTAGTGAAACGGAATTCATGAATAAATGTTGTCGACAATGTGAACAGTAATGCTTACTTCGGCAATGTAACGCGGCATCTCTTTAAAGAAGAAAATTGTAGGAAAAAAAAAGCAAACGAGGAAAATAAAAAGAAATGGCTTTTATATCAAGAGAAAACAATATTTAGTTTGCTTCAACCAGGAACTCGCGGTGCGTGATGCGTGACCGCAAAGACGGTGACGAATGATCAGTGCTAGACTGATCAAAAGCAAGGCAAGGTTCCGAAGATTTCTCGATTTTTGGTATAAAATAAGTCTCATTCAGTTCTCCAAACGTTGAAACTCATTAAATCTAATCAGGTAACATCAAACCATTCGCTAACAAAAATGTCAGTCAAGTCACGAGAGTCGTTATTTCTACACAAAATATTGAATTTTCGGCTACTTACTCAATTTTTTTGCGCTTCAAAATTATGAGTGCCCACAACTTTTAATACAGGTATTTGTAGCTTAGCCTTAGTACATTACGGTGATTACAGTCATCATTCGTGTAGAGGTCCCACTTTTGAAAAAAATCTGTTTGTTTGGAGGCTATGTTGGCAAAAATGCTGAGGCCGTTTTTAAGAGGGTTCGGGAAAAAATCGTAACTTTGCTTATGTTTAAGATAAGCGAGTAGTTTTTAATTCTTCGGAAAGAAGAAAAAATTATCTAGTGATTCTGAAAAAAATCGGTTATTTTGTTAAATGTGCGAGTTTTTAGCATGCATCGCATAACCACCAAAATCTAGGGGTTCAATTTCCGGTTTTGTGTGGTTTTCGACTTACCTACAAAAAAAATTCGTCAAAAAACGAAGAAAGCGAATCTGGCAAAATAAAGGCCATTTTCGTTCATTGCATATGTTGCTTGACTTGTGTAGAAAAAATGAGGGCAATCCATTTTTCAACGAAATTTGAGTGGTCGGTTCTTACACGGACACGCTCTTAATGAGCTTGCGCCTTAACGTTTTTCCGTTGTTTCTGAGTGACGGCAAGCTACGCGTCACAATTTATTTGTGCCATGCGCGTTACCCTAAATCGGGCATGGTATATGGCAAACACAATAAGCAATCTGCTTTGGTAAAATCTTCCGTACTACAGATTCGAGATGTTTCTCCCTCTGCAATAGGGGGTGGTAATGCTTTACTGGTCGGCCTCTCATTCTTGGTTTTTGTAGGCTGACAGGGGTAAACTTCGATGTATTATTGATAGATGCCTGACTCAGCAGGTTAACATAATCAGATTTGTTCATGATGACTACACCAGTGCCTTTGTCTGGCTTCATGATGACGATGTTGTTAAGTCGTTTCAGTTGTTGTATAGCCCTTTGAAGCGGTTTTGGCGGCTTCGGTGATTTGCACTCGATGTAATTAAGTGCGATAGATTGAAGGGTCACGGCGGTTAACTCTTTCTTGTCATCAGCAAGAGTACGGTCCAGTTTCCAGTAGAGTTTTTCGAAACTCGCTTGTATATCGATGGCAGATATGCGCTGTGGGAGGGAAAACTTTAAACCTCTTCTTTCCAGTTGGTTAAATTGGAAAATTTACTGCGATGATCACTCTTCACTTGCAGATTGAAAGTTCTCCAATAACCACTATGCTGTAATGTTTCGCAGAAGCTACAGACTACTGTCATGCTTAAATTGATTAGTGGGGTCTCCAATCTCATTGGCAAACTTACGTGCATTTGAATTCAGCCTGTAAAATATGTGAGATCATGGTAGGCGGCCTGTACGCACTTCCTGATCAAGAAGGGCTGCGGTTGGGTCAAGTTCCACCTCGTTACCGCTGCTGGAATCTGAGGTGGTGTCCTCTTCAGACGTGGTTGTTTTATCATCATCTGAAGTATCCAACTCATCAAAACTAAATCATTGAACGAGAAACAGCATATTGGAACTGAAGAGTACACAAACACTAGTCGCAAACTTTCCTGCACTGAGTTGCAACGAAAACAAGGTCATTATATCCTTATAAGTGTATAATTTGTGATTTTATAAGACAATTTTCAGGAGCTCAATTCGTTAACTTCGCTTGTGACTCCTGTAGTTCTACTCTATCAGCCAGTAGTAATTCCACCCGCTTGTTGCTACACTGTAGCTCTTAATGTTTAAAAACAACTCGGCTGATTGTGCGGCAGAGATTATATTCAGATCCAGAGTAACTGTAATACATACCAAGAGCTCGAACCTACCCCAATGACACCGCATGTAGCCTCTGAAGTCACATTTTTCTCAAATCAAGTACCTTTACAATCAAGGATGGCAGCAGTTTTGCTGTTGAAATGCGAGACCTCTTAAATGAGTAATTCAACACTCCTTTGAGTCACGCAAGGTGAGTCGGGGTACTATATCTGTTGTCAATGTAATATGTCAAGCTACAATCGGCGCCAAAATTGTTGACACATTCACCTTTTTAACCCCCTATTTGGTCACTGTGATCCCTCTTCGCCCCCACCGCTTGTCCTTTCAGCCCCCCTTCCCCCCAAACAATGTTGTGCGGCAATTGCTGTGATCTCGAGGTTCAAACAAGCAACATTGGATGAGGGAGCGGGGTATTTTTCACAGTTGATTGCGCGATACAAAGAGTGGTGTGATTTGGTGCACTGAAACTACTATAGAAACACAATGTGTCAACTAATTATGTCGCCGATTGTCTGAGACTGATTTGATGTGCTTTTGCTATTCTTGCTTGGAAAAAAACAACAAACCTTTTGAACTTTATCCTTCGGAGTACACTGAAAATTTATATGATGTAATTGGCTCAAATATATTTCTAAATATATTTGGAGAGGAATTATTTTAGTACTATTTGAAAATGGACGGATAAACAAATATGCACAAGAACATGAGCCAGCCACATGTCTTCTGCCGCCATGAAGGAATGCGTTATGTTTTAGCTGCCTGTTTGCATAATTTGTCGGTTTTCTCGTGCAAGCAAAGAACTTAAAAACATGGAAATGCTCACTGAAGCTTATGATTTGGATGAATTTCCTGAGAAGAAAGGAACGGTGAAACATTACAAAGCCAAGATGAGGAGATGCACTGGCGCACTGTAATGCAGGCGGATGAAGCTAGAGTCTTTTGTACAGGCGGTGTTGTTTTCACTCTATAACATACCAGCAAAAGTTGTTCAGCGGTGTTGTTGCCTAGAAAGAATAACTTCAGATGGACACCGTCTGTTATATTATACAATGGCATGATTTTTTACTTCTTTTGGAGGGCCAGCTTGTGCACCTACCGCCTCCTAAATCCCATTACTCTAAATACATCGCTTTTACTAGAGATACCCCGATTTTTGCCACAGGAAAGAATCCTATTGTATTTGTTAAGAACGGGATGCTGGCCAGACGAAAATGAAACAGAGATGATGAATGTGCGGAGGAAAATATTTCGTTTCCACGCACAAATCCGGCGAGAAAAGCAAAAGCAACTACGTCCTTGTGGCAAATGCTTTGCCCCCTTCATTTTGGGACTAAAGGGAGACAAGTATCTTTAAATGGGAAAGATTTATGACGATTAACCACGATTAACCACGATTAACCATAAGCGTAAAAAAGCCAAGGAGTCTGTATTGTTTATTCCTGTGGTTAATCGTGGTTAATCGTTCAATCTCATACTATACAATTTTTTTTCGATTCTTTTAATGCCTTGTTTATTGCAAAGACATCACGTTAGCATGCTGTACATTTGAAATTCATGTTCTAATATAAATATGAAGAAGAAATACCAAATTGTACACGTCTTTTGAAGTCTATTTTTAGTAACACACCCTTCTTTCGACTATTCAAGTAACGATAGCTATTCGAATGAAGGAACCGTTGCACAGTGCGACAGGAAACTTCTCTCATCTTCAAACCCGCTCTTTCCATTAACCTTTTTACAGTGAAATTCCCGTCTTCCTCACGTAAAGTGGTGATGTACCTTAAAAGGAGATGTTCTTGACGAGCGCTCAACTTTCGTGGTCGTCCTGCTAATTTCTTTCTATTTGGCGCGCAACTACTTTGCTTTGTCTTTAGCCCTAGCAAAATCCTATAAACAGTGGATCGAGAAACACCACACTTCTCCATAATGCCACTTTGCCTCATCCCTCTATACGTTTCTGCAATGCCGACAAATACTCGAGTTTCTTCTGGGATTTTCCCTTGGAAAACCATATTGCACAATGTTTTCCACTTTCTCATAGCCTTTATCACGTCACCACAAAATTACATAATCACCTGTCATCAGCGTGTCCTAATTACTGCCTACCATGCACCGGAATAAATCGAAAGTACCCATAGTGTAGATTTAATGGTAAGATAAAAGACTCCTGATGAAGCTTTTTTTTAAAGCCATTTAAACTATTGTACTTCAGACAATCGGCACCAAAATTGTTGACACATTCACCTTTTTAACCCCCTATTTGGTCACTGTGATCCCTCTTCGCCCCCACCGCTTGTCCTTTCAGCCCCCCTTCCCCCCAAACAATGTTGTGCGGCAATTGCTGTGATCTCGAGGTTCAAACAAGCAACATTGGATGAGGGAGCGGGGTATTTTTCACAGTTGATTGCGCGATACAAAGAGTGGTGTGATTTGGTGCACTAAAACTACTATAGAAACACAATGTGTCAACTAATTATGTCGCCGATTGTAACCAACAAGTGAGCTTAAGTGAACAGTATTCTCAAGTACTGTAAAATCGAATATAACCCCACATATTTCCAGGTGTCATGGTTATCTTAGTATTTTACCAGTGAAATACAAATTGTGGCAAAAAAAATTGCCGCACATTCTTTCCACATTGTCTTGGGGGGGTAGTTGGCATTGAGGTCTGTTAACAGAGAGAAAAGGTAACCCTAATGCCAGAGTTATCCTAACAATAGGTCTTATCTAGCACTCGAAAGTTTGTTATTTTGTATCGGCGTGCTTTTGTGGCAGCCAGAATACACTAAGTGACAAACCCTAGGTGAGCATGAATGCTATTCTTGCACCTGGGTTATATGTTGTCTTTGTAAGCACTCGGATAGGTGCAACTTTCCTACCTGAACAACTTAATTTCAGTTCCATGAAAATAAATATCTTCTAAATACTGACGATCAACAATTAATCACCAAAATTGTTTGGCAGTAAAGTTTTCAATATGTTTGTTGCTACTGTCGCTAAAATATCCTTCAGCAG
>OX419346.1:9700342-9705342 GCA_948470475.1 Galaxea fascicularis
AAATCGTGTGTGTTTAAAACAAAACACCATTAAAAACGAGGGTGACTAAGAGGTACTTTTTCCGTCCATTGGCTATTCCCCACCCACCCCGTCTACACCTTTCTCCCTCATCAAAGCCTGATCTTTCGATGGGAGAGCCATTGGACTAATTTTATTATTTCTAGATAATGGCTTTACTGCCTTTTTACAGAGTTAATACTGTAGGATGAATTACAAAAAATAAACACCAGTATCTATGTTTGAAAGACATATAGGACATGAATTTGGAGCACCCCACCGAGAGATTTTGTCCCAGCCCTACCTTCTGATGAACACTTTTTTTAAAGTTAGTTTAAAAAAAACTATTACCTTGAAATCGCCTTTAAGATACAGTCTGGCAGACTTCAATGATTGCATGTTAGAGGCATCTGATTCCTTTCCCAGTCCAAGTTCGCTAAGCTGGTGCACTAAGGATCCAAGGTCTTCAAAAGCGCGAGCATCTTCTGCAGCAAAGTAATCAAGCCCTTGAAGAGACTTGCGCACTGAAGCTTTGCACTCTGCTAGTATGCGCAACATGGTGCGCTCGCTGAAGGGCTTGAATCTCGTCTCATTGCAGTACTGTTTGTACTGGCAAGCTATCCTCTGTGGTATGAGCCTACAGATGACGTTCAGTATTTCAATAGTTTTTCCTGAGGAAAGCGTCCTCATGTTCTGTCCAAACGGCAGATCTTGGACTAGATGAGGACTTGTAATGAAGGACAGAAAATGGTCCAACTGTTGCTGCTCAACTCTTACTCTCACTAATGGTTGGTATGTCATGGAAGCGCTGCACCCAAACTGCAGACGATGAAGGTTGGCTATGGTATAGTGATATCTCGACAAGCCTGGTATGAACACTGAGATGGCCTTGTAGCTGGCAATACCTGCCATGATGGACAGCATCTGTCTTCTCATGTCCCAGCCATTTGCATTGCCGTAGGCTTGTGCCAAAGCCTCGAGGTAGTCCTTTGATGTCTGCAATAATTCTTCTGGATGAAGGGCCTTCTTGATGGCAGCAGATGTGACAATGGCCTGCCAAAGAGAACCTGCGTCTTTCGGGCTGATTGTGCGGAGGACTGAGGACACGATCTCTGCCGTTCTTTTGGTGTATCATTGCTTGGTTCTGTCAGTGACTTGTTCCCATTCAAGCCAGGGTTGAACTATCGGAGTGATGCCTTCAGAGAGTAAATACTCATTCAACTTTTCTCGAGGCACTTTGGACATTGCCTTCACAGCTTGGGTTTCCTCGCTCGTGCTTGAAGCCATGCTCTCTGTATCTGGACTAAGGAAAGTCTCATCGTCAATTGCAAGCCTTGATAATTCTGTCGCTAGATCTTCAGATGAAACATCGCCGTCCGAGGAATACTTTTCCACCAATGTCTGCTATAAGTAAAATGATTTCAATAGTAACTAAAAAGCCTATTTATTTTATTTTTTGTGTGTGGGCGTATTTTGTGAAGTGTATGTGATGGCATTGGGGTGGTTTTTGGGCTGGCGTGATTAAATGAACACCCGGTGCAAAATTAGTAAGTTTCTTACCATGGTTTGTTCTTGAGATGACTTGGCATGTAGTACAAGTTGTTCAGCGGCAGGTGTTGCACAGGCTTCTGACTTCTGGTCTGCCAGTGACTTGTTTATCAACAGCTCTTTGCTCACGAACTTTTTGAACTGTTTACAAATTGAAGCAATAAACTTTTCACTTCTTGCTCAAAAATATACTACTCGAGGACAACATGTGAATTTTCTGAACCAATTAAAATAACTCGAAAAAGCTATCAACGAGATTAGAGTGACTTCAGACTGCAGGAATAGCTGGTCTCTTCTCTCACGCGATCCCTTGCCTTATTTCCCTTTGTGATTACTTCACAGGGCAGTCTGTTTCACCCCTCATGGTTCCAAAATAGGAACAGTTACATGTATGTACCACATCTTGCAAACAATCAAAGCATTTTAGGCTATATGCAACTGATAAAAATAAAAGAACTCACGCGATCCAACTGGAATGAGAATGTTAGTTTCCTCTAAAATTAATGCCGATTGGTGGCTATTCACTCGGTAGCTTCCTTTAGCATTCGCTGATATGTGGGCGGCCATGTTTGCAGGGACTGTGGAGACAGATTTTCCTGTACTCCAACGGATACCATAAACAGCCCTGTGGTGCAGACAAATATTTAGCAACTCATGCTGTCCTTCCACTGAAAACACACCTGAAACATTGGCAGTTTTTAGCTAAGCATCTCATCTGTATGTGGGCACTACTGACCGGTTCAAAAATAAATGACACCACTAACCAGCTCTCGCCAACAGCAACTTCATCTCTGTGTTAATACCCTCATCCCCGCTGAGTTTGAAGCTTGCCAAATGACAGCTGACATCTCTTGTGCAGTCCTTTAGACTAACACACTCTAGGTGTCCTGGATAGTCGCTCGATTGCCCGCAAGTGCTGGACCTACCTTGTAGTGTGATGTAGCTACAGAAAAATGCCATATGAAAAATACAAACACTTAGGAAGACAAAATGGCACAGCTAAGCCCACAGCTGGACTGGTTTCATATGTTCCAGATTTTCCACTTTAATGTAGCCAATACTCGTCGTGTGCACGTGACTAGGCAGTTTTGTTACTTCGTAAATAAACTGACCTGTAATTGTAATTGTGCATGGTCAGCATGGGATCGGGAGTTGTAGGTGAAAGGTGAAATGAGATCAAATTACAGTCTAGTTGGAAAATGAAGTTTACACCATTGCAAGTAAACTAAGCGCTGTTAGACACTGGTGACATGTTATCTTTTTTCCAAATCGTGTTTGGAGAAATCTGGAATGCATTCATAAAGTTGAAAATACATCCAAGAAAAGATGACCATTGCCGCAATGGTTACATAGCAAGTCGCCATGTTACTGATTTTAAAATAGTTTTCCCACAACAACTTATCTTGAAATCTCAAGGAAATAATCACATGATAAATACGTATATTTTAGGATTTCATTTTGTTAGTTGTCAGATATATTGATGATTCAGTCACTCAAATGTACAAAGCAGTGGACATTGAGGTTTCGGTCTTTCTTTACTTCGAAATGTAGATAAATATTTTGAAAGGTGTGCTGAACATTGTTCGTAAATTCCAGGTTTTTTTTTTAAAGGGAACCAGTTCAAGTCCGACCTTGAGATTTGGCAGAATAACAGCTAAAACACAAAACGTTTCAGCTATAAAGTTAGATTCTGAGATAATTACGTACCAGAGAGGGTTTTACCCAGTCAAAATTAGCTATTGTGCCAAAATAGTCGCTGTCCCAAGATTCTCAATGCGATCAGGCAGGAGCTCTTAAAAAGTTCACAGCAAGAAACGCTAGAGACAAAACAGTCAGGCAAATAACGATAGCGATACCAGTCTCTGATGAAGCCAAGCAAAATTAATTTTTTAAATGAGCTAATTCGTGGGTAAGCAAACCGAAACCATCCAGACCAACATGTCACTTTTGACTCTCCATAGAAAGCTATAGAACACAGTATCCATGCATACAGCGCTCTTTTACAGCAATGATGTGAAACAGAATAGGTTAGAAAAGCAAACTTAAAAAAAAATAGAACGGCAAATGTATAAATGTTTAAAGCTGTAGGTTGTAATCAGATAATATTTCTGGCAACCAGGAGTGTCTCATGAATTAAATTATGAATTGACATCACAGACCTGAGCTAGACCTGGTTTGCCGCTCACATTAGCTCACATTGTAGTTTTAATATTTAAACCTATTTTGCCAGCTTTTGCCATCTTGAGCAAACAATCCCAGCTAAAACCACCTGTCACGAAATTTTCTATTTTTGTCATGTTTTTATTTAGCTTTTTGTTAGTTTTTCGGTTTCAGTATTTCATATCGTCCTAGCGTTAATTATCTAGTGTTAATTCAGCGTTGTAGTGTGGTTTGTAATTAGAGATGTATTGTAACTTAGTCTGTAATTAATATCTTGTAAATTTTGTAAAGCGTTATCATAGGAGTGTAAAGTTATCGTGTTTAGGACGTAAGAGTGTAAAATAACATAGGATTGTAAGGTACCGCGTATGTATGTAAAGTGTTAATTGCTAATAATATGCATCTGTATATAAATGTAAGTTTCGTGTAAAGGTAGTCAGTCAGTCTATTGTCAGTTGTGAGAGAAGAAGTGCCGAACAGTCGGTGATTGAAAAGTCGAAGAATTGTGAAGAGGAGGTGAATGGCCTTTCCCTGCTGAAGTCACAAGCAGACGCCGAGCAATAAGTTAAACTCAAGGACAAAACCCATTTGTCAATTGGCGGTGGACGTGGGCCTGACGGTAAAAGAGAAACGGAGAGTCACGTTGACTGGAGCAAAGAATAAGTTGTAAAGTGAAAGCGGCAGACATGGTGACAAGGAAGGAAATTTTGGTGGAGAACGTGAGTGGAACAGAACTTTGAACGATTGAAACTGAACTGAACTGTCCGATTGTAAATATAAGAGTTAAGTAATTAATTAATTTAGTGTTATCTTTTAAGTTAGCTTAGTTTTATATCTCAATTATAAGTTAGGAGTTGTTAGTTCTGCGTTTAATAATCTTCTATGTATTTTAAATTTATTAAATTTGTAGCATTACTTAGTCTTTTGGTGTGTTGCGGGTTTGCGGGAAGGGTTTTGTATAGTCTTTTGTTTAATCTTGTCGCGAAAGGGAAAGATTCACGTCACAATGCAATCGTAGTAATAGATTCGAACCTGGATGAATGATGAACCGTGGGACCTAACTGGTTAAGCATGGCGTGGTTGTTTTCTTGAAACCGGGATTGAAGTTCTACTGATAGACTAAGGGCCAAGTCGCACTAGAGGACAATTTCAGATTTGTCCAGGACAAATTTGACTTGAAATGGGCCAGTGACAAAAAATTTGTCCGGAAAGGTACAGTCGCACTTGAGAACAAAATCTGTGAACAAAACATCACACCATGCTGTGAGCGTCACGCAATTTCCCGCGAAGCAGCC
>OX419346.1:9710342-9717842 GCA_948470475.1 Galaxea fascicularis
AGTCAGGCCATAAGATATGTAGGGCAATATTAAAGATTGATAGATGCGCAGTAGAGTATTTCATGGCACAAAATGTCTAAGTTTCGCTATAATCCCAACTAATCTACTTATTTTGACTACAATGTGTTCAATATGAAATTTCCAGCTTAAACCGCAGTCTATTAAAACCCCAAGGTATTTTACATAATCTTTGCATGCAAGATGAACAGATTTGCTCAGTACATTATCATATATCACAATTTTCGGTTTAAGCATTAGTCGCTTTTGGTAAGGTCGAAAAATAACAATTAGATTTATCAATGTTGAGGGTTAACCTGTTTGTTGTTAGCCAGTTACATACCTTACGGAGTTCACAGTTTACAAGGGTTTCAAGAGATTTAATGTCTTTATCGGCATAGAGGATATTTGTTTCATTAGCAAAGAGGTAGAAATTGAATTTATCAGAGGAGTACTGTATATCATTTGCATATTATAGAAAAAGGAATGGTCCCAAGACAGAGGAACGCCACAGGTGATTGTAGCCTTGTTAGAAAAATGACATTTGAGTTCTGTTGTTTGTGTTCGGTTACTTAAAATTAATAGGAAGTAAACCAATCATTAACTATTCCACGGAAACCATAATGGTCCAATTTGTTTAATAATATACCATGATTAACTGTATCAAATGCTTTCTTCAAATCAATAAAGATACCACACGAAAAGAGGCATTTATCCATATTAGTTTGTATTGTATTAATAATATCCAAAATTGCATGTTGTGTAGAATGTGCTTTACGAAAGCCATATTGTGCCTGATAGAGTAATCCCTTTTCTTCAGTGAAAGAGATCATCTTAGAATACATTAACTTTTCAAAAATTCTGTTAAAATTGGATAAAAGTGATATTGGTCTATAATTATTCACATCAAGCTCGTCGCCAGCTTTAAATACTGGCACTATTTTTGATAATTTTAGCTTGGCCGGGTATACTCCTTGGGAAACAGAAACATTTAAAAGTGTCGCAAGTGGCTGGCTTACAATGTCACTTACATATTTTAATAATAGCGTCGGACATGAATAAAGACCACATGCTTTCTTATTAGGAATACTACGGATTTCAGCTTTTATCTAGCATTGTCCCCGGTAGTAAATAATCTATTTTTAACCTTAATTGAAGTTTTTATTCCCTTTGTTATCCAAGTTAGAAAGCTGCTTTGCTTTGTGCTGGAATAAAACCTTCAAAGGAGCATGTTTACCGGTATTGACAATTGTATTAAGTTTGTTGTAAAAGGATGAAAATAATTTATCCACATCATTTCCCCCATTCTCAGTCAAAGTATTCCATGAAACTTGACAAACATCATCTGTAAAACTCTCTGCAGAAAAGTTAGAAAAATCGCGCACTTTTTTCTTTATAGAAATATTTGAAGCTTTTGCAGATTTTATCAAACAAGATTGCAAAAAGTGGTCGCTTATATCGGAAATGATGTTTCCACTGAACGAGACTTGCTCTGGATTATTAACGAATATATTGTCAATAAGTGTTGCCGAACTTCTATGCACATGCGTTGGCTTATCAATTGTAGGAATGAGATAGCAGCTTAAGAAAGTTGAGAGGAAATCGTGCGCAAACTGGCAATGTGTACTTTTTAGCAAATCTATAATGATATCACCCGTTAAACAAAGGGTTTTACCAGATTGCTCGGGTGAATTATGTTGTCGATATATGATGCCACATACTATATGCTTTTATCCATGAAACTTGTATTGCTATTTAATAAACAAGAAGGGATATGACCAAGAATCCCTCAAGGCGTACAAGTCTCTTGAATGGTACTGTTTACACTGGGATGGACATGTGTACAATCTTCAAAGGAACAGGAACATTTATTTTGAACACCACATCATAAAATTCTCTGTTAAACCCACTGAACGAGAGAAAACGCCACTAGGAAACAAGCCGACATATGATGGGTGGATGATCCGCCATAAGGATGGTGTTGTTCTTTCTGGATTTTGCCTTGCATTGGCAGGTAAGTGCTGGCGGTTCTTTTTGTAATTATGCGCAAGTTATGAAACAAGGCAATAGCATTTTCACTTTATCTTTTAACAATCAACACTTTGTATCACTTCAGAGCTCTGATGGGGCTTGATGTCACATAGGGGCGGCACTAATCGAACTTGAAGACACTCTTTCACAAAATACAGTAGTCACTTGCACTTGCGAGAAATGCGCATGGACAAGAAGAAAGAAGACACACAATGAAGCTAGTAATTTAGAAGACATGACCTTTACCAAACCTGAAATCGGCAAGAAAAAGGAGGTGAAGTGTTCAATCAGGAATTATGATCCACGTCCCAAATCAGCTGTAAACAGTGTGAATTTAGTTGCACAGTTCAGAGGACTGCTTATGGATACAGTTCCTTCAGCAGTAGGCCTTCATGTATTACCTGACCCTCGATTAAATGAAGTAACTGAAGCCACTGATATTACAGAACAAAATCGTGCAAATGACGTTCCTTTGACAAGTGCTCCTGGTAGCCCATCTAGCAAAGAACAACCTTTTCATTTAGGTTGTACATCACCTTTCAAAAACCACCCCCCAAATGTTGATGAAATTAAGCAAAGGTGCAGGGAATAAAGAGAAAGCTTCACTTCACTGAGAGTGAGATTAACTTTATTGAAAAGAACACAAGGCTCTAAAGTCAAGAATCTGACTGGTTTTGTACAGAAAAGGTAGAATAACAGCCTCTTAATGTAGAAGAGTGGCAAGCCTTAAACCAACCACTTCTCCATCCAAAACTATCAAGGAATTATTGGCAAGCAGTACCTTCCAGTCTACTGCAATGCTACAAGGGATACAAAATGAAGATAGCAAGATAGCAGAAGCTTTTGTTAACAAGATGGACACTGAGGGGAAGAAAGAAGTCACTGTCACAAAATGTGGCTTTTTTATAAGCAAAACCCATGCGTTTTTGGTGCAAGCCCAGATGGCATTATTAGGCCCAGTTCAGACGCCGTACTTCAGCCGAGCCGAATCGAATTGAACGATAAGGCCGACCTAAATAATTAATCCTGGCTCAATTGATTCAGACGCCGAACTTTATTCGGCCGGAATTAATTCACTGAGGAAAATTTAGATTCGGTCAGCGGTCTTTCATACAGCTGAAAACATGGCGGAGCAAACAAGGGCCTTTTTTTGGCTGAAAATTCTTAAGAACGTTAGAAAAAGAAAAAGAAGAATGCAAACTGTCCTTGCCTATTTGGCCACCAGAAGAAGGCGAGTTCTCGCGGTATGCGCACTCACTCTTCTTTTGGTCATGCAACATCAACTGGTAGCAACGCATCAATACACCTGTTCTTGCTGCCGGCTGGAAAGAAACAATGGATGGTTTAACATGGTCTGGAGTTCTTATTCTGCCAAACGGTTCAAGAAGACCTTTCGAGTATCACGTGAAACTTTTGCATTCATCCTTGTCCAAATCAGACATGTCCTCGAGAGAAACACCATAAATGAAGAACCAGTATCACCTGAATGTAGATTAGCGATCTGCCTGTATCGTCTCTCCAGAGGAGATTATTACTATACTATTGCGGAAATGACAGGACTGGGGGTGTCTACAGTTTGTACAATCTGCAGTGAAGTAACCAGAGCAATTGTAGAGAATTTGTGGGTGGACTGCATGAGTAAGCACATGCCGAAAACTGAAGAAGATTTTAGAAAGAAAGTTTTAGACATGGAGGAAATTTGGCAATTTGCATATTGCTGGGCAGCCATTGATGGCTGCCATATACCCTCAAGTGCCCACCTGGAGGTCTGAATTCCTGCAAGGAATACCACAATTTTAAGAACTTTTATTCTATTGTAATGATGGCTATGGTGGACTCAAAGTGCCTGTTCATTTGGGGTACCTGTGGTTTTCCTGGCAACTCCCATGATGCAATCATATTACAGTCTACAGAAATTTGGTGAGATGCAAAAGAAGGCAAGTTGATCGCTCAAATAGCCCAAAATCTGAATGGAGTGCTTGTACCACCGCTAGTGGTGGGTGATTCTGCATTTCCTTTCCAACCATGGCTTATGAAGCCCTACGGCAATGCCATTCTTACTCCCAAACAAAGGTACTTCAACTATCGCCTCAGCAGGGCTAGAATGGTTACTGAAGAGTGCTATGGACAACTTAAGGGAAGATGGCGAATTTTATTGAGGAAGTGTGAGAGCAGCACAGATGAGGTGAGAGCATCAACACTTGCATGTATGGTGCTTCACAACATATGTATTGAAAGAGGAGAGACTATATCAAGTAAGCTAAACTTGACAGTTGATCCCATCACAAACCAGAGGCGAGACAGACAGCAGATACAGGAATTACTTCTAATGACATCTTGTGGAAAAATTAGAGACTCAAGCCATCAAGCTAATATCATTCGCGATGCCCTTGCTGAAAAATTATTTGCAGAAAAAGAAAGTGGCGAAGTCTGCCAAACTCTGTTTATGCTCAGCATATTTAGACTGGAAACAATCTTTGTAGCAATACCATTTATTTCAGGCCGCTGACTCATGCTAATAGATTAACTGCCAAGGCATACATGTACATTGTAGTCAGGCACGGTTAAGAATCCAAAAGTGGTAAAAAAGTTGACATTAGGTTAAAAAAAAAACTACAGCAGAATGTTTTGGTTGCTGCTGTGAACTTTGTTTTTCAGCTTTATTTTAAAGAGGGTTGTAGTCTTACTAAAAGAAAAAAGAAATTACAGTATTATCTGTATGATCAAAGAACAAATGCAGTTGTAGAACTTCAATCTCACCATTACCTCAAATTATTTTCTTTGTTAACTTTATTTTTTTCAACTACAGTAAACATATTGTGGCTCTCTACAATAGTGACATAATGTGATGCAAAAGTTAACCTCGGTAAACTGACAGTCATTTGACCCACAACTAAGCTAGTAATAGGGATGGGTCTCTTCCAGAGATCACATCACAACTGCTTTGTAATATGGCAGTAAGGGCAGTTGGTAATGGAATAGACCCATACCTCTCACTAGCTTGACGGAGGGACAAATGATTGCAGGTTTTGTAACATACCGGTACATGTACATCTGCCATGTAATTTGTGTTGGCCACATAAAGTGAAATTTCAAGGAGTAAAGGAAAATCAAGTGTTATGGCATGTGTGGACTTCAAGTTGCTTGCATGAACATAAATGGGTTCAAACTGGTATCGGTGTCACTGGTAATACTTTAAAATGTTATTGCTGCCAAAGTCATTGCTGTTTAGCTTTGGGAGGTGAGGTACATGTAGTCTCTCTACAAATCATTTGTCTGGATCTCCCATATCATTAAAATGGAAACGTTTTTTGGGTGCTCAAGTTACAGAGGTGAGTTTACTAAACAAAAGCTCTCACAAGAGTTTGGTAGCAAATTAATATCAACATTTACATTTCTCTCTCATCTTAAGCAAGGGACTGTTCCTATTTTAGTGGTGGGTTGTAGGAGGTGGTTGAAGAAAGTGGTTGAAGAAAGTGCACTGCTGAAAAGGATGCCCACCAATGGCCATTGCATTTCCTGTTTACTCCAAGGTGCTTGGGGTGGTGGTTGATAATGTTAACCTCACTTATAACAATGAACAGCCTCTACAAGTCATGAAACATAGAAGATTAAAGTAAGGAACAACCCAACAAAGTCCATGCAAAAAACCCAACTACATCAACTGAGATCAAATACAACAACACACATTGCAGCTTTACATTAAAAATGTCAAAATAGTATGCTGGAGAATAAATGCCTCAAACTTTCCACAAACATGTTATTGTGTTTACATGGAGTGGTAAAAAGGTACATCATGGGTTGACAAAGAGCTTGAAGATGAAGCATTTGATTGAGCAGAAGGTGATCGAGACCTTGCCGAAGAAACTGGTTGAAACAGGTATTCTTGATAAAGATCTTGATGGCTATGTTGATTACCAAGAGGAGCACTGAAAGCATCAGGCTGAAAATAGTTATTGCGAGAAGCTGTAGGGCCATGAAAGCCACGTGGACTTTGCTGCCAGTTTCCATGAGAAAGCATCATCTGAAGCAATTGCAACTCATGTTGACGGGTCTTTTGTAGATCTTCTCTCAAGAAGTTAATAATTTCCTTTGTTGGATCATTTTCTATAACACTTTTCATGAGCTTTACTACCTCACACAGGGTCATCTTTGCATCTTCGCTTACTTTCTTTCACTGGCACAAACAATCTTCCTGGTTTGCTTTCTGGTTCTCTCTCTGAGGTCAGGTCTGTGCTGCTTGCAGCTTGATCTTCATTTGGGACCAATTCATGGTCTGATGGTTCAAGAGACTGCTCGGGCTGACAGCTATCTCTAGTCTTAACAATTGCAAACAGTTTATCAAACCATAAACCTCTTGATGCCAGTGCCTGTCTTTATGGTTAGAGCAACCTTTTTGCACTCCCCAACCAATTTCTTAAATTTGGATCGTAATTGATCCACAGTGAAAGACACTCTCTCATTCCTCACAGCACATCTTTCCTCCAATTCACGTTTAATTTTCCCGTAAAATTCTCCATTCCTTTGAAACTTTGTGTTCCTGAAAATGAGTTTTTTTGTGTACTCTTCATTTTCAACAATGATATCGATGAGGTCATTTAGCTGATGCTGTGTCCAGGGAGATTTTCTTCCGGCACTTTTCCATTTTTTCCTGCCCTCTTCATCTTCTTCCAAATCTTTTACAGCATTCTCACTTGTTACACTTTTGAAAATTTTAGAGAAAAGAAAGTAAATCAGTAAACAAGTCAAGAGAAGATAACCTAATCCTAACTGTGAAACCAGCTAAAATTTCCTCATCCACGATTTGGTGGTTCCAAGGCCAGCAATGTCTCTTCTGCGTAGTTAGATGAACAAGAAAGTCTGTTCTACAAGCAATATCTCTATTACATTATCTCTCTCACAAGCCTCACATAAAAAGCTGTTCAGTCAGGGTTCAAGGAATTTTTAAGGACTAAATTTTAGAACCGACAAGTGACAACAGGATCGAAATAAGTCCGAAATGAATTCACTTTTGTTTGATGAGGAAGAACCCACTGTCTGGTCATTTTGGTCCTGCCTCATTTGACCCACTGTTGCTCGCTTTCATGGAGAAAGATGCCAAAGTCGGTGCGAAAAATATGCGCTTCCTCCTCCACCTAATTCAAAGTTACATGAAATGTAAGGACTTTGCAAGGACTCATTGAACCCTGGTCGTTGGCCTCGTGAAATTTCTACGAATACATGAAGACCTCTTTACAGCAACAGCTTCAAGACAGTTTTGTGTCAATTCACAGGTTACACGTTGTACAGTATGTCCTTCATAGGAATTACAGATAGTCTCATACAAAAAACGGTTTAAGAAATCGCTGTCGCAGAGACAGATAACAAGAAATTAATAGATTAAGCTTATATTAAAGTAACAACTTACATTTTACGTTCTGTCGGTTCTTTAAGCTTCATACAGCTGTCGTCCTTTCCTGCCTCTTTTGGCTC
>OX419346.1:9722842-9725342 GCA_948470475.1 Galaxea fascicularis
ACTGACTTTCTTGGTACAAAGCCGGTTCACGGAGATCGAAACATTCACTGCTAACCTTCGATTGGCTAGGTTTGCTCTGTTTCTTATGGAAGGATTCACCCCTCTTAATTGTCTCTCCTCTGGATCCTTACCTTGTTTCGCTTTTTTTCGCTGGAGATGTTTAGGAAAATCAAATATCGTAGGAATGGGGTTTGCCTTTCTGGGCCCTAAGCCTCCTTCAAAATGCTTAGAACATATCCGAGTATGTCTTGTAATGCTTAGGCTTTCCAGTCGACATGCTGCAATCCTCCTTCAGCGTCTCTCCCACTCATTCATTCCAGGAACGTAATGCTTATTTTCGTTATCTGGTGGAAAATAGTGGAAAGTAACATCTGAAAGTTCGGGGTATTTGTCTGGGTGCTTTTTCTTTGCTGTGCTGTTGAACAATTGTACGCACAGCAAGGATGCTTTGGCATTTTTACTGCATCCCTTTAACTTTTCCCCGCATAAGCCTTGCATTCCTGCTCAAAAGCCTACTCGTCCCAGTGCCTTCGGGGAATAGGAATATTGCCTATTTGAAGTGGAAACTAGCAAGAGGCCTGGCTACTTAGGGAATTTGAGACTAAAAACGTAGTTCACGAACAATTTGACATTGAATGTTGGACAATTTTCGTTAACTTTTTGAAGTGGAAATATAAATTGAAGGTTTAAAGGTAACGTGACTGCATCCTCGGCGACTGTGGTAGCAGAGCGAGGTTGTCGAGGTTGTTTACCCTTTAAATGTGGAAAATGAACGGATGTATTCGTCAGCGTTTAGGGCCAACGAAGAAGCGACTGAAGGATCGAATTGAACAAACTCAAACCTTCCTCCACCAACAGGTTACTCTGGATGAAAGTGAGCGCAAAGCCAATGAATTACTCCTCAAGTTGGAGAGAAATCTCAAATCGTACAAAGATTTACTGGAACTGCTGCAAGAAGCATCCAAAGATGACGAAACTAAAACCCAACGACTGGAAGGTGAAAGGGAAGAGTTCAGTATTCTTGCCCTTGATGGTGGCGATACCATTTGTGATCTTAAAATACTTCTGGCAAATATTGCTAAACGAAAACAGGAGACAACTGAAAGGAAGGAAAAACAGAGGGAAAGAACTCATCAAAGGGAACTTCAAATGGAAAAACTCCAACAAGAAAAGGACCTTCATCTGGCAAAACTGAACCTAAAGGATGAAGTTGGAATTGGAAATGTTGAAACAGAATGAAACAGACAAACAGCAAGAACATGAGCAAAAGATATTGGAAGTGGAATTGGAAGCTAAAAGGAAGATAGCCCAAACTGAAAAGGAAATGGAGCTCAAAAGAACAACTGTAGATATAGAACTTAAGGTGAAGGCAGAAATGGAACAAAAACGTCTTGAATTGGAAAAACAATTTGGTGTCCCAGTTACTCACCACAATCCCACTATCAAGCTTCCCAAACTGGAACTTCAAAAATTTGATGGAAACATTTTGAAGTGGCAAGAGTTTTGGGATTCATTTGAAGCCTCCATTCACAGGAGTCCAAACCTTCAGCCTGTGGACAAATTCAACTATTTAAGAGCTGAATTAGAAGGAGATGCCAGTGTAGTTATCTCTGGACTGGAACTAACTAACTCCAAGAGAGATTTGGAAGAGATGAACGCACGATGGATGCTCACCACTCGGCATTAATGGATCTTCCTGTCTCTTTAAATGTCACTGCGAAACATTGTGAAATGTATGACATGATTGAGAAAGCTCTTGGTGAAAATGTAGACCAGCCGCATTTTGTTTTCCTCATTAAAATTTAATCAAAACTGCTAAAGACGGTGATTTCTCGGATGGAAGAGTACAAAGACATGGAGGAGAAGTGGACAGTGGAAAGCATCTGAAAGGCATTAAAGCGGTACATTTGTCCTCAAGAAGTTGGAGAATGTCAAACACAAGTGATTCGGAGCCCTGAAGGTTAAGATACCACAGTCTCTTCAAAATGGTCTGGTGTTACAACTACTGGTGGCTTACTTTCTGGAAATGAAGAATCTGCTACACAGTCAAACAAGGGGTTGTTTTTACTGTCAAAGAAAGGATCATTGGAGTGACCAGTGTAAAACTTACCCAACTGTTGAGTCAAGAAAGGAAAAATCAAAGGAAACTGTTTTATTTGTATGAAGCCAAATCATCTATTGAAAGATTGCAAAGTAAACAAGCCATCACAGGTCTGTGTCCAAAATGGTTTTCTTCCAATGAAGAAAGTGAAACTTTGGCTATGTTTACTGACCCCCTAATGGCATTTGAAACTGAGAGTTCATTACTGGTTTCTGGAGAACAAGTTCTGATGCAGACTGCATTGGTGGATACTGTGAACCTCAATACTTCAAAGGAGCAATCTACCAGACTCTTACTGGATTGTGGAAGCCAGAGAACTTACATAAGTGAGGATTTAGTAAATAAACTCCAGTTGGTGTCCAAGAATACTGAAATCCTGACTGTCTTCACGTTTGGTTC
>OX419346.1:9735342-9755342 GCA_948470475.1 Galaxea fascicularis
TTAAAGAACATAAAACTAGGTGTGACAAAGACTTGAGTTACAAGTTGTTCTCAACAACAAGTTGGCATTGCTTACATTGACCCTGGGAGGGAACGGTAATGTGCTAAGAAACCTAAAAACCTATTTTTGGGGTTATTTGGCTGGCTTATTGAAATTTGAGATGGTTTCCACCTTAATTTAACTTCAGACATGCACACTTAGAGCGCGTGTTACTGGTCTGATAATACACTTGAAAAAATTACTTGATTGTGATTGGCTGAGAGCACTGCAGTTCAAGTGTAACAAAGTGCAGAAAGTGTAACACCAGTGCAAATTACAACGAAGACTTCCGAAAACCAACCGATGTATTTCGAAGACCGCCGAATATCGTGCGAAACCTTCCGAAGATTTCCGAAGACCACACGAAGATTTTCGAAGATCGCTGAACACTTCCGAAGATCATCCGAATGCTTCCGACGATTTCCGACGATCACCCGAACACTTCCGGTGATCTCCAGATATTTGCGAAGCTTCTCCAAGTTTCAGAAGATCGAGGGTAATGCCTTTTGCATGGCCTTATAAGTAGTCTATTATTTCAAGTGTATTACGGGCTCGTGCAATTTTGTTGGTCTTTGAAAAAATTTACTCGTACTTATTTATTCCAAATTGCACTCGGAATCATGTGATTACCTATACAAATACAATTTATTATCATGTGTATGACTAAAGAAGTTTTTGTCTTCAAAAATGTGGGGTTTGTTTTAATTTGGAAGGCTTTTAATTCTTTTTTTGGTATATTCCGTTACGTACTCTATGGCCAAATGCTGATGAGGAAAACCTTCAACCATTTGGGCAAGTATCAGTCATTCAGTGTTATTACTATTCATTACCTAGCTTAAGACCCTTAGTTTGTAATCAGCTTTCTCAAACTCATTAATAATTCATCAAGGAAATCAAAGGAAATCACAACCGTGAACGGTGTTTGGATACCCGGTCTTAATTAGCATAGATTTTGACAATTTTACTTCTCTGTTAATTGTAAAATTAAACGAGACTTACCGTAAGTTGAAGTTTGATTGAGATTCTACGAAGTCATTGGTCTGGAGCTAAGGAGTCAGGTGAGATATGCGCGCGAAACCAGAGCGGTCACACTTCAAAGGCGAGTGATCAGGACTGTTGTGAACAGTAGGGTGGGTAGCCCAGATGGGAGGGCACCTGACTCCTTAGCTCCAGACCAATGACTTCGTAGAATCTCAATCAAACTTCAACTTACGGTAAGTCTCGTTTAATTTTACAATTCTACTTCGTCATTGGTCAATGTCGCTAAGGAGTCACGTGAGACTTTAAAGCGTCATGATCATGAGCAGAAACCATGAGCATAAATCGAATTTAATGCAAATAAACAACAGCAGGGTGCTGAAATGAAGTACACACCCATACATGTGAAATCTCTTCAAGTGATCTAACAGCAACAATATGGTTAATAAATCTGGTTGGAACAACCATGTCAAACATTAACAGCTATTATGCAGTAGCTCATGCCCAAAATTTTTGGCAGTGTCCTGGATAGGCTTATCATAAAACCGAGCAAAGGTGCTCTCACTACTCCAGCCTGCTGTAGACAAGATAGTGTCAATAGGGACCTGTTTTCCCTTTGCCGCTGAGGTGACTGCTGCTCTTGTGCTGTGAGCTTTATACACACTAGTGTCAATTCCTGCTTTGGCCATGACATTCTTGAGCCATCGAGCAATAGTGTTAGTTGAGACTGGTTTGTGCGGTTTCTGATGGCCAATCAGCAACTGGTCCACTTCCCCTCTTAGGTGAGATGTTCTACCAATATAGTCGTGTAGATGTTGTACAACACACAGGTTCCGGTCGGGTTCGTATGCCAAAAACTCAAGTCGACCTAGGTGCTTTCCTGGCCGGGTGGTTTTCAGGGGCGTGTCAATTGTAAATACACATTTGTTTGCAGTTAAAGTCATTGAGGTCAGAGTAAGTGCCTTCAGTGTCTGTACTCTCTGGCCAGACAAGAGAGCAAGCAACATGGTTAGCTTCCAGGACATATCTCTGAGACTCAATTCCACTCCAAGAGTCCAGGTTGCAAGTACCTTTAGAACAGAGTTCACATCCCATATTTCTCTGTATCGTGGGAGGGAAGGTCGAGTTTCGAAAACGCCTTTAACAAACCTGGTAACAAGTGGATGGCTACCAAAGTGAACACTCCCTGGAAGCACAATAATAGATGATAGGGCACTACGTGCGGTGTTTATACAGCTGTATCCCACACCAGTAGCAAAGAGGTCTCCAAGGAAATTTATACCATCCTGTAAAGTGGCCTGAAGGGGATTAATATGCTGCTGACAACAGAATGATTCCCACTTCTTGTGGTAAGTTTGGTACTGAGTTGTGGTGCCTGATCTCCATGACTGCATGATGATCCTTGAAGCTTCTCTCGAAATTCCTTGGCTTTCAAGAGATCTCCGGACAAGTGGCACATCAGCAGCTCCAGTTTTGGATACAGAGGGTGAATCATTGCCGGGCTGCTTGGAAGAAACAGCAGTTTCTTCCTGTTGGGTAGTAGTACTGGATTGTCTATCAGCATTCTCATCAAGACAGGCCACCATGTTTGAGTTGGCCATTTCGGAACAATGATAATTCCTTGAACTCTCTCCCGTTGGATCTTCTGCAATACTCTCCTGATAAGAGAAAATGGAGGGAACATGTAAGGTATATATTGCTTCCATGATAAGTGAAAGGCATCAACCGCCACTGCCCCTGGGTCAGGATGCCAGGATACATAAGGCTGGAGCTTGTGGTTTAGTCTGGAAGCAAATAAGTCAATGTTGGGCACAACCTTTACTACATTGAGACAGTCCCTGAAAATAGTTCTGTCTAGTGTCCACTCAAGTTGTGAGTGAGGCTGTCTAGATTGTTTATCAGCTTCCACATTCTCCACACCAGGGATATGGACAGCCGTAAGCCAAATATTACGTTGGGCACACCATGACCAAATTTCTTTGGCTAGGTCATTTCTTTTTTCAGAGCTACTAGTGCCCATGTGGTTTACATCAGACAGGGCAGTCATATTATCTACCATGAGCTTCACATGCTGCCCATTAATGATAGATGAGAAAGATTTAAGAGCCAAGTATATGGCTAGGAGCTCTAAATAGTTTATGTGGTTTTTGGCCTCCTCTGTAGTCCAGTGTCCACCTGTACTGGTATCATTTAGGGCGCAGCCCCAGCCAGTGGATGAGGCATCAGTTGACATGACAACAGTAGGCTCACCATGACTAATGTCATTGTAGCTGGCTTCAAGGTGTGTGTTCCACCACATTAATTCATTACATCCTTGTCTGATACCACCATAAAAGCATCATAATCACCCTTGCTGTATCTGAGGGCAAGAGTTTTCTCCCTCTCTAACTGACGGAAATAAAGGGGGCCATACATGACTCCTGGGAAACTAGATACCATATACCCAAGGGCTCTAGAAACCTCCCGAATAGTGGTTTTTTGGGCCTTGATAAGCTTGGCACAGATTGATTTGAGCTTGCCAATTTTTTCATTTGTCAAATAAATTTTTATCTGGACTGAGTCCAAGACAAACCCCCAAAATACTAATTTTTGTGTAGGGGTAAAAACTGACTTCTAAGGGTGAATAATGAAACCCAATGAGAGGAACATTTTCACAGTGTCTAGGACATTAGCTAGGCATTCCTCATAACTTCCACCTTGTAGGTATGAGTCATCAATATAAGGAGAGTTTATATGCCCAAGCTGTCTCAAAACAGCATAGGCTGGCTTCATAAGTTTGGTAAACTTCCTTGGACAGAAAGCTAAGCCATTAGGAAAGCAGGTAAACTGATACAATTTACCACCCCATTCAAACTTAAGGTACTTCTGATGTGCAACCGCAACGGGGACAGAGTAATACGCGTCCTTAAGATCCACGGAAGCCATAAAGCAGTTAGGCGTCATGAGGCTTATTACACTTTGAAGTGTATCCATTTTAAAGTGGTTGTATTGCACATGTTTGTTCAGGTTTTTAAGATTGAGAATCATTCTGTGGGAGCCGTCTTTTTTGGGTCGTACAAAAACAGAAGAGATAAACTCCCCTGGTTCATGACTGGTTTCAACAATAACTGCCTTCTGAAGCAGGTTAGCAACCTCTTTAGAAATGATATCATTTTCTTCAGCACTAAAACATTTCATTGCAGGGGGGTGTGTTTGACTGGGCTTAGGGTCAAATTCAATGTATTGCCCTGACACCATTTGAAGAATCTCAGGGTCTGAGGTGATTTCTTGCCAACAATGAGTAAATTTTCCCAGCCTACCACTTTTGAAGCAACTTATTTGTGCAACAAGGTAAGCCATTAATGTGGGAATAAAGTCTTCAAATTGAGTTACCTGTAACATGTGAAGTTTAGGCATGATATCATCAGCAGTGTTTATTTTTTGCTGGTTTCCTCCTTTTTCTTCCAGGTTTTCTGTGGTTTCCACCTGGACTGGAAGTGGCCCTTGCCTAAAAAAGGCTGGTTCTGTTTCTGGCGATATGGAGGTTTGGTGGAAGATTTGGAGCGATTGTGAATAGCTGTGTGACTAATGCGGTTTGATGCTCGAATCGCAGTAAGCTGCGACTGAAGCTCGTCGCCAAATAACAAGGTTGTGACCGGTGTTTGGGAAGAACACAGCGAGCCGTATTCCTTGTTAAGATTGGGTTTGATAGCTTCCCGTCTACGTAGCGAAAGCTCGTAATTGGTGTGACCCAACAGGGCAATGGCATCAATTTGTGCTGTGAGTAATGCACCTGTGTCTAGCTTTCCACCTTGGGCGCCTTGGCCTCTAAATTCCATCAGCTTCTGAGTTGATTGTGCAATAATGGCTCCTACCTTCACTATCATATTCTGAATAGCGGACAGTCTGAGGTCCTGCTTTTTCCCATAATGGGTTAACTTTTCCCAAATCTCAGGGTTCACTTTGGGAGCAACAAGTTTGTCGCAGTTTTCAGGGCGATCGTATTTCTCGACCGTTTCTTTGACCTTGTTCTCGCCCAGTTTGGAAGCCCATCTCTTATTAACAATTTCGGCAAGTTGCTGAGAGATTGGGCGGCTGACTTTGTCGTCTTTAAAGAAGTCGAGGGCCAATTTCTTTAAAAGTTCGTCTTCGCCTTCATTTTTGCAGTGCAGAGTCCTGCGAGTTGGCGGACGATGTTTTGGCGCCTTCAGAGTCCTTCTCAGCGGTGGTTGCGAGAAGCTCATGAACGTCTGCATCATCGTTTTCACTGCTAGTTTCCTCTATATCACTGACAGCAACTCTAGACTTCTTCGTGTTCCCCTTTAAAGGGTCTAAATTCCCAGAGCGAACGTCTCGCTTCGCTGGGCGCTGCTTTGACAAGGCAGCGAATGCTTCGCCCATGGCGGACAATGAACCCGCCATGTGATCCATGTTTTGGTTCAAATTAGTGAGAACACTCATTAGCGAGTCGCTAATTTCGAGTGCAGATTCCTCTAGAAGGGCATCTTCGATTGCCTCAGTGGGATTAAGCTCCATTCCTTCGACGGGATCTTTAAGATTGGTTGAATTCGCCATAAAGAAATTTTTTACGTGCAACTACTTCAAAGGTTCGCTTGCAAGTGACCGCTCTGGTTTCGCGCGCATATCTCACGTGACTCCTTAGCGACATTGACCAATGACGAAGTAGAATTCCTTAGTTTTTGTTTCAATTGAGAAGATATATCAAACACTCGAAACAGTGTTTTGTCGGCCATCCAAACACCTCAAATTCAGTCAAAAATACTCTGCTGCCCCTCTTATTTTCAACTCTCTTCTCGGTGTGTGGATATCCCAATGAAACACTGTCTCTCGTGTTTAATATATTACCTCAAATACTGTTTAGCATCCCAGAGTGTTTGTTTTGTTTTCTTAGCCCAGGCCTGTGACTCGGCCCGCTCTGCTATTCTGTCCACCGTCTCACAAAGATCATCGAAGGCATTAGAACCCTGGGCAGAAAAATTGTCCAGGCCCTGAAGAGATTTGCGGACTGATGCAGAGCATGCATCCAGGACTTGGAGTAGAGTGCTCTTGCTCATTGGCGTGAACCCGGTCCCTTCACAGAGCTGACAATACAGCTGCGTGATACGTTCCGGTATCAACATGCAGACAACGTTGGGTGTTTTAATTACCTCCCCGGTTGACAATTTGAACATTTTTTCCCCAAAGGACAGTCTTGAACAACATGGGAGCTTGTGATAAAATTCAGGAAATGATCAACTTGTGCAACTTCAACGGGGACAACTGTTCCTCTGCCATGGAGTAGTTTGTGATGCCTTGCTATGTTAAATCTGTAGAAGTAACACCATGAATGTAGGGCTAGAGTTCCTTCGATGGTATCTTGTCTGAGATAAAGAGATATTGGAGAAGATTGAAAGTGAGACAAAGGGCCCAAAAACCTTCTATGAACCCTCTAACTTGACTGTTGAAAACAAAGACAAATCAACATCCTTCGCCACCCCCTTTGGAATGGATGAAAAGAAATGTTCCTCTTTTCTTCGACTTCTTGGAATTACTGCATGGCTGTTACGATTTCTTCAGAAAGCTAGAAAACAGAAAGTTCCAACTGGAGAGCTAAGGGCTATCGAAATCAAGGAAGCCAAAATTCTGTGGATCAAGTTCATCCAGAAGGCTAACTTCCCTGGAGCATTTAACACCACAAGTGGAACTGTAAACAAAAAGGATCACAAAAATCAACTTGGCATTCAACTTCATGATGATGGTCTACTCCATTGCCATGGAAGAATGATTTATGCTGAAATACCTGATGATGCAATATATCCAATACTTCTTCCCAGAAAGAGCCATTTCACTTCACTAATCATCACAGAATACCATCAGAAACTTTTCCATTCCGGTGTGTCTCATACGTTAGCTCAACTCAGAAATAAATATTGGATTCCTCAGGGAAGAGTGGAAGTGAAGAAAGCAATTCATGGCTGTGGTGTCTGTAAAAGATTTCAAGGCAATGTCTCCGTGGCCCAGGAAGAAAGTTGCAAAATGTGCTCCCTTCACCTATACTGGATTTGGGTGTGTCTCTTCACCTGTGTCACAGTCAGAGCCATCCATTTGGAACTGATAGATCAAATAGATAGATCGACTTAAGATATCTGGAAAAGCTTTCTACCTTTGGTAACGTTTTATTGTTTTTACAAATCCTGATATAATGTCTTGCTAAAAGGAGGAAAAAATTCATTTGACAATGATTGGATTCGTAGTTTTCTGGAATGATCTGAGACGAAATAAAGTGTTGTATCAAGAAGGTCCAAAGAGCGGTCACTTTAGGACAGGACCAAAAGAGGTGACTAAGATTTTCTGGTTCATCTTTACAAAAGGAACAGTTTGGGTCGTCTTTTAAGCCAATTTTAAATAAGAATTCATTAGTTGCTATTCGTCTGTGCAGAATCTTGTACTGGAATTCAAGAAGTCTTGTGCTTGTACTGCACTTAAAAGGTAGTTGGTAAGTTTCATGCCACTTAATACATTTTCCGTCTTCTATGCCACATTCCGTTACCCATTTCTGCTGAGCCTGCCTAAGAGGTATAATTTTCTTTGATATACGTTTGGTGTATACTAACTGGTTTGCTTTTTGAGTTTTCAGTAGTTTAGTTGAAAAGCTTTCATACTTGTTTTTTAGGATCATTGGTTGCAAAGCTGTTTTGGTGTGTTTTCCATAAAAGTTTAATTGTGGACAAAGTTCCGCAGCACTTGAGAGGGCAAACTGTTATTCAGTATCTAGTCTGCAAATCTGTGAGAGAAAGAAAATTATTGGAATCGTCCTTCAAATGTTTCACCATTGTAATACCTGCATAATGCCACTCAGGGTAGTAAATGGGGTAGTTGTCAATTCTAATCAATGAATTATATCACAAGCATTGGTTGAGAAAGTGATTCTCTGAAAGTATTCGATCTCCGAAATTAATTTCTGACCAAATTTTCAGAACTTCACTAATGAAATTATCTTTAGATTGGAGAATAATGTTTGGAGTCATTTGCATTAAGGTTGCCAGTAAGAGCTATTTTTCCACCGAAGGCCTTTAACTCAAGATAAAAAAAAGGTTTCCATTTGCCTCGGTTTTCTGCATTCAAATATTTTTTTATTCAGGTGGCTTTCAAGGATTTACTAAAAGAGAGAATATCTATCATTTAAAGGCCCCCGTTTGGATAGTCATTAATGACAGTGTTTCGCTTAATTTTGTCTCCTTTTCCATTCCAGAGGAAGGCGAAAAAAAATTGTGTACTTCTTTGATAGCCTTTTCATTTAAAAGTAGCGATGATAAGACAAACCAGTTGCGAGACAACAAGGCTTTTAAGTACAGCTATTCTACCCATTAGTGTCATTCTGCTGTAATTCCAGCTGCTTAATATATTCCTGACCTTTTCAAGTTTTTCGTCATAATTTAAGTTAGCGGTTTCCTCCAGGTGAACTGAAAGCCAGACTCCTAGAGTTTTTACTTTGTATTTGGGCCATTTGAAATTCCTCTCAGGAAAAGGAACATCACTGCTCCCACATTTTTATCCAATCCATAGTGCTTCTGTTTTTTTATCATTTAGTTTCAAACCCGAAACTTTATAGAAGTCGTCCAAAGTTTGAAGGCAAGCCTTTAGAGAATCCCTTGATCCATCTAGTATTAACGTTGTATCATCAGCATATTGACTTATCTTTATTTCTTCATTATTTATCAGAAAACCACTAATTTTTTTATTTCTGCGGATTTCCTTGGCTAACATTTCAACCACTAAAACGAACAAATAGGGTGAGAAGGGACAGCCCTGCCTAACATCTCTTTGGATTAAAAAAAAAAACACTTGTCCAACCTTTATTTAAGATGCAGCTCTCTGGACGGCAGTAAAAAAATATTAAACCATTGTATTAAACTAGTGCCAAAGCCAAAATAGTTAAGAGTTCTTTTAATGAAAATCCATTCTATCGTGTCGAAAGCTTTTTCAAAATCAAGAAAGCATAACAAATGATACTTTGTAATAGTCTAATGTTTTCACCTACAGCTGTATGAATCTGCCTTTTATAAAGCCAGTTTGGTCGCTATTAATTAGCTCCTAGCAACATCTCTATTTTTCGGACTTCTTTCTTGTGCCAAATGCTTGAAATGCGGTCTAAAAGGGCGGCAGATGCGTACGAGCTCCCTGCACCCGTGTCCAACAAAGCCACTTCAACAACAAGAACTGGATGTGTCACATTTCCGGTTGGAATTCCTGTTGCGACAAGGAGTGGATTGGTTTTGTTTTCTTGCTTGTGACAAATGGACGTGTGATGTTTGTGACCACAGATCTGACACCTTAATTTTCTCTTACACTCATCAGCACGATGTCTTGCACCTGTGCAATTAAAGCACAGTTTCACTCTGATAGGATTTTCTGTCTCTCATGAACATTCTGACCTTTCTACAATTAATTTCACGGTGTTTGTTATCCTTGCAGTAGACAGACTGATTTCCAGAACACGGCTTTTGCTTTTCCATAGTGATCTCTTCTACCGGATTGATTTGGGTCCACTTCTGCAGCTTTGTCAAAAGATCTTTGAAATCCCAGCCCTTCCAGCCTTCATTTTCACACACCAGATCAGCCTTGATTCCTTTAAGCTTATCCAGACTACATCGTACATTTCCCTTGACATCTGCGAGACGTCCAAGTGTGTCTAAACTTTGTACATTGAAGCGCAATTGTTTATAAAACTCTTTGACCTTTCTTGGATTTGCTCCGGTAATAATCGGTACAATGTAGCTCCATTATGTTCCTGATATAGGCATTAACAATTTCTGTAAATTGTCCATATTCCGCTTCGAGAATAACCTTCGCGTTTTTGTATCCTTCCTCTGTAAATGGCAGCGCGTCAATATCTTTAGTCACGTGCCTCTCCAACAGCTCTTTTAGATGTCCAAATTTAGTGAGGAGTGCCAGGTCAGTGGAATCTATTTCGGAGGTAAATTTCCCCCAGAATGGGAGCCATTCTTCTATCCTTCCATTGAACTTCGTTATGGATAATTTGGGGAGGTTGGCAGCTGAAGACGATATGCACTGTTTGGTCGCTTCGGTGCCTGCTTTTTGTTGTTCATGGTTTTTCTCAAACTCTGCTTTCTACTCCAAAATCTCTCTCGAACTCCATCTGTAGTTTATGACTCTCCAGTGCTTTTTTCTCCTGCTCTTCCATGTCTATCGCTTGGATTGCGGATTGAACTCTATTTGTTGCTTGGTCGGCCTTCTCAAGATGTTTTTCGATTTCTTCACTCCCTCGCTCTCTCCCTTTGTGAACTTCGTTTCCTCTACTGTGGCCTTAAAGTGCTACTAAGACCAAAAAACAATTGTCCTCATTCTTTGGATTTCAAGACTATGTTAACTAAACACTAAGTGACCCAAGTTTTAAGTCCTGAATTTAAAAAGACACCTGTTTATTTTAACTGGAATTTTGTTATTTATTGGTCCACCATTACTAACTTTAAAATCTTGAGAGAGCTGGGTCGAGGAGAAAATGACGTCAGATACTCACTGGTTTAAGAATGCAATGCGTGTATACGCCGCTGAATTAATATGCAGCACAGGAGGTCTGGGCTTTCAGATTTTTAAACTCGTGTTTTGCATACATAATAAGTTGCGTTTACACGCTGAAATTTTAAGCTAGTGAGTAAATGACATCACTTTTCCCTAGATCCAAGCCTCTGAGGTCCAATCGGTCAGTTTTGAACATGAGTAATGGCAGACCGTGAAATCCAAACCTTACACTTGAAATAAAAATCAAAGCTCAAAATTTTGCTAGTCAGTTGTTAAGCAAACACACTTTCAAAATCTGAAGAAAAAAAGAAGATGATTTTTGATCATAGTGGCACTTTAAGCATATCCACTGCACTAACAATACTTGTAATCGTTGATTGATGGCGCTCTAAAGATTGTCGTTCTCATTTCTCCACTATCTTGTTGGTTTGGTTGAGCTTGAAGTAGAGCATTTTGACTTTGGTGTCCAACTCTGTTATTTGTTGCTCTTGTTCGAGCACTCTCACTTTCATCTCGTCCCATCGGAGGTGCCACTTGTATTGTGAACTGTTTTAATGCTCTGATTAAAAGCTTACATCAAACTTTCCTATCACGCTGGGGCGAACCAACCCATCAAATCGGCCATTTTGTTGGTGCAGGGCCTTACGGGTAAAAAACAAAATGGTGGAGGCTTGGTGGTCGAGTGGTCGCCCAACTTTGCATTTAAATCCCAAAATAATGCAAGTTAAGTCAATGTACTACTCGGAGGCTACCACTGCTAATGAACTGAGGAAGATAGATTAATTTTTTGAGGCCTTGAAAGCTGTGTTGGTGTTTTGGAAGAAAATTTTTTGGATAGCAGCAGATTCCAAGGTGTTCAGAAGCTGTTACCCAGTCGTCGTATGGTGGTGAATTTTCTGTACAAGATACCCGAGAGAATTATTCGCCGTCTTCGACCAACACCAAGGCTAGCTGATCCCTGGAGTGGAGCATTTTCACTGGATATACCGATGGAGCTGTTTAGCATAATTTCAAAGGCAATAATTGAGCACAACTCTCATTGGCATACAATGAGGGAAACTGGTACAACAGTGACTTACACCTTTTCAACATTTGGCAAAGTAAAGTTTTTTCCAGGATGAATCTAGAGGGGGTAATTATTCAACCTGAACATTTGCTTAAAAAACAATTATTGTCTTCAGGATGTGACATTGAGAGTTTGGAAAGAATTGAAGTAGTTGTTAGTGCTGATAGCCCAATGGTATGGAGATACAACAAAAATAAAGAAATCCTTTTTGTTCAGTTAAAATATGGATACTGGAATAAATTTGGCATTCGACAACACTAGAATAACAACAATAACATTATGCTATTAAGGAACTGAAATTCATAAAAGTAAAAGGAAAGACACAGATCAAGTTGGATTTAATTAGTTATCTGTAGAGTATTATTCAACTCTCACTTGCAGTATGATCAATACTCACTTGACTGCAGATCAGTCAGTGTAGAGATCGAGCTTTTGACGTGTTTTTCATATTAGCTGTTGCATTGTTTTAGAACTGAGTAATTGTGGGGTCAAAATTGGTTTTCACTAATATTTTTCTCTCAATAATATTAATCGTTGTCAGTAATAAAAGTTATTGTTTTTGTTCGTTAACTGTTGGTGAGACATACATGGTCTTATTGCCTCTTCATGCACTGCGCTGGCCCAATCCACCCGTAAGAACAATCAAATTAATAGCAGTCAGATATCACTTCAACGGGTTTAATTTTCCAAATATCCATAATGTAATATACATTTCCTGTTAAACAAGTTACATTTTACAATGGAAGTGTTTTTTGAAATGTCTTTCATAAGTCAAGCCATCTTATGTCCCAGTAGTGACCAGCATCTTATTTCTCCTTAAACCATGCCTTCCTGATCAAACTAACTCATCATGAGTCTTGAAAACAATGTTTTCTTTTTTTTGAGTATTACAATCATGTAAAAACATGTTACAAGGAAACTCATTCAAATAGAATGGAGAATATGCAGTAATTAAGGAGATTGTGATTGTCAATACTGAGAGTTATAGGATAAAAGAAATGTTACAACTTTAATACAATAATTATAATTATAAATATGTCTGATACAAACAAATGTGTATTTTGAATGATCTCTGATCTCTGTCTCTAAGATTCCCAATAAGCTTCCTAATAAGCTTCTGGTAGCTGAACCAAGGAATCTGCTGTTATCCAAAAGATTCTCTTCCAAAACACTTAATGCAAGTATTGCTTTAATGACGACAATACTTTCCCCACATGAACACTTTCATTTATCCACTTCATTAATTCACTGCTACAAATAGAACATTTGCTGTCTGTTACCTGCTGTTTACGAAGACCACAGTAGCAGAAATCAACCTCACCACACTTTTTTGGAATGTAATATTCCCCTACTACAGCTTTGGCTTGGCCTTCCAAGCTTTGCCTTCTATATTTAGCTGACAGGGGATCAATATCTCTAAGCCAAACTAATGCCATGTGTCTGAAAACATGCCACCACCTCTGACCCTTTTGAACGTTGGTTGTGTTTTCCATGTACTTTTTAAGCTTGATATGTTTGGCTTCACATCCTTGCATTGTGTTGAGTTCCAACCCAAATGACAAAGTTTGAACCATTTCTTTTGTATGAAAAGGAACTACATAGCCATTGCCCAGACAGTGGGATTTACCTTCTGTAAAAACAAAGCATTCACATTGAAATATTCTGTGCAAGATTTTTCTAACTGCAAAACTCTGGGCTTCAGTAATTCTTACCCTACTGAAGAGGGAGACACAATCTCGCAATTTTTCAGCAGCATTGTGAAGAGCATGTAACTTAAGAACTGTGTTCTTGTCAGGATTCACTTGTAGTAGTGTTTCTGTCACATGCCCCAAATTCCAGGCAAAGCATTTTGATTCTTTCCCTGTAAATCTGTATGAGAAATCTTGACCCTTTTTTCGCTTTTCATTGTACCACTTACAGATGTTATTGCAATGCCTTTTACACTTCAATGACTGTTCAAGGCAAGAGACAAACGTTTTTAAAACACATGTACAGGCCAAGTCATCAAAAGTGTCAGCCTTTTTTATAACCTCTTGGCCTGTTAGCTTCATAGCTATAACAAAGAATTGTTGGAACAAATGCTGCCGTGCATTGTTGCATGTGTGTAGTGGTTCAACCTTGGCTTTGTCTACAAATTTTCCTAAGGGGGGCTCAAACTCTTGCCTAGTTTTGTGGTTTGCAATAAAGCTAGTGACCTTTGTCCTGGCTTTTAATTCTTTCTGAGAAAGTTTCTGTTTGTATTTCTCAACAGCTTTCGCTTTCTCAATTCTGTCTGAAAACTTCCAGCACTGCCAAGTTCCATTCTTGTCACCAATGCTTCCCCCCAAAGTGGCTGCATTCTTATTGCTGACGTTGGCAAATGTAGAAAAATAGGTACCAGCGTTGTTAAATTCACCTGCCATACAAGCTAGCCATTTTTGATCACATGGGACAAGTTGAAAAACAAATTTCACTTCCTCATGTCCAACCATATACTTTTTGGCCTCTATGGCTTCCATTTGTTTGACAAGATGCTTAGTGAAATGAATCATAACTGGATCATCTTCTTTACAGTTTGAACCCATTAGAAGAAAGTTGTCTTCACAACTGCCAACTCGTTCTAGGAGATTAAAAAAGCTTACCAAATAAGCTGTTGCTGTCTCGTCCTTCCCAAAAGGTGCTCCATCAGCACCTACAGCAACGTGAAATACATTAACTTCCTTATTGAACCAATATAAGCAAGGCAGGGTAGCATTAATCTTAGTGTAAAGAGACGCTAACTGTAGAAGTAGTGGTTCTAGACTTCTATACACCCCTGAAACAGGATTTAAGCCTGCTCCCTCACAAAACTCTCTTAGATCCCTCACTTCACCTGTATCAATACTTTTTATAAACAGCGAAAGAGGTTTGTAAGGTAAAATGTTAGGAGCACGACAACCTTGCATTATTCCAATTGGGCACTTCCGAAGGGCAGTGTATTTTTTTTTGCTCATTAAACCCCCTTCATATAATACTCTCACACTCCTGATTTTATTGCTTTCAGCTTTCTCAGATTCTAAAACTTTTTTATGGATAACTTTAGGTAGTACTTTTGACATACAAATATTTGAATTTTCAAAATGCTTCTGTGACTAGTGCAACCCACATACCATCAAGAACAGCCTTTTCATTTTTTGCATGGGTACCCTGGCAATGAACTGACAATAAATTCTCGCAAGTCATCCGTTTCCTTCGCCTGTTCTGGGATTCGGAGCTTGAGTTGTTCGCTATTGTCATCTTTTACTACACTTGTGATGGTAGGGTGCCTCGGGGCTTTGTTTGGTAGCTCTGCTAAAACATCACGGAGTCCACAGACCTACTAAAAAGGTAGCAGAAACTTTCACATCTTTTGACTTTTAGATGAATTCTTTTACCCAAAGCCATTAACAAACATGAAGATAAGTAGTATAATTTACCACTAATTTCCACATTTTTATTTCAATATTTAAGCTTCTTTGTGAACATTTTATTGCTCATAAGTATTAAAAGTAGCATTTTTCTGTTCCTCCTTTCCTCATTCTAGACTTTCTACGTGTACTGTACATGTATTGCGTTCCTACCCTATCTACCCCATCTATAGGTCTATCACCTTTTATTTACCACTTTCTTACCTTTCACTTTCTATATGCTATCTGGTTGCTAAGTTTCTCTGTTTTCTTCCTCAGTTCTACAACCTCATTTTCCTTATCGACTCTTTCACTTACTAAAGCAAGAACTTTGTCTTTCATTTTCTTTGACAGTTTTTGATACAGACCTATGTCAAATCGTTTCTTTCTCTTGCGGTGCATGGAACTGTAAGAGAGCAAGATAAAAGGCTTGATTTAATTTTTACACCGACGACCACCAACCACTATTTTTTCCACAAACGAATCCTGCGGTAAATGAACTTTAATCGTATGATTTTAGAATTTTTAAATTTGTCCATAAAAGCTGAAAAACCAAGCAAATAGTATACTGACCTTGAAGCATTGCTTTGCAACTGGTCGCTCCCTCTATCAGATTCCTCAGCCATAATTCTTGTCTTCTTTGAAAAGCAATATGGGCAAAAAACCCACCCATCGAAAGCTACTAAACCACAGAAAATGAAAATGGCGGCAAAGAAGTTCCAAGTTGTGTCCAGGCTTCTCAGTTTGCCTCTCAACTTGCTCCCTTGAGTGGGCATTGAACGAGATATGGTCTGCCCATGAGACCTTGCGCGCAAAATGCCGCCATTTTGTTTCATAAAGCCATGAAATTTAAGATCGCGTTTGGGGTGGGTCTCGGCCCACGATGATTACTCACTCGTTTTACTCGATGCCACGTTTTTTACAAAAAACAGAACTCTTCTTTGTCTCTTGTCAGTTGGTAAATATTAACAGTGTCACACCCTGATTACGTAATCACATTCTCAACACTTTCTTTTTGTCCTTGTTTTTTCTCCACAGTGACTTCACCGTTTTCACCGCTGCTTCTGTTTCTCCATTTGCATGGAGATGCTTTGGACTTACTACGACATGTTCAAAGCCATAGCTTTTGGCGAAGGCCTCAAACTCTTTGCTTGCGTATTGGACACCACAGTCAGTGACTAGTTTTGCTGGAATGCCATGGAAACTGAAATGTTGTTTCAGGGCTTCTATGCTCTCCTGGGATGTGAGCTCTTTCAGTTTTATCACCTCGATGTACTTGGAATAATAGTCAACAAGTACCTCGAGGGCGAGTATGTCTGATGCAGCCATTTCCCAAGGCAGATCTGGGACAGGACTGGGAATCAATGGCTCTTTCTGCAGCACAAGGGCATAGTCACGGCACACAGTACAGTTTTCGACTTTTTCGTCTATCTGCGCGCTCATTCCAGGCTAGTAAAGTGCCTCTCTAGCTCTCTGTTTACATTTACTATTCCAGCATGTGATCCATGTATCAACTCTAGCATGACTGGCCTCATGGTTGGGGGTACTATCCACGATAGATCACACCATTTACAACTGCAAGGTGATCGCGTGTTCTCCAATATTGCCAGATGTTATGTAGTACCTGTTGCTTAGTTTCTGGGCACCCAGTTCATGGAGCTCGTTTGCTGTGTTTTGCTGGAGCTCTGCATATTTTGGTTCTGAGATTGAGATTCTTTCCAGCGTGTTCACTAGGATTACCTCATCCTCTGGTGGTTCTTCATTCAGACTCGCACGACTGAGAGTGTCTGCAAGGACTTGCTTCTTGCCTGGAAGATACTCCACCTTGAGGTCATAGCCACTCACTTTTAAAATCATCGCCTGCAATCTTAATGGTGCTGCTGACATAGGTTTGTGGAGTATTGTCTCGAGGGGCTTGTGGTCAGTCTGCACCAGAGTTGTTTTTCCCAGAATGTACTCTCTGAATTTCCTTGTGCTGAACACGATCACCAGCAGTTCCTTCTCTATTGACGCCCAGTTGAGCTCTGATTCTCGACGTTTGCAGGACATATAGGCTATTGGTCTTCCTTCTTGAAGGAGAACAGCGCCCAACGTGCTCTTACAGTGGCATTTCAACTTCTGCCAGCATTGGAAGGAATTTGGCTAGATACTGAATAGATCCCAGAAATGGCATGTCTCTCGTGGCTCTCACTTTTTCTGGATCTGGCTTGATCCCCTCAGCTGAGATGATGTGACCCACATACTGAACTTGTCGTTTTCGCACCTTGACCTTCTCAAAGTTCAGTTTGAGGCTGTAGTTCTTAGCACGATGAAGTACTTTCTCTAGTACTGAATCATGATAGGCCATATCACGTCCTGCGATCGGTATGTCATCCTTGATGGGGTATGCGTGATCTATACCCTCCAACATTCCACCCATGGCTCTTTGGTACATTTCTGGGGCTGATTGTATTCCAAAAGGCAGTTTCAACCATCTGTACATGCCTATTGGAGTGTTCATGGTTGTTAAAAGACTAGATTCGTAATCTAGTTTCATTTGTAGATACCCACTCTTGGCATCAAGGACAGTAAACACTTTGGCATCAGGTATCTTGTCTGCAATTTCTTCTACTGTGGGGATTGGATAATGTTCTGCTTTCGTAAGGTCACTAGGGTCTAGGCAGATCCGGATCTTCTTACCTCGACTTGACACAACCATGGATTTGACCCAATCTGTGGGCTGCGTAACTTTGGCTAGATGCCCTTCTTCCTCCATTTCCTTAAGCTTGGCTAGAATTTTGGGAAGGAGTGCAGCGGGTTGTCTTCGAGGACCGTGTACTACCAGCGGTACGGTGGGGTCAGTTCTGATGGAGTAGGTTCCTGGGATAGATGCACTTTGTAGATCGGGATGTTGGTGCAGCAGCTCCTTCAGGTTTGCATCTACTAGTATATCATGTGCTCGCTGGACCAAGTTAAGGGCTTGACAAACTTTGCCTGACAATATTGGCTTCTGCTTACCATCTATGACGTAGAAGTTCACATTCAAACGCCTGTCCTTGAATCTTACAGGAAGAGTGACATAACCCTTTGGAATGATTTGGTGTTGGCTATATGATGACATGGGCATTTGGCACTACATGTTTGAGCTGTGTGGTGTTAATTGTACTTGCATAGGCACCAGTGTTCAGCTGACAGCGGAGGGTAGTGTTGCCCACTTGTACAACTTCCCACCAATCATCACTATCACAGCCACTCTTTTTGTCATTGATGCTGTTCATCTTTAGGCTTGCTACATGCAGTAGGTACATATCACTGTCAGAACCCTCCTCGTCACTAGAACGGTCTTTTCCCGGATAGCTCATTTCATTAAGCAGTTTGACACTACTTTGCTTACTTCTGCACACTTGGGCAAAGTGTCCAGTTTTCTTATACTTCTTGCACAATTGATTTCTGGCCGGACATCTTTCCTGTGGTTTGTGGCGCTGTATCCACACCTATCGCATTTTTGAGGCTGTTCATTGCTTTCTTTAGGTGCCTTAGGTTTCCCTGACGTTTTGGGCCTCCTAGATGAACCATTCCTCCATACTAGTTTATTGACCTCCATCTTCAGGTCCTCACCAGACATTACTTGCATTCCTTCTTTGGTCGCCTCGAACATTCGACCAATGTCAAGTGCTGTCTCAAGCATAAGGTTTTACTCTTCTCCAAGCAGCCTTGCCGTACTACTAATTTGCAAGCGATGGCGTTTCAAATTAACTTGTTCGTCTCTGCTATGTCCAGACCTCTGGCCAGCAGCTTGAGATCGGTGACAAAGGAGTCGAACGATTCCCCTTGTAATTGACGTCTTCGATGAAATTTGACTGCCGCCATTATCGGGTTCTTCTTGGCTTCTAGGTGTGTTTTGAATTTTCCCGCCACTCTTTCGAGTATGTCTTTCTCATTGATATTCTGTGCATTAGAGCGAGATCCCACTTGCACAGTTTCCCACTGGAAGGTGAGGTATATTTCCTGGCCTTTGTCACCGACGACGAAGCTCATCAGGTTGCATATTTTCCCCTTCTTGTTGCATTTGCTGAGAGGTCCTCTGAACGTGAATTCACGGTGTTGATAAAACCTTTCCCATTCTTTACTCAGGTCTGAAGCAGCCCAGTTCTTTCTTGGCCAGTTAAACGACGAATTGGGGTATCCTTTGGCCATTTTGCTATGTTCACTTTTGTACTGTGGCCTTCGAAATTCCACTATGTCGACACCATGTTACATATATCACAACACAAATGCCATGCTGGATCTGAAGCTCTCCAGCGTGGTTTAATGTGATTGGTTAACAGACAAAAAATGAACAGTCGTGTTTTATGACCAGCGGTTTTGGGAAAATGTCTGGAGAATGGGAAAAATTACAGAAATGATTTCAAGCAGTGAAGGGAAATTCCGGGCAGGCAAAGTTCTTCTTCCAACCAAGAAAGTACTCAAACGACCCCTAAATCTACTCTGCCCATAAGAATGTGGCAGTGTTCAAGAAATTAAAATGACAGGATGGAGAACAGTTAAAAGAAACTGTGGAAGTTACCTTGACCACTTTGCGTCCAACTCGAGCAGCAGCAACTAGAGCATGAAAAGAGATGCAAAGACTCCTTTTTTCTGAAATAGGAACTTTCTCCTAGCTTGGGAGTGTCGTGGAGTTTCTGTAAGCCCAGAGGCCTGGCTACTTAGGGACTTTTGAGACTGAAAACGTGGTTCACAAACAATTTGACATTGAATGTTCGACAATTTTTGTCAACTTTTTGAACTGGAAATATAAATTTAAGGTTTAAATGTAATGTGGTCGCATCCTTGGCAACAAAGGCAGCGTCTGGTAAAAGTACCCATTGTCAAGGTTGTTGGTTTATTAAAAAACTATGATCATCATCACGTTGAGTCATTGGAAACACCTCTGGTGGAGATGAGTGTGTTGTCTGTGAATTGTTGGCTTACGAAATTTGTGCAAGAGGTCCCAAAGCCCTCAAAAGAACGTT
>OX419346.1:9762842-9780342 GCA_948470475.1 Galaxea fascicularis
TTGGCTTTTCTGCCCGTTTCCTCACCTTCCAAAAATGTATTCTTTAAATAGGCCTTGATCTTCTGACTGTTTTGTGTGTTGTTTTCAAAGCCCATCCTAATGACATTGCGTTATCAGTGCTTGCAGCAACAGATGAGGTGAAAGGGTGAGCTGCAGGTTGATGTACGTAACTATCAGCATCGTCTTTACACGTTTCTGTCTATTTTTTCTTGGTGGTGTCGTAGGTGCTCTCTCGTTCTAGCTTCAACAGATGTTTACCGACATCTAGATGTTTTTGGAGACTGTGGAAAGACTGGTAGGTCTTGATGCAGCCTTCCTCTGGACACGAAAATAGCACACCAGATTCTTCTGTTAGCTTCGGATGTGATGGATGGGGCTGGTCCTGAGTTAATTAATCATCGTGTCAAAAATCTCTGATACGTTGTTGGGATTAAGTCTATGAAGAAGTGTATGTTTTCGTATAGTAGAGAAGGTGTGGTGTAGATGGATGTTCCCATTGTAGACGGTGTAGATGGTTGTTCCCGTTGTAGTCAGTATAGATGGCTATTTTCGTTGTAGACAATGTAGATGGCTGTTCCCTTTGTAGACAGAGTAGATGGCTGTTCCTAGTGTAGACAGTGTAGATCGTTCTTCCTAGTGTAGACAGTGTTGATAGCTATTCCCACTGTATACAGTTTAGATAGCAGTTTGTACTGTATACCTGGCACGATTAGCCGGACAGATAGTCATTGCCAATAAATTTGTCGGCTTTCGAAAACACCCACATCTCGCCAAAATCAATTCTACTTCTGTTCCATTTCCGAAAAATTTCAAGGACTTTTTTTGCTGTTTTAAATCCGTGTTACACTGTGCGAGTGGTGTAACGGACGTTCAGGAGCTGGTGCGTACATCTGCGCCGCAAATCCCACGCACAATACTCAAGAACGAACAAGACATCATTGTTCTGTATGTCTGTGAACTTCCCCGACAATAAACTCTGGTTTTAGATGTACCGATAATGTTACAGAGATATGGATAACTAGAGTTGTGTACTTGGAGATCGATGCGATATTTGCTTTTGGTGGGAAGTTACTTCAGATTGGCTGTCGACAGGAACAAAGCTACTTATACATAATAAAATTAATTTAAATTGTTTCCAGTTTGTATTGCTATTAAGATATTTTCGATTTCTTTCAGGACGTTGACTGGATAACTTAGCATATCATAAAAAAAGATAATCAAGATATGTCTTATTTTAAATTGACGGCTGCGAATGACTGATGACGACTGTCTGCTTGTTATAGTAGCTAAGTCGCCCGTGGGTGACTGTGACTCAGATTAGGGAGTGAGTGAGGTTTAGGGTGCGTTTCTTTAAAAAAATCCAAGATTGGATTTTGGATCCGAGATCCTGCACATTCGTTGTTTTTAAAGAAACGAAAAATGGATTTTTTTCCATTAGCCATGACGGTATAGCAGGAAAACAACACATCAGTCCTAGACCAGCGTGCAACAGCTCTCGATTCGCCTTCGGTATCTTCGCTCGACTGGTTCACTGTTTCTGGAGAAACTCTACTTGATTGTGCATTGGATGACAAGCCTGAAGGATCAGGCTGAGGCGATTCATGGATGAACTGTGATAGTAAATACATGAACTGAGGAGGGCTTGAAATATTCATGTTCCCACCATACGGAAGATAAAGGTTCTACTGAAAAGCCCTCGCGGTTATCATTACTACACTGATACTCCGATAAATGCATCCAATATTGTTCTGTGGATAGAAATAAGAGATGCAAAGACGCATCAGAGGTACCCAACGAAGGTTATTATCGAAATCCATTTATTAGTAGCCTAGATGATAAATGGGCATGCGCAAAGGTATTTTCAGTTAATTTTTAACTACTGTGGGAAAAAAATATCCGCTCTTCAGAGCCAGCTAGCAATTATTTAATAGTCATTTTCGCCAGCCAGCATCCGTAGTGTACTGGCTTTTTCCCAGCCAGGAACTTTTGTTTACCCTTTTTTTGCCAGCAATGTTTGTTTTTGTACTGGTTTTCCAGCCACAACATTTATTCACCCTTTTCTGCAAGATTAATGTTTATTTTTCGTCCCCTTTTGCCAGCCACTAGTTTTTAACCCACAAAATTGGTTTGTGTCCTTAAACAGACAATTCCGGAAAATTACTTGAAGAAAATAGTGTTTTCCTACTCGTTTTTATCTAAGACAAAATACTTTGTTTACTTTATAACCAAAAATGGACTTGTCACTTACCTCAAGATTAAAACTGATGAACCCATCAATAAATCTGAACGCGAATGGAGCTTGAACCATTTCAGCACAAACACTTTTATCGATTTTTTATAGAACAAAATGTCGCTGAGCAGGTTGAATTCTAAACAAAACATTTTTAGAACTCATTATCTTTTCAGCTCTTAATGTTTACATTAATGTAAACGTCATTTATATGATCATTGTAAAAGACATAATTTAACCATTAATGCCAGTAGGCGTAGTCTATTTGACGGACGGGAAGTGAAGATGATTCCACTGCCAGTAACACACAGTCCATTCGGTGAACGGCACACAAAGATAATTCAAAGGCCAACATCGCAGTGTAAGATAATTTTTCTTCCAGAATCTATTGCATGGATAGCACATTTAGACTTTCAAGTAACTGTTGGCGAAGCACAGTATTTGCGGTGAACGGTACAGTTAGATGTTTAAAATTGCCAGCGAGGCACAGTCACTGCACGGACGGCACAATTGGATGCTTGAAATGCCAGCAAGGCACAGTCTATTGGATGGACGACACAATTAGATTTTTCAAGTACCAGCATAGCACAGTCATTGAATGGACTGCACAGGTAGATGTTTCAAATGACAGCATAGCACAGTCTAGCATTGACCAGGATGTAAGGTGCGGTGGAAGGAAGGAACTTGACACTCAGTTGATTCATAGTTCAGTTTTTAGAGCATCTACCAGGATATAAGGTGCGGTGGAAAGGAATGAACTTGACACTCTGTTGCTTCATAGTTCAGTTGATAGAGCATCGACCAGGAGTCATGGAATCACACGCCAGGAAGTCCAAGTTGATTTAAACGAAAGTAGACGATAATAATTTTGATGGTGCGGTTATCACAGAGGCTCTTTTTTTCTTTTTTTTTGATCGTTTTGTAGCCTTGTAGATCACGAGAATGTTCAAATATGAAAATGTTCGAAGTGCATATTCATAGGATGAATAGATGAGGAAATCAGTATTGTATGAGAAACACGGTAACTTGATGCTTGATTAAAATTGCGGATGAAAAGTAACATACTTTTACTGTTGGCTGTATTGCTTGTGTTAGATATCACAGTTATGTGAACAGATCCAGAACTTCTAAAATTAATTCAGCACGCAACCGTGGCGTATCTTTGTAAGACCAGGTAAATTCATTGGTCACCCCATTGCAAATGTCACGAATAGAACAAATGACAGCCACTCCACAACTGCCACAACCGGTTGTCGTTCCGCGTGAGCTGCTCGGCTGGTCTGGCATGGGAACTTTGAATCTTTCAATTTGGCACCATTTGGAAGGATGGAAGTTGTCATTGCTGGTTGTTTGGTAGATTATGTTGATGATATCTGTTGCATTACGCTTAAGTTCTTCAGGTACTGGGTAATGATAACCATCATCAAAGAACACTTTGCATTCTCTAACCGAGAATATGGCTAGTCCCCAGTGGCATTCGTTCTGCATATGAACAGGCAAAAACATTTGGACAACACTTGCCATGTCATGGCTGACACATATCTTGCTGACAACCGAGTTGATAATGTTGCCGCTGGACAGAAATGAAGGAAGGAGAATGTTCAAACAGGCTTGATGTTCGTCGTTTGCCCTTTCGCAGAATTTGTGTCCTAAGAAATTCAAAATTTCGTCTGATAGGTATCTTTCCCCACACAAAAGCGAAAGTTCTTGTGATGTGATTCTGTAATTGCCATAGGATGCAAGATAGCTACTTTCCAGGTTCCACCTGTTCAACAGAGCGTGTGTCACTTCTTCTTCGAAAGGGTTCTTTTTAAATACTGTCTTTATCCATTTCTTCTCAAAGGAGACCTCTGCGCGTAGGCGCTTCAGACGATGGAATCTTTCCAGAATTCTGATACCATCCATGTTGAAATCACCAAAGGAATTGATTTTCACAACCAGTTGGGAGGCCACATTTTGGGATGTTTCAAATTCCTTTATGATGTCATTAATTACAGATTGTGGTGGCAGCTCCTTAACTGTAATGGGGTCCATCATTGCACTTCCACTACTTCCTACAGTATATGATGTGAGCGTGGCATTCACGTTGGGGAAGCTAGCCTCAGCGAGTAGTCTTCTTGGGTACCTGAAATTGTCATCCTGACGCAGTACCTCGGACAAAAGACCAATGTCCAGAGGTATCTCGTCTGAGGGATTGTCTTCCACATTGATCACCGACATTACATCCTTCTTGGTTTCGGTAAGCTTTTTTCCATTTCCACTTTTTAATAGCCCAGACGTCTTCGAAGTTGCGGAATTCGGGTCAAGGTTTGGAGGTAGTGTGGAGCGGAAAGCTTTCCCCTTGTTCCGTTCCTCCGGTTTCTTTTCACTCGTTGCTGTTCTCTTCTTCCGGTTTGCAGATTTTGCTGTCGCAAGGCCTTGTTTCTCTTCGTTTACAGAGGTTTTTCTTTTCTTGTTTGGAAGTTCTTGTGCAGCATCGGGGTCAATCTTGTGCTTTCTTTTCCTTCCAAACTTTGAGAGGGATTCGAAATTGATTGCCCTGTTAAAGTACGAAGCTGGAAGCCACATGTCATCTTCCGAAGAATAACCTTTGAAACGAACCCTGTATTCATATGTAAGGGTTTTATGGCAAAGACGTTGTTCCAACACATCCTCGATTTCATAAAAATCATCGGGAAGTTCATTTTCATCAATAGGGTCTTCCACTACTGTCTCGGAACTGGCTGAGTCTGTGCCCAATTCGACTTCTCCTCTACAGACATATCCCATTTCCCTCAGATGCTTACTTGATGTGTCGTGCAGCTTATAGCAACCTGGAGTGTCTTCCCCATACGGAATGAGTTCAACGGCTCCCAGAATCGCAGAAGAGGACTTCCACTTTGTTAATCCTAGAACTGGATGCACACCGTAGGTGTCGTCATTTGATGACCGTTGATACAATGAGAAACGAACTTTCATGGTAGTATCGCCACGCAATTTGAAGCTTGAGACGGAAGAGCCGTCTTTGGACGACTGAATTGCTTCAACACGAGCAATGTCAAACACCTTCCTCCCTTTCAGTACAGACTTTAAAGCGACGCGCGAATACCGTACTACATCATGCGTTGGATCTAATGGCGATTTACCAGGAAGGTACTTTGCGGCCCAGTGGCGCTTTTGTCGACAACGTGCAATGTATTCCCTTGGTAGGAGGAGCTTTAAAGCCTGTTTGACGTGAATATACGTAGTTCTTCCACCAACAACCTTGGAAATTTTCCACTTTTTGTGTTTCTCGCCTTCCTCTTCTTCTTCTAACATTTCATTCTCGTCTTCTTTCTGACCGATTGACTCCTTTTCTTCTTCTTGTTCTTTTTCTTCTTGGTCTTCAAGTTGATCTCTTTTCTCGCTTTCATCGTTTTCTTCAGGATCAAAATCAAAATCCACATCATTGTCAAAATCAGAAAGACTGCTTTTGACATCCGCATAAGATTTGTGCAACATATTATATCCTTCTGGTAAGGCACCATCCATTAACTGTATACCAGCAGGATGGTCATATCTGTATGGGATTTCCCAGTAGTCGGTGCTCTTTAGAAGATCCACCGCTGTGGCAGGCATGTATTTCTCAAACAATTGCTGTCCTTTCCTCACGCCGCGATAATGTGCTCGCCTCTGCTCTTCCCGGAAATGCTGGAAGTTTGATGGATACTTGTATGATCCTTCATCCTTTGTCTTGTGTTTTGAAAAGGCAAAAGAACGCTGCCTTCTGTGAGATGACTGCCTCACTTTTGCACCCGCTTGAGCCAGACGCTGCTTAGCATTGATATTAAATTGCACTCTTGTAATCTTATCAAGCATATCCGCAAATGTAGGCTGAGAATCAAGGGACTGGATTTCGTTTGTTTTCCCCTGAATTTCACTAATTATTCTTTTGGTGGACTTAGTGCCGGTGTTGAAAAGGGAACTGCCAGAAATTCCAAGATGCTTGAAGTGAAGAAACATGGCAAGTTGATACAGCGTGGCAGCAGAAAATAATATCTCTGCAGTGGTGTAGCATCCATGGGTCAAGAATTTACCACGCTTGGTTGGATCCGACTTGGCACCTCGTTTGGAGTGTAATGGCATCTTCTTTATTTCCAATACTCGTTTCCATAAACGAAGAACTGTTATTGCACTGGACACAGACTCTTGAATTGCAGCTGGGCTACCAAAGTCCACCTTTCTGAACGGATCTAGCAGTTGGCATACCGTTCTGATGTATAAGCTGGTGGCTTCTGATCCTGGGATATGTTCATCAAGAAGATCAGCTGTTCGTGGTGTGAAAAGCCTCTCACAAGCATCAGAATTCTGGTCACAGAAAAAAACGAGAAGCAGGTCAGTAGCGTTAAAGCCGCAGTCCAATCCTAAGTTTTGGCAGCGATGTTTCAGGTCGTGGAGATGATCAATTGTTGCCAGTCGTGTAACCTTTCCATTCTCTTCCCAGAATGTCAGCTCCCTGGTGTCGTATTTGAGATTCTTTAAGAACAATCGCCCTTCGTGGTCGTAGTCAAGACAGGCTATTGAAGGAAATGACCAGTAGTAAGGTGCAAGATATCGTTCACCTTCTACACCCAACCCAAGAAACACGACACCATCCTGTACCTCTTCCTTAGTTGCCCTCATCAATTTATTCGCAGCTGAAAGTGAGAATCCAGCTGAATCAGTAGAGTAGGTGAGAAGACCGATTGGATTTTCCCGGACCTCCCCTGTTACAGTATAGTAACATTGTCTTCTCAATTTCTCCCAGTACTTCATCAAATGGCTCGCTGTGTATCCTTTGTCGACAGGTGGCCACAAGCAATAGATCAGTGAGGGTTTATCGATGGTCCCAAGGGCTGTAAAATTATGAATCGACACACTCTTCGCTAGTTGATGCTGATCGATTAGATTGTTTAGAAGACGCTTCAGAGCATCATAATCGTCCTCGTCACCTTTCGATGCATCTCTGTGTGGAATCGTAATGACTTCCTCTATCCAGCTTTCAACATCTGGGTTCCAGGCTTTTCCTAGCAGAACAACTTCTCCAGAGTTTGTCAAACGTGGCTGAAGATACCTCAAGCTTCTTGCCCCATCGCTTGCTTCGTTTACTGGAAACCCTTTGTAGTGTCGTTATGCAATGTCGAGCACTTTTTCGTTGATTCCGGGGTCTAGCCTTTCTTCTTTTCCATGATTTGATGCAGTAGTATTACCTGCCAATCCAAACATATCGGCTAATAGCGAATAGTTGGTTGTACCAAGTTCATTTCTAAAAAGACTGCTAATGTCCTTCACCAATTCCACATAATGGTTGTTGTTTCCTTTCCTTAACTTTGCTGTTAAGTTTCGAATTATCATCATCTGAACTGGCTTCGTCTTGGACACGCCCATTTTAAAGAGACGAATTAGGTCGACAATTAGTTTCTCCTCATCACAGCTCAAGCATGAATCCATCAAACTTCTCTCCCATTCCGTCACTGTCAGCTTGATTCTTGTAAGGTCTGCGAAATTTCGTTCAGCCTCTTTTCTACGATCTTTTTCCATCTTAAGCGCAGATTCCATTTCAAACGACCTGGCATAACGGTGGTTAAAGCCTTGAATTCCAATTCTATCTTGCGCTCCTCCCAAGCTTCCTTTCTCTCGGTGCCTCAAGGTGTCATTTAATTCCCTGAGCTGTTTGGCACAATTTACACAGGTGTATGGATGTTCCCCATAGGACACTGCCTGACCAGTACAAGGAGGATCGACACTTTTTATACCGCCATCAATTTGCACAGGTTGCGCTGATCTAAATATGGTGCAGTTCATTGGAATGTAAATTGATTTACAACTTTTGTTTGCCTTTGAAATTAGTTCTTCTGCGTCGATAGGATGCCTCGCACACCAACCTTTATACTCTCGGCAGCTTTCATGTCCTACCACTGTTTTGAAACAATCTAGTGCTCCTGAAGTAATCTGCTTAAGAAATAAACCTTTCGCTGTGCAGCGTCTAATTTGGCGGTCATCTTTAAAGTGTTTCACGACCTCCGGATCCCAAAGATAATGGCACTTGACTTTTTCCAGTTTAGGTTGCTGGAGAAGATCAGGAGGTCGCTTTTCGTTTAAAGGGCAGAAAAATTTGCTTATGGACTGCTGGCCAGTTGAGTTTCTTTTCTCACTGGAGTTCTTCGAGGTTTGCTGCTTTTCAGTTGTAGTGCCTTGTGCCTTGAAAAAATCAACCGCCTGTTTATGGCACATGGAAACAGCGTGTTCTTCAACTTGAACGAGACCAGAAAATTGCAGTGACGCTGTACCTGCAAGTATGTTGTCGACAGTAGCTTGTTTCCGACATCTTAAACGTGCATGCGATTTCCCGTTTTCCATGGCCCACTTCTGGAATGGTATGCACACCTCGCAATGAAACCTGCTCTTTTCAGTTTGACTGAACTGGGGAAAAGTGTCTCCCTCAAAGGTAACGGGAACGCTTCTACCTGCCAGTGGACCGACAGTGACTGGAGGAAACGTCACAGCCAGTAATGCTCTTAGTTTGTTGTTTTGGAAAACGGTGGTGCTACTGCAGCGTCTTAGGATATCTAGCCTTTCTACCTCCATGCAGTCGTTCCCTTCAAATATTCCATTCAGATATTCTTGAAAACTTTTCGGCTTTCCAGGAAGGTGGAAGGGCATTAATCCGTTCAATTTCCTATGAAAGCGACGAAAAAGGGAATCTTGTGTATGAACCTCGCTTACGCACAAATCCGGTGCCTGTCTTGCTGAAGATTGTTCGAGCTCGAGCGGATCACTTTCCTCTCCTACGGTGACATTGGAAGTGTCATCTTCCCCTTCAATTTCTCTGATGCATGCCATATTTTCCGGAGACAGATCCTCGTGGCTATATCTAGATTTATTTTCACAATCAGACATCTCGTCAATTCCTTCCACATTTTTTAAGATGTTTTCTTTGCCATCAGCATCGATGTTAATATCGCCATCACTGATGTTGGCATCTACTTCTTCCTCGATGCTCTTTGAATCGCCACTCCTGTCCTCGCTGTGAGTTTTGCTTTCATCAGACATGTAATCAACATTTTTATCTTGTTGAGCTTGTGCTGGACATTTGTCTTTACTGGGTTCGTTGACTTTTAGGCCAACGAATGTCTTCTTCTTCTTTAACGACACGGACGAAAACAGACCATGGCCAACGACGGCTATTCCAAAGAGTGCAAGAAATCGTTCGCGATGCTGTTCATCCGAGATTCCATGATGAATCTTAAAACAATCCCATACCTCGTCCTTTGTAAGTATGTCGTCTGGAGTGCCAGGTGCTAGTTTCGTAGTTGCCCAGTCCATAACAGCGTGTTTGTTTAACGCTGCCACATTTTTCAAGAAAATACCCTGGTACCCCACTTTTTTGGAATTCCGTTTGACTACAGAAACATTGGCAAACTTTTTTATGGCAAATCCAAAAAGCGAAAAAAAATTAGCTCGTTCTTCGATAGAGATGAATGGCAATCCTGCATGAAACGATGACCAAATGTCCTTCTTTGAGGTAGACTTGTCCTTATCAGCACAAACATTTTCCTTAATCCAGTCCTCCACAACTTGTGGCGTAAGCGCCATCTGTTTACAATTAGATACCGAAACGGGAAATTTTAAAAAATCATCCAGGCATTAAAAAAAAAAAAAACAAGACTGAGCGACGGTTGCATCTAATTAATCATTTCGGTTCGCCTAAAGGTACGTATTATAAACCAAAATTTTATTTCAGTCAAGTTGGAGAATTTTATGGCGGTGAAACACACACTGTCAAACATGTTTGACAGTCTACGGATCATTTGGTTTTGAAAAATAATGGTTTATTTCAATTACCTTATATTCAAAATTGTTTATGTATTTTACCTGCTTTGTTTTGGTTACCAAAGTTCAAGGAAACGAGATTAAAATACTTCGCCTGTATAGCATGGTTTTAAATAATAAGGGCTTACCACGCTACTCGGTCTCTTCTAGCCGTGTTCTTCTGTCACATGATCGTGAATCTGAAAGCAATAAGGAGTTCTGTCTAAACTAATCTGTAAACTCGGTAAAGGTTTATACAAAGGGCTTCGTGAACATATTTCCGTTTCTAAGTTGTTTGTATATAAGAGTTGAAATAAAAACAGCAAAACGAGAAAAACTAAACACCGATGCATGTACTTACGTGACACTAACGTGATTTGTTTGCAACCAGGGCCATGGTAACAAGGGCAAGAAAATATGCAGGGCAAGGCTAGGTTCGGACTATTACTGGATATTTCCGAAGGAACGTTTATCGAAATGTTCAGAATCAAGATTAAATAAAAACAAGGCACTTATTGTGATTCTAGATTGATCATGACGAACCGAATCCAAAAATGCTCTTCATCTTGGTTGTGTTCAAAAATCCGAAACAAACCAAGGGCCACTGAGTATTCTGCAACCATGGAGACAAGCACAAAATAATTAGACAATTCGATTATTGCAGTCCCCACATTAGGATGTTCAGAAAACGGAAATGAACGAATCATTCTAAAAATGCGTCAAAGTGAACTAAATTTGGCAAAATGCAATTATTGTGTTTCTCATCGGAGTATGAGTCACAAAAACCAATGCAAGCACTGCTCACATGAGCGGTATTCTGCAACCATGGCGACAAGCACACAATAATTGCCCAATAATTATCTCGCTTCCGTTTGAAATGTAGAATACGTTTATCGCGTCGAAACAAGTCCGAAAATTATTCTGATCTTTGTTGTTGAAGTTTTAGAAAAATGTTTCAAATAACGGTCATAATTATTTTGTTTCTCATCGGAGTATGAGTCACAAACACCAATGCAAGCACTGCTCACATGAGCGGTAGTCTGCAACCATGGCGACAAGCACAGAATAATTAGACAATTCGATTATTGCAGTCCCCACATTAGGATGTTCAGAAAACGGAAATGAACGAATCATTCTAAAAATGCGTCAAAGTGAACTAAATTTGGCAAAATGCAATTATTGTGTTTCTCATCGGAGTATGAGTCACAAAAACCAATGCAAGCACTGCTCACATGAGCGGTATTCTGCAACCATGGCGACAAGCACACAATAATTGCCCAATAATTATCTCGCTTCCGTTTGAAATGTAGAATACGTTTATCGCGTCGAAACAAGTCCGAAAATTATTCTGATCTTTGTTGTTGAAGTTTTAGAAAAATGTTTCAAATAACGGTCATAATTATTTTGTTTCTCATCGGAGTATGAGTCACAAACACCAATGCAAGCACTGCTCACATGAGCGGTAGTCTGCAACCATGGCGACAAGCACAGAATAATTAGACAATTCGATTATTGCAGTCCCCACATTAGGATGTTCAGAAAACGGAAATGAACGAATCATTCTAAAAATGCGTCAAAGTGATCTAAATTTGGCAAAATGCAATTATTGTGTTTCTCATCGGAGTATGAGTCACAAAAACCAATGCAAGCACTGCTCACATGAGCGGTATTCTGCAACCATGGCGACAAGCACACAATAATTGCCCAATAATTATCTCGCTTCCGTTTGAAATGTAGAATACTTTTATTGCGTCGAAACAAGTCCGAAAATTATTCTGATCTTTGTTGTTGAAGTTTTAGAAAAATCTTTCAAATAACGGCCATAATTATTTTGTTTCTCATCGGAGTATGAGTCACAAACACCAATGCAAGCACTGCTCACCTGAAATAATCAGGCAATTCGATTATTACAGTCCCGAGATGAGGATGTTCAGAAAATGAAAATGAACGAATCATTCTAAAAATGCTTCGAAGCAAGCTAAATCGGCCGGCTAACCTGCAATAATTATTATTGTATGAACCGGAGACATTTAGTTAAAGAAGGAATACGAAAAAGAAACCGAAAATACATCTCGACTTTGGTATTCATGCACGAGCATTAAACCAGATTTTTTAAACAAAATTTCTATTGTCACAGACGGAATTATTTGTGTCTGATGCGTGCAGTGGATCTCAATAACTTTGTTTGAGCCAAACTACGATAATTTTCTATACATTTCTTTTAATTTCTCGTATGTGAGCGAAAGGAGGGAGAAATACACAAGCAAACAAAAAACGCCCTTGTCACTGGCTCCCCAGGTGTTGTTACCTGATGGAAGGAAGTCTGAAATACAACAAATTGATACTTAATTAAGTATGGTCTGATGAAAACAAGCCTGGCTGTTTGACCAATTTCATAGCAAGAATTTTTGCATCCAAGTTTTTAACTGCCTTTTCACCTAGCATAACCCATCTATGCTTGGTACTCATGTGATAAGGGAAGTGGATCACCTTTGGACATTTTCATCGTTCCGGGATATGAGATTCTGGTATACCCTCTGATTGATTGATTTTAACACTTTTTCACACACTCGTGCGGAATTCATGTCGACGAGAAATGCGATACATGGTCAACTGCATGGTAGGAAATCGGTCCTCGAGTAAAGCGGTGTTATTAGTTGGACATTTTGTTCGTCCCTTTATCGTTCCAAAAAGACGCCAAGCGTCCAAATTGACGGAATGAATGAACACTTATTATTTATTCCTGTTATTAATAACGTTCAAGTTTCGCGTGTGATTGAAACCACAGACAATCCGACAATCAAATTTCCACCTCGTTTGTCCTGGCAAAATCCCGCAGCAAATCGAATTGCACGTAGTGACAGACGGCTGCCAAATACTCTGGCAATAGTATTTGCCAGACGCTCGCTTGTTGTTTACGTCGGTGTCAAAATATCTTTTCAGAACAAAATTCTGACGGATATGATTCGATGCGTTATTTGTTTTCAGCTAAATATAAAATAAGGTGCTTGGCACAACAAAATATGAATAGCGTTTATAGCTTAGGTCGCGTCCACACTAGGCTGACAAAATTTGTTTGGCGCTACCAAAAATCCTAACAAATATTTCGGTCAACGCGTACGCACTTATTCTCTAACTACAAACTGTCAATCACGTTGAAATTCGAACACCTTCTGCCGGGTTCTGTTCGCGGAGAAAACTGTACGTGTGTCAGGTGTGTACCAAATTAATGTGACCTTGAGATGTTGCCTCGGCGCTATGTTCTTTGTATTCTCATGATTTTCGCCCTTCGAATCGTTAATTTCACACAATGGCAAATGTTACTTTTGCTATGCCAGTGGAGGCTTAATCTCCTTTGATTGCTAATAGTTTTGCACAGCAGACTCGAACATAGCAGGCGTTAGCCAGGCGTATTTTTTATTTATTTATCCATTTATTTATTCTATTTTATTTTCTTTTAAATTTTATTCATTTTATTTGGACGTCTTGCGTGATGGTAACCCCGTTGCAGGACTATAAATTTTTGAATAAAGGTGAATAAAGGAAGATGACTACTGAGACCTTGAGATTCTTGGTTTGAAAATAACTTCATAGACGCATTATACTGGAAAGAGATACTGTTTTCGCCAGATCAAAACACAAATGACATTTTCCTGCATTTTCCTTGAGATCTAATGCGTGTGAATTGACGAAGATGTCACTTTTGACGACGGCGCCTTTGAAGACTGGTGAGGCTTGTAGGAAAAAAAATCGCCATCCGCGCTTGTGAAACGGAACTGATGACAGATAGTTTCGCAAAAGAAACAAAAATTCGTTAAGTGCGGATGAGGCCCTTTTGAAATGAAAAGAACGTGCTTTGCAGCGCTCCCATCGCGCGCATGGTTTGGAAAATTTTCTTTGGCCTGTATTGTTTTCCTGCTTTATATTGTTTTGGAGATTTTTTGTCTTGATCTTTGTTTTCAGTCGCTGTTTAGTTTCGAGGAAAAGCTCCTTTTTTCTTTCAAGTGATTTTTTTGTGAAAAAAGAAAATGGAGAGGTTCGACGGCCGGCGGGTAACGAAATACAATGTTAATCAGTATTTATCGCAGGCAATGAGTGTCCAAAAAACTCTCTCCACGATCCTGGCTTCTACAGTAGTTCGCAAAAAAAACCCTGGCACCCAGGCTAGACAAAGGAACTTATCTTTGCAGCCGTAACGCATTGTGTTACCCAACATCCTGGCCAGGATAAATTTTTCTATGGGATGCGACAGAAATGATTTGCTTCACACAACAAAAAGAAGCCGTCATGAACGTCATGTCTTTGTTTTCGCCAAATGGACCGGATGTGGTAGTTTTATCCCAAAACAAAGCCGCTTCTTATATTTATCAAAATAAATACCGGAACCATACCGGAATTTATCAGCCAAGCGCGGCGGCACACCGCGAAGACACTGCGAAGACGTTTCTCTTTCGTGGAATGAAAAAGAGCGCGAGTGGAAAATTGAGAGCGGTGAGAAATGCGAAAAAGAGGCCGTTAAAGGTCATAATTTTTCTTTTCGCACGCGTCTTGCCACTCTCGATTTTTCACTCGCGCGTTTTTGTTCTTGCATGCTCACATGCTTCTAGACTGCACTCCCAAGCCAGCGAAGAGCTGTTATCATGTTCTCGTATTCTGGCCGTGCGAATACGATAACGAGCTCTTTACTCGCTTGAACGCTTGCTACGCGGGGCTATTTCGTGTCATGGTCGACAGACTAAGGATAAAAGGGACAGGTCGTAGCCTAAATGAAAAGAACTAGTAATATTCAGGAGTTCTGCGTATGGCTTCACGGTGGATGGAAACCCAGAAACTGCGAGATTTAGGCGCTTAAGAGAGAAAACATTTCGATGAAGGAATTGCCTAGTCACGCTTTCCACAAAGGCAACCGTGTCCTCTGTCAGGCGGCATCTATTTATTTGCGGTTGCGTGTGAAAATGTGTAAATGACAGTGTAGAAAAACAATGAGTCAGAAATCTCTGGAATTTATCCATATCTAATCCGATGGAACCTCGACATTTTATTTTTTTTACAATTTTCATTTTTTCTTTTTTATGGACCCTCGACATTTTACCCGCGGCTCTTGACATTTTACCCTCGACCCACGACCCTCGACCAAAACCCAAACTCTGTAAAGACAAGCGCACCCAATTTTTATGTTCAAACAACATTATACCACGGTAAAGTTGCAATAAACAGTTAAAATGAAACTCGATTCCACGGGCTCGATGAAGAAAAATTGCGGAAGACTTCGGTTGCCTATAGGTGCTACAGTCTTGAACAAAATAAATGGATGCATTCTTGGATGGAAATAAAGTGCGGAAATACATAATGGCGGATTTGTATTTGGACGTTATCGTTGGTAACTAACATGAACCAGATAGGAGAACCTCCGACAAGCTTCAAATTTACTGACCTTTGCAGGTCAACACGTGCGTCACATTTCGGGAAACGCTTAAGATTGACAGATTAATCATAAGCCTGGGGCGAGTGAAACAGGCGAGGGAAACTGATGATTTTGTTAAAATCGATCGTTTTTATAATACTGATTATATTTTAGAACACTGTAATAATTACGCAAAATGCAATACCACCCTGCTATACCGAACGTGTTAGTTTTTCATTTTTCGTCACTTCTCAAATGTTTTAGTTCTGGGCGCTCTCCCGTATCGAGCGATAACAGGGAATGAACAAAACGAGAGCATCTGAATTAATGTGCTGTGCTTAACTTAAGACAACTTACTTAAAATATCGATCACAAAATTCGTCGCTGAAAATAACAGTCAAGGAGTGAACTAACAATTATACCAGGCAATAACTACCTTTCTATTCCACTATTGCGCTATTTTACCATATTAGGGCAAAAGAACGCACAAAATATGCCACTTTATTACACTGCAGAACATTTTTAAGCCAACATTTTCACACTGTTTTGAAGGTAGCCGAAATTATTCATGACTAATAAATCCGCGAGGAAATAACTGAACAGAATATTTAGATTGGCAATAGGGAAATACTGTAAATATAATGTTTAACGGTGACCTACCTCAGAGCTGAAACGTCTGAAACCAGCACAGGAAAACGCAGCTTTTATAAATGGCAATAGCACGAACTTGCCCAACTACAGCAAATCGGTAGGGACGGTATGTGGGAACCTGCGCGACACTAAAGATAACGAAAAAGACTAAATTTCAAATTTTCATCGGTTATGAAGTCTACAGAAAATGCATAAATATGTGAATAGAAAACTCACCTACTCGAAGTTGGTCGTTGCTGTCAGAACCAAAGGTATCGCCAATTAGTAGTCTCTCTGCTATGATAATCCTCTAGTACAGAGAAGATGAAACAAAAAGCTGCTATAACACCACTCAGCCAAGCAAAATTTGATGCGGAATTGAATAAATAAGGGTGAATCAAGGAAAGACCAGAAAGACCTCTCACCAGAGCAGCGCTAAAACTCCTTTACCCCGCCAGATCACTGTGAGCTCTATTACATCACCACCCGTGGCTTTTGAAATCGAATGCCGACCAAAGTATCCAATAGTGGTGCATTTCCTTTGTTATTATAAAAAAGAACGACAGCAACATGAAACGAGATGAACTGCGTAAAATCTCTCAGGCAAACACACTAGCAGAAACGTCGGGAGCTTCCGGTACGGAAAAATTCCAGTAATCAAACGTCAGCCAGAGCGCAATCGATTTGCAGTTTCGAGCCAGCAGCACAAAAAGTAATTAAAATCCCAAGCAAATTTATGTTGGAGTTGATCTCCCAGCAAGATTTCGTAAAAACAAAAAAATATTACCAGCCAGTTAAACAATGAAAAATTTGCCAGCCAGAAAAACATGGGCCTGTGGAGCGGTTTCGTTGGGTACTTCTGACGCATCAAACATCCAAAAAAATTATGAAAACACGAGCAGGTCCAATTTCACGAAAAACTCTCCTTAATTGTTCGCCAAGACCCAGCTTACAAAATGGCAGGAATATGGCGGATTTCCACAAGACGACCGCTTGCCAAACGTACTACATTTTGTATCCGTCCAATAAAAGAAATGCAGGGATCATGAATCCTAAAAATCCGGATTTAGATTTGATCTAATGTATCCACTCGGAGGGTGGATTCTTTAGATTCAAAATCCTTTTTCGGATTTTAGTAAAGAAACGAAAAATCCGTTTTTGGATTCAAGAATCCGGATTTGGATTTTAATAAAGAAGTGCACCCTTAATTTCAGCTCGCAGTAATTTGGGTGTTTCTCGGTTTACTTTACCTGTGTAAACAATATTTATCATCAATGTTACGAAAAATTCTTGCGTGACTTGCGTTACTGTCTGGAAGTGTCTAGAACCTTCGTGAATACTAATTAGTATCACATCATGGTGAGTCAGCAGTTTTCAAGTCATTTATGTGTGTTGCTGTAAATAGTTTAGTGTCATAATGTTACTTT
>OX419346.1:9785342-9815342 GCA_948470475.1 Galaxea fascicularis
TTAAAATGAACGTCCTCTTTCTCGGCATTCAATCGTACAACGAGCTCGATGTCGGGATTATCGAAACATCGTGCTCGTTGTTAACAACGTGCTCGATTTCAAGTTTTTCAACGATGACCCGTCAGATCGTTCACGTTCAGATCCAAACGTTGACGATCTCCAAATCGTAACGTCTACGAACTACGTCATCGCTAAGATCGTCTTACGGATCACGATCTACGTCATCACTAAGATCGTGTGTTCTCGTGACAGAACGTGAACATCATGTATTGACTTTCTTTTTTTTTTCGGTGGCAACCTTTCAGATTGCTCAAACTTATTCTTTTACTGGGAAGAAAAGAAGAAAGAGTTTCATTTCTATTCGCGTGAACAGCGCATCCAACTAAAGGCAATTCTTTTTTACTGGCACAATTTAAATATTTGCATTTGCTCATCCCCGACGTGCTGCATGATCAGCATACTTTGGTTCTGTTCCACCAGTGAATTATTGTCAACAAATGCGAATAAAGAGTTGAATAGGAAGACTGCAGTTTTTGACGATGAAGTTTCTGGGTAAATATGATTTAGAAAATAAAAAGAATGATGTAGTTTAGTGAACCAAGCTATACGCCAAGGAGTGTTTCACAGAGCTACCATGGATTAGCACCTAAATATCTGAGTTCAAAATTTGCACACGGCAATACTCTCTAACAGTTATTATATTTGAGGTATTCTTCCACTAAAATAACAGTTCCGTTACCGCGCCCAAATTATTATTAAAACAACTTTAAGATTTACGTTGCAAACAGAGACTAGAGAGTCTCTTTAAGGTTAAATTTATCGTAGCATTTGATATTAAAATATGAATGTTCGTCATTAATTTGTTTTGTAGAACTAGGCGCAGATTTCTAGTTTTCTCATTTTATCTTGTTTAACGGGGGGGCGACAACTCCAACGAACTGAAGCAAACCCTTATTGAGCAGAAATTTGGAAGATCTTCCCAATGTTTTGACCTATGGAATAACCAATTTTGTTCCATGTCGCTGAACTATGTCACACTCCCCAGAAAAATTCCCGAGTCTTCCCATTACCGAAAGAATTTTGCTTTTTCTCCGGAAACAAGCCTTGTTAGAGTTATCGTCTCCCTCGTCTGTCTAGTTCCCCCTAAACTGGGTTATTTGCAAAATATCTTGAAATGACAGGAATAATGTTATCAAAAACATCGGCTTCCCCTCTCCAGTCTCGCCACATGTGCTCGTTGAGGAAAGATTGTAGGTCATAGTTCCTGACGCCCTTCCTCATTTTCACCTTGTACTTTAACCTGGACCAAGCCGATTCTACTTCCTGTGTATGCACGCCAGTCACAGGGTCCACAAAATTGGCGGCGTGCACTACCACTCGATGAGTCTGCACAGTTGGTGCGTGGGCTGGTAGATTGGAGTAGGCCCCCCAGTCATCACTGTGGACCTCTGTGCCGGGAAGCAGAACCCTCTGCAAGATGGGCATCAGAGTGGCTCTATCCCTTCGCTCCACAACTTCGAAGTAACCTCTTGCTGGAGAATAGGCCGTGGAAACCACCCCGAAAACCCAGTTGTCTCTTCTTGCCCTTCGCCCTCGGTTTCCCTGTACAAACATAAAACATGACTGATTAGTCCACTATTACCTAAAGAGTATTCCACTTCACCTTGTATGTTTATTTCCTGTTCATGGATAAATTTACCTGAACACACGGCCACCCATGGAATCTTTCCCAAAAGGCTAAAAGTGATAGTTATAAATTATGCCATAAATGTGCCTTTTCAGTCTGGGTTTCGTTCACATGGTATTTTGAGTATGTGCATTTTTTTTAAAGTTTTGCAGTGATTGCCACCATACACCTCTGTAGCCTGTCCGTTCAGGACTGAACATTAATTCGATGCAAGCTCCCGCTTGTGTTAAGCAAACATTGCAAAGGTTTCACAAGAAACGTGGCCAAATATGAATGATTCAATACTGGACACCTCTACGTTCTGTTCTCCTTGTTTTCTATGTTATTGTAATATTTCTATCTATTAGTATCACCTTTGCTTTGTGGTTGAATTTACTTTCGTCCACTTTTGCCACGAAAGGAGCTCCAAATGGAATAATGGGGCGCTGCTGGAGGTCCCAGGTAACCACATCTCTCAGCAATTGGAAAATCTTGGATATCTCACTGGGATTGATCTCCAGCATACGTGCAGCTGTGGTTTGCCTCTCGTCGTTTGACCAAAGGTAAAGGGAGACCAAGATTTTACCCATTGCTAACCTTGGAAAGTCGGCGAAAAGGGAATTGCACCTCACGCTTCGCTTCTTCCTGCATCCTGTACAACGCCTGCAAAGACATGTTGTCCGAAAGGCGGATCTTAGAATGGCATTTTGTAGTTCAATTTAATTTTCTTTGTTCATTCTCTGTACCCTTCTAGTTAATACTTTTGTACTACGTCATGGATAATATTGCCGAGAGGTCTAGATAGTAGCAAACACGTTGCTTTTTTTAAAAATAACACAATGTTTTTTAAAAACATGTTTCGGCAGAACTATCTCAAGTGTCATCTTCAGTTAGATTAAAAAGTACAGAGTATCATGATAGTGTGCGCCAAATGCCATTTAATTATAGGAACAAAAGAAAGAAAGAAAGAGAGAAAGTTTTATTAAGATGATGACTTAGTGTTCTTATAGTTCGAAGAGCGAAACACGATACAACGAGCGACGAACGTTCTCCCGCTGTTGCAGTACGTGTGCGTTTCCAGTCTAGTAGAAACAAAGAAGTCTCTCTTGTCCACAGATCGCGGTCTCTGCATTGCCACTTTCGCAATTCGGACAGGGAACAACGGCTTTAATTTTAGGGTCATTTACTTTACCTGTTATCTTTGATCTCTTTGTTCGATCGCATGGCCCGTACTGGACTCATTTAGTAATTCACGGTTTGATCAACATTCTGGATTCTTCATTCATTCCTTCGTTTTGACGGGGGTTTTTTTCACGGTATTTTTCTGCTTTAGTTAGTTTTTGGTTTGTTTTTCCCTAATACCTGTATTACCTTAAACAGAAATTAACTGTTATGGCTTTTAAAAGAATAGAGTACAATACAGTAGAATACTCACCACTGATAGCCGTCAATGTGGTCTGCATTTCGAGCAGCAATAACCATATCTTGGTTGCAATTTCCACAACGAAGCGGATTTGCCAGCAAACGACGCATCTGCAACCAAGTTATTAATTCCCTCACATCCCCGTCTGCCAGTGCCGAAAGTTGAAGTAAATTCATATCGTGAAACCAGTTTCGTTAAATTACTTTCGAAGTTAGCTCTGCCACACAACTGAATAGCAATTTTGCAATGGCCAGTGTCAAATTTTTATTTCCTGCCACTGTCTGAGCGTGCTCAGTTGGGGACGGGAGGGGTAGGGTTGAAGTAGTGAATTTTAAAGCACGTGAACAGTCCAATTTGTTTTTAGAAACCCGAGTAGTTTAACCCTTCCCTGCCTAAGAGTTACTTTATAGATTTTACTCCGTCCAACAAAGATACGAATTACACGCTGAAGATCAGATCCTTTTATAAGTCGGGGGTTGGGGGAGGGGAGGGGTGGATTGTGGACATCCCAATTTGAGAAGCCCTTTGTCCGCAATAGTGCTATCCCGGGCGTTTCCCGTTTTTCACATTCCTGAAGGTGTTGATATACAACATAAATAACAATTGTCTTTAAAATGTTAGGACGCGTACGAGTAGGCGAAGTATTGTTTATTTTGCAAAAAATGTGTTTGTCATCAGTTTCGAATCAGTTGCGTTCTGCATGTGCGAACGGCGTTTTTCGTCCGCCCTAAATTTTTCAAGCCGTACCAAACTTCTAAAGCGTCATCAGAGCAGGACAAATTTTTGTTAAGCGTCAAAACTGTCAGATTCTTACAAATTGCAGGCTTTAAAATGGCATGTGCGTGCGCGATTAGCAAACTCAAAATTTGGTTGACACAAAATTTGTCGAGATTTTCATTATAGAGCCAAACAAATCTTTTTAACCTAGTGCGTGCGGACTCTATCATGATTCGCTTAACAATGGTAATCCATCATAAAATATTATTGCGTTAAGGCTGATAGCTAATATTAAAACGCAGGCTAGACGAATGTCCACTTCATTACAGCTGAATTTCCTTGGCAGTCAATTACTCTTTTGTAAGCATTAATTTTTTCCTCCAAATGAGCTTCTGAACAGACTTCAAACGTAGAATGGATGCATTGCGTGAACCGAGTTGCGTCAAGGCTTTTGGTTAATTTATCACTGCTTCAGCTAGCTAGGTGAAAATCAACTGTTCTTGAAAATATTTTCTTTACACAGTGTTACTCATGACCTGGCGTCTCGCGAGCAAATGACGTCAGTATCGTCAGTAATGGAGGACTGTAAAATAATGCCTTCAAAGCTTGAAATTTTCTTACTATAAGAAGAATTTGACCGTTAAGCAAATGCGAGTGCGCCAAAAAGTTGCTGCAGGTAAATATTTGAGGACCTGTTTGGGCGGGAATAGTTATACCTTATCCCTGTAATGTTTCTCCCGTTATCTTTTACTATCCCTAACACCCCTAGTATAATCCTTTATATAGTCTCAACGTGCGTTAATGATAGTGTATAATACCTATAAAAATGCTCCTGCAGCACCTATTTTTAAGAAACTTAACTTGTTAAAATCATTTGCTACATCTAAAGCAGTTTATGTTCTCGTTTAAGAACTTTATTCCCCCTCCAAAGTTCGCCAACTATTTCTCAAAAAAGTAAAGAAAAGCCAGTAAAATCCATAGTTACAATACAAGGAATGCAGATTCCTTTCGTCTACACTTATGTAGAACAAATATCCGGTAATCCTCTATCTTCTATAAAGGTCCTAAATTTTTAACCTCTCTTTCTCCTGATATTAGGAACAAACATAAAACATCTATTATCAGTAATTACTAATTATAGTAAGTGTGTACAAATATGACTTGTTAGTACTTCAGTTATCATGTTGTCCAAGTTTATAATTAGTCATCTTTTATTTCTAGGGAGGGAACCTACGCCCTACAAGCCCCATGTTTTTTATTTGATTCCCGCGCCATTTTTCTCTTTATCATATTTTAGTTTACTTTTTTTTTCTCCATGTTAATCATTGTAATTTTGTGCTTCCATCATTGTAAGTTCATTGCGTGTGGCAAATAAATAAAATAAAATAAGTTTTTTTTTCCGTATTAGTGTCGGTCTGGAGACTGCTCCCAGTTTCAAACTTCTTAGAGTTATCGATGAAAGCAAGGCAACTAAAAATTTCCGCCGATGCTGCCGCGCCCTCTCTAACGGGTGTATTTAATCAATCGCTACTGACTGGTATTTTCCCCACTGACTGAAACATGTCTAAAGTGACACCTGTCTTTAAACATGGCTTTGTTTCTGATCTAAACAACTACCGGCCCAAGCTAGCTGGATAAATTTGCAGATGAGCTGAATGAATGAAATTCTAACAAATTTAGAAATTTAGTTAATAATGGCTTAAGCAGAGAAAACAACGGAATGGTTCCTGAGCAATCTCTTAAGCGGCTGATACTTGCTTTCAAGGGAAGCTGTCTATTCGACAAACGACGATATAACCCTCTATACTGTCAAACCGAAGCTTACAATTTCAAGAGGGTATCTAGAATCGATTTCTTGCAGTTGTAGTTACTTATAACGCACCTTCTATGCTTTTGGTGGTGAAGTCAGATCCAAAATTAGTCTGTATTAACCACGGCCTTAAAAAACAACTTCAAACCTGAAAGATCTTTACATATATACATACTTTATTTAACGTGGACAATAAAACACACTTAGCTGTTCGCTAGTTTCCAGGTGATCCACCATTTAAATTAAGTAATGTACAATATTATAAAAAGTTTTCAACCAAGCAAACTGACACGAGGGAAATGACAAGAGCACACCATCTAATTATGACTGCTATAAAAAATAGGCTAAGGCCCGATTCCTACGCCGTAAATGTAATATGCAACTGCCCAGCCGATCCTTTCGCCTGGATGAGGAGGAAATTTCGAGGGAAGGCTGTGATTCATGCACACGCCGAACCTTTTTATGTCGAACCTAATGAATATATTGTTTTCTACAATGTATTTATGCAGTTTTACTCAGAACTGGAACTGGGACTGAGTTAGGAACACCTGTGGAAAGCCCGGCAACTTAAGCTCGGCGTCTGAATAAACGGGAATAATTTTGTCAATTTGATGCAAATTGAAATTAACTTCGGCTCAAGAAAAGATCGGCGTCGATCTGTATCGGGCCTAGCATAGATTTCAAAGATACGGTGGCATATTTTCTGCTGCAGCTTTGATTTAATTCGTAGTTATGGAAACAACAACCCCAATGGATAATAAATACGATAAATAAACCTCAGATGCAGTGGATGAGGTATACATCAAAAATTCTGTCGTGGGGCAACATATATGACACCATCACAAAACCTTAGTAGGAAAGTCTTTGATGACTTATCTTTACCATCTAAACATCAAGGCCCAGTTGTCCAAAGCATGACTAAGTCCGGATTCCAGTGACCTTTAAGTCTCTGTGCAATAAACAATTTTCAAAAGATTTTCATCCTTAACTTTTGGCTGGAATTTAACTTTACTTTAAGCGTACATTTTGATTTAAAAAACCTTCTCGACGGGGGATATTAAAATTTTGGTTAACTCGTAATCCTAGGTTAGCGTTAATCCCGTTTAGAACAACCGGACCCAAATGACTAGCCGAAGGTAATTATCTGGACAAGGTTTAGTCAAGCTGCACACTCGACCGTTATCACCAACAATGATTTGAGCAAACACTGTTTTGTTCAGACAGGCGGGGGTAAAGAATGATGTTGCTTGCAAACCGGCAGTCTGGTGCCATAAGGAAATTAAGAATCAAATGGATATTAAAAAGGATGAATAAACTTTGATGCAGTTTTAAAGTTTACAGTGAGTTGCCAGGTTGCAGGGACACAAAACGAATCTGTTCCTCACTTTATCTGTTCCCCCGAGGTATTGTGCTGGCTGACAAAATATCAGTTATTTCCCGGAGTTGGTTATGAAATGTCTTTCTGCTGATGGTTGTGGTAGCAGTGTGAGTGTTGCTGGATGGCGAAATGTGGATTGTTGTGAGAAATTTGTGTTTCCCAAATATACCCCAAAATCCCCCAAAAATTAACAAAATACCCCATAACATAGCTTCGTGGGATGAGCGTAGGGAATTTTAATTGCTTGAAACGCGAATGAGATATATATCAACATAAAATCCATGATAAGCGACGAAAAACGATGTTTAGGTTAAGTCCCACCCGAAATGTTGAAGCTTTTTACCTCAGTATTGTCCAACAATTAATGGTACAGTAAAGTATTGAAGAGTTACTTTGATGGTATTTGACAATAAAGTTTTAGTTAACGAATGTTTAAATTTCTGTTGGAAGCAGCACGGAGGAGGCTTATAATCAAGTGTATAATTTGTTTACATGAAGATGGGCCTATAACCGGAGGGGCTTATAAGTGGGAGGGGGCTCACAAGCGGTATTTTAATTTACACTAAGTTTTTCTTTTCTTTCGTACTGATATGCCAGATGTGCGCGCTAGAGGAATTAATCTCATAACGCAGTAGATAACCATACAACAACCTGCTAGTGTCATTTTAATTTTTTTTTTTTAGGTAACCTTTTTTCGTTGTGCATAGATAATAATAATAATACAGTTCTTAAAAACGCATTATACATAAGTCTCAATTCTTTTACATAAGATTTAAAATAATTACAAGAATAAGATTAAAAATTTACTATAGGGTTAAAAGCGTTTTTAAAAAGGTGTGTCTTGAGCCTGGTTTTAAAGGAATCTAAGGTCTCAGAATATCTTATAAAATCAGGAAGTTTGTTCCAGAGCCTGGGGGATACACACGCAAAGGATCTGTCGCCATAGGTGGAGATTCTAGATCTTGGGAGAGACAGATTGATGGACCTTGAGGAACGGAGGGTGCGGACAGGTTTATAGAAAGTTAACAGATTTGCAAAGTAATCAGGGGCCAGACCATGAAGTGCTTTATAGGTAACGAGAAGAAGCTTAAAGATAACACGCTGTTCTATAGGGAGCCAGTGCAGATTAATGAGGACTGGAGTAATATGTTCAGACTTTTTTGTTCGCGGAATAAGTCGGGTGGCAGAGTTTTGTAGTCTTTGAAGTTTCTGTATTTCAGAAGAGGGCAAGCCGTAAAACAAACCATTGCAGTAATCCAGTTTAGAGGAAATCAAGGCATGAACGACCCTTTTGGTGTCTTTCTGAGATAAATATTTCCTGATTTTACTGAGTTCGTGTAAACATAATGAGCCAGAGCAACATATATTATTGATGTGGGTACGAAGAGTGAGGGTAGATTCTAGAATGATGCCAAGATCTCTCACTTCATTTACTGGTTCGATAATAGCAGTGCCGACTCTGGGGTGTGAGATACTGTCACTGGGCGTATAGCGAGAGTAGAAGTGAATGACTTCAGTCTTAGTTGGATTGCATTTAAGTCCGTTCTGAGTGTTCCAGCATAGAACATCATCAATGCAAAGTTCAAGCTGAACTAGGGCAACACGATGATTGCTCCGTTTTATTATGATGTAGAGCTGAGAATCGTCAGTACAGAACCTTGGGGAACGCCGAAAGAGTTACATTTTGGATCAGAGTAAGTTCCATTAACTACAACACGTTGGGGTCGTTCCTGAAGATATGACTTTAACCATTCAAGGGCCAGACCAGAAATCCCATATTTATTCTCCAATCGGTTGATTAATATTTTGTGGTCGATCGTGTCAAAAGCCGCTGATACGTCCGAGAGGACCAGGATGCATTCATGTTGATTGTCAATGGCAGTATTGATGTCGTTAAACACTTTTAGTAGATTTTCACGCGCACCTGGATAGCCGATAAACGGAAAATACATTTAATACTTTGTTGCTGATAATACGCTTTGTGGCCATATGCTTAAAAAGCATACAAATGGCTGCCATTCGTCCCATTGTCATCCATCTTTATGAGGAGAGTAACATAAGTGACTGTGTGCAAAATGAGCGTTTCACTGAGGTATCCCTTACTGCATTCAATGACTTGAATATCTGAATCAAGTTTAATTTAGTGTAGGGCCTTTCCGTTGCATTAAAATTCAACATTTGTAACACCGGAACTGTGTTGAGTTTCTATTGTGTTCAGCCTGCAAACCTCACTGTCACTTACTGACCCTACCCATTTAAAGAAATCAATGATAAAGCAAACAATGACATAACATAAACCTTTATTATACCTTCCAATTTTTTTGTGCACTTTAACAAATGGGCGATGGCGTAAGAGTTTGCAACACTCAGCATGCTTGTGACAATACTCTAGCATCGGATTTGGATAAGAAGAAAGTAATCAAAAGTGATAAGGGCGGCAATCTGGTTAAACACCTTTTTTTCGTTTGTTTCAAGACTTTTCCTTTTAAATCTGGCCACAAATTCATTCAATCAAAGAACCGCAATTTGAGCTTCTGAAATGTACTCTTGAATCCCCCGTTTTTTTAGCTACAATTTACCTTAAAATTTATTTGTATTTGCGCTGGAGTTCTTATAATCTAAATCAAATTCTAAATCGTTGCCCTTATAGAAGTAGTGGGAAGAAGTCGTTTAAATATCAAGCAATCCCCTTTTTTAAATCCTGTCCTTAATTCTCCTGACAAGTATGCATATATCCAATCACTATTATGGTTTAAATGGGTAAACTGAACTAAACTAAACTTATCTAAACTAAACTAAACTGTACTAAACTAAAACTTCTATTTCAGGTAAGCGGCTAATTCTAATACGCGGCATTTCACCCGCAATTCCGTTCCCTCTTTGAAATCTGTTGGTAATATGAAGCCGTGGCCTCTTCTTTCCTTCAGCTTGATATTACCGCGCCCGACGAACACTTTCGTAACAGCGCTGCTTGTATTTTCAATGAAAACTCTAGAACAAATAAAAGATATATTCAGGTTGTTGTCAGCGGCTCAAATATTTGACCGCCAACTTTAACATTAAGTAACACATATCATTTCAGCCTAAATGGCACACATTTACAACCTTGACAAGTATAGGAAGCCTTGAACTACACTTACGCGAAAGAAATTCTAATAGTGTCGACCCCTCTAAAATGCTGAAGCCACAGCTTTCCTCTAGTAAGAACCAGTCTCCACTTTCTGTCAAATGCATCCATCGGAGGGGAAGCGATGGGCCATTTCCAGTCATGCGGTACTACCCAAGTGAGGAGTACAGAACCCTTACATTGTATTTCGGTGGAGATCGTGGCCTATCAAAAAGAAGAATGGAGATAAAAGAGCCAACGTATTACCCGCGCATTCCAGCCAAATAATTAAAATTAATGATAAAAACTTAGGGCTAATTAATAGAACATGTTGGCGATTTAACTGCTTCTGGGCCCTTACGGAAGGAGCAGGCTAATTGATATTTTCACTAATTCAGGAGCCGTGCTCATTTTAGAGTCTTCGAATCAATAAAGTCGTACTGTACACTGTTCGATGACCTACGTAAATTACTAGCTTTATTATCATGAGGAGGAAAACTCTTACTTCATTTAGAGACCACGCCTTTTTCTGTCGGTCAATTTCATACAAATCCAAATGTTTTGTTGTGTTTTCTCTGTTGTGAGCCACAATTTCTGATAACCGGATCATCACTTGGCAACCAGGAACGGCACACTGGACGACACGCTTTGGGCACTTAACCATGTGAAATGGAATATCTTTTCTGTCGGAGAAACCAATGGTAAAGTTATTAGTTTTTCTGCCGATAAATAGAACGCTTCAACATTTTGATTTCATGTAGAAAAATAATCATAAATAGAACTATGAAAAAACTGCTTGATACCCCGCCTTTCCTAGAGGCGCTATGGTCAAAGGTTAAAAACGAGCAGATAGGAATTAGCAAGTCGCCTTGTCCCTAAAAGCAAATGAAAAAAACACCGACTAAATGTTGAGACATAAAAGAAATTGTAAAGCCACCAATTAACGCGATAAAAAAATAATGCTGCTAAGTCTTTGAATGCCAACTTAGTTAGTAGCTAAGTATGATGTAAATACCATGCAGGCGCTCTTTTTCAACATATTTCTTCCAATGCGACCGCTAAGTTCTACAAGACTGAGTACACATAAAAAAGTTTTAACATGCACTGAATCGGATAAAGCCTAACAACAACACCAACAATCAGACATGTAAAATACCTTGCAAGTTCTAACCCACACGCTAAAGGACAGAAGGCGGGAAGGCAGGGACAGCGGTGCGTTTTGTGCTGCTGCATTTCAATCCTCTTGACTCTGGTTCCACATTTGCAGTCAGTGACCTCGTTCGGACAATCATGGAATCTGAATTGATTCCTTGGAAATTTCTCGGGGCATGTATTGCACTGCAGAGGAAATTCACCACATTCCTTTTCGTGGGAGAAAATAGCCTCTGCAGTGATTTGGCATTTACAGTGTTTGCAGGTACAAGCTAAATCCCTTGCCGCATTTCTGAGAGCGATGTTGGGAATGTAACAAACCAGTGTGGTATTGCACACTGGACATCTGGTTGCCGACTGGTCCTCTTGTCTCTTTTGACACGAACCACAAATTGAATGTCCGCAATTCGAGACCAGGTAGCACGTTAGCATCAGCTCGTAACTGCAAACAGTGAAGGATGACAATACATCTTAGCACTGAGGCCTGGGGTGGGGGGTAATTTGTTTCTGTGACTGGTGAACTAAACACACCGCTAAAACTTCCCAGGAAAATGAGCTCCAGTTTTTACCAGCAAAGTTGTCTCTTGTGATTTGTATTTTGCTCCACTCCTTTTTTAAACTGCGAGTAGTCTCTAATTTCAGCGATGGCCCTTCTTCCCGCTTATCAACGGCTTCGATTCAGACGCCGAACTTTTCATGTGCCAAAATTATAATAAAACTGTATATATAATCACTGACTATATTGATTAGTTTCCTGGAACTGAATTAGGAATATCCGCAATTTGCAACGGGAAACTTTAACTGATTTTGACGTCTGAATCAATGGTCGTACTTTTGTCACTATTTGGATCGGCCCAAACTCAGTCTAATTTAGTTCAGCTCATGAAAAGTAAGGAGTGTGAATCTGGCCTAACCTCAAGGAAATCATTTTTATAATGAGATATTTTGTGAAAATTCACAAAAAGTTCAGCCATTATCTAGTATTTGAAACTACACTTCTCGGTACATGCCGAGATATCGTAGATACAGCGAATCATTCTAGTCGGCCTAGATTATTGTAGGAGTTTAGATTGAAAATTCGACTTTTGAAGACACTTCCCGGCTGCCGGGCATCTAAATAACGGGAATCATTTTCTCTGGCCTAGATTATTATCGGGACTTACCAAACTGGACATTGTAACTGGTCGGGAATTGGCAAGTTGAAGTCGACGATGTTGTCCATCACAGTTGTTCAATACCAAAGCCCAAGTCGAAGAATTTTGTAGGAGCAGCGGTAGTGTGTTCACAGTTTCAAAAAACCAACTCTTTATAAGTAGGTTATTGACACTAAATTTGACAACGAATGGGACATTCTCTTGTCACTTGAAATTTGCCTATTGTCTTCCAAGATCACAAGAACCGACCAGATCACTACACTTTAAAGTGACAAAACCTACAGCGAATTATAGTAATCGATCGTTAGCTATCGGTCAAAGTTAACAGTGATTGCTTTTTCGTTGTTACAATTTCGGTTAGATAAAGTTGGAAAAGAACGCAAAACAACTCGTCCTGCGTTTAGCGTGTTAAAAATGGAAGCTGTTTTCAGGAGAAAAAAAAGAATTCTCTAATCTTTATGACCGGAAATTCAATCAAAGTTCGCAATGAGGAGCCTGTCTTTTGTTTTGGAGTCTCAAGCAACTCCTTTTCCTCGCAACTGGAGGAACTTTCAATCTGGAATAATGTAACATTACAGCAAACGTGACTTAAGCAAATAAATAAGCCGCAAAGGTATCAGTCGAGAGAGCTTTCTCAACTTGTTTAACCCTTTTTCTCTATCATGCATTTAAAAAATAAGCACTGACACATAAATTCATGAAACAAGTAGCCTGAAACTGATCAAACCAGCGAGGACTTTGAGACGTGTGAAAGACCACATTGCCAATCCCAAGGCGATCCCAAATGACGTCATATTAACAACTTCATCGTTAAATTGTCGCTAAAACAAAGCAATTTTTGAAAAGCCACCTGTCAAAATGCTGTCAATCAAAGTACACACCCAAAGTTAGGGGCGATTCAGTGGACATCATGTCGAATCTCCCCTCTTCGTACATCTTCACTGCGGACCACACTCTCATGTGAAACGTTCAGAAAGCAGTTACTTAAGGAAGAAATTGGCTATGTATGACGACAACCTTTCTAGTGCTACACTCGATCAAGATGAAATAGACGCACAGGCCGCAGCCCTACAGCAATCGTGGCGAGATAATGTGAACAGAAATACATCTGTTACAAGAACTTTTGTTCACTTGCGTGAAGAGGATGCCACGATGAAAGCAATTCCTCGACGATCACGTATGCAAGCCTTGATACACGAAGGAAGAGTAAAAGACATTGACTTTTCTGTCAGGTATACCATTGATCAAATGGCAAATCTATTGGCAACGAATATACCTACTTTGGCGGGAGTAAACCCCATGAGGTATGTAAAAAACATTTTCAGTGGTCGCCATACAGAGGCTAACATTCTAATCAATTGAAATCATCGCAAGCTAGTTATGCAGTGCCGTTGGATATAAGGTTGACAAAATTGTCAGGTATCTTTCAAAGGGGCTGGTAACGGCATGTTGGGTTGTCGTCACTGTGCATCTTCTTTTATTACTCGCTCTGAACGTACGCTCTTATATAAAAATGATGACCATGCGCGTCGTCTCCTCTCCGCGGTGCAAATCACAGATACTACGTGGTCTCCATGAGGGCGTCCACCTAAGTTCAGTTTAGTGTAAATGTGGGACCTAGAGTTAGTTTACTGTGCCCTTTGATCTTAGCAGTTATAAATTTTTCTTAGTGGATTCTGAGTGTGACACAATTCGTGGTTTCTCTGTGTTATCGGAAGCTAGTGTATGCTATTTAGCTATGGGACGGATAATTAAGTTCTTATGTGTAACGTCGGGAAAAAAACAAAAGAATAATTATTCTCACGGACAGTTTACTGACGAAGATTTTTCACGCGAATGTTCCCCCGTATTAAACAAAAACGTTTGGATTTTGGGACCATTCGCAGGGAACAAATTTTAGTCTCCCTCCATTAATGATTTGTGTTAGTTCATATGAAGGGAATTGGTCCCTGGGAATATTCCCCTCGTGTGCATCGGCCTTTATTCATATAAGTTGTTGTTCGCAGCTTTTAAGTTAGCGTTTATTTTCGGGGTTTATTGATTTCGTTTTCGGGAAAGCGGGCAAAAACATCATCTGGAATTTCTTTTGGTATTACCTGCTCATCGTAACGTTCATTCTTCACGGTTATCCAGAAGGAAAGCCTAACGTTGCTCTAACATTGCTCTCTCTTGCCCCAACATTGCTCTAATATTGGCTGTGCTCCTGGAGGGCACGGTTCAAGTTCATGACATTTTAGATGCATGACACACGTGCATTAATACGGTCTCCTATGAAACTGCAGCTGCAGCCCAAATTATATTATGTAAGATCATGAAATTGGCCATATGAAAAAGCAAATTAATTTTCATCAAGATACTTTTGGCGACTAAAGAGAGATATGAAGTAAAGGAGGAACTTAATTTTGATTTTTTGGTGTGGGAATAAGGCATCAGATGTCCTTGTTTTGATCAAAGCAAGACTGTAAAACGTAAAATAAACTGTAACGCAAGTGTCACGCTTCTCTTTTTGCATTCCTCACCAAGGGCTCAAAATAATTATTGGTTTAAAACTCATTTTCTGAATTCAGTGTCTCATAACCACTTTTCATTTAACGTTTTACAAGAGCAAATTAATAAATCTATGCCTAACTATTGGTTCAATCTCCATGAAATCCTGGCCGGGTATTTACGTGTCAATTTATGTAGCTGTGATGCTCGCTCACTGTCACATTCAGGGTTTACTACATACGAAGAAATTTAAAAGTCATTCTGTTATGGATGTCAAATTTCAAAACAAAGGAGATCAAGGTAGCTACGGTGTATGTTTAAGCAAGTGACACATTGACAAGCCCCGTTGAAGTCCTGTTTTTTTTTTAAGGCTTCTTTACGCAAATGTAAAAAAATTAATTGTGATCACAAGTGCAATGATCATTCTTCATTTGATTTCATATCCACAGTTCACGTATGAGTTCTTTCATGTGCATTACTTACTGACACGCGGTTTCTTTGATGGGTGAAAAAAGCTCACACCACACCCATATGGATTCCTTTTAAGACGTAAAATTTCATATTTCTGGAAAGCATCCCCTTCATATTTTAGTTGGGAGTCCCCCATAGGTCAATTTCATCAATAAATTAATGTTGTCTAACCGTTTCATGATCATAGCTCTTTAATGTAATATAAGATCTTTAGTTAGTACATAATATTAGTCTAACTCAGTCCCTTAATATTTTTGTTTGAAGGATATCATTGACTTTAAAATACAATTAAAAATTCCTTTTTAGCATGACAATACTGAAATCTACCAACCGAGGTTCTGAAATGATCAGGGTTTTCAGAGGGCTGACAAATGGATATAACATCCATAATGCTTTCCGAAAAAGATCCAAGAAAGTATTCATCAACTCTGGAGGTTAGTTGTTAAGTATCTAGAAAGGTAAAATGGCATGTGCATTGCAAACACTAAGATATTATAATTACCACAATAAATTCCTTGTTAATAATCTTCAGGAGGAAAATCCTTATTTCAGATTACATGTAAAACACCACTTGACTAATCTGTCTACTTTGACAAACCAATTTTCTACACAGTGAGAAAAGTTCTTAAGATTTTTTTAACTTGTAGTCATTGAAGGCCGTTCTGTAATTGCTTAAAGTAACTTCAGTCGTTTATCATTACAATTTTGTTAACATATGCAAAAATTTGGAGTAAATAATTATATCATTAAATTTTTCAACAATTCAATAATCTATAACTAAACAAATTCTGCAGCAACATCAACAGTGACATCAACAGTGACGTTGACAACAGTGACACCCGCTGTTGTACCAACATCAATGTCAACAGTGACAGCCGCTTCTATATCCGCATCAGCATCATCAGTGATAGCTGCTGTTACTAGGACCTCAGCATCAACATCAACAGTGACAGCTGCTGTTACAAGGGCCTCTGCATCAACATCAACAGTGACAGCTGCTGTTACACCAGCATCTGCATCAACAGGGCCACCAACAAGATCCCCAACTGGTTCTCTGCCATCTGGAAGTACTGTTAGAGGTAAATGTTACTGTAAAACAACAAAATTGTATGCCAAAATTGTATGCCAAACCTTTCAAATCCCCTCTTTCAATGAAGAAAACCCAGTGAGTTTCAACATCAATAACAAAACACAAGCATACTGCAGGGATCTTTGTAGTCTTCCTATTCCCCTCCTCCCTCATAAGATTTAGAAATGGAAAAACTAACTTCTGTTTAGTACAACACATATAATTAGGCTTTTTGAAAAACCATTCTGATTAAGTGGACAAGCTAAAAAATGTTCACAAAGGGCAATACAAATTCCTGAAAAGAAATCATGTTCACAAAATGCATTATTTAGAACTATTATATCTATATTGATGTTTACAGGACAGGTCAATGTGAGTCTTGGCCACCAAGCAAATTCACCAGATCTGCAAGTAGTGTCTGGTAGATCTTCAAACCAACTGCCTGGTACTGTATGAAGATTGAAGAAATGTGTCTTTACCTTTTTTTATATATTTGTAGCATGAATAGTAACATTTAGAGGATATTTAACGGAAGACACAGCTATAGGCTTGTTATCTCAGAGGCATTTGTATTTTGATTAATGGCATCAGGTTACAGTAACAGACAGACAAACGCATTTATTCATTATTAGTACATGGATACTTACCTTTTCTCTTAAAGTTATTGTAATTACTGAATGCAGATCATTCATTTTCACAGACAAAAAATAAGTTGCTACTAACCTGAGGTTTTCCTTCCTTTCCAATTCCATGATTGTAATTATTGATAAATAATCTGATTTATGTCTCTAAAAACTGAGTAATTAATAACTGACAGTTTTTGTTCCATTGCAGTTCAGACACCTATGATGGACCTATTGAAAAAGACCTATGGTATGAGTACATTATTTGGTGAAACAAAGACATCTTGTCATATTCCTGTTGCTGAGTTGTACACTGTAGCTCCCGTTCAAGTAAATAAAATAAAAGCCATGATCTAATAATCATCAATTCAGTCCATTACATGTGTGTAATGAACATCATGGCTGACATAGGGTAACATTTCTGAATTATTGAATTGAAGAATTGGAAAAATCCACTCCATACCAAATTAACATCACTCAAAGTGTACATGTATTTTTTTTTTTTTGCTACTGCTAATCCTAGTCAGTGTATTTTTCTTGTCTAACCAGGTTGATAATAAGTTGTTTGATACTGTGATTACACATGTAATGTATATATTTGTCTGATTGCAGTAGTCTGTTTATATTTCTATGGGATTTCTTAAAGTGTGGAAGAATGCAAGCTTGTTCTATGACATACACTAGTTTACTAATGATTGAATTTACAGAGAATCAAGTGTGAAAATAAACTTATAAATCTGTTTACCTATTACAGATAGTTTCTCAACAAAGGGCATAACAAAGGAATTAAGTGAAAACATCCAGTCTGGTATGGATAAGTAGTAACCTAACAAAATAATTTGGGCTCTTCAGAGTGGACAAATGTGTGAGACTTTTAAAACATTATACAGTCTGTGGGACATATAGGTAGAAGCTGAGCAACCTCCTACACTATAGTTAGGCCCACTATGCAAGTGAGCCACTGGGAGAAGATTGTCCAAGAAGACAGTGCAGCAACCTTGACCTCTGGATCCAGAGTACAGCACACTAAAGAATAATCCTTATGTCGCTGTACCTCTCACCCATTTTTTGGCCAATTAAGGCTGCAAGCTACAGCTACATTAACAAGAAGTTTAGACCAGATGAATCACTTCAATTTGCCTGAAAATATAGGGAAATTACTGATTTCTGTTCACTTGTAACCTACAAGTGCTACACGCTGATATAAGAATGCTACTTATTAAATAAATTCCAATTTAGGCATTTTTAAATAATTATTATTTTGGCAAAGTTATTGTAACTGTAACATGTATACAGCAGAGCTGTCATTAAGGGCCGTAACCCATAACACCTGTTACGGCTGAGTTTAGTTGATGTTACAGGTGATGGTTGCTCTATATTCAATTTGGGCCTTTGCCAGGTTTTTAGATGTTACGGGTGAGGTCATGGATGTTACGCCTGCTTCAAAACTTTATGACAGCCCTGTACAGTAGCCTATGATGATATCCTTTTTTGTCCTGATTATGACAGGAGGAGACATCACATGCATAGAGTCAATGGAAGGTGCTGAAGTCTTTGGTGAGGAAATTAAACATGTTTAAAAGTTAGCCGTCTTGAATGTGACAGTCACTCAGCAATTTCACATGGGCAAGCTAGTTACTCCACCTAGTTGGCCTGTCCAGTGACAAATTAAACACAAGAAAGGGTTTTCATTCATGATCTCAACACAAATGATGAGTGAGTTGGAAAACAATGCGAACACCACGATTTGTCACTTAAAGCTGGTTGCATGGATACCAGATAAAACACTCTTTGTAAACATGTACGAGAGGTGGTTTTCCTTCCAGGAAAATTGTTATACAATACTGGAAGAGACATTGAATGAGATAACAGTTCACATTTCTGGCATTCAAACTTTGCTTGTAGCTCTAAAGTAGATACAACATTTAAGTTGCACTTTTGAAGTCATAATTAATAGTTGCTACAATAATAAAAGGCTCCTCTCAGTTATACATCTAGATGTATGTTTATTTACAAAAGGGACCTTCAATAATTTCACTATTCAACTGGTTCAAAACTTGCTTTCAGAAATGGAAGGACCCTTACAGCAGGTCCAACTGCTGCACCTCCTCTTGGGGAGAAGCATGATGTTTACACCATGCCCATTTACAATGGACCAGGCAAGTTCTCTTGGCTTCCTTATTGTCCCAGTAGATTATATACTCAAGCATCAACATAATTATTACAATTAGCTAGGCTGATGATGTAAAAGTGGTGTTCTCTAATTTTTTGGTATCATTCATAGTTATAAACTCGCTATTGTTAATAAACGTCTTAAATTGACAACTGGCATTTTGTTTAGGCTGTTTCACAGAGTCACCAAGACCTGATACCATTGGTAGTAATATTATTTGATGAAAGTGACGAGAGCGTCAACGTAATCAGGTAATGTAGGCTAAAAAAATTTTTTTTTCATGTTTTATTAAAAATGCCTTGACACAATATCAGCCTGAAGGAAATAAATTATTATTTTGTTCATGGGCATAACAGAAAACAACAAGGCTGTGCTGTATGAAAAGTAGTTGGGTACCCAAATTCTCTAAACCCTTGAAATCCAGGGCACCCAGCATAGCAGTTTGGTGCAAAAAACTATGTTTACTAGTTGGCCAAAAGCAAAAGGAACTCACCAGGGCCAACCAGGTGCTGATTTAGTGCTCTTAGCCCTGAAAAGCCACCCTTCCAGAAAAGTTCTTTTCATAGACGATGTCTTAATGTAATAATATGTACTCTTTGCCTTAAATAATTATTATTTGTTCACTGAAGCGTATTCTGTTTGTTCTCAAGGAAATTAAATCAAAATCAAGAGCTGGTTTGCATCCTTGACAGCTGCTTGGTTTTGGTAGCTCACAATAAATCACCTTGTGTGCCACAAATACTACAACATGTTGGTGAGGATTCACATCCTTTGACTGGCACACATCTTCTAATACTGCAAAAAGTTGGCCTCACTAAACGCCAAGTCATCGCTGCTTGGTTGTCAGGTATATAATGCTCTTGGTGCATGCATCCATATCTCCTTAGAGAAACCTGGTCTGAAGCCTCAATATATCAATAATTAAAAACAATTCCCTCTCGCTAGGTAATGAACTAAAAGCAGAGGAGGTGATCAGACACGTCTCAGTGAACCTACAGAATTTAAAAGCAATCTCTTTGCAAAGGTAATGTCTTCACTAACCTTCATATTAGACCCCCTTCTATGCCATTTCTCTCTCACTGAGTCTGTAAATAAATAGATTTGGATGACAAAGAAAAATGGCAATTCAAAGACCCACTATTATGAAGTAAAATAAATGGACTACTTATGTCACCTTTGATTCACGTATGGGTTATTATAATTCCTTGCCACCACTGTTTTCAAGTAACAAATCTATTAATACAACTTCTTTGAGAACCTATTGCATTGCATGACACTCTTCGACATGTTCACATATTTCAATCAATAATTATTTAATAATAGCAGTTTATTTAACCACAGGCAAGTGTTGGAGGACACAAGGTCACTGCGGCGTGAACAAGAGGCAGCAATGAAAGTATCGGTAAGGTTTTAATGAAAATAAGGCAAGAGCTTGTAGCTAAATGAAATGCTCACTCTGGTTGGTTAGTGGTTCAAATGCCAATTTTTTTTTGCTGAAATTTGTTGCGGCTAAAGACATGTACACGTGATGATGAATACAGTGAGAGTGGATTATATTATTGCTATGATCTTGCATTTCTGGCGGGAGAAAAGTGATCGCAAATGGTTAAATCAACGATATGTTGGTTCTGTAAATCGACTTTTAACAGTTCATTTTTTTCAAAGCCCTACCATAGACAAGTTACAAACCTTGAACGTTTGGACTTAAAAAAAATATGGAAAAATCCATCTCTCCATGAAAGTACTTCTAACATTGGATTTTTTGTTACAGGAAACAGCTGATGCAGCAAAAAAGGTATAACTGGAAAGAAGGTCAAAATAATTATTATTTGCAGTCAACAAGACTGATTTTACAGTAACACAAACAGAGTTGTAACTATGCCCACATTTCACCCACTAGTTAATAAACCAAACTAAGATACTTATATAATTTTCGATTGACAAACAGTCACCCACTCTCATTTTTCTGATTGTTGAGTGTATACTTCTGCATTAATACAAACTAATTTTACTGACAGGTTCTTACATCACCAGTGGCTGCGTTGCCAGTGGCAGCAGCTCCAGTAACTGCAGCTGGTGCAGCTGCACCAGCAGCAGCTCCTGCAGTAGCTTCAGTTGCACCAGGAGAAGCTCCTGCAGTGGCAGCAATAGCAACAGCAGAATCTCCAGTGGCTGTAGCAGCAACAGCAGCAGCAGTGGGGTACACCCATGGTTCAGATAGAGACATTTCTTCTATCCCATCAGTACGTAACATTACTTCTTTTGTGAGAACCACATATTTTTATGAGTGTAAACACATTTTATCTTGGTGATATTCAATTTGTTGCTTATTACAGTCTACTAAGGTCTGGAGCCAACACAAAATAGTGTTTTCGTATGACACGGCTAGAAATAAGCTGTTAATCAGAATTACATTAAGGCTTAAAAAGAAAAAACAGCTTAGACTTGATTCATGTCACAATAGAGTTTAAAAGTGTTTCATCCGGGTAATACAGAATGTATTCACTATCAGTGTTCATTGTCACTAATCATCTTTAAACGGGTTTCAACAAAACACTGACCACAGGGTAACTGACCCCCGACTGACCTCCTACAGACACCCCTTACTGACACACACTACCAAGCTTAAGGTAGAACAACTTCCAGTTGCTGTACAGTTTGTGATCGGTCACTCGATTGTGTTTATCTCCCAAATGTTTTCGATTCCTCCTTATAACATACTTGAGGTTGCTTCAATTCATTTTATGCTCATCTATCGCAGAAGTGAACCGGGTTACTTGTAATAAATCGAGTAGACTGGCAGAGTTTTTCCGCCATCTTTGAAATTTAGGTAAGCCACAATTTGCAATGAACTTGATTCAGCCTCAATCTAATTTTAAAATTGTTATTTTGATTTCCCATTGCATTTAAGAGGTCAGTTGACCTGGGGTCAGTGTTTTGTCGAAACCCTCTTTAACCCCAACAATTTTCATGAGGAAAATCATTTTGGCATTAAAATTAAGCTTGCATTTCGTAATCGGACCTTTGTCATTACGGGAAAATAACATAAATAATATCCTAGTACTGAGCGACTCAAAGCCCGCGTTAAATCGGCCACAAGCACTTGCCTACAATAAAGATACAGGGCTTTCCAGGGAAAAATCAGATAAATATCAGTAGTAATACATTTATAAGCTTGATTAAGCTTATGTCCAAGTTTGAACAATGAAAGGTTGCTTACCTTCAATCTAAAACTCTTAATAATTCGCTACCATCTGCACCAGGTATCCAGGTATCTTTAAATCAGACTCGTAGCACACACACGTCTTTTCGAACTAAGATTGTAGGCTACTGTATTCGAAGAGACAAATGCTTGGATTCATTCTGTCAAACGAATTACAAAACTTAAACCAAAGAAAGTTTCCTACTTGTCTTGTTTTCACTGCAAGAGTTGGCTTAGGTTTGAAACAGGACATCACCACGACTTCAACACACGCTTCTTAAAGAGAATACCGCTTTTCAGCAGCCTTGAAGGCTCAAAGTTTGGCGGTAATCGGTTTGTGCGGGAATGGTGGAACAACTATATTAGCAGTTACTCGAGCAAAACACAGCATAAAAAATGCCATCTGTTAAAATAAACAGAAGTTAACGTTCTCAGACTCACTTAATGCAACCTGCTTTTCAGCAGGCACGAGTCCGCGCCCACAGCGAGGTTGTTCCGATGTTAAGATTTCTTACCTTAAAAGAAAAAAGAAGAAATTAGAATAATTACTGTTGCTCTCAACAAAAAAAAAATCAATTTAGCGACCTAACAATATGTTGCTCACTGAACATTATTTTCTTTTCAGACAACAGAACACCATATTTCCGTTAAGCTGATCAAACCTACCGGAAGCATGATCAAGTTGACGGTTGCGGAAACAAGCTGCGTAGGGGTAAGCTAATTGAGCAGAATTAAAGATAACGGCTAATTTCTTAAGTTGTCACTTTGAACTGAAGACCTCTTTTGACTGATCTACTTTTAAAAGTTCTTGATTCCTCACTGAAGCAGTTTACTACAATCCTGCATCATGTGGAAGTTGTGACTTAAAATGGTTGATGACAAAAATATCTGTTGAAATACAAGTATACACGAACAGTACCGATTTCATGAATTTCCGCGGAACCCGATCGTTTCACTGCCTGGAGCCCTGACCATTTTTGTCTGGATCCCTAGAGCTCCGAAAAATAAATCCTGGAGCCTTAAAATCCCTGTTCGCTGACGATGGAATCTCTTTAGCTGTTGCAACTACGATGAATGTCGATACCGATTAGAAATTTTGTTCGGCATTATTTGAAGCTATCCCAGTACGAGCCCTGTGGATATTATTCATGGATCGTTGTTGTCATTGTTGTATTAAATCGAGTGGTTGATTGAATAGCACATGTTTAATCGTGTTAAGATATTGCTCCAATGAATAATGGGAAGTTACTGCTATATATAACCTTTGGTTTTCCAATTCTTTTTCCTATCAGAGTGTACTGACCACCCAAGAAAGAGACGCTGGTATCAAGGTGCGGGTATACAGTGGGGAGAACATATCCCTCGTAGTCCCTCCCAGCACACTCTTCAAAGACATTGCTGGCCAGGACAAGCAAGTCCTCCTGAGGCTGGAGGATATCTAAAAATATAAGATTTGCATTGTTGTCTCGGTTAGACATAAGAATTAAGAATAAAGCTTTTGAGACTGAAGTATTGAGAATGGGGTCGTTTTGGTACATTTTAAAATTTTAGACAGTGAAGGTGAGGTCTAAAAGCAATATAAATTTGTCACAAGCTTTTTCATGAATCTGATTAGTATGTATGGCCTGTTAAAGCTTCGTTGTTAAGGTGAATTTTAATGTAACGAAACGACCCTAAAGCAAAAATGACTCAGTCAGCCCGAAATGACATTTGATTAATATTATCAGCGTGTACAAATCCATGGAAAACAAAACTATCTTACTTCATAAAGAAAGGGCTTAACCCTTTGACTCTCAGAAGTCAATTATGCTCAAGAAAACAGGCGACGAGAACAGAGAAAGTTACCAGGTTTAAGGTTTTACCTTAAATAACTCCAAATTCTCTTTACTTTGTTAACTAAATTTATGGCTGCTCGAAGGGAGAATTGCTAGTCAGATCTTGGGAGTTCAAAGGTTAGTCGTTGTCAACCACCCGAAAATTTATTCCTTGTTAATTGAATCTAATGCATCACCAAATAGTTACAGTTTCATGGAAACCTGAAAAAGTAGCTGATTTTGTGGAGATAAAGGTCCGCCGTTATTTCACGTATTAGTTTGCGAATCTGACATGTCTACACTGAGAATGACGACTCAAATCTCTCCTCATTCTATCAGCCCTTTGATCTGGCTGACCCAGCTAGCTGGATGAGTTTTATGTTCTGTTCATGATATCCTCAATTCTTGCCGGGTTACCATAAAACTAAATAAATCAAGCGTTAAAAAAAAATTGTCCCTGTAACCGTGGACTAGAGTGTTCATAGTAGTTAGGGAGGATCGCGGAAACCATTTCCTAGTTACAGCGGAGCCTAAGCTCGATTTGGTAATGAAAAGGCTAAAAAAATAGAATCTGTATTACTTAAAATTAGTTTTAGCGGCAACGATTGTATAAATGAATGATTCAATAAACTGCAAATCTTAGACGAATCACTCTTTATTTCCCAACTATTTGAACTCAGATGTTTCGTTGCTTATCCATGCAACGTACTCTTGGCATATAGCTTGATTCATTAAACTACATCATTCTTTTTATTTTCCAAATCATATTTACCCAGAAACTTCATCGTCAAAAACTGCAGTCTTCCTATTCAACTCTTTATTCGCATTTGTTGACAATAATTCACTGGTGGAACAGAACCAAAGTATGCTGATCATGCAGCACGTCGGGGATGAGCAAATGCAAATATTTAAATTGTGCCAGTAAAAAAGAATTGCCTTTAGTTGGATGCGCTGTTCACGCGAATAGAAATGAAACTCTTTCTTCTTTTCTTCCCAGTAAAAGAATAAGTTTGAGCAATCTGAAAGGTTGCCACCGAACAAAAAAAGAAAGTCAATACATGATGTTCACGTTCTGTCACGAGAACACACGATCTTAGTGATGACGTAGATCGTGATCCGTAAGACGATCTTAGCGATGACGTAGTTCGTAGACGTTACGATTTGGAGATCGTCAACGTTTGGATCTGAACGTGAACGATCTGACGGGTCATCGTTGAAAAACTTGAAATCGAGCACGTTGTTAACAACGAGCACGATGTTTCGATAATCCCGACATCGAGCTCGTTGTACGATTGAATGCCGAGAAAGAGGACGTTCATTTTAACGTGCTCTATGTACTCGATCAAACGTAGAACGCGCTCCTTCTTTTTAACGTGCTCGATGCACTGGATTAAACGTAGAACGTGCTCGTCTTTTTTAACGTGCTCCTTGTACTCGATTTCGTGTCCCGTTACCAGATGGCAGCATTGATCCGAATTTGTTAGGTTGTATGAGAGAACTCATAGTGGACTCGGGAGAGAAACCTTATGCATGCAAACAGAAGGATCCAAGGAGGCATACACCTTATTCCAAAATGGCTTCCATTGTGATATACTCTTGTTTTTTATTCAAATTGGCCCTTGTTACCAGTCTCGCTCGTGGTAAAATATTCTTTTGAATTTTCCTCTTACAAACGAGGCAACAAGGGCTAATTTAAATAAAAAGAAAAGAACATTAGAATGAGAATGTGGCATTCTTCACAAACAGCATAATTCACCTGAACGTTTTCAACAATATTTTGATGAAACCATAGAAAAATTCGTCTCGTCCGGGAAACATGTCGTTATCATGGGTGACTTCAACGTTGATCTTCTTAAATGTCACTTGTCTTCTTATAGCCATGACTTTCTATCCTCTCTTCAGAGTTGCTACCTTATTCCTGCTGTTGACAAGCTAACACCTGTTCACCAAACCTCTGCCACCCTTATTGATAACATATTTCTTAATTACCCTGACCAAATTGTAGCCTGCGGAAATATAATTTGTGATATCAGCGATCATTTTTCACAATTCTGCATTTTCAAATCTATGAAGGACAAAATTAAGATTAATAAGAAAGTCAAGTTGCGAGACTTTTCACGTTTCTCTGCTGATTGTTTTAAAGCTGAAGTTTCTGGTGTAAACTGGAATGCACCTGCTGCAACTGGCTCGTGTGATGTGGATAATTTATTTTCTTCTTTTTACAACAAATTTAACAAGATTATCAACAAGCATGCACCTCTCAAAACGCTTTCTAAACGAAAAGTAAAGCAACTTTCTAAACCTTGGATAACTAAGGGCCTGAGAGTGTCCATTAGGATTAAGAACAAACTATATGCATCGGGAGATATTTCTAATTATAAAGTCTATCGATAAAAAATATGTAGCTTAATGCGCATAAGTAAACAACAATAATACTTTACGTTGTTCAAAACCTGGGAAGGGATAAATAACATACTTGGTCGAAAATCGAGAAACGCCAAGCCCATTAATTCAATCAAAAATTCTAATGTTCGAAACACAGTTACCAGTGGCCCCTCTGAAATAAGCAATATTTTTAATAGTCATTTCGCTTCTATAGGATCTAAATTAGCAAAGAAACTCCCTCCTGCTCAGCGACCTTATCTCAATTTTCTTTGTGAAGCTAAATCACCCAAATCATCACTTACTTACTTACTTATATTTTAATCCTCGTAGTCTTACGACTATACAGAATGCTAAATGAAAAAAGAAAAAGAAAACATTTAAAAGATACTACAAATATAAAAATAAATATAATGTAAATAGTAAAATAAGGTTCCATGGGTCAGTTGGTTAGTTAGGATGGCAAAAGGTTCTAATGATAGGCAAGGCATATGCTTAGAAGGCCTCAGGACTGGTAGCAGTAACGGCTGTAGTAGGCAGACTGTTTCATAGAGGAATTGTGCGAGGGAAGGTGGCAGTGTGTCGGAACTCATAGGGGTGTTTTGACCATGTGCGAGTGTCTGCAGGCCGGACGAAAACAGGAATGGGGAGGAATGTGAGGTTGTTGATTGACTTGTAGAAGGTAGTTACAGCAGCCAGATGTCTCCTGCACTCAAGTGTCTCCCATCCAAGGGTTTCTCTCATTTGTGTTACGCTGCTGTATCTCGAATAATCCCCAGTGACAAACCTCAGGGTACTGTGTTGTACTGCCTCAATAGATGAGATGAGTTGCTGCTCGTAGGGGCCCATGCAGATGTGGCATACTCAACTCTTGGTCTAAGTAAGGAGTTATAGGCCTGTTCTTTGACCTTGGAACTACAGTGGGAAAGATTTCGGTGCAGCAGCCCCAAGATTTTTGTCGCCTTTGCCTTTACCTCTCTTACGTGACTGTCCCACTGTAGGTCATCCTGTATAATTATGCCAAGATATTTATGGGTAGAGATGTTCTCTTCTGGATGTAGTAACATGCTGGTTTGTCTACAGTGGAATGAGTGATGGTCATGATGTTGCATTTAATGAAGTTAAAGTTCATTTGCCAGGTGTTGGACCAGGTTGACAATCAATTAATGTTGGTTTAGAAAGACGAAATGTCATCTTGAGAAGTTATTTCCGAGTACATTACTGCATCATCTGCGAAGAGTTTGATATTGGAATTGATTTGACACGTGATGTCGTTTATGTAGATGAGAAACAACAGTGGGCCCAGTACTGTTCCTTGTGGTACCCCGGAGGAGACGTTTATCCAGTCTGATCTTTCTCCTGAAATTTGGACACACTGGCTCCGATTTATCAGGAAGTTTTTAATCCACCTATGGGTTTTCCCGCTGATACCATAATAAATTAGTTTGTGGAGTAATCTATTGTGTGGAACAGTATCCAAGGCCTTCGAGAAGTCAAGCAAGAGAACATCGGTGCGCCTGCATTTATCAAGTGATGTGAACCAGTCATCTAAGACTGATATGAGTTGTGTTTCAGTTGAGAAGCCTTTGCGAAACCCGTGTTGATGAGGTGTCAGGATGTTGTTTACTTCATATGACTAGATATGAGGTGTTCCATCACTTTACAGGCAATACAAGTCAAGGAAATATGTCGATAGTTTTTGGGCGAAGACTTGTCATCTTTCTTGTGGATGGGCGAGACGGTTGCTGTTTTTCATTCTGCAGGTAGGTTTTCCAAATCATAGGATTGTGTAAAGATGATTTGAAGCATTTTAGCGCATTTGTTAGCAAAGTTTTTCAGTAGCCATGGCGATATATGGTCCGGTCCTGCTGCCCTATTTGGCTTCAAGTTCTGTAATTGTTTCTCAATTCCAGCTATGGTAAACACTATATCTCCGATTTCAGGGAAGGGCGATGGGATGTTTGCAGTGTCTTCATTTGTGAAGACCGACTGAAAATGTTTGTTTAAGATGTTGGCTTTGTCTTTGTTGGAATCAAATACGTTGTTCTCTACTTTCAGCGGGGGTACGCCTATGGAATCAGTTCAGTTAAGCTTGATTTAATTCCAAAACGCCTTTCCATCCCCCTCCTTCAGACTACCACCAATACCTTCGTTCACATATTTGCTGTGCGCAAAAATAATTTGTTTCTTAACAGAGTTTTGATGTTTCTTGTATGCTTGCCAGTAGGCTGCACACTCCGATTTTCTTGCCCTCTTGAATAACCTCTTGCGTTTTCGCATCATTCTCCGGATAGGTGTTGTTATCCAAGGGAGCCGCCGGTTTGGTTTCACTTATTTCTTGGGGATGCATTTGTCAGCTGCTTGTTTCAGGCGTGATTTAAAGAAGTTCCAATTTTCATTGACTGGGTGTTCGCTATTATTTCTCTGGGTGAATTCCAATGCTAGTTCTTCTAGTTCTTCTAGTTATTCTGGCAGATCATCCAGATTTGCTTTCTTGTATAAGTACACAGAATAAGAGAGATTGAAGAATACACCATTGTGGTCATAGCTGGGGCTTGGGGTATGGGTCTCGTTTGACAGCATGTTTGCATATGATGTAAACAATAAATTAATGATATTTCCCCCATGAGTCGCACGTTTTGTAAGCTGTGATAAGTTGTGTTGTTGTATGCAGTCGATTAGAGTTTTCGATATTTCGATATCCCTATGTGCAGTAATTTCCATATTCTTCCAGTTTATACCGGCGAGATTGAAGTCTCCACCAATAATGACATGTGAGTATGCAGGAGCTTGATCCAAAAACACATTGTTCACAGAGTTTATGAACTGGATGGTTGTTTCGATGCTTGAATGTGGGGGACGGTAGAAAAATGCAAGTACGACTTTCTTCTGACAGAGTAACTGTAAAGAAGCCCAGACGATTTCACAGTTGGTGTCATCAGTTGGTGTTGCTGTCATCATTTGTTTTTGATCCTGTTACTCCTGAGGAAGTGGAATTTGAAATTGCTTGCATCCCAAATAACAAATCTCATGGTTTATACTCATGTCCTCCACAATTATTGAAATGTTCAGCAAATGCTATAAGTGGTGTTTTGGCCGATATGAAAAATTTTTCTGAACAGAGTATATTCTTCATGGCTAAAAATGGCGAAGATCGTTCCAGTTTATAAAGCAGATGGTGCCACTGATGTAAACAATTACCGACCTATTTCCCTGCTATTTCATTTCAATAGAATCTTTGAAAAAATGATCAAAAGAACAATGGAATCTTTTATCGAGCAAAAGAATCTACTTTCGTCATCATAGTACGGTTTCCGAAGAGCACACTCTACTGAATATGCAATTCTTGACATCGTGAATGCTATTCAGACAA
>OX419346.1:9825342-9837842 GCA_948470475.1 Galaxea fascicularis
GTGTCTGCGTACGAAGTGTTTGTGAAGTGAAGGAGAAGTGGCGAGGGATGGTCGGTGCTGCCAAGAAAGAATTCTCCAAGTTCGGGGCTTCGCAGAGAAAAACCAGTGGAGGAGAGAAGCCAGCTTCCCCAAAAAGTTCGTCAAAAAAGATTATTGAACTTTTCGAAGATGACCCCTCATTTTCTGGGATTCAGGGCGGTCTTGAATCAGGTAAGATTTGAAGAGTTTTTAAAGTCTTTCCGAACGCAAAATTAAAAATTGGACAAAGCGTAGTTTTGTGGGCTTGCAGTTGTAAAATACATTATTTCACGGGAATAGACAAAAACGGAAATCTGGGAATCTTATTACGGAAGTTTCACTACATAGCAACATGCCAAGTGTCAACCATTTATTTTTAGCGCAATGATGCGAGTAAGTGAACGATGTTGATCTGCCATCTTTGATTTCCGAGAGACTTCAAATCGCACAGAAATTACTTCAGACATTTCATTTTTCTATTGAAAATGGACATGTAGTTATGAAAGATGTTACGTGCAGAAGTTGTTTGAAAAAGTGACAGAAAGCATCCTAAAGTGACAGAAACCGGTGGAAGCTGTAACCTTGGATTTAAAGCTACATTTAGCCGAGGGTCCACAGCCGTGGTGATTGAGGAGGCGGTAACTGCGAGGGAAGTATCCCATATGTTGTCGAGTTATGCATAAATATAGTGCATGTTGTCCTGTTACCTCTATCTGCTCTGTAGCCATGCAGTGGCTTGACAGAGACAACAACAAAACAAGCTTAGCTCGATGTTTAAAATGTTATTATTGCATGTTATTTTCTTTGCTGGTCGAACATTGGATTCATTCACGGTTCTTAATCTAAATCTAAACAACTGAGTATAGTATCAGTCTCCAACAGGGAATATGCAAGATAGGAGTGTAATCAGAGGTCATAATTTTCACCCAATTCTGCAACTCACACTCTTATCTTCATGCACCTCTGAGGAGGGAAAATGTATATAAAGATGAAATTATTTTTTAATTAAATTGAATGTGTAGGGCTAGATACCAACAACTCATCTTCCCCAGCAGTTCCAGGCAGTGTGCTGGAGACACCATGTTTGTGGCTTACAGAACAAGAGATCAGTGGGGCTGAAGCAGGGGAGCGTGATGTGAGTGTGCCCACTGAGATAGCATTGCCACCAACATGCCTGGCCCAATTGCAAGTACCAATTATTGTTGATGGCAATTCTTCCCAGCAGGCCTCCTCGTTGTCCAGCTCCCATCAAGATTGCCAAGTTGGTTCACCAAAAAAGGCTGCAGCCACTAAAAAAAGGAAGAGGGAGTGCATGGAAGATAAGATCCATGAAATGCAATTGATTGTTCTCACCAAAGAAAGTAAGAAACTAGATATGGAAATGGAGAACTTACTTTTGGAGAGAGACAAGCTGCAGCTGGAAATTAAAAAATTAAAGTAAAGCCAATTGAGAGTAAGGTTCCTATTTTACAAATGGATGTCAGTTTTGATGGTGGTCTGTGTTAGCTCTTACAGACCATAGAATGACAAAATGTTCAAAATTTCATGTGGAATGTGTTTTCCGGTTTTTTGTTCAATTTGTAATCCAAAAGATCCAAATTTTGAGATTTGAAAATGGATTTCCAATTAAAGGCCCCCAAGGCAGTTTGTGGCGGTTTAATGTATTTCATTCAAGTTTTTCAATCTTATTTCTTAGAGGCCACTAGAAGCAGAAGAAGTGTGAGTGAAAAAAATAATCAGATGCACACTTTTTTTAATGTACATAAATAATAACTTTATTCTGATTGGCTAAGAGCATTTTGGCTGTTTTGAGTACATTTCCCTAGGTGAAAAATTCACAGGTAGCTCTTAAAGTGAAAACACTGTGAAAAGCATCTGGTGGAACTCCCTTATAAATTTGACTGTACATTTGTAATGAAAGTGATTGCTAGTGCTAGCTGGTACATTTGTTATTTTATTAGCCTCTTAGGGTGGACATCATGCTAGACCACAGCAATATAACTGGATCCTGGTACATTTTAGGGTTGGTTTTTTGAATTTTCCCACAAGTGCCCAAGCTGTTATTTTTCTTGGGGAAGTCCCCTCAGTGGAGGATGTCCATTTCAAAAACATGGTTTTTCTAGCAGGAAATTTACAGAGAAAATGACAAATTATGGGCAGATAGGGTTGAACCCCTTTCAAAACAACAAGGTGTAAATATTAATTTTGTAGCCTTTGAAAAAACACATGGATCATTATCTTAAAACTCTCTTTCCTTTTTCCTACGGTGCTCAATCCAACATATCTTTGGGTGCACAGAATCTAACCATATTGTTTGGAAAGAATAACTACTCTAGTAACTTTTAAACTCATAAAGAGATCACCCAGACTTACAATAAGGTTGTGGAATTCAGAAACGTTGTCTCAATAAACATTTGTTTACAACACCTTCAACTGGGGCTATGAAGGCAATATTGTTTTATTGACCATGTTTGACTTTCCAACTGACAATACATGTGAAGCTTCTCAGTGAGCCCTGAATGTGTTTCAATTTCTGGCACAACTCCAACTAGCTAAGACTGCACTGTTGGAAGATTTTTATCTCATAATGGTAACTTATAGGTGGCATACACAAAGTGCAAGCCAACAAGTACCAAAGATGCAAGCTTCTGTAGGGGGGGGGGGGGTGCAAGGGTATGCTCCTGAAGATAATTTTGAAATTTAGTATCTGAAATCGCTGTAAATGCCTCTAATTTTAATAATCACCACAAAATGTCATCTCATTTGTGTCTCCATTTTGTCAGTAGCCTTTTCAAACATTCAAAGGAGGAGCACTGAAATAGGTTTTCACAGATTTCTCTTTTTAGAAACATTTGCTGTTTTTTCAGTACAAAATAATGGGGCAACTAGAGCCCTCCAGCTTCCCCTGCTCTGCAGTCGCTGTAAGATAGCTCCAAGAGTGTAACCAGGTATGTGGAAAACAAGTCATTGCTTGCCCATGTATGATATTTATGGACATGCACTAACTGCAGTACTTTATGAATATGTTTTGTGCCCAATAAAAATATCTCATTTAAGCATTGGTATGGCTGCATTCATAGGCCACCAATGAGTTATCAATACTTAGCTTGATGTTGAGGCTGCAGGAATAAAACAAAGGAAAGGACAAGACATGCTGACTTGTTTACTCCAGTTTTTTGCTTTATTGCCCCAAGCCTCAATGTCAACCTGGATATTAATAAATATCTCACTGGTGGTATGCTAACTCATGACATGTTAACTGTCTAACCAATAATTTATAATGATGGAAAATGTACATAATTAGGATTTTTCCATTCATTTTTTTCTCAGAAAATTTACCAGTAATTGATTGTTGTTGGTCATTTTGTAATGTTATGTAATGTTAGTAACTTACTTACTGTATACTTCCTTTCCCCTTTTCTCCCCCATCTTTTTTTGTCTTGTTATTATGACTTGTTATCTTGTTGTGTTAATAAAAAGAATGAAAAGGAAGGGGGGGTACAAACAACTTTTCTGCCATTGCATTGTACGATTTGTGTTATTGAGCGTCTTTGGATCCCATTGACGTACTATTAATAAAACATTATCAGTGATTAGTGAATTTGGCTTCTTTGGAGGTTGATAACCATGTCAACAAACAAAACTCTCCTCTAGCTGGATTAGAAATTAAACATAGTATGAAAACATTTTTTCAGAGTTTCTAAAAAGCAACAAACTCACATCACTCCTTCTGCATGCTCAACACATTGTACTTTCTAATTATGGTAAATTTTGCAAATTCCTTGTCCTAGCTCAGCTGCTGTAGTTCTTTTTCCTCCAAAGCATAGCCTTAAAAAATTAAATAATAATGACCTGCCTTTGCCACCTTTGGAGTGTTTTTGGAATCTTCTTGTCAATATAATATTAATTTATGATTGAAGGTCACAAGTATGACAAGTATGGTCAGCTTGTCAGCCATTATGGCACCATCTGAAGCTGATGTGGTGTGATGTGATTTCAATCATGTAAAAAAATTACTTTCTTATATGGTGAACTCCCCTCTGTCATTGAAAAGCACAAATTTAGCAGATGAATAATACATGATCGGAGCCAATCAAAAGGAAAAATATTAACTACTTAATAACCGAGAGTGAGGTCGTTACGGGAAAATCTCAAACTGAGGCCTTGCCATATTGACCGAGCGATAGCGAGGTCAATACAGCTAGGCTGAGGTTTGAGATTTTCCCGTAACGACCGAACGGTCGAGGTTATTAAGTTGTTTATTATATGGCTAACATAACGGTTCTAAGGGCAAAAAAAAATTAGTTCAAGCACAAGTCGTCGCTTCGCGGTAATCTATTCATTATTTTGTCCAAACTCTGGGTCAAACGTTTCACTAACAGTTTTCCTTGTCGTTTTTTCAGTTTTTTGCTCTAGAGGCACCAATTTTCAATGTAAATAAAACAAATGTGGCCTTTGAATGACTTTGTTGTTTTTGTTCCTAATTTGCATCATCCGTAATCGGCCCGTGGGCATTACGGGAGAATAATGCCCTAGCGCTTCGCTTCGCTTAGCCAATCAGAGCGCGCGTTATATCGTATACAAACACCAGCCATATAATAATATAAATGATTACTAATGGTTAATAGTTATGACATTTTCCTAAACATCAGACTGCACGTTCTGGGCAAAAAGTGCCACTCAATTAATGTTATTTTGCTGTCCTAATCTTTTTCTCAAAAGGATTGCAACATACTGTAATGGAAATAATATAATTTGGCTGCATACCTATGGCATTTCATTAAAAAAAACCCATCACAATGATTACCTTGAGATTTTGTTGTACCTTAACCAACGTAGTCAACTGAAAGTCACCATAAATCGAAATGTCTGGAAGCCTTCACTTAATTAAAGGGGTATTATCATGGTAGTTTTGCTGTTTTTTTGGTCATTACTGGCTGAAAATAGAAGTTTGGTAGTTGGCTCAAAGAAGTTTTGTTTTTAAACAAGATCCATATTATAGCACTGAATTTGTTTTTTGTTCGCTACATCTGAAGATTGTATGTTATTTCTTGAACTTCAACTTGAACTTTATTTTTTTATTTACAAAAAAAAATTAAGTTCAAGTTCAAGATTTGTTTTTTGTCAGCTACATCTGAAGATTGTATGTTATTTCTTGGTTGCCATTGATGTATGTGCATTTTTACTGTAGTGGAGTCCCAGTCAAATAGTCTGGCACTTTCCCTTTAAAAAGATTGACGACAGCCTGTGAATTTTGCAGAAATATACCCCCACAGTCTGAGATAGTCCCTTTAAAAGAAAGTGTCTGTGATGTGCCTTCTGAAAGAATTTCCGTTCTCAGGTCAATTCTCAAACCATCAATTCTCAAACCATCATCCAACTCGGGCCCTCTTAAGTGAATGGCCATGTTATGCAAAACAATGCATGCAACAATGATGGTGCAGACCCTGTCTGGGGCCATTCTGATTTCTGAGTGAAGGACATGAAACCTACGCTTTAGAAGACCAAAGGAGCGTTCAATGATGCAGCGGGTGGTTTTATGGGCTCTATTGAACTGCTCCTCTGATCTTGTTTGGGGTTGGGCATAGGGGGTCATTAGGAATGGAGTGCAGGCATATCCACTGTCACCCAAGAGAACTCCAGACTCAAGACCACATTGCCCTTCCAGCTTTTGACATACTGCTGATGTCCTCAATTTGTGGCTATCATGGGGACTGCCCGGCCACTGTGCAACCACATTTGTGAATAATCCTGTAAAGAAATTGAACCAATAATAATCATTGCATGCACTCTAATAAATTCTACATAGTTGGTGATAAAAAAAATAGGGAATAATCCTGCAAAGAAATTGAACCAATAATGATTGCATGCATTCTAATAAATTATACATAGTTGGTAATAAAAAAATTCAAGTAATTTGCATAATGAATTCAAACAGAACCGGTATGACATCAACATGTTTGGAGTTACCTTCATGATTACAGATGGCCTGCACATTTACTGAATGAAAGCCTTTTCTGTTGACAAAATCTGGCTCATTGTGCGAGGGGGCTTTTGTTCTCACATGGGTGCCATCAATGCAGCCAATCGCACAAGGAAAACCTCCCAACGCGAAAAAGACCATGTTTAATTTCGTCTCGCACATTTGCTGTTGTTGGAAACTTAACAAAATCGTTCATTTTCGAGGCAAGAGCCAGTGTCACTCGGCGAACGACTCGACTGACCATTGACTTATCGTACGATAAAAATGTATCTCCAATGACTTCCAGGAAACTACCTGAAGCTAGGAAGCGCAACGTAACCAACACTTGCTCCGTGACCGACAACGAGTGATTTCTTCTAGTCGAGGGAGCAATTTCCTCTGACAACAACTCAACAATAAAATTAATGCCTTCCCTCCCAAAACGATACGGAGATCTCAACTCTTCTTCACTGTAATGGTTTAGCGGATTTTAGTTCTCTGCAATAATCTCTGGCTTTCCTTGTGTTTCCGAAATTCAAAATGGGCAGAAGACGATGGGCCGCCATGTTTATTTACTTCGTCATGGCATCATTATTTTATTGACTGGATAAAAAGTTATACGACCTACCTTGATATGGATAACACTATCCAAGCTTTGAGCAACCCAAATGGTGTGCAGATAAATTTTTATCCAATGGATAGCAATTTATCCGCTGGATAAGAGTTATCCACTCTTTGAACAACCGGGGACTGGAGGATAAGTATACCAAAGAGGACATTCAGAGAAAGTGGAAAAGCCTGCTCAAGGTCTATAGGCAAGAACACGGACAAGTCCAAAAGAAACCATCTGGTTGAGGTACCAATGACGTGTATCGGTCTTCATGGGAGTTTTACGTGCATTTTCAGTTCACCAACAGCATTTGCAATGACGCAGAGGACAGTATCGACACAATATCCGGTCCCTCGTCAGCAAAAAAAAGACATGACATTGAAAACAAGAAACTAGAATTGTTTGAGCAAGCAGTAGTGCCAATCAACGCGGCCTACCCTGCTACCTGCGACTCCCCGGTACACAAGACCAACGAAGCACATGTATTTGGAAAATACGTTGGATTGACATTGTCCAAACTGGCCCCATCCACATTTTGGAGAGCCAAGAAGTGCATTTCAGATGTACTTTTCGAATTCGAGGAAAAAGATGAGCTAGAAAAGGCCAACAGCACAAGTTTTGCCCGAAATTAAACTCAACGTCCATTTCGTAGAGCTGACTATCCTTCTAGCCTCGCTTCTGGCTTAAGCTACGGTGACACCAGCTATGCTAGTGCTTCCAACATCACTCTGCCTGGGTTTAACCGATATTTCTATGGTAATACACATATGCAGTCTGCCAAACAGCTGTCACGACCATCCTTAGGTGTTGAAAGCTCTCACAGGAACCAAGCATTCCCGCCAGACTTTGATTAGAAAACAGAAAAGTAAAAAAGGGCGATTTAGTGGATACCCTTATTATGTGCTAGGCATTTTTTCTTGTAAATTACATAATTAAAAAATGAAATGACAGCAAACGTTTTTCTTTGGTTTTCCTTTTTTACTAGCAAACGAATATTTTTAACAGAAATCGGTTTCTATGTTGTGTTATGATGATAATTTTTGCAAACAACAAACTCTGCTCTTGCTTGAATGCATACTATGCCATTTTCATGTTAACTGTCACAGTGCCACAGTCAATCTATTAATTACGATTGTACGTATATTTTTGATCTCTAAAAAGAACTCAAAGCCACTAAAGTCCACACATTTTCCTTTGCCACGGCACATCGCCTTCCTCATCGAACCACCTTGTATATTCCTGGCGCATTTCTTGGGCGCCTCTGTTGTAATTGTGCTTAAGGGATGACTGAAGGGATACAAGTGATTCGAGAGGAGAGTCGTCTCTCCAAATGCCTTGGATGATTTCCCCGGTTACAGGATTTTCGTTGTCTGTCAGACTGGGAGGGCAGTACACATTCCTGCTGAATCTGTCGCTGTTCAGCCAGTTGTGAAGCGTTAGTACGGCCATCGTTATTTTCTGTACCTTGACAGGGCTGAAAAGGAAGGGGGCTCGAAAACAGCGCCATCTTTTGGCTAGAATTCCCAGGATATTCTCGGAAATCCTTCTTCCTTGAGATATCTGATAGTTAGCAATTCTTTCCTCGACTGTAAGGCTCTTTCGAGGATACGGCTTCAGCATGTAGCTTGCCAAAGAAAACGCCTCGTCTGCTGTTATGACAAAAGGAACTGCCTTGCTAGCCCCGGGCAATGGGCAAGGAGGAGGTATGTTAAGCGGATTGTCTGGACTGTCCAAAGCTTTCTTCAGTGAGCACCGTGCCCATGCGTGTCCGTCTGAGTTCCGCCTGTTGGTGCCTTCATCTGCATAGAGGCACTCGTAACTCGGTCCCAACATGATCAACGCAATAACACTTTCATTCCCTCTGTAGTCGTGGAAATGGGAACCAGCATTCGGGGCTTCTGGATCAAAATCCGTTTTCCGTCTACAGCACCAATGTTATTTGGAATGTTCCACTTAGCGTAAAATAAAGTTGCAGTTTTCAACGGTGTTGGGCGTTTTTAAGTGTTGTCTTCCCAAAACTTGGTAAATCGCGCCGCATACTTCCATTACAATCTGAGACACAGTACTCTTTCCAATCCGAAACTGGAAGGAAAGGGACTGAAACGTCTCTCCTGTTGCCAGGTATCTCGTTTGGCGCAATAGATGTCCTCATATGGGTCTCTTGCTTTGTTAAAAGGGGCCCTACAACCTCCACTAATTCTAGGAACTTGGCATGAGGCATCCTCATGTACTCACCAAACCCAAGGGTGTCTTCCACTGCTAATTCTCGAAACAGGGTATGATAGGCCCCCAATTCCTCTCTGCGTTTTATCCACTCGCGAGTCCACACTGGTCGTTCGATACACAGTAATTTTTAGAGTTATTTTAACACTAAAATTTTAGGTACAGGATAACTCCTTTTTTGGGGTTATTTTAACTCCTTCATTCAACTCCAAATTTGGAGTTAAAATAACTCTGAGGCCGGAGTTGGATTAACGGAGTTATTTTCACTCTAAAAATGGAGTTAAAATTTTAGGTACAGGATAACTCCTTTTTGGGGGTCATTTTAACTCCTCATGATCTAACTCCTTGATTGGAGTTACTTTAACTCGAAAAAGGAGTTCGAAATAACTCCTTTTTGAGGTTATATTTAACTCCAAATTTAGGATTGAAGTGACCTTTTACTGGGGAGTCGATCCAGAGAATAACTATACAGAGTTTGTGGGCTTTATTCCCAGAGCCTTGTGCTGAGGTCTATTGGTTTAGGCCAAATTTTGATATATCAGAATTGGTCAATTCAATTCTCTTCTGAAAGAGGAAAACATTTGCTTTAAAACAAACCAAGTCATAATTCCACATAACTATGAATCGCAGTTTAAATTACTCCAGCTAGCATATGACACGCACATCAGCAGTGTGCTGCTAATAGTGGTTTATTAACGAGACACTCCAAAAATTACCTTGAAATTACAGTATCACAATTACAATAATTATTATGGACTATCACAATCATGCATGGTATATATTGAAACATAAATAATCTAATAACAGCTATCTGAAACCCAAATAAAATCTTGCTGTAGGAAAGAGAATAAGATAATGATATATCTATTGCATAAATAGTCTGTCAATTGAAATAGAACTTTATGAAATCAAACGGCTGAAAGTGGTTCATTAGCAAAATAATCCAAATTCATGCCATAACGATTGAAAAAATTGAAATACAGTTAGGACCCATGCAAGTATGTACATGCATACTTGGCACATGGTATAATAATACATGAAGAACAAGCTACATGTACACTACCAATCAGTCTGGAAAGTGCATTTATAATAATTTTTATATCTATTGCATAAATAGCCACTCAATTTAAGTATAACTTTATGAAAATCTATATGTTGTGTTTTGTATTACTTTTTCCAAAATCACTAATCATTACTGGATTTCTGTAAGATGTATGTATATAAAATAAATATTCTATAAACAATTATAAACGCTTTCATCTTTTTTAATAATGCTGTCTCTTACAAAGATTCTTATACTTTCAGCACAGAAATAAACTTATTTACTGCTACTCGCTTTTTGGCACTGTGGTGGATTTCAAGCAAAGCAGCTTCACAGAATAAATAGAAATGTCATGAATTACATATACAATTCTTCCTAAACATAAAATATTTACTCCTTGTAGTAAATTCCTCAATAAACATTAACTCTTTGTAATAAATACTAACTGAAACCTAGATAACTATGAATTGCAGTTTAAATTACTCAACCACAAATCTGGGTTAGCTACACTTCTCAAATAGAGCAAATAGAACACCATTACTGCTTGCACATCATGCAATTAAATTTTATTAGCAGAACATTTTCAAAAATACAATACAACACAATGGTTTCGAATTTTGAAGTGCCACAGACAAATTATTATTTTAACTTTAATATTGTGACAGACCTTCAAGAACTCTAAAAATGAGTTCCTGTAAATTTTAAAATAAATGTGATACACATTACTTGAGACCTTCAAGAACTGTACAGTGTACAGAAAATTTTCGTGTCCTTAAATAATATTATTATTGTTCTTATTGCTGTAAAAGTGCATGGAGGAAATCTACTGTATATCCATTTTAAAGTAAAAATACATGTTTTCTGTTTATTATTGGTTCATTGCTTGAAAGCTTAAAGTCACAGTCTAACAACCGTGTAATAATATTGCTTGGGGCACAACATGCTACCTTTTTTTGACATTGCATTGCCACAAAGATTAGGTAGGATATCTACCTTAGTATAGAGCTTTTGATCTTTTGTAGATCATGATTTGCAAAGCATAACCGTCTCATATCCACATTTCAGGTTGTTCTTTGTTGTTCTTTCCTTTTGAATACCTTTGTTTCTGGTGCATGATCTACAACAGATCATTCCAACAAGCTACTTCAGATTTTGGCTCATCCTCGGTGTAAAAACCTGTGAAGCTCACGAGTGACGTAAAACAAAGACAACAAAACACTATAAACAATACCTCATAAAACAAAGAAAATCTCGTCAGGTTTTTACACCGAGGCTGACCCCAAATTTTTCTGCAAAGTTTGGTCTAATTTGCTTACAGAAAACAAAAATCAACTTAAAGGATGCATAACACAGTTATGCTTTAGGCCCATTAATGATTTGTGATCCTCTGTCTTCCATGCCATTAAACTGAATTAAGTACATAATGGAATATTTTAAAATTTCTGTTCTCTCAATTTCTCTACAATTCTCTTCCAAACTTGGAAAACAACATAGCCCAAACCTTTGGAGTAAAGGGACTTAGTAACAAACTATGATTACACTGATGTTCAAAATATCCCTTCAGTAAGTTTGATTTGGAGGTCCTAACTTTGGTTCAATGGTTTGTATTTTGAGTGATTACTACAAGCTTATGTAAAGAAAATTAATTTCAAGTTTCAAGCAAACTTAGAATTTAAAATAAACTTCCATAAAATGTATGCAAAACTGAAAAACATTCCGAGTTTTCAAGCTGTAGTTATTATCATTTCTTATTCGTATTCTTGTCTGCATGGATTCAAATGAAAGGACGCTTTGAAAATGACAGAACATGTACAGTGGAGTTTCAGTGTTAGTACCCGTTGTAATTAATCAGTACCATAAGCTTATCTACTAAATGAAGCCCTTGAGGATTTGATTTACCGGTCGTTGCACTAAAATCGTTTCCCTGCACCACCTACAGCCTGTAGTCCTGTTTAGTTGACTCACTACACATGTTAACTGCTCGAATATTTGATCATGAAAACGGTAGCGAAACGACCACATGATTCCGATGGCAGCAGACTCACCGCGCGACTGTTGTTTACACTTGCTTATTCTCATTTGATTCTTGATTGGAATGCAACCTTTAATACTTCAAAGTTAATGCCAGCACCTAAAATGAGTCCATAGAACAAGAGAGATGTTAGTTTTGTACGGCGACAGAAACGGAACGAGCGGATGAACAGTAAATTCACAACTGCCGCGTGCAGTAAGCTTACTGTTACACGGAATTCAGATAGTTCTCGTCTTCTTGACACAAAGCCGAAGAATATATGGAGAGACACTTACCTCCTAAGGTCATAACTTGAACACAGAGATAAAGACAATTTTTTGTGAAGAACGTCGAAATTCAACATGCGAAATTTGAATTATTGCTCTCAACTGTTGACAAACCATGTGGCCGCGCAAATTGTGATCACGTGTCTACTCACGTGTCTTGTTGTTCAGGTAACTCCTCATTTTGCTTCATAATCTATGGTTGCTGAAATGTGTCAAAATTCGATGTTGTAAATATGTGTTCGATAATTTTAATATATTGACAATAAAACTTGAATATATTTGATTCTGCTGTATTCATTCGATGATTCCTGCAATATTCATTCGATGTAACTGCAATATATATTCGA
>OX419346.1:9842842-9845342 GCA_948470475.1 Galaxea fascicularis
TGTATTTCCATATATATTTTTTAGAATGTTGTTTCAAATAAGTCAGAACATTATATGTTAAATGTTGTCTCTTTGAAAAATGAAAAACAATTCTAGATCAGGTGCTGTAAATTAAAGCCAGAAATTTGAACTTCTCTTGGCTAAACCTATCATCTCATAACATTGTTTTCTAATGTATAACACAAAATCGTTTTAAAAAATCGCTTTCTTTAGAAATACTGCTGCATGCTGTATTCCATGGCTTCACTGTCATCCTATTGTAACCACAGTCAGTGACCCAAATGCCTTAATATATCACTGACATAGAAGTTACAACTGAAACAGGTTTCTTGCTTTTCGTTGAAATTCTAATTGGATAAGAACTCAAGTACAAACCCAAGTTAGAGAAGAATGAGCATATGTAAACCCAGACTTAATAAAATATTTTGTCACTTTGAAAACTTATTAACTGTCAACATGAGTGAAATAACAGTTTCAACTAAGCATCTTGTCATAAGCTTGTTATCGCACTGTAATGCATGGGTTTCCTTAAAACTTGCCATAGCCTTCAGCTCCATCTTTGAAGCTGGTTAGACAGGCCTTCTTAAAATCTGAATAAGAAGCATGGCAAGTAGGTAAATATACTTTGTGAAAACAAGACTCTGATTCTAAGAGTGGTCCTTCAACAAAAGAGACCTTCCACTCATCTTACATATGACTTGCCAACCACCTGTAACAAACTTGACCAACAACTGAAGATATGTCTGTCCAATGTCTTTATATATAAAAGAAGAGATATTTAGGAAAAATGGGATTTGGTTTGAAATTTTAATAACACCTTAAAAAGATTATAACTTTACTGCCATTTTGATCCTTAGCCCTTCATCAGTCTAGCACAGGATGAGGTCAGTTCACAATATTGATTTACACAATGTTGAAAAATGGTCCCCTCTTTAGACGTGAGGTCATTTTGCCAATCTGCAGGTTAAGGTGATTCCTCAGAAATTAAATTTCCCAAGGAATTTTTTTGAAACTTTCCCTGAAAGTTCTCTACTAAGCACTGTTTCGAAAAAAACAATAAAAATGATAGGTCACCATTCTCGCTTAAGAGATATGATGGGCCAATCTTACACCATTTATGCGTGTACTCGTGCTAATCACGCGCATTAATCATCGGCTCCCGTTACATTTTGCGGCAGCTCGAAACATACTTCATTGAAGTAACACTTGGGAAAAAACCTAACAAGTAGAAAGTGTCGAGCATATAGAACAATATTATATAAAATTTGGGGACAAATCACACCATTTAAAACGACGTGAACGTAAAGTGTTCGTAGAGTTGTTTTCCCGGTCATAATTTTCATGTTGGGAGTAACGCTTTTGCGCACGCGTTCGGCTACATTTTTTTTTCCTTCTGATAATTTATTTTATTTTTTTTTAAAGCGAAAGAGGATACTATGTACAATATTTTTATGTAATAAAAAATATAGGTCACCATGCTTGTTTAAGAGGAAAGGACCATCGCACCTGTTGAGCTTTCCCCTTGATTGAGAATATTCCGTCATGTTCGCGCGTTGTTCGCGCGTTGCGCGCGCGTTTATACGCGCGGGGTTTTCTACCTCAATCACGTGTTTTGAGTAATTTCGTTTATGGTTTACATGATCAAGCTTGGAAGAACCCGCTGTTGCTTCGATATTTATAAAACAGATGTAAAACATCGTACTTGTTTCTTGAAAAGTATAAGGACATCGTGTGACCGACAAGAAACCAATTAGTGATCAGTGTTTATGGTCCGACATGGATCCGGGATTGTCATCGTAGGTGTGAGGGTAAGTTTAGTTTATTTTTAAGCTTATATTTTGTGCTACTCCTCTGAGGACAGAACCTATGATGAAAGAGTTGCACGTCAGTGTAATATTTAGATCTTCATTTCCATTATTCATGCTTCAGACTGCTATCTTAGAAATCTCTCTTTATTCAGCTTTATTGAGTCGGTCTCGCTTATGGTTTTAGACTTTTGTTATCACGGTAACCGCTTCCCATAAATCCCATTGAATCTTAGCGCGGCCAGCGAGTTACCATGAAAAAAATATTGAAGACCACTTTTTTCAGACATTTGATATTTAAACTCGTCTGTGGGAAAATCAGTCAAGTTTACCTGGAACAGGTATAATCAGTGTCACAACAACACGGTAGGTTTTCAGTTTACTCTTCTGACTGGCCTTTGAAAAAGTCACATATTTGCATAATTGTTTTCTTCCTTCGAGTTACACGAGCCTTCCCATTAAATTTCTCTTTCAGTACATTTGAGAGAGCTTCGATGCCACCCCTTTGGAAGGAGAGCAGCAAGTGAGTAAAAGATAACCCTGATGCGGCAGCTTTCTCGGCAATTCCCGTGGAAATTGCTTTTGCAGCAACTAATGGCTGGAGGGTCTGGAGGTTAACCCTTTTATCACTGAAGTACTTGGTATATTCTTGGTACCAGGAGAAAGAAAAGCTATGCTTCTGTACAACTTGAGCA
>OX419346.1:9850342-9872842 GCA_948470475.1 Galaxea fascicularis
GACTGAGGACCTGGAAAAGAAAGTACATAAAATCCATGTTCATTGTTTAAGGAATACCAAATGTGTCATCTAATTATTGTAATATTTGGAAACTCCTGTTAACACGTTTTCTAATTGCTTTCTGGCTCTGTTTTCATTTAACTTTACCAGCAAGGGCAAGTTTAAAAGTATTTTTGGATTGAGAATACATGTATTTCTAAAGTGGAACCATTAACTTGAAGGGAAATGTACTAATAGTCTAATGGCCGTTGCACTTTATATTTTAGCCTTGGTTTAATCTCTGATCATAACCATGTTGGAGCATGCAAATGCTGCACTTCAAGTACCTTTGCATGGAGTAAGTCATCATTTCATACCTTTTCGATGATGTCTTTGAGCTCAAGGTCACAAACATCATCAATGGTCACTTGGCATGCTGCTTTAGAAGCAGATCCTGTTGATAAAGATTCAACAACTGCCGGTGCAAGACCAACAAGGCCCTCCCCATTATGCAGCACACTCCAAGCAAGTAACTTCCCAGCCATTGTGAAACAGCCTTGTGATATTGCGTCCACATTATAAAGAGGGACACGGTGGTCCTCTAGTCCACCAAACAACTGTATCTTGTAAGCCTGGTCAACATGAACAAGACTTTGCATGGCACGGGAGAAGAATTCCTTCTTTGGCCCCCCAAGGTCTGCTCCCAATTCTCCTTTGAACATGATATCTGGTTCTTTTCTCAGATCTAAGTTTGGGTCCTTCATCAGTCTCATTAATTGTCTAAAGGCATACATTTGGAACCTGTTGAAGTTCACATGTTGCTTTACTCTGGCGACCTTGGCCTGTGCTCTGTACTTTTTCAAAGGCTCATCTGGGGAAGGGGCACCTGGAAAACTGAGAAGGAAGTTATTGAAAAAACTAAGAACCACAACAGGAAAGTGAAAATGCTGGCTGCTCCTGATGTTATAGATTATCTCAATAAATTATAATAATCTGATCTCAGCTATAATACCATACCGCACCGCACCGCAACATGTGAGCAAGGGGTAAATGCAGACAAACCGTCACAGCTTTTTTGGACAAAAACCAAAAATATACATCAAAGTTTCTTTGCAACATACATTTTATGAAGATGAAAACATTTTTTACAGACATACAACAAAGCACAGGAGCAGATCCAGAAATTTTGAAACGGGGGTACCAAACAGACTTTGAGTGTTGTCTAAATTATGCAGATCACATATTAAGCCAAAGGCCCTGCCCCCTGGATCTGCACCTGAAGCACCATACCTGTATCAAATGGAGAATGCATTAACTCATCATCATCATCTTCTTCTTCTCTACTTCCAGCTAGCACAATGTGCAAAATGAGGTTAAATATAAATAATATAGAAGAAACTCATTTACATACTCTTGTGCAACCTGCAATCTGATTGGTTCCCTACTCACTTTTTACCATTTACTAAGTAGTAAGTATCAAATGCTGCTTTAAATAATATACCAAAACATAGAAATAGAAAAGGAATAGAAAACAGAAAAACAAAGTCTCTTTAAGTAGCAGATAAGCCAGGATCCTAAGTAGGATTTCATATGATGTACAGATGAAACATTGCAATATAATTTAAAAACAGTGTCAATACCTGCATCATCCTGGGGCGATAAGATCTTTGAGATAGCATCATGGACTGAGTCACTTTCCAAAAGAACACCCTCCAAGTTGGTTGCCTCATGGTTAGGGAACATTTGCTTGAGTTGATCAAGATTAGAGACTGAAGACATGCAGCTTAACCTTGGGTGTTGGGAAGATGTGGAAACTGAAGCACCGGTACAGCTTGGCTGGTGTCCTTTTTTGGAAGATATATATGTACTGGCAACATCAAGTGGTGCATCATTGCTGTCAATTATTTGTACATCCTCAGAGTTAGAGGCAGTGTTGGCTTCGCTCTGTACTTGCTTGTTCCTCAATCGGACATAGACAGCACCCTGCCCTGCTAATGCTTTTAGCTGCTTGTATCCTAAATCTTGCCCCTTTTTGAAGACAGGTGTTGTGACTTTCTTCCCCTTCACTTTTACAAAGTCGAAGTCTTCACATAAGAAATCTGGTATCCTGGATGGATAGCCTAATAGGTCTCTCATCTGCATCAGTAGATATATCAACCATACCAGTACAAAAGACATCCTCCTCTGATGGTCTCTGAGTCTGGACTGAAGTCACAGCATCTAAAAGATGAACAATGTTAGTTACAAACAAAAGTGTTGACCGTCAGGCAGATAAGCTGTTACTCAGCTTGTCCGCTTTATTCGTATATGCGAATAAAACTTAGCCAAGAAAAAGATGACATAAATAATACAACAGTTTTAATCGATATTCACTTACCAGGCACGTTGTTGGTCGTCAAACTTGCAACTTGTCAAGCAACCTTCCAGCAATTCAGAACATTAGCCGAGCTGGTCAAAAAGATCACTTGCTAAAATTAACACTTTATAAGGGTCTTTTTCACAATCCCAAGAATCCAAACAGTGCTTAAATGAATGATAAACTAATAAAGGGATTTTACAATGCTTACCTCGTCTTTAACAATTTGTTTTAGATATTCTTTTCCGTCAGTGTTGTTATTGTTTTGAGTCATTTTGACATCACAATATCACCTTCGAGCTTCGAGCACATGGTTAGTGCTAAGCAGCCAAGCCTTTTATCCTAATATGTAAGAATGGTCACGTGGGGGATCGAGCAGTTACATCGAATGAATATTTGCTCGAATTATCGAATGAATATTGCAGTTTCATCGAATAAATACAGCAGAATCAAATATATTTAAGTTTTATTATCAATATATTAAAATTATCGAACACATATTTACAACATCGAATTTTGACACATTTCGGCAACCATAATAATCGTCATAATCATTTCTCTGTTATTCCTGTGACATTTATAACTATTCCCTAGATTCTGTTTTTGCTTTGTTTTGCATGATAGCAGCATTTTTTTTTGTCAGTGAGGGAAACTTAGAACTGACCTTTGGACTTTCCCTGAGGAGAAGGTTGCTGTTTCAGTCATTGATCCTGTCGCGCCGTCCAAATTAACTGACTTCCATGCTTCTTGTGAAATTAATGGTTGCATGTACTAAGAATACTGCATGAAATGGTGTATCGTAACTTTGTGTGAGTGCTCGCTTACAGATGATAATTCGCAACTCGGCATCGGCTGGCACCTGGCAGACAGCTAAAAATCACTGAAGACTTGGTTTCAAACAACCACAATCGAGTTTATATATTAGAACTACTACTCTCCATCCAGAGTTAAAGTAGCTCCTCTGAAATAACTATCTCAGAGGCGAGTAAAACTAACTCTCCTCACAGGGTCAATGCAAAGTAACTCCAGAACAGAGAGCTAAACTAACTCTTCTGGCAGGGTCAAAGTAACTCCAGAACAGGGAGTTAAACTCTTCTCACAGGGTTAAAATAACTCCCCCAAAATAACTCCGAATTGTGAGTTATATTAACTCTTCGCAAGGAGGTAAAATAACTCCTCCTTAAATCTAACTCCGCTTTGGAGCTATAATAACTCCAACAAAAAAATATAACTCCAAAAATAGTAACTCCATCATGGGAGTTAAATTAACTCTCTAAAAATTACTGTGTAGTGGCAGGAGGGTCGTCCTCTAAAAGCTGCATCAAAATCAGCAGCATGAACTTATGCCTTCTGGCAAGTTCACGCACCGCCATCATGACTAGTTACTGGAGGCTTTTAAAACGTTGTTTCCGTATTTATTGCATTCCAAAACAATGTAATTATCCATCTATTTTCGTCCAGTTGTGTGTTTATCGCAAGTACGTAAGCATATGCATGAAAGTATTGTATTGTTGTTTCTTTGCTGTCTGTGATCGGTTAAATCTGTAGTAAAGCTGCACACGCACGCTCCCGAGCTGTTCACACGATAAAAATCGTCCTTTTTGCAACATTCGTTGCTGCAACATGCCGCATGAAGTTCGACCAAATGAACTTTGGCGGGACATGTTGCAGTTACAAAACATAGGTGTGAAATCATGTGGCACGAAGAACCCAGACAATGCGACACCTTGTGGGTGCATGTCCCTGGTATATGCAATAACTGCAGTTGCGACTGTGTGTGCGTAAATACGTTTTGTTCCTGTTGTGAGCTCCATATGTGCCTGCCTGCTTCATGTCCCTGGGACATGTAATGGCTGCATTTGTGAATGTATGTGTGCAATTTGATGTTGTCCCTGCAGCGCGCTTCCGATACAGACGCCCGCTACAGTCTTCCTCATGTGAATGAAACAGTAATTTACCGCTGCTACAAGTCCCTGGGACGCATTCCCTCTACTGTACTTAATTGTCTGTGTTGGGTGTGATTTTGTACCAGCTGCATGTCCCCGGTACGCATGCATGTAAAATGCCCCCTAGTGTGTGAGTAAAATGGATAGATGTCCCAGGGACATGCTTATAGCGCAGTTTGTTCTGTGTGTACATGTTGTGATTTGGTAGGTGCTTCGTGTCCCCGCTATAGATTCCCGCTCTATGCCGCGTTATATGCATGGAATATGATTTTAAAACTGCTGCATGTTCCAGGGTCAAGTAGCTGGAAAATGACCCCTAGTGTGTAAGCACCTTAATTTTTGTCCAGGCAGACGGTTTATACATTCACTGTTATTTTAAGCTCTCTACAATGGCAACGACCACTAAAGTGCGTCCCAATTGCCAAAGTAACTTTTCGACAGCGGCCAGATAATCAACGACAGTGTATAGAAAACCCCGTTTTTAATTGTAAAAGGTCATGTTGACTTGAGGAACGAAGTCAGAAATAATCTACAAAAGATACTGATATCAACAACGAAGATGTCATTGTTGCGGAAGACGGAGCTGACTAAAACTGATGTACTTACTTTTACGTGAACAATATTCTTCTCTCCTCTTTGGCTACATGGTATGGCATTTTGTTTTATGTTGAATATTTCGTTTGAACATAAAGTAAGAAAGGTGTTGTTTTTAAGACCGCAAACAGGAAATTGTATTTCATACGCAAATTAACATCAACTTATCACAGGAGTGGCCATAATAAAGAGGTTGAGTTTGTATGAATTTGCTATCTGGGGCCGAGATATAGTGTCCGTTGGTCGTATTAGAGAGGTTTTTGCATTATAATTTTGTTGGGATGTAGGAAACTCTCCGAGGTGTCATCACGGTCTCTCAGAAACCGCTACGGCTGGTCAACGGGGCGGTTGTTCGGACTGGGAAAGAATGGAACGAGTAGGCAAGAGTGGGCAACTTGAAATTTGTTTGCATTAAGGTGGCTGGTACCAGTTTCCCGCACGTGGCGAGCGGGACCATCAGCGTTCGCGACACCTTTTCAACGTGCGAGTTGGGAAATGGCGACACAGGGCTTTCTTTGTGGTAGCTAAAAAGGATCTTTTTGACGTGAAATTCGCGTTTACCTGAAGCCGCAGCTACTGAGGATCGACTTCAGTTAATTCAAATGACATCAGAAAATTTGTTTTCAACACTCAATGGTGAAGTTTCGAAGATAAAATTCTTATCTGTCCTGCGATCGTCGAGATGAAAATTACAACTCGACTCGCGAAACAGGAGCATAAGAAGCTGGAAAATGATCAGTAAGACTCCCTTAAATTTGAGATACATGGAGTGAGGCCCTACACAGCCGCAGACTAAAACGAAAATCGTGTTTCACATACACTAACAACTGCCCACGAGTGTACACGCAATGGTCCGTGGTAGTCAGAAAAGAGCATGAACAAATATCAATCTTTTAAAGTCCAGATTTTGAAGCACGCGTGGGAATGTTTTACCTCTGCCATAGAAGATGATACTTGCCAAACAACAACAACAACAGTGAGGCCATCAAGGGAAATGCCTTGTGCTTTCTTAGTCCAGCTGTTTCGGGAAAATGTAGCATTATTAGTGCAAAATGTGTCTGTAACGCCAAGGAGAAGGCTTTGAAAAAATCTTGGAAGACGATCTGCACGACTCGTGATGCTTGTGACACCGCCATTTCAGCTTGGTATTTGTCAAATAGATGTTGACTTTTTAAGCTAGAATAAATGACGTTTTCAGCGATCGTTGTGAAGGAAAAATACGGAGACATTGTCATTCTTTCTTCTGAGGAATTCAATCCTCGGCGTTTTTCTTCAGTGCTATAAGCACACATGCCAAAAGCAAAGCGAAAGTCAACAAAGACAACGAAGAGAGTGACGAGAGTGACTCCCAGCACCACAACACAACAGTGGATTGACGGAAACCCTGCACTTGTGAACAAGTCACTTTGTCCCGCCATTACCTACTGGCAGGCTTTGACGACGCCCAATGGTGCTCCAGCGAGCCCCATAGTTGTACACAGAACGTTGCTGAAATGTGGTGTTAGCGTCACGGCTAACAACGTACGTATTCATTCATGCGTTCGTTCATTCACTCATTTAGCCAGTGGGTCCATCAGTCATTTATTAGTTCGTTCATACTTTCAATTGATTTGCTTGTTGACAGGTTATTCATACTATCATCGCTCTTAACAATACTGCTTCTTCCTTTGCTTTTCATCAGGTAACATTTGCAGAGACCAAAGAATGCGAGGCGATGAAGGAGCTGTATAAGGTGTTAAAGGACCACAAAAACCCCTTTATGGAAGAATTGGTTCGGTGCTCCTACAGAAGTAGGTTCGCAAAAGAACTTGAAAGTACTGATGGTAATGAAATGTTATGCTCGCAGGACCTAGATGAATGCGGGACAGCGAGTGTCGTTCGACTGACTGTTGTCAACCCACAGTTTGAGCAATCGACAAACTCATCGGAGCTGGCTTGCGTGTTGACAAATTTGGCTTTGCTAATGCCAGTGGGAGTATAGAGCTGCCGACTGCATCCGAGGGACCTGATGTGGAATCCAAAATGCTCTCAGATGAACTGACAGTTTTGGTCAACGACATCGCCATCGCAATGAACAGGCTAGGTTATGCCAGCTATAGAGGGAAAGTGAACAAGAAAGACTCACAGTCAAAGTACACCTACTCCTACAAATGTGTGGCCAGGGCGTTCGTCAACACCTTAGCAACGAATGAGGTCGTCAAGAGTAGGCTGATACGTGAAATGAAGAAAGTCACTGATCTTTTGGCAGATCCATATTGCGAACTGTTCGCGCCACTGACCGTTGACTATGATTTGATCGAGGTCAATGATGGCTGGTGTTGGTCCGTCAAGAGACAAGATTTCGTGAACGGCCACCAGAGTGGAAAAGTGTCTGCCAGAGCGTTTTGTCCGTTTTGACACAACGAGAGATCCTGACCCAAAGTATTTCAGAGAGGTTCTCGAAAACAGTCTCGAACTGCAGGAGGTGGCCAAATTCTGTGACGATTTTCTCAAGCTGCTCAGCTACAATAAAAAGAGACACAAGGACAAAGTGCCATGCTTGGTGGGAGACGCAAACAGTGGCAACACCAGCTTGTTGTTTCCCATTCTAGGTCTCGTCCATCACAGAAACGTGGCCACAATTACAAAGTAACGAGCCTTCAACAAGTCGATGATAACGCCTTCTACCGAAGTGATATTCATAGACGAGGCCACAGAAACCACACTGGACATTGATGACTGGAAAATTCTCACCCAAGGTGAGTATGCAGCTCATGACGTGAATTACCAAAGTTCTCGAGCATTCATCAACCGGTGCCCGATGCTCATTACCTCCCAGCGAAAGCTGAAATTTGGTACCACCGACCAAGCCGCTATGGATAGGAGGTTGAGAACATACTCCCTTCCGAAGCCTCTCCCAGCCGAAAAAGAAGGCTTCAGCTTGGATGAAGAAGCACGCCATGGATTGTGTTGTCTGGGCAGCACAGAAGGCTGAAGCGTCGCAAGACAATGAAGAATCGGAGACCGGTAGCGATACTTGTGCCCCAGAAGACAAATCACCCACAGCCGAGGGTGGTCTACTGGAGGAGGGGAAGGGAGAGATAAGATCGTTGTCCTTACCAGCACTCTTGGCTAAAGAAGCACCAGCCGACGATACGATGGACGAGGGAGTTGCAGACGATGCTCGTGGGCACGGCTCCAACAGCTTGTCCTTGTAGATCGTGTGTAGCTCTTGCAAGGGCTTCATAGGGCAGTTGCAACCAGACAGTTTGCGTCACAGACACCTCAAGCAGATGCTGAGGATGGAGGAACGTAGACGAACCAAAGAACAGCGGTTGTGAGAAGAACAAATCAGACAAAGAAAGAATCTGCTTAAAGCCAAGGGTGTCTCGAGCCCGAACCAGAGCCTCCTGCCCGATGACCCAGACGAACCTGTTCCGAGTCCAATTGCAAAGGATCTCCAGAGGTTCAATGATGCCCAGGCAGCGGCCCAGAAGGAGTTGCGACGTGAGCAGGCACGCAAAGCATACGAAGGCCACTGGCTATGTAGTACAGAGAAGGAACTCCATGACTGCGTCAAGTGTATCTTCACTTGTGTCGATCCCGAAATGCGAAAGTCGTTGACAGTGTACCGTGAAGTCCTCGAAGACAAGTTTAGAAATCACCACCGCAACCTTGGAACACTTGGTTGCCAGGAGGGCTTGTGAGAAAGGAAACGTGTCTGTGTGTCTCTAGATGTCCTCCAAAACAGCCATAAACATTTATTGAAGAATGTGTTCGCAGCCTTGCCAACCCCAGAAGAGCTCGGCGAGCCGTCATCGGTTTCTGAAAATCTACGGTAAGTGGCCACTCAAGTGATCAGAATCGTAGCACCGGAGAAGCAGTACACGACGATGACAAACAGATCTTTATCACCCCAGTACCCAGCTGGCATACCAGTGACACTGCATTTGAAAGAACGCGCAAGGTAACAACTGGCAAGGTCTGCTCGCAAACACCATTACCAAGTACTTTTCTAGCCAGGAATATACGAGCGATCATTGGAAAAGCTATTATGGCATGTTTATTTGCACCTTTTCAGTTGAGGTACTGTGAATAAAATTGCAAGGGTTCTTAACTTGTGAAATGATTTGGTCCGTGTTCCAATCTTCAGTTTAATGCAAAAGTGCGATAAGCTTTCTAATTAGTGGATATACAAAGAAAAGAAAAACCCTATCTCGGCATTTAGAAAAGTGTTCAGTTCAGGTGCATGACCCTGATGAAAATTTGAGTCCCGCCCTTTTCTTTAGAGAGTCTACCCTTCTGCCCTCTTGAAACGTGTACTCGCGATCTCTCAAAATAGCGGTCCATTGTCCAAATCCGTGCTTATCAATCCCCTCCTTGAGAAACTCGTCCTCGTATGCTGTAAATTTCAATGCCCGGCACTGACTTCTTTGGATTTGCAATGGGTTTCTCGGTGGGACATTCCTCTCTGGGGGCACTACGCTTTTCAATTCTGCGCTTTCAGCCAGTGCCACAGAACTTGACGTTGAATCGCGAAATCTCGTATTCACCTCCTTATCCAGTTCGGAGCTTTTAGCACCTTGTAGCTTTTGCAGGCACTCCTGAGCCTTCGCAGCAACTTCGCGCGACCTTTGCTTTTGATAGTGACCTTTGGAGATGGCTGAGTTGTGTTTCTGATCTTCCGACGAAAGAAAAGGAACAAACGTTCCTTTACAAGAAAAAGGAACTAAGCATTTGGGAACGAAAGTTCCTCACGTCAGCATAAAGGAACAGCTACTCCAAAAGGGAACGCAGTAATAGGAACAATGGTTCCTCAACTGCATAAAAAGGACCAAAATGATTAAAAGAGGAACAATACCATAGGGAACACTTGTTCCTAAGTCACTCATTTGAGGAACAAAACGTTCCTTTCAATGTTAAGAATGCGGAACAAAAGGTTCTTTTTAGCTCTATTTTTCACAGCACTTGGTTCCTTTTGATGTTAAAAGGACCACTTCAAATAGGAACAATCGTCCCATGATGGGAACGTTCCCGAAGCAAAAACGGGAACAGTGCTCAAAAATAAAATGTAATCAAAACGCCACTTAAGGGATAACAAAAACATACTAAAGCGTTTTAAGAATCTCCATGCTGAAAACATACAACAGCCAAAATTTCATCAATTTCATCAACAAAATCATGCTAGAACATGTTCAAATTTGGCAGTAAAAGTTTTGGGAAACGTATAGCAAGCAAGGAAGGAAGGAAGGATCGAGATGTTTTTACATTCCAGTCTGTCGCACTGATCGTTTTAGGAATTCTTCTTGTAATGTAAATCCTAAAACTTGGCATCGTATATGAAACTCCAATTCTCCGCCATTTTCTCAAGAAAATTGCACCAGAGCAAGAGATAGCCAAATGTGGAAACTACTACCACATATGTTTTTCATTCCCTTAGAATAGGGAGAATAAATGGCGCCGTTCCGACAATGCGCCTCCAAATTGTGCAAGACTCTCTCTTCTCCTGACACACCTCATCGGCAGGGCGATATCTTTATTACACTATGGTCCACGTTGTTCAACCACGACAGACAAGTGTTCGTCAATGTATAGGATGTGGTTCAGATTTACCATTGGTTTAAATTTTAATTCCCTTTTTTTCTAGAATAAATCAAACAAGGAAAATATAGTAATAATAATAATAATAATAATTAACATTTCTATGGCGCAAATTAGCATGTGAATATGATCAAATGGGCCTAACATGACTTCAGTGCAAGGATGAGATCGGACGTCAGTATATGCCCATTAGCGACCAGACCAGCACACTGGGAACTCCATGCCCTACTCTTTGCGATGAGCGTGTGGGTTTATGAACATTGCAGTGTTGTGAGACGGGGCCTACGGTTCATCTTCCTTATCCTAGAAGACTGGAAAGTCTAACCATTTGCAGATGTCATTACAAACTAAGGCAACACTTTCTCCTCAGTTAAGACCCTGAGTGTTGGTCCGGCCGGGTTTGAACCCACAACCTCCTGCACGGTAGTCCGATGCTCAACCAACTGAGCCAACCGGTCGGTTGGAACAAGAGCATGTACAGCCATAGAGTAACGATTTTACTCCCTTTGTCGGATAATCACACAATTTGATTTCGAGGGATAACATTGAATAGGCTGCTAAATCTATTTGCGATGAGCCACTGTCCAGTGCTTTCTAATTAGTAATTGACCATGCTATCTAGGTCAATAAAGCAATATGCCACTGATACTTAAGTTTGTCTCACCAGCAAGCATCTTTGTTTTTGAGTAACTTATGGAAGAAGTTAGCTTGGTAATAAAGATAAAAGGGCCTACTATTAAACTTTTAAAACAATGGCGATGTCCAGATCTTGCTGAACTACATTAATAACATCGCAAAAAACAATTCCTTAATTTTGCACACTGGGATTTTTTCTGTTGATTTCTTTAATGAGGTCTGTACAAGTGATAGTTCAACCATGCACATGCGGAGATACACTAATACAACAGTTTTTCCAATATGCTGGGGTACTGGGTAGTGCGAATGTATTGTACCTGTGCATGTACAAATTATTTGCTGAGCACACGCAGTACTCTTCTGACAATATTTTTCTTTATCATTTTGTCACACTCTCTCTGTAATACATATTTGATCGGCTATAGAGTTTCTTTTGCCAGGCTTTGGACTTCCCCTGAAAAGGATGTGGATGGTCGTACTGTTACTTTGTTAAGGGCACAAAATATACATTTTTTTCTTTATAAGAATCAGTAAAAAATAAAGGTAGTTGTTACTTGTTGTGTAAGGGCCAGAAAAAGAGTGAGCCACATTCAAGCGATTTCAATTTAAGGGTAGTCTCAGAAGCACAATTGAGCGCCCGCTGAAGCAGAACTCTGAGTGAGCACCAAATACCGGCCGGTGCATTTCCTTTAAACCTGGCCTCAGTTGTTCAAAGAGCGTATAAATTTAACCCCGATCCAGCAGCTAAGTCGCTCTCCAGTGGATAAAATGTATTGTTTGGAGTACATTTTATCAGCGTTATAATGATTTCTCGGTTGGATAGAGTTATCCGCTCTTTCAACGACCAGGGCCTGGAGGAAAGAGAAGCTTTTTCTCTCCAAAACGCGCACACAAAGCTGAAGACAATGGCTTACGTCTGATGTTTCAGTCACTAAAACTATCGGCAAAGTATCCTGCAAAATTAGGCGATTCTCGAAAAGCGTTTAAGTAAGTAGTTGTTCATGTTCACGTGTTACGCTTTTTCGCCCAGGACAGTAACTTGTTCTCCCTCTAATAAATGTTGAATTATTCTTTCGACATAATGACAAGGAACAAAACAGCCCAATGCATGTACATTCCTTGTACTTTGTTATAATGAGCATGGAACACCATACACACCACACCTATTTTACAATTCACCTTGGACCGGGTTTGGTTAAATTAATTGAAACAATGGATTACAGGATCAACACTTTATTTCTATAATAATATTACTTTTGTACTTCGTGCAGAGGAAAGCATAATTAGAATATTTATACTTAAACAAAGCGAAATTCGTCCTTGCCTATATTAAAGACGACTTATTTGATAACTGGCATCAGTGAACCTTAAAAGTACATGATCCACATGCAACTAGGCTCGATAAAGTTTCCAGTCCACATTAAAGTTTCGGTTTGGAGTCTAAACACACAATATCATTTTAAATGACTTGAGCTCGCGAAGATGTTCAACGTTACATGTGTGTACACCATTTCCCGTGGAAAAGGTAAACGAAACATGCTAAAACATTTGCAGAAATTGAAGAACCCCAAGGCTTTAACTTTCATCGTACTCTCCTAGTTCACTCTGTATTTCTAAGAGGGGTGACCGTGAATGCAGTTTGCAAACCACTAAATTGGTAAAATTAGTTACAGCATCAGCTGATCTGTATACCTTTTCAACCCCCTCTTCTTACGAAAACAACCGTGAGAAAACTGCAACACTAACATTAGTTTCAAATGCTTTGTCTACACCCGAGGGTATGATGTAAGATCAGCACTGTGCGTAGTAGACCAAATTACATAATGACTACGAATTGCAGGCAGATCGGGCAGATAGTTATATACATGCCCATAGCAGATACTCATTGCCGCGGCTGTTACGAGTTCAATTGTGTTGATGAGTGAGAAGTGGGTTGTTTGTAGACTAAACAGAACGCAGGGTTGTCGGAACAGCAACAAGGTTATTTATTCCAAACGAAAGTAGTAAACTCCGCACAAGACTTCACAATAAGCTCACACTAGGCTTATAAGATTATACTTGACCTCCGTCAAACTTTAATACTCACGGCCTCTGCCAAATGTACACGACCTCTGTCACACTTCAATAAACACGGCCTCTGCCAAATGTATAAACGACCTCTGTCAACTTCAATAAACACGGCCTCTGCCAACTCTCAGCTCTCAAGTTACTTCTCTTTACTTTCTTCAACAAACACACTAAGAAAACTCTACAGCTATACCGATCGGCTTATATACCTTTTTAACCTAAAATTCTAGAACTTTCCGGCTCGACTAAATAAAGAAACATTACAATGAAAAACTATTTACAGCTACTACGCAAACGGCTTAAAAATAGAATTACGGAATCACGATGATAATTAAATATGCAGAACATTCTAGACACTTCCAGACAGTAACGCGAGTCACGCAATAATTTTTCGTAACATAACCCCCTCTCGAGAAGAAATTTCCTAAATTTCTACTAACAACGAAAAATTACTTAAACAATACTAAGAGTAGGTAGTCCAATGTCTCTTAAGTTATTCCAGCATCTGACAAGCGTGTAAACAACTCTGCTCTTTGCTCATGAGAAAGGTTATCTCCGATGGCCACATCCTTGACTGACTCTTTAGCGACATATCCACCAATCTCTAGAAAGTCAACATTGTGTACAGGATCCACTGCTTCTAATTCACTCTTAACGTCGTCGTTCTTACGATCATTAATGTTCTCTTCAACAGCCACTGCTCCTACGGGTACTGGATTCTCTCGTTCAAAATACTTCTTCAGTAAATTGGCATGGTAAACTCTGTCCTTTCCTTTAACACATACTTTATAATCGTTGAGACCCACTACAGCACTAACCTCAAATGGACCTTTCCACTGCATTAGAAGCTTGTTATGGTCAGTCGGTAGCAGCACTAACACTTTATCTCCTGGTACAAACTTCCTGACTTTAGTCTTGCGGTCGTAGTAATGCTTGCCTTTAACTTGGGCTTTCTGAAGTTCGGTATGCGCAAGCTTGAGGGTATCTTCTAGCTTCTCGCGTAGCTCAAACACATACTGGTAGCTGTTCTTCACTTCAGGTTCCTCTAGCTCTTTCGTCCACAGCTCTTTAAGGATAAACATCGGCCCTCTAACGGCTCTTCCATACAACAACCAGTAGACTCTTGAGAAACTTCACGATATGCAAACAATAACGGGTTAATATAATGATGCCACTGTCTCGGATGCTCGCTACACAATCTCTTCAACATGCTCTTCATGGTTCCATTAAACTTTTCCGTGAGGCCATTACACATAGGGTGATAAGGAGTTGTAGTGAGCTGTTTAATACTCAACAGCCGCGTCACTTCCTTCATACACTCCGATACAAATTGCGTACCGAGGTCACTCAAAATCTCTTCAGGCACTCCCAAACGACTAAAGATATCCACCAATGCTTCTGCGACAGTTTCCGTATCAATGTTCTTGAGCGGGACAGCCTCAGGATAACGGGTTGCAAAGTCGACCAATGTCAATATATATCTGTGACCGTCTTCACTCGGGGGACTAATAGGACCAACCAGATCGATTGCTACTCTCTTGAATGGCTTGTCAATTAATGGCATCTTCTCCAGGGGAACCTTCGGTACGGAACCCTTGTTAACTGTCTTCTGACATACATCACAGGACTTGCAATAACGAGTCACGTCTCCTTGAATACCCGGCCAATAGAATGCACTTTGAACCTTATCTGCCGTTTTCTTTATTCCCATGTGAGCTCCCATGATCGATCCGTGCGCTATTTCCATTATTCGGTTTCTCAACTGCACAGGAACCATAACTTGCTTCAGGGGTTTACCACCATTCACATAAGGGTGCTTGTAAACACGGTAAAGAACTCCACCTTTTACTTCAAACGACTTCTCAGCCTGGCCTCTCACAACTACATCATTTTGCTCCCAATATTTCTGTAAGCTCTCGTCATCGCGTTGCATTTGTTTGAGCTTTTCTCTATCAACGACAGGACTTTCTTTGGCAGCCGGTACCTTTAGCGGGATGTGTTCTCCGGCCTTCTTTGCTTGACTTCTCGTTGTTACAGCACACGCCTCTTGCACATGATCTTGCCAGCTTGGATCTGGGTCGTCAGCAGCTCTCGCGCCCGGTACATTACCAACAATTAAATCGTAAACCGCATCAGGGAGACATTGCGCTTCCACTTGACCCTTGAGATAAGGTGTGTCAACTTCAATCTTCGCAATGGGCACTTTCCTTGCTGTGTTGTCAATGAGCAGCATAACGTTAAAGTCGCCAGTGTACTGATCCTCGGACACAAGATCCTTCTTTACAACTATTCCACTACAACCAGTGTCTCTCAGGACATCAACAGATTTCTCACCAACTCTTCCTTTCACGACGGACATTTTACTTCTTACTCCAGACAACGGTTCAACACAGGCACTACTCAGCAACGGAATCTTCTTACCACAAGCCAACACAAGCTTATCTACGATGGCCCAGGAGGGTCACAGTCCAGTATTGGTTTTTGACAGTCCAGTTATGGTTTTACACAGTCTAGTTTTAGTTTTTACACAGTCCAGTTTTAATTTTTACACAGTCCAGTTTTATTTTTTCACACAGTCCAGTTTTATTTTTTTACACAGTCCAGTTTTATTTTTACACAGTCCAGTTTTAATTTTTAGAGAGTCCAGTTTTATTTTTTTACACAGTCCAGTTTTTATTCCTGATTAGCTACCAGATCTCTCTCATCATCTACCAAAACCGCGGGAATTTCAATTCTCCGCCATCTTTGATTCCAACGAACAAATCCCCAAACATTTAAGCTTCAACAAGCTAGGAAATGCCTTTACCGGAATATACACCATGCATGAGCTGTCATGATAGCTCTGACCAAAATGAGCTGGAACTTATATCACAGTATTTTAAACAAGGCTACAACAATCTTGAAATACTTGAATTCTTGAAGATCCATGGCGTAACTGTAAGTTTATCAACCCTGAAAAGACGTCTTCGATCTTTAGGACTATCAAGAAGAGACACCGCATCTGACCATGAACTGAATGATGCCATCGAGAAGGAACTTGGTAAAAGTGGTTGTTTTGTGGGATACCGTAAGATGTGGGCAAGGCTCAGAAGGAAGGGAGTTATTGCTAAAAGAAGTATGGTCATGAGGTGTCTCAGAGAACTTGATCCTGAAGGCGTAGAAAGCCGACGAAAAAAGAGGCTGCGTCGACGAGCATACCACTCAAAAGGACCGAATTTCATTTGGCATATTGATGGCCACGACAAATTAAAACCGTATGGCTTCAGCGTACATGGATGCATAGATGGTTTTTCAAGACGGCTGATTTGGCTGGAGGTGGGTCCCACAAACAAAAAGCCAGAAGTGATTGCTAAATACTATCTCGAAGCTGTGAAGCAGTCAGGTGGAGTACCTAGGAAGATCAGATCAGATGATGGAACTGTAAACAGTGTGATCGAGGCAATTCATACTTACCTTAGGTCTGCCCACAATGATGAAAATGCTGGCATGGGATGTTTTGCTTTTGGCAGATCCACAGCAAACCAAAGAATTGAAGCTTATTGGTCACAACTTGTAAAAGATGGTCCCGGTTGGTGGATTAATTTTTTTAAAGATTTGTCAGACTTGGGCCTATTTATTGGCTCCGATCCAGTTCACCAGGAGTGTATCCGATTTTGCTTTATGCAAATATTGAGAGATGAGCTTTATCAAGTAGCAGAAATCTGGAATCAACATCACATAGCCTCAAGCAAATTTGGTAACAGCAGTGGTCCCAGGGGAAGACCTGATTGTATGTATTTCCTACCCCACCTTTACAACACAGAAGACTACAAAGTGAACGTTGACCGCCATGAGGTAGAAGAGTTTATTGATAATTCAACCATGTGTCCTGCTGATGTTAGTGAAGAGTTTGAGGAGTTTGCTATAACAATTATGAATGAACTTGGACTGCATTCACCACAAGATGTTGATGAAGGACTTGATCTATATCTGCGACTTATTGAAGAGATTGAAAACTTAACGTAGTGAATAGGCTTTCAGCAACACCCCTGCCCCCCACCCCCCCTCTTCCTTACTATTTTCCAAGAGGCCGTCCTCAGTGGCTGTTCATTATCTCCAGAACACGTTTTGTCAAGTTTGATTGACAACCTGTTGCTAAGGTAACAAGATATGCCATCATGAGTAGAATGAGGTCAAGCCATTTTTAATATGGAAGACATGTCTATTATCTTTTTTCAGCTTAACAAATGCTTCCAAAAATCAAAAAAATTGTTAATTTCATCACATTTTACAACTCTGATGTACGAAAATATCAATTTTGGCAATTTTAGGATAAATGCTGATTTTAAGTAAGTTCATTTTAAGATGATGGTCTTAATCCGAGGGTTTACATTTCCAAAGTATATGTTCTGCTCTTTTATATAGATACATCAGGACTGCACCTCCTTCTGTCCAATCAGAATGCTGACAGTATACATTGAATGCAAATACGGCTGCCAATTTATTACTCTTCTACAGCGTGTATTTGAATGTTAATTAGCCTAACTGGCCTGGTTAGTAAGTCCAAAAAAATCAAAACTGAAAAGAATGTTTACTCTAAAATGAGGCAAGTGAGGCTAATTAACATATATACAAAAGAATAACAAATCAGCTGCTGTTCAGTGTATGATAATAAGATAACAGGACTACAGTTGAAAATCTCAATATTCTTTAATAATAAGGTACATTTTAAAACTTTTTGTGCAACGACTAACTAATAACTCTTAACCAAATCCTTAAATAACTGGTACCAAGTCGCTGCCTTAAAGTTATCCCTTCCTAACTCAGTAGATAAAGTAATCTTTGTTTCCATGGCATTGAATTTTTTATCAACTAAAGTTCGAGCTAATTATCACATGGGAAAGCATCAAGCCATCAATTGGCCAGTAAACCATCCAGAGATGTTACTATCAAAGGAATATGAATTGAACGTATAGAACATACTTCATATAAAGTAACTAACTGATCAACAAAATCAACCAGACCCAACATGTGAAGTATTGAAGTATCCTTCACTAACAGAGCATTGAGATAACACAACAATATTATAACATTTTACTTTGGCCACTAATAGCCTATTGTAAGAATTTATGCTGTAAAATAGACTTAAAACTCAACTTCAAGGTACAGGTCAATGTCGTTGTTAACAAAGCATCAGTGTTCAGTTGGCAAATACAGCACCAGAGCTGCAACAAACATGTCATACTACTTTTGATTAAGCTGGAACAACTGAATAAACCAATGTACGGAAACTGTTTACCTTCTTAAATATATACTACCGAATCAAAGAAGCCAAAAAATTTGTGGTGAAAATTATAACAGCAAAAAAAGGAAAACATTTTGGCCAAATGGATTCAATGCATGACCACAATTTGGAGAAATCATCAATTTGTCAACAGTTTGCTCACCTCAACATGGAGTGTAAACTGCAATTGTAAATCACATTTTTCACATGAAAGGCATACTTACATCAGCTCTATGTTCACCTAGTTACAATCAGCTATTGTTAAGATTTTGGTAGCCAGGAAAATGCTCTCCATTCTATTCTTTAAAAGTTCTCAAAAACATTGACTTTGGTGGGAAGCTTCTGCAATGAGCTGCTAGCCTCTTTTCATGGACATAATCCTTGCTTTAAAAACAAAGGCACTCCTAATCAGTAAGCTAGGTGCATTGTAGTGTTCAACCAAGCTTACACCCAACAGCCATCTGTTAGGGATTCTAATCATGGCAACATGAAGTCATGAAGCATCAAAAAGCAAGTTATTATCATCACTGAATTTTCATTTGACACATATATTTGGGTAAGGAAAAGTTGAGGAATTTCATAATCACATGAAACATTTACACAACTAACTTGGCAACATGAATATTATAAAAATAAATATGTGAATCAGTGAGAACTCTCTTGTGACTAAAAGGCAACCTGTAATTAATATCAAATGCACAGTTGTATCACAAGTCTTTAAATGTTCTTAATCCATACAGAGCAAAGTAATTGGCATGTTGCATTTCTTACACTGCATGGCACATAAAACACACATCCATATATACAGACGCAAAGAGCTAATTGTTTCTTCACTCACAGTCACATTATGTCCATCTCCCAGTTGCCTTTGTTTAAAATGTTGTTAAATTGCTCCCTCAACTCAACAAAATTAGAGTATGTTGAGGGTAGTTCCAACAGAGGTCCACACGTGTGTGAAATGGGTCGACAAGCAGCACCCTCAAGTTTTGTGAACGCAATTTCAATCTGGTTGCTAATCATAACATCAGATGCTGTAGTAAATCTCAGGAACTGGATGAGTTTTGCATTGTCTAAGCCCCTGATATATCTTTGCAAGAATTTCATAGCATCACGTTCTCCATCTGTATTTGGTTGGGCCACTAGTTTTTCAAGAACTTTCTTGTTTGATGGTTTGAGTGTATCATATAGAGCTTGAACCGCTGCAATGCTCTGAAACTGTGGATATTGTTTCAGGATTTGAACACTTGGTTGCCAAGTTGCAATCATCACATGGGGTTTTTGAATCAATTCTTGATTTGCAATCTCTATGAGCACCTTTCTCAAATTACCCTCATTCACTGTTGTTCTGCAGTTAAACCGTTCAAGAAAATCAAACAGCTCATCATTTTCATCAGGGAAGTTTGTTCTGTGTAGGTAATCACTGACCAGTTCTTCTTCAATGGGTGACAGATACTTCATAAATGAGTCCAGAAGAATGCTGTCAGGTACCTCTGTATCAAATAAACAGTAACAAATGAAGCCCTTGGCAAGGAACATTGGGAAGTATGACACAGATATGTACCCCTTAACCAGAATTCGTCCGATGGCCCCCACTCTTTAATAAAATGGTCATGACGTATAAACGGAACTCTTTCCCTTTCACCTATTGTCATTGAATCAGCAAAGTCGGACCAAAATAAGGAGAAGACTTCTCTGTTGACGCCAATTCCCACACCTTCCTCACGTTCTCCCCTTTCATTAATAATTGTGAACACCAATTCAGAGTTCATGATGTCTGCATCTTGAAAATATCTGATCATATCAGCACAAACACAAGTACGATGGATTTCAAGTGCACGTAATTGTGATCCTGCATTTTCATCTTGATCTCTTGTTGTGTCAGCATCTTGAAAGGTACCCGGTATTGAATGCATGTCTTGAGGAAGAGAATTGATTGTGATATCACTGTTACTTGGTGAAACAGTAGGTTGAACCATGTTGTCATTATGACTTGTTATTGCACGAGAATTACAGTTAACAGTATAGTCATGTGTTGGTGGAACCAGGCTGCTATTTTGATAATAAGCCATACGAAGATCTCTAATTTCATCCAAAGAAGGAGGCTGAATATTGGAGGATAGCTCATCACTTAAGTTCTCAATTTCTGTGGGAGTGTTAGCCACTGAGTCAGCCCTTAGGCTTTCCTCATACTCATGGTTTTGCTCACAGCGGATACAGGTCTGTCCCTTCTCATATGTACAGCTGCATGTTTTGCACACTTCTCTGGCAACATCGTTTGTGGATTGTGTTGCAGTTGATGCTGTGGCACAGCAAGCTGTTGGAGCACTCTCCAATTTCATGGGTGGAATGCCCTGGCTATCTTCAAATTCGTCATTAGAAAGGTGTCTGGGTTGCGTTCGAAGGTAAAAATAGGTCGATGATGGATACAGACCATTCGACTTCAAGTAGTCTTCCACTGTTCCTCCTTCTCCCTCTAAGAAATCAAAAATAGCAACTCCTGTGGTATCGCAAATCCACCTGTTCATTTCGTCCAGGTGGCCTGCAAAGACACTCTTTCCCCCCGGGAAAAACAACGCAGAAGCCTTCTCCATGATTTCCTCAAGGCTTGGAGGGTCATCATTGGTATATGCAATAAAGCGATTTCCACCTCCGTTTTTTGCTCGAACAGGAACAAAGGCCTTTTTAGGCGGGTCATAGTGTAACCATCTCACCTGTATTCTGTGTTCTTTAACTACTTTCCGCTTTTTACTAGAGCTTTCCTTTCCGCCACCTTTCCTCATTCGGTTCAGCAACCCTGACAAACGGCCCACTGTTCGTGATGAAAACGAACTTCGTGATGATCCAGCCGCACCTGATTCGTTTTCACTTCTTCTCTGATCATCTTGATTAGTAGAAGACGCAGTTTCTGGACGACTAGAACTCGAACGTCTCAGTTCCTCTCGAACAGCCTGCCTGATGATTGAATCCATCGTCGCAAGGAAATAGAAAATGGCTGCCGTGAGATAACACGTGTTACAGCAGTTGCAGCAGCGCGAAAGAGGTCTGGTAACTACACAAAAATAAAACTGGACTGTCTAAAAAATAAAACTGGACTGTGTAAAAATAAAACTGGACTATCTAAAAATTAAAACTGGACTGCATAAAAAAATAAAACTGGACTGTGTAAAAAAATAAAACTGGACTGCGTAAAAATAAAACTGGACTGTGTAAAAAAATAAAACTGGAGTGTGTAAAAATTAAAACTGGACTGTGTAAAAACTAAAACTAGACTGTGTAAAACCATAACTGGACTGTCAAAAACCAATACTGGACTGTGACCCTCCTGGGCCATCGTACTTATCATCTTGGATACAGGACTTAACTTCTTCTGCTGAAGGTTTAACTTCTGGTGGCTGAACTAGGCAACTAGCACTCACTTGACCACGTTGCACAGGGTTACCATCCCTACTTTGTCCTCCTAGCCTTCTTCCACTTGAGCGACAGTTTCTAGCTTCATGTCCCTGCTTGCCACACAGAAAACATCTTTTTGTCACGGTTGGGCAGTTGATAGCTCTATGACCGTGAGCGTTACACTTAAAGCACTGGAGGGGTGTTGTATTAAACTGTGTGTTCTTGGGTTCGTCCCTCTCAGACTGTACTGCCGGCTTCCTGCTCACTGGGCTAAATAAATGCTTGCCATGAGCCTCTAAGTACTGGTCAGCGATTTTTGCAATCTTCGCTAGGGTTTCAGGTGCCCTTTCTCGTAGGTGAATGGCCAGATCTTTAGGGCAGGAATCAATAAACTGCTCTTTCACAATTAAGTCCTTTAGGCCCTCAAAGGTTTGCTCAGTATCTGAAAGCTCTAGCCACCGTAACAGGTATCTGTCCAATCGCACAATAAACTGCTCCGGACTTTCATCAACTTCCGGTTTAGATGCTCTGAATTTGCGACGATAGCCGTCTTCTGTGAGGTCATATCTCTTCATCAACGCGATCTTCACTCTATCGTAATCTTTAGCTGCGTCCTCCGATAAACGTGAGTACACTTCAAGTGCTCGACCAGATAACAGAGCACTGAGCTTCGATGCCCATTTAGCTGT
>OX419346.1:9890342-9922842 GCA_948470475.1 Galaxea fascicularis
ACAGTAGTAAAAAAAAAAGGCAAAATAAAGGCTTTACAAAGCTTCAATAGTGTCTCCTTCTTAGCAAGTTTCCGAAATTGAAGCATTACGTTAAATTAATTAATTATTTTCTTACATCTGACTGATAAGTGATTATCAACAGATAGCTTATTATCTTTAGTCATCCCAAACATATCTACTGAGTTATTTAATGGGAAACAAAAATTGTGTTCAGTTTTCCCCAGCATTAAAGCTTCGTGCTCTGTCTCGTTAAGAATCATGCCATTGATGTTATACCACTGATATGCGACTTTAACTTCTTGACAAATACCCTCTTCCAAGTTAGACGAGTAAATCTGATGGTCGTCTGCGTATGCACCTCAAGCACCTCAAGCACCCCAAGCACCTCAAGCACCTCAAGTACCTCAAGCACCTCAAGCACCTCAAGCAACCCAAGCACCTCAAGCACCCAAGCACCTCAAGGGCCCCAAGCACCTCAAGCACCTCAAGCACCTCAAGCAACCCAAGCACTTCAAGCACTTCAAGCACGTTAAGCACCTCAAGCACCTCAAGCACGTCAAGCACGTCAAGCACGTCAAGCACCCCAAGCACCTCAAGCACCTCAAGCACCTCAAGTACCTCAAGCACCTCAAGCACCTCAAGTACCTCAAGCACCTCAAGCACCTCAAGCACCCCAAGCACCTCAAGCACTTCAAGCACGTTAAGCACCCCAAGCACCTCAAGCACCTCAAGCACCCCAAGCACCCCAAGCACCTCAAGCACCTTAAGCACGTCAAGCACGTCAAGCACCCCAAGCAGCCCAAGCACCTCAAGCACCTTAAGCACCTCAAGCACCTCAAGCAACCCAAGCACTTCAAGCACGTCAAGCAACCCAAGCACCTCAAGCACCCCAAGCACCTCAAGCAACCCAAGCACCCCAAGCACCTCAGGCACCTCAAGCACCTCAAGCACCTCAAGCACCTCAAGCACCTCAAGCACCCCAAGCACCTCAAGCACCTCAAGTACCTCAAGCACCTCAAGCACCCCAAGCACCTCAAGCACTCAAAGCACCTCAAGCACCTCAAGTACCTCAAGTACCTCAAGCACCCCAAGCACCTCAAGCACGTCAAGCACCTCAAGTACATCAAGCACCCAAAGCACCTCAAGCACCTCAAGTACCTCAAGCACCCAAAGCACCTCAAGCACCTCAAGTACCTCAAGCACCTCAAGCACCTCAAGCACCCAAAGCACCTCAAGCACCTCAAGCACCTCAAGTACCTCAAGCACCCCAAGCACCTCAAGCACCTCAAGCACCCCAAGCACCTCAAGCACCCCAAGCACCTCAAGCACTTCAAGCACCTCAAGTACCTCAAGCACTTCAAGCACCTCAAGCACTTCAAGCACCTCAAGTACCTCAAGCAACCCAAGCACCTCAAGCACCCAAAGCACCTCAAGCACCTCAAGCACCTCAAGTACCTCAAGCACCCCAAGCACCCCAAGCACCTCAAGCACCTCAGGTACCTCAAGCACCTCAAGTACCTCAAGCACCTCAAGCACCTCAAGCACCTCAAGCACCCCAAGCACCTCAAGCACCTCAAGTACCTCAAGCACCTCAAGTACCCCAAGCACCCCAAGCACCTCAAGCACCTCAAGCACCCCAAGCACCCCAAGCACCTCAAGCACCTCAAGTACCTCAAGTACCTCAAGTACCCCAAGCACCTCAAGCACTCCAAGCACCTCAAGCACCTCAAGCACCTCAAGCACCTCAAGCACCCCAAGCACCTCAAGCACCCCAAGCACCTCAAGCACCTCAAGCATCCCAAGCACCTCAAGCACCCAAAGCACCTCAAGCACCTCAAGCAACCCAAGCACCTCAAGCAACCCAAGCACCTCAAGTAACTCAAGCGACCCAAGCACAACAAGCAAGTGAAGTAACTCAAGCATCTAAAGTACACGGTACGTTTAATGTATACGGTACAATATATGTCCCCATACATGACGTACCTACCCGATTTGAGTATTTACGTTCAGATTCTGAACGTAAATTGCTGACTGGCTAATTCGACTTGACACATGTCAAATAAGTGAGCAGAGGGATTTAAAAGTCAATTCGACATGGCGACCGTGAACGCGGATAATATGGATTCTCAGCTCAATGAAGCTATCTCGTCTTTGAATTTAGGATCTTCAAAGCGAATTGATCTGAAGAAAAGGGGTGTACTGGCCGTGTTGCCTACAGGCTTTGGAAAAAGCCTTGTGTTTCAAGTTTCCGCGGTGATGAAATCGCTGGACTCGGCTTCATCGAATGACTGTGTTCTCGTAATTTGTCCTCTCAAGAGCATCATTGATGATCAGGTTGAAGAAGCCAGTTCTCTGGGATTGACAGCAGTAGAACTCGAAAGCCCAGACATGTTCGAAAACCTTCCTTGGTTGACGGATATTTTGTTTGCCTTGGCCGAAGCGGTGTGCGCTGATGGGTTTCGAAATGCAATGAAGAAACTATAGGATGTTCATTTAGTTGTACAGTAGTAGACGAATCTCATACGATAGAGACGTGGGCGGGGGAAAGGTAAGAACAAGACAAGTCTGACAAAATGCATTCAGTAGAAGTTATTCTTATTCAATGACGTGCAAACAAGCTTACGTTGCGGGGTATTCTGCAATTTCGCCCGGCGATGTTGTAGTAAGAAAGTGTTGTTTGCAATTAAAATAATAATCGTGTAAATGGGAAACCGATGGCACATTTTCGTAGCAGTGCCTTCGTCATTCAAAGCATGGGATAATTTCAACAGTGGGATTTGATTTACGGGAAGGGCTTCTTCCCGGAGTCGATATCACGGCCCGCTTGGTGACGATAGTTTCGTCAGTTTCTTCTTGCCTCGGTTTATTTTTCTCAGTGGCTAAAAAATCGTAAAGCTTGCAATACGTGCAGGCTTTTCTGAAGCACGCAGGGCAGATTCTTGAGGAAAGAACGATGTTCTCGTCGAAAGTGATACTACCTTGAAAGCACGAAGATGCGAGAACTATATTATGAAATCCCTCTCTGGTACAAGGTGTGAAAACGTTCATAAAAGATCCCAGAGAGCCATATTTTGTCCTCAACGAACACTTGCAAATTCTGCAAAATTCGCCAACCGATTTGACGCTTTGCAGTTTTCTTCCAGCTTTTCGTCGAAATGTTTTCTTCGGAGTTTCTGGATTCGAGTTCATAACAACTGTACTTACATGTAAACAAGCGCACGTGTATCAAAAGTTTCATTTTTTGACAGCCGTCGTGACCTACAAGGTCATTTCCGCTTTCGTTGTGATTGGTTCATTTCACTTTGATAACTCGACAGATCAGTCAAGCGGAAAAGGAGGCAGAACTCAAATCGTACAAGGACCATTGCAGGCTCTCCTCTCTCTCTCGCCCGCCCCAATCCCCTAGCTTTTGACCGCGCGACATAGAGTTCTAAAGTGTGACGTCACAAAAAATTAAATCTGTGAAATTATGGGATTGGGCGCCATTTTCGAATGAAGTATCCTTAAAAAAGGTTCCTTGCCAAAACTTAGCTCTTAATTGTAATTCCCAGCTTTGATACTGCCCCATATAAATCTCTCTAATTTTGAGTCTGTTCTAAACTGAAGGAACAGACACAAATTTTGAAGGGTTTGTATGGAATGCCATCAAACTTTGATCCCTTATATCTCTACCGGGAATTGCAATTCGGAGCTAATTTTTGGGATGAGGACGTCTTTTAGCATGCTCTATAAGAATATGGCATCATATCCCATAATTTCAAAAATTTTATTTTTGTGACGTCATCACTTTAGAACTCTATTAGGAAGCAAATCTCGGAATAACCCATAAGCAGAGTCTGTTTGCAGGCTACATCTGAATTTATTTTTCGCCCGGTAGTTTTCGCCACCTTTTCCTTCTTCATAGAAAAAAGCTACGCAATCAATGATGCATTGCGCCTCGTTGTTTCCAGAATTTCCACGATTAACTTTACTGACCTCGGCCATGGTTTCCACGTGCCTAAAGGACCTAAAAAAAAGACTGAGCTCCTGGTGGCAGCGGCCAAGTTACTTATCAAGTTACGTATTTATCAACGAAAACAGCTTCTCATCGGCAGCTTAAGCGTATTGAAGATTAACTCGACAATGTTGGTCTGTATTTTATTACAAATTAAACACAATGGTATGTGTTTGTCATAAATTATCACGGATTAACGAAGTTTACGTGCTGAATTTAGGTCTGAGAAAGATCAAACAAGAAACCACAGTACCGCAAATAATTTCATTTCACCAAACACCGTAGCTTGAGAAACACAAACATCGCACACCGTTGGGTTTGCGATCACCGCAACACCGCAAATTGAGATTTTATTCACCGCATCACCGCATTGAAAAAACCATCAACACCGCAACACCGCAAATCCCCATGTCCCCCTCCTGATAACAATAGTGCGCACAAAGCTGACACTGACAGCACCTTAGATCTAGACCCTCGATAAAGTAACTTTAAAATACCAGAAGAGGCTTTTGAAATAACGGCTTGGACAACCATGACAAATCTCGCCAAAGGAACTAACAACGGTTATGCCCGACCCCATAAGTGGCAACGTTTTAATCACCATCGTGTTGAAATAAAAGTTTTTGTATTGTATTGTATTGTATTGTAGGAGTACTGATGCAAAATATTCAACCGTGTGAGTATTCAATTGGTCCGAATTTGGCTTCCGTTTGCTTCTTTGCTTCATGTTCGAGATGGCCTACTATATAAACACTCTCTCTTTCAATCGTACGGCGTTCAGTAAAATGGCTTTCAATGCGTGCGTCTATGAATAACAAGACCATTGTTTTCATTATTACTTTTGACATGAGAGATGCTGAGGTGGCATAAAATAACACCTAAGCAGCTCTAAGTGATGATTTTGGAAAGATTATATCCTTACGAACAGTTCTTTAAAAGGGCTTACTTTTGATGAAATCAATACCTCCACTTTTTCAAAACGATGACAATATACCATACCCAACTTTTATCTACTTGAGTGTCAGAGACTGACATCTAAGGAATGAAATACAGTGTCCTATAATTCATCAATGGGAAATCAAGCAACCCATCCATGCTTTATTTTTTGCACTGTTTAAAAAGATCATTTTGTAATGGAATACTGATGAAAACTGAGTCTCACTTTTTATTTGACTTACCTTTTGGTAGTGACAGACAAATTTGGCTCTAACAGTCAGGCAACAGAGGTTTTTATCCTTGCACCAACAACTGCACGACCAGTCCTTATAGAGCGCTATTCTGGTAAGTTAAAGAACCCATCAGATGCAATATGAAAGACTCAACAGTAGTTTAAGTTCACATGTTAAAAGTTTCAATTAAAAGTGGGCTACAGGGAAAGTACATGTAAAGTTACATGTAGATTGAGATAGGGAGTCTGAGTTCACAGATTTCTAGTTGACAAGACTCAAGGTTCATGAGTGCACATGTCTATCAAAAGGAATCCAGTTTCCTAAGGCACCCAACCAAGGCATCAATTTTGCTTTAAAAACAACATTTTGTTTTGAGGTTTTTTAGTATTATGTTCAGCAAGTGGCTTCTGTAATCATTCAAGGATATCTTTTCATTGTTTTTATTTCAGTATAGGAGAGACCCTAAGAAATGTCGAGCAGGAGGAATTAATGAATGCAATACAACAGGGAAGTAATTCATTGGAAGGGCTACGCAATGAAAGGTAAGATAGCAGATTATAAACGTCCATGTGTAGCCATGCATGCTTGCAACAGGTGCAAAAGACTTATTTAAAACTAAATGTCACCTTTGCAATGGTTGGCATTGCTACACATATGTACAAATATCAAATCTGTATTCATTCTGACCAACTTTGCTGGCATTAACTTCAGGACTTAATCCACATCATGCACATGTAAATGTAGATTCATGTCACATATGGTTTTGCAGATTGGACATTACCAACAAGACCTGTACAGACATACTGTCATAACATTATCATGGCTTCTAGGAGATGTTACCGTCAAACCTCCCATAAGAGACCACCCAACATGTCAATTAGCATTTGCACATGGTAACTGCAGATAGTTACACTACTCCATGTGCCAAAGCCCATCTAAACCCATGCATTGAAATGTTTAAGGCATTACTTTTGGCTAAAATTCACAAGTTTTTGAATTTTTCAAGCATATAAAGTGAACTTTTAAAATAATGTTGTAAGTTATATTGACTGGTGAAAATTTTTCAATACAAGTAATTAATACTCACCAAGCTTTCCCACTCAGAATGAAAAGCACATGGTAAGAGCAGGAGCCTGGCTCATGCAGTGTCCTGTTTTTCTCAGCAATAGAGTACAATAACGAAAATTAGACAGGAAGAAACTGATTCCAAGTATTTTACATTGCTCTTCTGTATTATAATGAAATGATTTATTTGTCAGGGAAAGAGTAAAAGTCAGGGAAGAGCAAGATAAAGAGTTCAAAGAATCTCTGAGAAAAGACAGGAAGGTAAATGCCACAATTATGATTATATTCTGATTTGTGTGGAGGGAAAATGGTGATGGAATACCAGTCATGAGGTTGACCTGTAACAGCAAACTGCACATCCACCCAAGTGTATAAATGGATACCAACAATTTGTAGTGCCTTTTGTTAACAAGGTCCATAATCTAATCATTCATTCTAAAGTCTTCATATTTTTTAATTTTTACCAGAAAAGCCAGACTGAGGTGAAAAATGATGACATTTATGTCAATGCTGACAAAGTACTCACTGTATGTCCCAGTGTATCCTAAATATATCTAAATAGGCCTCCGTGGCCTTTGTATTGAAAAGACTTTATTCTATGGTATCACACTACAGTTAGTAATATTTTATTATTACACATCAGTCATTGAATATTTGCATCTTTATTGCTTTATCAGAAAAGGCTAATGGGGCCTCTATGGCCTTCTGGCTTTTTCATGTTTGCTTCACTCTTAAACTTTTCTTATATCCTCTCCCTCTCCCCTTCCCTTAAAATGAGATTTTTCACTTGGTTTCAGAAAAGGGTGATCAACTGTATGCAAGGAAGCATAATACCATTCAAAATAAAGGTGTCTGTGCCCCTGGAAATGTCTAGGACTACAGAATAGTCTATAAATTAGATGGGCCTCAAAATATCAGCAGTCTCTGGCTGACATTATGAGGTTGTTGTCAGAAACAAAAATCTTAAATGCAAAAATCACATCAACTTGATAAGAATAAACTTATAGCAAAAACTAAATACAAAGCTAACAAACTTAACCGATTTTGCTTGCTAATATCTGCAAGTACATCAATTTTAAGCACAAAACTATTGGTGTTTGTCTCCAGATACGAGAAGATAGAAGACAACGTGTAACACCAGAACCTGAGGAAGGGACCAAAATAGTCCTTCGCTTTTGGAAACAAAAACTTTCACGAAAGTTTAAACAAGGTGCAATGTTTCAGGTATACACTTTAAACATATTTCCAATTAAAGTTTACGTGAAAACAAATTAACTGGTGAGTGTTTCAATTATTACTGGAATTATTATTATTGTTGAAATTAATCTTAATTCTTAAACAATGTATTGATTCATGTGCTGTTAATGATTCATGATTACAGATTGAAATGAACTCCACTCAGTCCTGTTACTGTTATTTCTACTCTGAAGTTAACTCCAGAGTATAAATAGACCACTTTAAATGGCAGCCAATTTGCTATTCTTTTGTAGATATGATAATTAGCCCAACTAGCCTCATTTTAGAGCAAAACTTCTTTCGAATTTTGCACATCCTAGCGAGGCTAGTAAGGCTCGTTATCATGGAAATGAAAGAAGTCTATAACAGTACCAGGACTGAGTGGAGTTCATTTCAATCTGTAATCATGAGTCATAAACAAAACGAGAGGACTTACACAGTCATCTGATTTGTTTCATCACCTGTTACCGATTAATCGCAGCTACAACAAATTTCAAGAAAGAAACATGAGAAAAATTTTCACCCTGATATGCTTTAGAAAGAACATAATTTATTAAAGTGCAATTGCATAGCTGATGTTGCAGATTAGAGAATTTTGTCATACATGTACTGTGTACAGTGTAGTTATGATTGCATTGCACTAATATCAACATGAAAAGCTAGACATTTCCAACAAAAACATTGTTTCGTAATTTATATTCTACTCTTGTGGTTTTATATCTCCATAAGGAAATAAATCATAATTATTTTGTTATTTCTTGTATCTTTGAATAACAGGAAGTTTATGACTGGATAGGGGCAATGCATACAATGCCACTTCACTTCACTCTGCAAAGAAGAAGTCAAGTAGTGTTGCATGAACATCCCATAGAGGGACAGGAGGTCCTTGACATTTATGAGAGGGTAAGTAGCTTCTCTGGTAGTGTGCTAAGGAGTGTGTGAATTATACAGGATACATAATGTGCATGTATTTCAGCTGAGCAATTGAAGAAAGAATATGAACAACAACAAATTTCTTGAACCTAGGCCAGTTGGAGGTCTGTACTACAAGTTGACAACCAATTGTTTATCCCTTAATGCGTGGCTTAAGGGGAAGTACATCACTTATAATTTGGCAAAGAAGAAAGGACATGATTTGTACCATAAATTTTCAATACAGACTGAGCTGGAGTTGTTGCAGCATTAATTACTCTTTAGTCCTTTGCTTTTATAAAGCAAATAAATATTTTTATTGTTAATGAAAGGCAGCTCTAGCTCATTGTTGTACATGTAGATAAGCATTATTGCAAGTCCGATTTAACATAGTGCCTGGTTCGCAATCATTCCCACACATTCTTATAAAATTTATTCTTGATTGCATGCACTCCTGCCACTAGAAAGTAGTTATAATTCAGAAAAATGGGTGTCAGATGCCACAGTTGCACCTTAAGATGTGGATAATTCATATAACCAATAGGTACACTGTATATGAATTCCCCTTTTTGTCAAAATTTCATAGGAAGAGGAGGAGGTCAAATCACTTCTGAACTCTCAGGTAGGGAACATTTTAGGAAGAGCAATTAAATGAAAAATAAGTAGTATTCCTCAAATATATTTCTAAAGACTAAAACAAAAAAAAATGTAGATTTTAAGGGACTAACTAAATTGGCATTTAGTATTTTTAAGAGTGTATATTTTGGTATACACAATGCAAAATTAATATAGTTTGTCCCTTCATGTTGACGGTGGCAATGTTGGAGGAGTAAGAAGAAAGGGAGTAGAAGCCATGTTGGAAAATGAAAGCAGTCCACTGGAAACCAAATTATTTTCATGCTAACAACTTCCCTTGCATCAGTACACCAAGATGGCCACATGGCGCTCTTCTTGAGCATCAGTAGTCGGGGAAGACCAATTCTACTAAATCGCTCCAGGGACAAGGCTACAGTGTAGCTAAAGGCAGGGTGACTCTAAAAGACAAACCCATTGATACTAGAAATAATGTAATTTATTGGGTGGACTGACTCGGTTGTGTCTCCCCAGGGACGAGGCTCTTCTAGAGCATCGATACTTGGGCCAGACTGACTCAGCTGTGTCACCCAGGGACGAGGCTCTTCTAGAGCATCGATACTTGGGACAGGATGAGTCAGCTGTGTCACCCAGGGACGAGGTTCTTCTAGAGCATCGATACTTGGGACAGGTTGAGTCAACTGTGTCACCCAGGGACGAGGCTCTTCTAGAGCATCGATACTTGGGACAGGTTCAGTCAACTGTCTTCCCAGGGACGAGGCTCTCCTAGAGCATCGATACTTGAGGAAGACCAACTCTACTAAATTTTGCTAGATACTCTATAGACAAACCTAGGAAGGCAATTCTAAAACAATGATACAAGAAGTAATGTGATTTATTGGGTGGACTGACTGACACAGCTGTGTTTGCCAGGGACGAGGCTCTTCTAGGGCATTGACACTGGGACAGGCTGGGTCAACTTTGTCACCCAGGGACAAGGCTCTCCTAGAGCATCGATACTTGGGGCAGACTGACTCAGTTGTGTCATCCAGGGACGAGGCTCTTCTAGAGCATCGATACTTGGAGCAGGCTGAGCCAGTTGTGTCTCCCAGGGACGAGGCTCTTCTAGAGCATCGATACTTGGAGCAGACTGGCTCAGCCGTGTCACCCAGGGATGCGGCTATTCTGGAGCATCGATACTTGGAACAGAATGAATCAGCTGTGTCTCTCAGGGACGAGGCTCTTATAGAGCATCGATACTTGGGCCAGACTGACTCAGCTGTGCCACTCAGGGACGAGGCTCTTCCTGAGCACCGATACTTGGGGCAGGCTGGGTCAACTTTGTCACCCAGGGACGAGGCTGTTATAGAGCATCGATACTTGGGCCAGACTGACTCAGCTGTGTCACTCAGGGACGAGGCTCTCATTAAGCATCAATACTTGGAGCAGACTGACTCAGCTGTGTCACTCAGGGACGAGGCTCGTCTGTGTGCCACTGATACACAATTGTCGTGGTATCAACTGTACAAGCAAAATATCAGAGGGAGGTGTGCTGCACAAATGAGAAACATGCTTTTTAACCCTTTAAGCCCTAACAGTGATGAGAGCCTGCATTCTCCTTATAGTATCACTATTTGAGATAACACATACAGTCTGTAGATTAAGACAATAAAGGAAATGATCAACCAAATTCTCTGAACTAGTAGTATAAGAGAAATGGAAGACCAGTTAAAAGAATATGCATGTTGATGTCCGGGCTTAAAGGGTGAATGATGTATAGTGTCTCCATCACAGGGCTCTAGACTAAACTGTAGCTAATGCACTTGTTTGATCCACCAGCTAAAACAAATTTTCACTTGTCCGACTTTTTTTAGTGATTCTATTTTTCATCTTGTCAAGCAGTTTCAGTACCTTTTAGCAACTGCAATACTGACATGCAAGGTCTGAACAAATCAGTTTTTTAGAAATACATTATTTTACTTTAGAAAGTGTTATGGTGTTTACAAACACAGCAGTTTGAATTTTTAGGGTTTCAACTAGAATGTCAAATAAATGCGAGATTGACAAACTAAATTTCTGTCCCCTTTAGAAACTGGCGGCTGAAAAACATTTTCTTTTAAAAATGCTGATTCTCAATCTAACATGAACAAAACAGTTCATTCCATCGCAACTTTATCTGTACGTTGCAGGCATACTATGTCTTATTTTAAATTCTTGCCTGAGACAGTTGGTTGTTGTTAGTCTTGAGCCCTGTCCCATTTATGTAGCATGTTGCATGTGACTCTTTGAGCAGCACACTTCCCGTCCCTACGTTTCATTGCAGGTCTCCTTCAGGGGAAATTTACCAAATAGTGGCCGTGAAGAGCTGGACATAACAATCCGCGGGGGTAAGGAAATTTCAAGATATTATTTTACCGTTATCCTGATACGAGTAAGGCTCACAGTAAAACATACATAAATAACATACTCATGAATAAAATTAATGATACAGAATGAAAGCTAAATCCATTAAAGAGTAATGAAAACAAAGAAGTTAGCAGCATTAGTGAGTAAGAACACTCTGTCTAGCTACAATAAACTCAAGTGGGTGAATAATTTCTCAAATAATTTGGTTTATCGACAGGAGAACTCAAAGATGAAATAAAAGAAGAATCAAGCAAAGTAAAAGGAACCAAACAGAAAAAGAGCACAAGAAAAGAAGCAAGGAAAGAAAAAGGAACAAGTGCAAAAATAAAAGAATTGAAAAAAAGAAAAGAAGAAAACCAAGATAGCCAGAAGAGAGCAAAAAAGCATGCAGACCGAGAAAAAAGAGATGACAAAAAGGAGGAAGAAGAAGAAGAAAATGACCAAGTTCAGCAGGAAGATGAAAGGATGGAGAAAAAGGAAGAAACCAGCAAAGAAGAAAGCATGGAAGAACAACAGCAGATGGAAACTGAAAGCAAAAGGAAAAAAAAAGAAGGAAAAGAGATCAGCAGGTTCACAGAGAAAGAAATTTAGAAAAGACAATGAAACGAAATAAATTGTTAGCTTCTATCATAAGTTGAAGTTAACTTTGTTGCCTTCTTTCATAAAAGATAATGAGTTTTGTTTGCAATAGTTTTTGTTAAAGCACGGAAGAATAGCACATGGAAATGAAAAGCAAATGAAGAAAAGAAGGAAAAGTGGTCGGGTTCACAGAGAAAATAATTACAATAATACAATAAAAAAAAAATTTGTCAGCTTCTATCATAAAAGAGAATTAGATTTGTTTGGCATAGTTTTTTAATGAAAAACTTAACATGCACCTAAACCCCAAATATTTTTCCGCTAAAATAATCTTTTAAGGGGCTGTATCTAGACTATTGTCAAGCGCTTTGGCCAAAATACACAAATTAGCAGTGACAGAGTTAATGCTGTTTATAGGACTTTGTCTTTGACATTTCACACTGTGTAAATAATGTTTGTAGCTTCATTTATTTTCATTTGAATAAGTGTCACATTAGAAAATAGTAGAAAAACCTAGGTGAAAATACTGCCAAACAGTTACAGGGGTAACTGTTAATAAGACTGCTCTGCTTTTAAATTATTAATAGCTTTATTAACCTCAATTACTAGTACCAGATATACCTTAGATTTTTTTTCCTATCACTTGTACATCAGCCTATAGCATGCAAAAATTAAATTTGATACATGTATATTTCACACAGCAAAATGTTTGTAATAAAACCATTGACCAAAAATAAATTACTGTTTTTCAAATTAATTGTTGTACACTGATGTGTAAGGTGGAGGGGAGTACATCGCCTAATAGAGAGAAAGGGAATCTGTTCAATCGCAGACTTGGCTTAAAATTTGATTCAAGACTCAATTAAAGCCCAATGGTTAGCCTAAAATGCATTGGAAGGAACAAACCAATCATTTCTAGAAGCCACTGGATCATTACAAGCCAAAACCAGGAGATACTTTGGTCAACATAATAATTGCAGGTTTGTGTGTGACGGCACATCAGTCATGTTGGTGGTCAAGATTTATAGTCTCTCCACTGGGAACTCAACTTTATCTTGATGCAAATTCTGTGAAAAAAGTTTGTATTATATTGACCACCACCAAGTCTCCCTTGTCATGGGCCGTTAACAAAACCCAGATAGGATCGTTTTGGACTGGTAAAACACTGACGGCATCAACAAAAGTGGGATCATCGTAACCTTGAAAACATGCTCTGGTTAAAAATATTAGCACAAGTTTTGGATTGCCTAAACTGCAGTCGTACATAGATAAAATAATTGAATAGGAGCTTGGATCATTGCAAAAGAATTGAATTATGGAAATAAACAAAATTCTTGGTAACATGTTTGTTTTACTCTCCTTTGGGACAGTATACATTTGGGTTACCGTAGTCATGATGTGCCAAGATTCCAACTTGACTGACCCGGTACGAGTTTTCCCAGTCCATTCCGATTTCATTTCATCCCTTTTTTAAGGATACTCCATTCGAAAATGGCGCCCAATCCCATAATTTCACAAATTTAATTTTTTTGTGACGTCACACTTTAGAACTCTATTCGACCCAGGTTTTGTCAAAAGCCTTGTCACGTGGTTGAATACAGTAGACCTCATTTTCCTAACACTAAGAAAGCTTACATTGAAAAAAAAAACACCTTGCAGTACATTGGAATGAATATTTATTGAAGCGTATTGAAATGCTTCTAGGACAGGGAGTTGAGGGGGTATTCTGCAGGTCAGCCGCAAAACTTTCAAAACAGTGGAATGCCATTACCAGAGACTTGGCTTACTGAATATTGCGACGGTCCCTATTGATATTATTGAAAAGTACAGATCCCTTGTGTGTTTCGGGGAAAACTTTTCATTCTCTAAAAAATGACACCTTACCTTCCTTCCTTCCATTCGTTCTTGAACTACAGTGTACTCTTTCATTGACTGAACAGTATAAATGCCGGTACGATCAATCTCTATCGCCATCAATCTCTAAATAAACTGCCACGACGAGATCTGAGTACGAAATTGAGGTGAGCTCGGAACCAGTCTCCCCGTACCCGTGTCTTGAAAACGTGTCATCTCGATTTACTGGATCGTACAATCGAGTCTCGATTTAATGGCTCGTACAACTGAGTCTCGATTTACTGGATCGTACAATCGAGTCTCGATTTACGATCGTATTACGAGTCACGATTTTCAATCGAGTGCCATTGAAAGAAACGTAAAACGAATAGAATTAAGAACGAGTGGAATTTAAATCGAGTAAACGACCAGGGGTTTCCCAGAAACGGTGAGTGATCCAGGAAAATGATTTGTCTTAAGTTTTAGTTTATCAATAAGCAGCACGCGCCACGTTTGAGTTATCTACGATTATTTCAGTAACTTTAGATTTGTTGAATTCATATTAGAAGACGGAAAAATCGTCTCGGACGGAATTTCGTCTCACAAAAACCCGACTAGTGTGAATTTAAAGGACGTGTTAGTTAACCGTGTTAGTTTTCCGAGAAATGTGAATTTAGGTGCTGGTCATCGAAGGAAAACCGTAGATGTTGGGTTCGGAAAAGACTGGGGGCGAGTGTAAGGCGAGGTTGCATTAAACCAAAAATGGTATATTTTTGTTCTCAAGTGCATTAAAATCATCAAGAAAAGCTCAAGAAGAGCTACTGTATTTCAAACGAAGGAGGTCTCAAGCAGTACGTGAACTATTCATGGACAACGAAGAAACGAAACAGAGTGTGAGCTGAAGCTGTGTCATGTTGCTGTGTTGAAGAGAGAATCGGGGGTAGAAGGGGAATATTTCAACTTAAGATATTCCGAATTCCGCTGTTCTCCAGGGGTGAATATTCCTATTCCTTGATAATATTTCGGAGGATATTCCTTATTATTTTAATAAATTTATTAAGCTGGCTGAGTATTCCCTATTCTCGCCTGCGTGAGTTTTATTGAAATATTCCGTATTCCGTACATTTTTCAGGTAAATATTCAATATTCCTAAGATTTTAAAGTACGATATTCAATATTCAATATTCCCCTTCTAACCCCGAGAGAGAAGACCCAAAGGTCCAATCGAGATGAGGGATACTGTGTGGTGGCAGCATGGATATGCTAAGTGGACAGATAAGCAGTTTAAAAAAGGCTTAAAGTAAACCGTGATACTTTTCATTTTATCCTTAATAACATTAGTGATCTGATAATTAAGGCCTGGCAGTGAGGCCTTTTTCTTGGAACTTGAACTCCAGCTTTCCTCTACACTTGAACTTGCATCACTCTCCTTCAAACTAGCATCTTCTTCATCTGATAAATCACTTGCTTTGCTAGAAACACAAGCCATTTGGTCCACTGCATCACAGAAGTAAGGGCTTAGAATTTTGAACCACTTTGGCTCTTTGGTATCATCTCTTCCTAAACCGGTACCACACTTTATTTTGTTGTCAATTCTACCCCATTCGTTTTTGAACCACTTGTACTTTGCACGAAATCTGTCTACAGTGAACTTTTCTTCATCGTCTTCTTGTAAGGCATCCTCCAATTCGAGCTTTATTTCACCAAATAATTCTTCGTTTGCTTGCTTCTTTAAAGCACAGTTTTCCAGTTGATAAAGCCACGAATGATCCTTATTGTCACAATCTGTTAGGACTTCGGCGTATTTCGTAGCTTCTTCTTCGCTCCAAACCATGTTTTCCTTAGGTTTCCCCTTCTTATTGCCACTTTTCTTTACAATCGTTTTTTTCAGCTTCGACGCCATGTTGGATTTTCTATCCCAGAAGCACTTTGGGATCTCTCGGTCCAGTCTTAAATCCTAGGACATCAGAAATCCCGTCGCGATTTTCACGTCTAATAGAAATTTAGGACGGATTTTCGTCGCTGACGTGTTTCTCGTCCAACTTTTCCGTCGGTTTGGCCGGAAAAGTTAGACGGATAAATTGAGACAGGAAACTCGTCACATACCGGATTTACATTTGGCGAGTTTTCCGTCTTGTGATGAGTTTCACGTCTCAGACGATTTTCCGTCTCTAATATGAATTCGGCTATTGATAGTAATTTAGGTTTCTTTTTGATTGTTGTATTTTCAGTTTTTACGGAATTTCAAGTCCATTAAAGATTAAAGAATAGATGCTTGAAATTTCTGTACGAAATATAAAACATTCCCCCGAAACGGCGTCGATAGTAAAACAACATATCTGATTGATGTCGGCGTCCGCCCAACTACAAGTACCGACTTCAAGATACGAGGACGCGTTGGCTTTCGCAACGCCGTAACCGAGGAAAGCCTAGACCCGCCATGAGCTCGTTCAAACTGAGAAGTTCGGGAAAATGCTGTTTATGTGTCGAAGGGGGAATTATTGATGACGAACTTCGTCATTACGGACTTCAGATTTGAAACTGAAGAGAGAGTGACATCTAAGTGTTTGGCTGGTTGAAAAATAAGGTCTGATACTCACGGTATCATGTCGGAATGTATGTCGGAATGGTGGAACAGAAAGACTTTTATAGTTGTATTATGCTAAAGCGCTTTACTATCCATGTACACTGTCTGATACGATTTTAATTTTTAAATTTTCTACAAAGCTAAATTCGACCTTGCTGTTCGTGGAACACAAATTACAGTATTTATTCTGGTTCATTGCTGAAAAACAAAACAAAAATAATGTAATAATCGTCCCACAGGAAGATATACACAGTTCCCAAAGTCGTTTAAACCGTTTTAATTGCGTAGCCGAGTAACATACAACAACGCACACTGAAGTCGATTCGTTCTCTCTCCCACGTGCTTGGGTACTGTAGCAGCTCTCATAAGCTCTGAATTTCATTGGGAGACATAGTGTAGCAACACAAACAATGGATAGGGTCCATTGTTTGTGTTGTTTGTTCTTTTGTGCACCTGAAGGGTTGCAAGGCAATCTCGTGAGACCTTACGAGAGTTGCTACATGCCCCACGTGCTTTTGATCCTATTCTCACATTATGTATCATGCACAACGTGCCCCATTACAATAAGACTATATTTAATTAGATAGAAAGATAGGATTTGTTGACGATTGAAAATGAAAACAACAAACGGATTTAACGTTCAATGTTCTTCATGACTGTATCATGCAGGAATAAAGTAATAACTCGAGGAAATAAAAAAAAAATTAATGAAATTTTGCGAAATATTTCAAAGATAATTAGCTGATTTCCTTTGAAGATCTGCTCGAAGCAGCGCCGCTATCACTTCAATTTGGGCTTGTTGACCGACCTGGTGTAAGAACAAAACGTTTAAATTATTCAACTTCGATTCTTTTGGCTTCAAAAATGATGCCTTACCTTCAAAAAGGGATTAAACTTCAAATATCAGTTGGCAAAATGGTGAAAAAAGGTTGTTCTATTTTTTAAAATAAAGCTAAAAACTCACGTTTTGTGCACAACGTCAAATCCACTCAGTTCGCGTTCTTCTGAGAACTCGAGACAGGAAGAAAACACCGCGCGCATGCGCCCTTCATTCTAAATTTGAAAATTCACTTCCGGCCGCGTCTCGGAGCCACTGCGTCCTCAAATCTTAAAGTCCCTAGTATGTTTGGTCCGCGTTGCTCTCTGCTTAGTCTTTCTTTTTTTTTTTTTTTTTTTTGCGTGAAAGCGAATTACGTCTTCGTTGTCATCGTTGAATTTTTGTTGACCCAGTGCTGATTTGTTATCGATTATATTTGTATATTTGAGGCAACCTCTTGGTTTCTCTCTGAAAATGTATTATACTTGTGCGCGGATTTGTTATTTTGGCTATTCTTGTTTGTCTCTTATATAAATAAATGTGTTATACTGAACGCTGACCGGTATTTTTCGTCATTGTTGATATTTTCGTCACATTTGTGGTGAGAATTTTTTACCTCTGTTATTTTTGTTGTATCATTGCCGGTTCCTTGGCGCGCATGATGCATGAAACAGAGAGCAACGCGGTCTGAACATACATTTCTGCCTCGTTCTTCAAGCCGTTGCGGAGTGCGAATATGTAAATAAGTGCATGGAGATATCAACTCCCAGTCAAATCAATACAAATGTTCCATGCATTTATCCTTCATGGAGATGTGATTCGCTTTCACGCAGACAAACTAAAATAGCCAATTTGCCGGTTTTTAACGCCTGCATGGCGATATGCGTCCTCTTAGCGTAATTCGCAAGGGATGGAGTCTCTACGGAATAGCTAAAATAGCAAATCCATGCACAAATGTAACCGATAACAAATCAGCCCTGAGTTTTATTGATTTTATACCCTGGGCCCAGTTGTTCGAAAGCCGATTAACGCTAACCAGGAGTAAAAATTAATCAAGGAGGTTATTTCTCTGTTCCCAAACGTTGTTCAATGCCGATATTCTGCAAAATTTTAGATTAGGGAAAGTCAATCCTGAAAAACAAAAAGCAGCGAAAACAACTTTCATCCAATAGTTAAAACCTGCAACCAAAGTTTACGCTAATCCTGGATTATGTTAATCGGCTTTCGAACAACCGGGCCCTGGTTTCTATTGGAATAATTTCCGTACAGGTCCCTACATTATTTACGCATGCAAAATTAATTAATTATGTATGTACGCTATTGTTTTTTTAGACAATGCGTTCTCCCAAGCGTATTGAATATATGCATCTGTAATTTGTACTTACTTCGCGAATAAAATTTTGCAAATCCATGCACAAATGTAACCGATAACAAATCAGCCCTGAGTTTTTATTGATTTTATACCCTGGGCCCAGTTGTTCGAAAGCCGATTAACGCTAACCAGGAGTAAAAATTAATCAAGGAGGTTATTTCTCTGTTCCCAAACGTTGTTCAATGCCGATATTCTGCAAAATTATGCATGCAAAGTTAATTAATTATGTATGTACGCTATTGTTTTTTTAGACAATGCGTTCTCCCAAGCGTATTGAATATATGCATCTGTAATTTGTACTTACTTCGCGAATAAAATTTTGCCATATTTTGCCTCCCTTTCCTTTTTTTTCTTCTTTTCCTCCCTTCTTTTTTTTTTTTTTTATCTTGCATCCGTTTTCTCCTTTCCAGGCGTCTTTCTTCCCAGCTCCTCCGCACCTTATGTTCGCTCCCAGACCTTTATCGTTCTTCCTCTTTTCTTTTTTCTTCGTTTTTTATCTCGAACTCTTTCTCTTTGCAGAACTCTGGATGACCTGTCTGTGTCTTTCATCAGTGTGCTAGCGTGATTAGTTGTTTGGGTCACACCTCCCAAATTATATTTCAATAGGGCTTAACAATTTATATACATACCAGGGGGTCATGTAGCAGCCGTCGTAAGATCCTAAGGCAATTGGTTCGTTATCTAAACCCCTCAACAATGCCAAAACAATGGTGACGATTGACATCTATTGTTTCAAGTATCCAATGAGAAGATACCTTACGAGCAACTGTTATATTACTCAAGGGAAGACAATAGAGTTCTAAAGTGATGACGTCACAAAAATAAAATTTTTGAAATTATGGGATATGATGCCATATTCTTATAGAGCATCCTAAAAGACGCCCTCGTCCCAAAAATTAGCTCCGAATTGCAATTCCCGGTAGAGATATGAGGGATCAAAGTTTAATGGCATCCCATACAAACCCTTCAAAATTTGTTTCAGTTCCTTCAGTTTAGAACAGACTCAAAATTAGAGGGATTTATATGGGGCAGTATCAATTTTCAATCCTTTATATTTCGTCTGGGAATTACAATTAAGAGCTAATTTTTGGCAAGGACCCTTTTTAAAGGATGCTCCATTCGAAAATGGCGCCCAATCCCATAATTTCACAAATTTAATTTTTTGTGACGTCACACTTTAGAACTCTATTATTGGGACACATGCCCCACGCACCTAGTAAGAGCACTGCACGGACCAATGCACCAAGTCCTAACATGATTGGAAAGGCAAAAGTTTTCAAATGCATGAATTCTCGTCACCAAGTTTTACGTCACAGTATAAAAGCTTATTTTCCTCTACTAATAATCTTTAGTTGATCAGGACGACGTATAATTTACCATGTCTCTCGAAAATATAAATCCGTGTAAATTTCCTAAAGTTTGTTCGCATTTCCGTATTTTGGCCGCGAAATTGTTCAATTTTTCTAACTCCACGTAGAATTAGTAAAAAAAACACTAAACATGAAACAACAAAGCACAGTAATCCCAAAGGGCGTCTATTGTTACTTCTATTGTTTCCGAAAAACAAAAGACTGTATGCATAAATAATGTAGGGACCTCTGCGGAAATCCTGCCTATAGGGCCCTCATTTAGAAGTTCTCTTACTGCTATTTCAGTTTGACACTTAAATAAAGGTAATCATTCATTCATTCATTCTTTGCCTTTTTTATCTACTATTTTAATTTTACATTCTGCCTCCCCGATTGGTGGTTGAGGGGCGTCTGAGACAGCTTTCACCACTGTGGTGCTTGCCCTCTTGTAGCTGCGAACAGAAGCGCTTCGATGAAAAAAAAAATAGCGTTTTGCATCGAGCGAAAACTCTTTGGCTTTGATATCGATAGGGCAGTTACCTGTACTCCTGACCTGTTGGATGTGGTCTGCGCGAAGGCCAACAGTCACCGTCGATTACACACACTTTATTCCACACTTTCCTGTGAGAGTCCAACAGCAAATTTGTTATCAAAACGCACCAAATTTCGGAAAGATTATGAAATGTTAAAATAGTGTCCTTCGGTGATTAGAATTGATCTTCATTTCCGACTATGCTAAGGCCATGTCCCCAATGTAATCCGTTTAGGGCTATTTTAAGAAGGTATCAATTTTCGCGCGGATAACACTTATGTTACCTCGCGGGTTACGGGAAAGTGTCGTATCGAATATCAAGCTGGAAAATGGAAAGTTATTACGATAAAGAACACAAGTAACCCGTTACCAGCTGCGAGAACTGAACATGGAAATCTTCAGAACAACGAAAATGGACGTCGAAATCTCAAAATTGTATTTTAAAGCGGCGATGATCACCGTGCGGTTCATTATATCCCGAATAGAGTGGGGTTTTTTGTCATCCACAGGAGGAATGCAACAGAGAATGAATTGACAAAACCAACGTAAACGAGAGAAAGACTTTCTAGGAAAAACGTATTCAAGCAAGCAACGGATTTTACTTAGGAGCAGTGTGGTCTATAGTCACGTAAAGAAATGTTTTTGAAGACACTTCGGCCCCGTTCTGTTCAAGGTGATTCCTCGATTCCAAAACACCAATCTTTTCAGAAATTCTTTATTATTTGGCTTAAACGATCATTATAAAACTTATTTGTGAAAGCATATTCAGCATTTGACAAAAAACACAAGCATGTAAATCATATTTTTTAACCCTCTGGGGAATTTCCAAATTTCCAAAACTATATGTACCGCTCTGAGAGAATGTCATTTGTCTGGCGAGGGACAAGGTTTGGCTTGACAAAAAGCCAATCTGTTCGAGAACAAAAATTGTATAATGAAATTGCATGATGAATGAAGGGGGTTAATTTCTAAACAAACGTCAGCTGTTTGAATCTCTGTAAGGTGGCCAATTTACGTCATCAACTCCCGCATAGATAAAACCAAAGCTTCGTGTATCTTTGTATCTTTTTATTTGTATATCTCTAGTATACTGACGCGTTACAACCTGTGATGCAAGTATTATTGCTATCATTACAGACAAGTACGAACATCTAACACTATTCCAATCACTTTATTTCTAAGTAACGTGTCTATCAATTCAGTCAAAACTTCAACATGAAGGACGTTTGGCTGTGTTTCTTGCTTGAGTTAAATAAACTTCCTAATGTTAAACCTTCTCCTCAAGTTCCTCTAACTCAATCAACTACAATCGGCTACAGCTGAGGAGATGAAAGCATTACGAAGTTGGGACTAAATAATTCAAAGTTTTAATGGCGTATCCATGGCTTAAGTTTGGGATCTGAGGATCCATTCAACAAGGCTCCTATGTAAAGCACATCGAGGGACACGTCCCTGCTTCAGGTTCTCTGTAATGTTTCTTTGTGTTTTTTTTTCTTACCAATATTGGAAAGCCCTCGTTCCTGCATTGTACCTGCGAAACAAAGTTAACGTTAAAATAGCTTTAAGGATGTGAAAGAAATGTCAATGGTTGCGTAGAGAAAGCTTGAAAGAAACCACACGCTCGTATCAAGTGAGCCGCCTCTATGAACTGTTCAATTCTAGTGCAGACCCAGAGGTAAACTCGTAAGTAAGTGAACTGTGAATATATTGTAATTTCAGTGGTGAGGTGGGTCGTTGCATCATTAAGTAATGATTCGCATAAGAACTATAGCGCTAAACGGCAATGCACGATGAAATGTTGACTTTTTTCATTGTTTAATCTAGCAATCTCATTGGTCAAAACTCAAAAAATGTTTAAAAGTTAGGGTTAAAGGCACATTTACTAAGTATTAATTGAAGATTCAGATAACCTGTGCTGCCGTTGCACCACATCGAATTTTTAAAAGAAATTGTGTGGGGGGACCTTCATCAAATCATCAAAATTAGTGGCTATTGTGTTTAGCAGTTATGATTGGTTAGGCACAAAAATTTCCTAAATTTTATTTGAACCAAGTACATTTAGTCTAGTTCTACAAAGAAATTTAGGTAACAATCAAGAGTTCCAGCTTTCTTCCCAAAGTCAACGATATCCTATGTGGGGAAATTGCCATTGCCGCAGAACAATAGGGTTTGCTATAGTTCTTGTGTGAATCGTTACTTAATAGGGAGCTTCCGAATTGACGACGTTCACACGACGGCGCCATTGGGTCACGTCATAGGTCCCCGCCGTCGTCCTGTAGAAATTTGAATTCACGATTCTCAGTAAAGACGACGATGTTTGTGCCCGCGCGACAAATTTTCCCGCCGTTTCTGAAGTTTGTTTTATCTTTTCACAAGGCGAGTTGTTCAAACCAAAATGCCTGTCTTTAAAGAAACTCGAGCTTGTATTACATGATGTTTTTCGAAATAGTTGTACCCTGAAACGAATAAGTAGTTTTACGTTTATACGATGCTCATAAGTGAACAAATCCAGAGTTTCCGTGCTGGAACAACGAAAGTTTGAATATATGAAAACAGACAAACAAATCAAAACCTTATATCAAGAACATGCCCCTAGTGTGATACTTGAATTGTTTGGCAAAAACATCTGAAGTATCGGAGGAAAACTTTGAGAGATGAATCTCACGTCCTGCTATTTCCAAGACGCCGGCAAATCGCTCAAATCAACGTCGTTGACTTTGGTACGACGCCGGCGAGTGCCCAGTTAGGCGTGCGCAGTGGGCATGTCACGCAATCTAACGGGGCCGTCGTGCATTCGTAAGCTCCCTAATAAATTAAGTCAACTTGATTGGTAAAATGTCTTGTAACCAATTTTCAAAAGTTCCCAAAAAAAAAAAAAGAGGGAAAAAATATTTAATGATCACGTCATCTGTGCGTTTGTTCTCAAGTAGATCATAAAATAACAACTAATCAAAATGTATGCATAATGCTGCTTATTATACAAATTCAGCACCGGAAATCGTCTCTAGTCCTATTCGCACGCTTTGTGTTGCTGCAATTTATATTCTAATCGCCAGCTCTATATATTTACGTATTTTACTTAAATTTCCGTCCACACTCGTTTTTCCCGCTAACGTTTCAGTGCAAGAACAGTACACTCCCTTATGATCTCCGAACACATTTTGTATTGACACGCTTTTATGAGGAGAAAGATGCCATTATTTATGATGTACAAATGGCACGGCTTTTCATGTACATTCAAGTCAGTTATAATTATTGTGTAAGGTCTACTTATTGACGAACTTTCGATACATTTTGAAGCTCCGTCTTAGTGGTGAATTACAAGAAAATGTATACCGACGTCAATATAAACGTCTTTATTTATAAAGGGTTTTATTTTAACATGTAATATTGTTTTAATTGAATACATTTTGAAGGGTGAAGAAATTGCTATGTTACACATGTATTATCTATTTCACTACCGTGCGAGGGAAATAGCTAGGTAGTTAACCGAAACGGATTTATTACTGTACAAATGAATATGCTAGTAATAAAAAGAACGAACGAAACAATACTTTATGCTGGAAATCTTGTTTACTCTTTTCTTTTAGCACCACAAATGAAGATCTGCCTTTATTCGTTTCGTTTCGGACAAAACAAATTTGAACCGCGTGCCCTCTGATAAGTAATAGCAATTCAGCATTTAAAAAAAAAACGTTAACTAAGGTTTTCATCCCGTCTTATTATAAATAACCCTTGTAAGACTTCACAGAAAAATTTAAGCTCAAGACAAAACAAATTCTAGGTGAAAATGGCAGACGCCAAATTGTTTTGGGGAAGTCTTCATTTACTGGTTTGTTAAACTGGGTTATAGTTTATACCAATTCTTACGCTGGCCCCGAAAACATTGCTTTGAACAACGTTGTCTCAGGTAACAGAATATACGAAAACGTTGGTAGAGTGGAGAGAAAGTTAAACTTGAAATGTTCCAAAAGGGTGGTGATTGTATCAATCAAGACAAACCAAACAGCTAAGTAAAGCTTCAATACAGAATTGGGAAGGGCACACCAAAAATCTTTGATAATTGCTACATATGTTACTTAGTTGTTACTTCACCTGGACTCCGGAGCTTCAGAAAGAGTAGGATAAGAAACACGTGATCTTTAGCGGTCTAAATGTAAAGCCAGCAGAACACAACGCTGATTATGCAAGCAAGTTTCTAATATTTGAAACTTCTAAGATTGTCAATCATTACATAATATTTCAAAAATGAGTGCGAGTTTTTTATGAGAAGTTCCAAACAGCGAGAAACTGATGAAAGCACGAGGCCGATGGCCGAGTGTTTTTTATTGTTTTGAGGTGTTTGAAAAACGAGGCAGAGTTTCGGCATAGCTCTACAATAGGTGGTTTTCACATTAGTCGCATGTGTTTACCTGGGGTGGCTACATGCGACTAGAGACAGCGCGTCACCCAAACCGAAAATGGTCTGGAACCTATTTTAGGGGGCTTGGTACCTAGTGTTTTACATCATATTAAAACGCCTGTTGATTTTTTTCATTTCTCGCGGGAAACTCGTACGCTCGCTTGCAATATTGAATATTAATACAAATCCGTTCGTCGTTTATTCATTTATTCAGTTCAGTTCATTAGTCAAACATGAACCCTTCCAAGGATATCCGTCGCAAGCAAAAGCCGGCCTTCTTCATTAGCGAGAGCCAGTGGCTCGCAACTGGCTTTCTTCAGCCGAACACGAAGCGAGAAATCTCAGAAGCGTCAATCGACGTTTTCCAAACAATGATATGGGATATGTACCTTCCTCGTGCAATAAGTGCTAAATCCACAAAGTGATGTATCTTTCTAATACTCTCGAGTATATAGTATGATATTACACTTCTATGCCTCGTTCAAAAACGAAAGCAGGAAAGCCGAAATTTTAGACCTGATAATTAATCACAACTTACATCTTGAAACAGGAAGACATGCAACACCCAAGACCCCAATTCATGGAAGGATCTGTTCTTTCTGTCATTCAGATGAAATTGAAGATGAAAGACACATGTTGTTCTCCTATACTTTCTATGATAAAATCTGCATAGTACTTAACAACAAAATCACATTAAAATATCATCTTTTGCTTGATCTTAATTCCAAAACATTGTTCCTTTTTGATGATGTTGACCCCTTTATAAGTGGACTTATTTCTGCTTTCATTTTTCAGGCAATGAATATTAGACATGAAATATTGTATAAAACCAAATGGGATTCAATCTGTTATTTTATTATTGTCTCAGTATGCTATTTGATTGCTGTAATTTTTTTATTTTTCTCTCAGTGATATTAAATTTATTTTAGGAAATACCATATAACGTTTTGGAAGTACCTAATAAATTGTTGTTGTTGTTGTTGTTAACGAGTCGTAGAGCCACTTCACTTCACTTAACTTCAGAAATGACCCTGAATCTGTAATTGCTGTGGATCGATAATATCAATTGTCAATATCAATTCTCTATTGCCTTGTCTTAGCCTATCTTCGCATCAGATAGAAAAACAATTACCACTACATGTATTCAAAGGGTAACAGCATTGAGTCGCAACTTGTCAACTAATGACTCTATTTTATAACTTGCAAATCTTGTCATCCAAGCCCGTCCTCTTACTGATTTTTCAAATTCAATTCAGGAAAATTAACAGCTGTTTTTGCTTTAATATCAACAAAAACAAAAAGTAATCAGGCGTCTTTTATTTCGGCCCCAGACCACTTTCGGCTTCTTTTATTTTGGTTCCAGACCATTTTCGGCTTGGGTGACGCGCTGTCTCTAGTCGCATGTCAGGTAAACGCAACGTTTTGCTTTCACTTGACTTCTGTTCAGTCACGCCAAAACGGCAGCTATGACAGTGAATGCACTCTTTGAACAGGTGGGTCTGTTATTCACCAAGAAGACACTATGTACAACAAAAACGACGTTTTATCGCGGTTATGATGCAAGTTTCTATTTTGCGCCTGTAACAAAACAAACGGCGCCCAAATTTACATATAAATACTCAAATTTTGCATTTATTAGGAGAGGGCCGCATTTCGTTCGAACATTTTTATGGTTGACTTGTAAAACCGACCTAGGAGTGTCTCTTTTTCAGTTAGCCTAAATAAGGTTTGAAAAGTTGACATCTTTGCTTGTCCTTCAACGTTTTCACAGACTAAATTGATTGACGCCATTGAATTGAATTTGCAACGGCGCCAGCCACTAGTCTGACGTCCACAAACAAATATTTAAACAACTAAAGACTAATTAATAGTTCTGTATTTGTCTACAAATTACTTAGGGAGGTGAGAAACAGTCTGTTGTTAAGTATTTTATTTCACCCATGTTATTCGTGAAATCTGATTGGCTCTCAACAGTGCAATTTATTCCCAAATTGCACCATTTTTTTTTGCTCTAAATCACATCCTTTTTTAAGCATATCAAAATTCAAAACTGGTTTTCTGAAGTGAACATCAAATAAACATTAATCAGTATTGACGAAAAAAAAAACTGTGATTTCGAAATGGGTGTAATAAAGTGGTAATTGAACTGAGTGGAGTGAAATTTTGGTCTAAAATCATACTTGTGATTTCAAAATTATTTCAGATCAGATTGTACTCTACTCAGTTCAATCACCATTATATATTAAGGGTTGAACGACGTTTATATCGAGAGATTATATTAGAGAGATTAAGCATGACGTTTACGGCCAACGGCAAGCGGGAAACGGCAGGCTCTTGCTCATCATAGAAGCGTGAAAATTCTCATTTTAACTTGTCTCGTTCCTTTGAGAAGTTGCTTGATATCTGGAGCTAACAAGACAGAAATGAGTTAATATCAAGCAGGGTTCTTACATTTTTGGCAAAACCCTAATTTCACTCCGACGTTTCCCGTTTGGCGTAAACGTCATGTTTAATCTCTCTTTTGTAGAAAACATTTTTACGTGACGTTACGGCGGCCATATTAGAGAGATTTAGCATCGCGTTTACGGCAAACGGGAAACGTCAGGCTGAAATTTGTCGTTTACCAAAAACTCGTGAAATTTATTTGGTTTCACCTTATATTTTGCCCGTTAGCCACAGCTACAGAGCAACTACTAAAAACAGAGAAATAAGCTAGAATAAGAGAGTTTTCTTGGTTTTATGACAAGCAGCAGCCTGACATTTGCCGTTGGTCGTAAACGCGATGCTAAATCTCCCTATTAGTGTACCGCGCCAACCTTCTGGAAATCGAACTCAATTTTTGTGCGAATACTTTTTTTTGCTGTTGTCTAACTAAACTGACCAATATGGCCGCTGGTCACATGAGTGAAAACGCTCTTTTATTCTGTGCACAAGAAGCCATGTTTGCCTATTTCATAATAAAACGCCTAACTTGTATTTGTTTTTTTCTTTCATCGCAGTTTATCCTATATAAGTATACCAAAGCAGATAGTTCAAATGAGTGGCAGTTACGTTTTCCTTCCGTAATTAACACTTGGAGAGTTTTGCGTTTCATTAAAAAAAATTGTGAGAAGTCTACCTCTCAACCAACTAAACTATTGCAACTAATGTCAGCCAATCAGAAGCAGGAGATTCATAGGACCACATTCAGCCTCGAGTTTTAATTCAGAGATTTTTGTTGTAATGTTGCGTTTCTTCACGTCACTTATCATCTCGAATGATAAGTGACGAATGAAACTAAGCTAACGCTCGATGCAAACATAAGTTCCTTTCCATAACATTTGTAACAATGTGTTACGAGTTCGATTGTGTTGATGAGTGAGAAGTGGGTTGTTTGTAGACTAAACAGAACGCAGGGTTGTCGGAACAGCAACAAGGTTATTTATTCCAAACGAAAGTAGTAAACTCCGCACAAGACTTCACAATAAGCTCACACTAGGCTTATAAAATTACACTCGACCTCCGTCAAACTCCAATACTCACGGCCTCTGCCAAATGTATAAACGACCTCTGTCACACTTCAATACTCACGGCCTCCGCCAACTGTATAAACGACCTCTGTCACACTTCAATAAACACGGCCTCCGCCAACTGTATACACGACCTCTGTCAACGCTCTTAGCTCTTTCTCTCTAAGACTCTCAGACTTACTTCTTTACTTTTAGACTCTCCGACACTCTCTTCTCTAAGAAAAAATCTAAAGCTACACCGATTGGCTTATATACCTTACAACAAAAGATTCTAGAACTTTCCGGCTCGACTAAATAAGGCCCCGTTCAGACTAGGTGCCTGAGCCCGGTTCTCGGGAACGGGCACTGGTCTGAACATAGCTTTTTGTTGGTGCCCGCGCACAGATTTGAGCACCGTGCCCGGGCACGGGCACTACCTCCAAGGGTAGTACTTGGGCACCGTTCCCGGGCACGGGAACTTGTCTGAACACGTTTTCATGTGTTCCCACGTTTCTTCCCGTGTTTCGTCATGATGCAGTCACAAAAATGGCAGCAATATTGCGGAGTACTCAAAAAGATAAACTGGGCACTAAGCCTTCTGCACTAGTGTGAACATCCTCGGTCCAGGGCACTGAGGTGTCTGGACAGCGTCCCTTTTAGTGCCCGGGAACGGTGCCGCGGAACGGGCACCTAGTCTGAACGGGGCCTAAAGAAACATTACAATGACAAACTATTTACAGCTACATATGCAAACGGCTTAAAATAGAATTTACTGAATCACGATGATTCAGCACTAATTAAATATGCAGAAGATTCTAGACACTTCCAGACAGTAACGCGAGTCACGCAATAATTTTCGTAACACAATGCTTTCCTGTTCCATTTTCAATGGCTTAATGTAACATTTCGCAGAGGGGAGTTTGAATTTCGTGCATTCACCATTTGAATGTCACTCGTCTTGTTGACATGTTTGTCGACGACTATATGGACTGCAGTTTTGCTTGTCTTCAAAATATGTCATGTGTTTTATTCAACGTGGCCGTCAGTGCCGATGACAAAGGAAAATTTCGTTGCGAACTTCTTCCCTCGACAAGCAGCAACGATCTGGTGAATCTCAATGTGAGTACCGCACAAAGTCCATTTTTGATCGAGTTTGCCCCCCCCACTTAATTTTGAGCTTGCGACCCTAAATGCCCTTGGGCTCTTAGCATTATCCCTACAGACATTGGCCAGATGTGTCTTGTCGGAACCCTCCTCTCAAATTTAGCGGGACACTCGATGGTAGAACTGGCTACCTCCACCCCTCCCTATGGATGACCATTTTGGGTAACCTTTTTAACTTGACCAGTCGGAATCTGCAGCACTTTCAGCTCGAGACTCATGGGAATCTGCTATGGGCACCATCTTACGATATCTCCCCTGTAAAGACGCAAAAATTGGTCAACCTTTACTCTTCAACGTCCGTCGTTCGTTTGGTAGGAATCCACTCATCTCTCGGGGGCAGGATTTGGATGATAAATGGAACGCCTCCCGTGCCATCGCCGTCACACTGCCTTAAACTGCCTAAAGTCTATTATTTTTATGTAGGGGGGGAGTAGCTTTGCTTGGTCAATTTGCTGAGCCCCCTTCCCCCCCCCCCCCGTTAAATAGGGAGCTTAAGCAACGAGGACGGCAACGGCACCTAGACCGCCACAAAACAATAGGCTTAATGAGCAAAAACAATGCTCTGCACGTGCGTTTTACATTCTGGTACATTTATTTGCCGTTCTCTGCAAAACAACAACGTGAAATGACCAAATTTTAGGTTTTCTCGAGAACGTGACCGCTTGACAGCAAGTTTTTCTTTCTTTTTCTTTGCTTTTACACCGTTCACAGTAGTTTAGGGCCTGGACAGCCAGCCAGCATTTTTCATGTTAAACAAATTGGAATAATCGCGAAAAAGCTACAAAAACGAGAAGTTATGTTTTGGAATGACGTTTTCGTTGCCGTTGCCGTCGTCCTTGCTTAAGCTCCCTATTTTAACATGCTACGGGCCTGATTTATATCTTTGACTCTATCGTAGTGTTTTGTTTATGAGGTCACTAAAGAATTGGTTCACGCTTAAAGTGCATATATCATGAAGTTATTTCATGACTGACACATTTTCTTTCGTTATTTAACAACCTTTATTTAACTTACAACCCTGTTGAATATTAACAAACTGAAAGTTCGGGGAGGGCTTGATAAGGTAGCAAGGAAGAGCGGGGCTGATGAATTGAATTTCGTTTTAAATGAGGGATTTATTTGTACAAATCCCTCGTTTTAGGGATCTGTATAAATCCCCAGGTTTGTAAAAATATATTCCTGAAGCGAAGGATTTATTAGAATTTCTACAAATTAATCCCTCATTAATCATTTACTTTCCAATAGCCCATTGTACAGTTGTGTGTTGAGTGGCCTGGCCTTTGAGTAGAAGCGAAGCTTGAGGTGACCTTGTTTTGATACAAACCTCTCTGTCTTTCTCGTGCAAATGGGACTACTTAACATGGGAAAAGCAGCGAGGTCTGTATTAAAACAAGGTCACCCCGAGCCCTGCTTCTACTCAAAGGCCAGGTCACTCAACACACAACTGTAAAAGGGGCTATTACTCAACTGAACCTTGCTCTTCCTGACAATTAAATCAAACTCTTCCTTTTGACAAATTTCGGCCTAAATTTCCGATAATAATGTCATCTGCAAATCAGTGTACCAAGTACGAACTGCCCACGATGTATTTATTCTTGTATTTGGCAGTATTCGAGATTCTTTCCTCTTCTCAAGTTCTTCATCGTCAACGATCAAAATCTTCCTTACTGCTTCTGGGCAATTCAATGGGTCCGTTCGTCATTCCTCGATGCTTTCCTCAGTCACTACTTGCTTTAATTCTTCTGCACACGAATTTCGTGAAGCAGGCTCATCACTTGCTACTAGGCCGTCTAAAATAGAATCAATTCTAAAATTGTGTTATATTTCTTCCGAAAAACTATTTTGAGTAAGAAAAAGCTCCTCGTCGCTACACATGCCTTCCATAATGACAGCACAAAAACAGAGAAATGAGTCGTTGGAAAACATTCGTACATACATGCCGAAAAATTAGTAAACAAGAACCAAAACAAAATGTCAAACAATAGAACACATAAACAAAGAAACAAAGAAAATGCAATGATAAGTCCCTTGTGGACTCGCCAATATATCAAAGTGCAAAGAAGTCTAGCGCCTGTTACGGAGGAATTCGCAACTACTTTTCACAATCCTGTGAGGAACGCACACATCACGTTGCTTTCATTGTATCTGCTTTGATCCGACGAAGGTGTGACCATACTAATTAGCCGGTCTTTGGCCCCTTGAAGAAAGGATCCCTCATGAATAATATCCGAAAATAAGTCAGATAAATACCTCCGTTCTTGGTATTTATCTCATACTTATTTATGGCTGCACGCGAGAAGTTTGGAGAGCACAAGAGAAGCGTAAGAGTTGCCAGAGGGTACGCCTCGAGCAACTCTTACGCGATAGCGTCATGGGATAAACACGGTGAAAATAGTGCTTTATCACTTCGGTTACATCGGGAGCCCATTCCGGTTACATCTTACTCAGCTACGCATTTATCACTCTAGTACTTAGAGAGTACTAGAGTTTCAGTGCCACAAAACATCACCAATACTCGGATTTTGAAAAAGAGAGGGAAATACTCATGGGCTAAGAAGAACTCTACCCATCCCTCTGACAGTGTGCGCGCGCACTATGATATCTTTGCCTTTTATTTGCAGCGGTCTTTGCAGTGTGTCCCTTGTTGCCCATCGTAATAACCAGCCTTAAGGTCATTGAACTAGGTTTATATAACAAAAATCCTTGTTCTGTCGTGAATTGTCATACCTGTCGTAAATTGTAGTAACAGCTGGCATGATTTGTAATAACGTACCTATCGTGAATTGTAATAATCCTGAATAATCCAAGCTGTCCTAAATTGTTATAAAATTTTTTCAAGTTTTGATGTAATTCTTTCGAAACGAGAAATTATCCAGATAATTCAGTGTTTTTTATTATTTTCAGCAACAGGTAAGCATCTTTCAATGCAAAATTTTGTCAGTGCTGACCAATTACCATAACTGAGTGTTTCTTGCTGACTAGCCTCAAGTCAGGGGTGATGCTGAAAAAGAAATTACAAGTC
>OX419346.1:9930342-9952842 GCA_948470475.1 Galaxea fascicularis
AAAGAAGTGGTCTGCTTAGCCTCCACTGACAGACTGTTCCATGTTACTGCGCCCGGCCTCTATGACGGAAAACTCTTCTTGAGAGCCTCAGTGTTCGGCAACGGAATAAAAAGGTTATGTTGGGCTCCCGGCCGAAGATTATGTCTGTGGATGGTATTTACGCTGGCGAATTTATCAGACAGGTATTCGGGTACAAGGTTATTTACTGTTTTAAACATTAAATATTTCCGTTGTTTTGCACGTCTGTCAGCAAGGCTTTTCCATTTGAGGGCACTAAGAATCTGGGCAGATCTGACATCCCAACCAGACCCTGTTGTTATGCGTGCTGCCCTGTCTTGTAGTTTCCCTAATTTTTTGCTGAGGTCATTACCGATACAGCCCCATACAGCGCTGCAATAATCGAGATGTGGAAGAATAAGTGACTTATAAATTGCGACTAGGGTACTTTGGGGACGTATCAGTCATAGCCTCCTCAGGGCAGCAAGTACTTTAGCAACTTTACCAATGACCTCGGAGATATGAGCCTCCCACGAGAGTGTTTCATCCACCTGAACATCTAGGCATTTGTAACCATTGACTCCTTCAATTAAATGCCCATCAAGGCATCAAAGTGAGGTTCACTAGGGAGCAAAGAGATTTTGTACCTTGTGCCTGTAAACACACTTGGTCTTGAGGACATTAAGACTAAGACGGTTAGAGTCGAACCATTGTTTCAGATTGCTCAGATCGTGTGTCAGGGATAAAAACAGCTCTTCAGGGTCGTTGGAGGCAAATGTGAGATCAGTGTCATCGCCGTATATTCTCACATCTGATAGGAGGTTACAGTTTGGAAGGTCATTAATGTATAATAGGAATAGCAGAGGGCCGATTAATTCGAGCGGCATCCTCTCGCAGCTGGCTTGGCTCGCGTAAGAAAATGCAACTCCAACGGAGAGCTTGCTCGCAGGCCAATTGATTTCTTTGCCGTTTAACGTCAACTGGACGTTTAGGGGGAAGTGGGTATGGCGAATCCATGCATTAATGATTTTTATGTTGAGAATGGCCCACGTGACATTATTAAAGAGAAAACACAATTCAGTAGACTCTGGTTTTATCCCGCTTTGAACACGGGGCGTTGCAACACTAAGAAGGCCTGTCTCGGGAGAAAACCGAAATTCTTCCTGGAATCTGGAGATTTTGCCGGATATCGGGAGACTGGGGAGTTTTACCGGGAAATATGAAATAGTTGTGGGGTATTGCAGAAAAAAAGAGCAAAGTTTAACATTTTTGCCAGAATATTACCGAAAAAGCCGAGGGAATCTTCCAAATATCCGGGAGGACTTAAAGTTACACATAGTGTTGCTCAAACAATGTTTGCTAGAGTTGTTAGACCCCGTTTTGAATACACATCAATAGGAAAAGCTGGCATACCGATGTTGCGAGAGAATATGCCGGGAAAAACCATCTCAGCTTCGATTTATAAAAAGTCTTCTCTACGTTTTAAAACCAGTACTGATTGTCCTGATTGGGTCTATACTGTTGATGTCTTCAGTTCACGTAATGCACGTCACTAACGTACTTGAATGCAGTGACTTTTGGGGCAGCAACATTTTAAGGGGGTACGCTAAAAAAGCCTGTGGCGGGAGGAGGGGGTGGGGGTGGGTATCTGACCTAAACTTCCAATTGGCGTTAAGCGGGGAAAAATTAAATATGTCGACGGCCCCTAACGAATTACTGTATGGTTGATGAAAGGTAAACGAAAACCGGTCCAACTGCCCGAAAAACGATTCACCCCATTGACGGCGTTTCCGGGCCCGGAATGAAGCGATTCGCTGTTGCGCGAGTCGAGAACTGTACAAATAGATGATGTTCATGTAAAACTGTTTCTGTTTAACATGTATAGAATACTTCATGGAAATTCTGTCTGTATGGAACTTACGCACGAGTTGATAGTATCGGAAATCAAACAAGTGAGCGCAGCAAACCAGTGAGATTTCTGATACAAACCAATGAGTGCGTAGATGCCATACGGGTAGACTTTACATGGTGCGTTATGTTTATTGTATACATTAACATATACATAGTGTGATTTCCTCACAATCATCGCCACAGCATCCTTGTTCTTGTTTCCACGGCCTGCTTTCTTCAGCTCTTTTTGTTTTGACTTTAGAGTTTTCTTAGTCAATTCAAATTGTATATTGTTGATGATACTCGCGGGATAGTCATTTTTCTTCAAATGCCTCGCAGTACTTGAAACAAGGCATCTTACAGTATACGCTTGAGGGTTCATAATCTTCTTCGTCTTAGCGTCTAACAGAGCGAGTAAACTCCGCAATATACTTATTCAATTCTTCTGGCGCTATGGTATGTACGTCTTGTTCCTCGTTCTTTTCATCTCTCAAAAATTGTTTCAACAGTTCCTAATATCTCGCTTTGTCTTCTCTTTTGTGTTTTCGTTCTTCCTGCTTTCGATATAATCCTCCACTGACGTTTCACAAGCGACAAATCTTTTCTCACTCGTCTTTTTTTTTTTAAATAATTCGACTTTATAACAGTCCCACAGGCAACAGAGGATTTTGTAATTTTGTAAACGGTTTGAAAAGCGAGACACTGCCAGTAAAGCTTGAATGAGGATTGCTTTATTGATACAGTTCACACATCAAAAGACACGATACAGATGCGATACGCACCATTTTGATTAGCTTTTGACTAGTTCGACCAACTGGTGAATGAAAATTTATTTTGCTTCTTTTTAGTGTGTACATCTCAGTATGTATATAATAAATGAATACAACAAATGAATCATATGACATGTGAACTACAGTGAGGAAATAAATGCGAGATTTGATCAGCGCAGTTGAAAAAGAAACCTGAAAAACTTCAGAGTCATGCAGGTTTGACAAATTTCTTTTTCAACTACTTAGGGGGGGGGGGGGGGAGGGGGTACTCCGGATTTAAAGTGACAGGGATGATCGAATGGTGGCAAAAACCAAAACCCAAAAAAAATTACTTGGAGCTTCCAGCAAAATTAAAAAAAAATTCCTTGCTGAATCTCCAAACTTTAAAAACGTTTAGAAAGGATTGCACTTTATTTGCTGAACTATGTGGCTGGGATGTGCTGGCACTAACCCAGGGCATTACCACAAATCTTCAGATTGTTTTGAATACCCCCCTCCCCCCCTTCCCAGGTATTTAAACTGCAAAGATTACATCTCACATTCAAATTACTGTTCAGCTTTTTCGGGATCAGGAATTATCTTCTCAACCCATTCTTTAAAGTATGATAATTCCACAGGTATAATTTCATGCCCTTGTCGGGCAAAATTCACCATGAAATCAGTTTCAATTCCTAAGTCTGTAAAACATTCAGCAGCATGAGAGGCCCATCTCAGTGTGTTGGGATCAACATCTCCATGCCACATCCAGACTGGTGGAAACTGCTTGTCTTTATTCAGCTGCAAGTCTCGTCTGATCTTTTCAAACACAATCGATCCTGGCGACAAAACTGATGAAAGTGCAAACACCCCTGCAATGTTTGTTAGAAACCTGTGGAAAAGATTTTTCAAGGCAGTGCGTGATTATATTAACATAACTTTACTGGTATCTTGTTTCATACCCTCCTCTAAACCCTTTGGAGTTCTTTGGGAGATGGCATGTTTTCCCTAACTTTTACTCCCCCATCTCGTGTTCCTGAGGAGACATGATCTCGGAAAATATCAGAAATCGTGAAGTTGGCATGTATTGATTATTATATTTTTAACATGTAATACTGCTACAACATTTCAGTAAAATGTTAAGGTTGTTTGAAGACTATTGTTATTCAATTTTGATGAAACCAGTGTCGGATTTTTAGCCCTTTTTAATCACTGAAGTGACTGGTTTACTAAGGAGTGGTGTCACAATACCCACCACCCTCTCTCTCTAAACATTGATACCTGTATAACCAGATTTCCACGGACAGCAAATGGTAAATTCCAGACCAATTGCATGAGGCAAGATTTCCACACAGGCCCACACGTTAATTATACATGCGTTTTGTGACTAAAACTCCATTCGTTTTTGGAACGAGCTTAGTATGACAGTGATACATGTATAATTAATGTATGGGGCTGTGCAGAAATCTTTCCTAATAAGGTGAATAAAAAGGGTTAACAACAGATTAAACCTAAAGTCTAAATATGGATGTGCGCAACGGTAAAGTTCTTGTTCCCCACCTGTATGCCACATGCATTGCTACCGTCCCTCCCATGTCAAATCCACCAATAATAATCTTATCATGATCAATTCCACGAGATTTCTCCTTATTTACGAGCTGTCTGATACAACTGCACGTGTAATTGATGGATTCCATTCTTTCCGCCGTAGTGGGGCTGTACGACATTCGTTCGTACCACAAGCCGGTCTGTGTTCCGCCAAGCGGCACACGGTAGGGTATGTCTGGAGCTTGTGGATAAAGTACTCGAATGTGATCAAACTCAAATTCCCTGTGAATCAGTGATTTCAGATACTTCTTCATACTATCTGCAGTGTACCTTTCCCCATGGAGGAAGATTAGGGTGCCGACTTGGTGAAGGTTTTCTCTTGCTATCACACACTTCAAATGTGGAAGAGCCATCCCCGATTTTCTCCCAGGCGCATCTTGTTCGGCGTGGTTACTTGGTCCAACTTCAAATTCAAAATGGCGGCTACCAGTGTGCATCTTACAAGAATATTGGGATGTTTCGCTACCAAGTTTTATGCTGGATCAGCGAGGAGCAGCGTTCAGAGAACAGGTTATAATCACGATACTTTTCTTACCACCTAACATAGCAGTGAATGATGCCTAAAGTCCTATGTTTCAATTCCTACTCATAATGCATATTATTAAATTCTCAACCTCGGATAATGCATTTCGCGTACTCTGATTGGCTCACTCAATCTTGGTTTTCAGCTCATATACCTTAGTTTGACCTTATATGGTAAATGAATGCGCTAAGCGTTGCTAAGCTAAAACTGTTTTCGCCGGAAAGCGAAATTTTTCTCTGAATAAAGCCAAAAAAAGAAAAAAAAACTTTTTTATGGAAAGTTTGGATCAATGCCGACGTTTACAGGTACGCGAAAAGGCAAGAAATGTTTTTGTGATGAGCCTACGTCTGTCTGACCACAAGGTACTACACAACATCGCATCTTCATCAATTTTTTTTTTGATTTCGCTTGGATTTTCTCGCTTTTTTCGCTCTTATTTCGAACTTCAAATTTTTGGAGTTTAAGGAATTTAATAAAACAATTATTCCATTCGCGCTTGTTGGATATGAGACTGGTTATAGCCAACTCGGCGCTACGCGCCTCGTTGGCTATTTACCATCTCATATCCAACGCGCGCTCATGGAATAATTGTTAAATATTATGGTGTTGTGGCCAGTGTATCCATTTGATATCAATATCCATACCAATCAATATCAGTTAATCGGTGATGTTGATAATCGATAGCCAATCAATGAGTAAGATTTGTATGACCTTTATCGATTGTCATCGATTTCTAATAGCACGTGACAAGGTGGCCATCTTGCAGAATTTGCATAGAAATAAAGTTTAGTTCCCAGTGGAGAGGCTATAGTTCTTATCAGCCAACATGGCCACCATGACATCACATGCAAACCAGCAATTGGTCACCAATTTTTTCCCTTCTCAGCACAGCCTTCTCAGCAAATGATAGAGTTTGAGTGACAAAAGGCATGTTTATACAACAGAGCAGGGATCTGACAAAAGCTAGAATGGTTCCAATAGTTTTTGGAAAGAAACAGTGAACTTTTCTCCATTCCACAATGGGACCATACGCACCTATAGTCCTGTAGCGGTACTGAGAAAAGCCTAAAATGCATGTCTAATTAAGGTCTGTGTGAAAATCTTGCCAATTTGGTAAGATTTCTGCACAGCCCCATACATTAATTATACATGCATTTGTGACTCAAACTTTTGGGTTTTTAGAACAGGGTTAGTATGACAGTGATGCTTGTATGTATGGGACTGTGCAGAAGTCTTTCCAAAAATTCTCAATGTAAGCCTAATCCAGGGTTCTTTTCAGGATACATGCTAGCAGGCATTGTAAATACATGTAGGAGAAATCACAGTTCAGTTAATATTCAGCCACACACAGACAACGCAAGAATATTCAGTGCTGTGTGTGTACAGCGACTGCCAATAATAACAAAGGCAAAGTCAGATCTAGAAATAGCTTATGAAGAGCTTCAAGACCAGCTTGAATTGGAACACAGTACTTTGTCTAAAGATGAAGTTGAGTGGGAAAAACTTCTGCAAAGGAAGAAAAAGATGAAAGAAGATGATGACGATGAGAGTATGGCGATAGCAGCATTTGAGTCAGAGAGAAAGGTGAGTGTTGTATGTAGTTTTGGTGAAGTGGAATGGTTTTCTTCTAGTGCATGTACTGTAATGTAGCCTGCGCAGCAGGAGTAAAAGGGGAGGGGGTGGGCAATGACAAATTGAGAGAAAAATGGCAGGGTTCTGGGGAGGAGACGGGTAAAGGAACACCTGCACACAAAACCCTGTTATTTGAATTCCTACCCACCAATTTTCGGGTAATTCAATCAGGCTAACTGTCAATACAGGCGCACACTTTTCCACTTAGCTGAATTCATGCCACAAAGGCCTAACATAAGTGCTGGTTCGTTCACAACATAGTATATGTAGGATAAACAAAACAGTTAAGTAAAACAGAATTATTTTGGTATTAACTCCAACGAAGGAGACAGCCTAACGTAGACAGCTAGTGAAACAAAACGTGCAGATTTCATGTCTACAGGAAGCCGTTCGGGAATATTGATAAACAATTCATCAGTACAGTCGAACCTTGATTATCCGGACCTCGATTATCTGGACTATTCGATTATCCGGACTTTTTTCTCTGATCCCAATTTTTTCGTGAATATTAATTAGTTGTGATCTTGAAAACTCAAAGTCACAAAAGGCCCAATAATCCTTTGAAAAGACTTTTGAAACAGCGTATTATCCTGTGCGGTTTTCAAAATTCGCGAGTGCAACGAGACAAAGAAATATCCTAATGCGTTCAGCAGATATATACATACAGGCTGTGTAGATTTCACAATTAAAATGATGTTTTCTTTGCTGTATACCTTCTTTTTTACATATCTATCTCATTAATATTCATATTTTCGATTATCCGGACTCTCGATTATCCGGACTATTTACCGAGGTCCCAACGAGTCCGGATAATCGAGGTTCGACTGTACAGAGTTGAATCGCTGGAGACATTACTTGCTGCAGGTAAAAACACATTGAGCCTACATGTAGATGACAATATTCAGACTTTCTTCTTTAATATTGACAATATTTCTATGAAAACAGATACACAGCTTAAGGTCAAGAAATTATATCCTATTAGTGAAGTTGTCCACTGGCAGATGGAGAAATAAAAAAATGGGTGTTCTTAGTGCAGGTGTTCCTTTTCCCTTCTCCTCCCCACCTCCCTTCCATTTTTCTCTTGTTTACTTGCTCCCCACCCCCTCCCCTTTTATGTCTGCCACGCAGGCTAAATAATAGCACATGTAGCACATGTAGTTGATGAGCCATGGGTTTCCAATTTCCTCTTAAATTGTTTCTTTTTTGTCCTCAGCTCTTTTCCCTCTACAAACTTTATTACTTATTAAGATGCATTTTAATTCCTGTCCTTATTTAATCATATTGTTGTTCATCTGAAGTGATTTGCTGTCTTTTGCACTCAAATTTGAATAGCTTTTTTGTTGTTTTGTAGCACTGAGAAGTAATGTAAATTTATGTCATTAATGGTGTACTGTAAATCTTGCACTCTACTGCAATTGGCTTAATTTTGGTAACAAGAACTTCATCACAAGTTGAATTCTTTTGTCAGGAGTTTGAAGAAGAACAGGAAGAAGAATGGAAGAACTTTGAACCAGCACCTATACATACACAAGCTGATAAACTGAATGATATGAAATCATTACAACGCAAACTTCAAGAAACTCTTGTTTTGTTGGTTAAGAAGCAGGAAGATTCAGCATTTTGGGAGGCCCCACATGCAGAAGTTGTAAGCACAAGTGAAACACTTCATCAGGTTTGATGAAACCTTTTCACTCATGATTCTGGGGGAAGACAAGCCATACCCCTTCTTTCCTCTTTTTTCACCACAGGCATACCTTTAAAAAAGACTTTAAAACTCAAACATTCAGATGGAAGAAACATACATTGAGATTTTGGTAACAGTACTGAAGCTTCTGTTTCTCTATGATAGGAGAAAAGAAATCATTGGTGTTTAATTGATTAATAGGGAGTTTTAGCAGCGATGACGGCAATGGCAACAAAAACATCATTTCAAAATATAGCTTCTATTTGTGTATCTCTTTCGCGATTATTGAAATTTGTTTAACTTGGAAAATGGTGGTGGACTGTCCAGGAATTAAATAACTATGAACAACGTTAAAGCAAGGACAAAGAAAGAAAATTTTGTCACCACATGCTCACGTTCTTGAGAAAACCTAAGATGCTGTTTTGTAGAGAACGGCAAAGAAATGTACAAGACTGTAAAACGCACGTGCAGAGCAATTGTTTTTGCTCATTAAGCCTGTAACTTGTTTTGTGGCGTTCTCATTGCTATTGCCGTCCTAGTTGCTTAAACTCCCTAATAAAATGAGAAAATGACTTCCTTCCAGTTGGCTTGATAGCTCAGATGGTAAAAGCAATAATTATTTCACACAAGTCATGGGTTGAAATCCAGCTGTAGCTTACATGAAGTAAGCAGTGCTTCAGTTACATGCATACAGTACCTACAGCAATCTGTCATGTCTTAACTCTTCAGTAAACTCTAATATCAGAATACATATTCTCTACACTGTTGTCCATACATTTCTATAGTAATGATAAGGAGAATTTCTTAAACAATCAGAATTAATGATCAATACCTTTGTCCTTTGTTGATCACGCCCTTTTTTCTCACAACCTTTGTTTAGATTAAGTAGAGTTATTATAAGGAGAAATTAAAGATTGGTCACTGTTAGGGGTTAAACGGTTTAACTGCACCCAAAGCATAATATTTAAAAATACAAATGACAGCCAGTTCTCACTTTCCATTTTCCCAGATGTGTGTGTCATGAGGGCTTCACTGAGTTTGGTAACCAACCTTAGCAAGGTCCTTATCTCTCTGAATATTGCTTTTGTAGGTTGCATCCAGGAGCTTAAGTGAAGCTTGTGGCACGGATTTACATGTTCAGTTTCTTAGTAATGCTCCCATTGCTGTGATGAAGAATTACAAGAACAAAGCCAACAAGGTAACATCAATAGTGCTTGTATCAGTCAGTTGTGATGCAGAAGTACCGAGTATGAACAAACCTATAAGTGTCAACCTTTTCTCCTCTATTTGCTCCATTGTTATTTCAATAATGTACCGTTGAGGAGGGTTAGACTGCTAGCAGACTGAAAATCAGTGGAGACATGAAAAATTTGAAGCATGAAGCCAAGGTCTGTAAGGGAGAGAAACCTCCTCTAGCCTCTTCTCATGTTTTTCTTCCCCTTTTAGTTTTGCCACGTTATTTCACTTTATATTCAGGGTTCGTACACTTTTGTCAACCAAAAATTTAAGGACTTTTCAAGGCCTTTCAAGGACACATTTTTCCATTTTTCAATGACCACAAGAAGGGCAAAATGAAGCCAATATAATGTCACATCAGATGCTTAAAATACAGAGTGCACCGATTTTCGTCGCAGATACTTGTGAAGCTCTGTTGGATAAAATTGGCAACGAATTTCAAGGACTTTCCAGCACCGACTGCAATTTTCAAGGATTTTTAAGGACTTGAATTTTTATTTTTAAACTCAAGGACTTTCAAGGCGCGTGTGAACCCTGTATAGTTATCCAGAAAGGGATTGTAAACAGTCTGCAAATGGGTGATTTGAGAGCTAGTCTTGGGGTCATATTTTCCATCCTGTCTTCTTTTACCTACAATCAAATAGTTATTGGCAAACCTTTCAGAAAACGTAACACGTGCTATATCACATTTCATCCATTGGAGAACTTCCACGTCTTAACAGCCTAGCTCCACAATTGTCTCGTAGCTCAGTTGTAAAGCATCCAAATTAGTTATTGCAAGGTCATTGGTTCGACGCCTCTTATGAGAACGGAAATTTCCTTTTTCCTATTATAATAATAATACAGTATTATGCCAGTGTGTCATGTCCTCATTTTGTTTTTAGCAAAATTTAGTGTAATTTGGAATTGAAAGCCAAATGGTCACGTACGCCCTTCTTGCCACAAGGCTTGCTGAGTGAAGATAGGGATTTTATCCCGGGGATTCCCGGGCGGGGGGTACTCCCTTATATGGGTTATATAGGTATGTGCGGGTCTGGCTTTTTAGCCGTTTTGGTCTGAAATAGGGTGTCAATTTTGACCATTTTGGTCTGAAATTGGTTATGGTTTGTGTACTCTAGTCTTGAATTGGCGGCGGCGGCGGCGCATTATTTAACCTGCTTAATAGTGTGGAATTTCAAGCTCGAAACTTTGTACAGTTTTGTATCCTACTTAATAAAAGCGTATAGACATTGCCTTTAACACTGGTTTGACCTAGGGAACTAATGATAAGGCAGGTCTGAAACAGGGTATGGATTTAAGGGTCAGGTTTGACTGCGAGCAGTCTCTCTTTTGCTTTAAAATCTGTGGAACGAACGCGATATACGAGGGTACACTTTATTAGTAAAATCCAACTAGTGGTCTATTATCAATGCTGCGTTCTGATTGGTTGAGCTACTAGTAGGCTATTTGTTATAGCCCACTAGTAGCGAAAAGCGCCGGCTTTGAAAACCAAAACAATGGCGGCTGAATCGCGTTTTGCTGAACTTTCGGACGAGTATTTGAGATCATTATTACATAAATCTATACCAAAATCTACAAAGAAGTAAACACTAAATATGGAATGAAGATATTTAACGGTAGGAATGCACAAAATAAATTTGAACTGTTGACAAATGTTACCGTAAATTTGACTCCTTTTGCAACTACTATTTCTATCGTCTTTGTTTTGGCGGAAAATCAGAATTAAAGTCAAGCTTTAACTAGCGAAAGATGTTTTGTCTCGATATTTTTTTGACCAACTAGTTGGATTTTACTAAAACAATTATCACAGATGAAGTAGGGTAAGGGTTTCAGGAAGCATGCCGCACACCCCCACCCATTTTTGTTTCCGGTTTATATATGCCTTTCTGTCGCTGCTCTCAAAAACTTATTGCACCAAATGTAAGCTGTTCATTTTTTAACTGTCGCTGAACACCTCGCTATCGGATTAGGTTTACCCATTAAGCCCGGTAGACGTTAAAAATGCAAATACAATCTGCTCTGTTTCCTCTAAATTTCTTTGATCAGAACATCGATATCGAAAATCAACATTTCAGTTATTCAGTAACATTTGTGTTTTGCATTGTTAGGTGTTTTTCTACAAAGTTAATTACGTTACAGGATGCGTTAGATTGAGTGAAGAGTACTGTGATCACATTTGGGTTACAAAGGAGGAGATGCAAGACTATGTAGAGTCGGAATACTTGAAGACTCTCAAGAGATTTCTTTCTTGAATGATTAGAGTGGAATAATGTAAATAAAATACAAACTTCAGTTTAACCCATTGACTACCAGCCGTTTTTACGTTTTCGGAGTGATTTTCCACCTATAAACGATCCATAGCATTTCGTGACTCTTTATTTGAAACTACCATGGAAAGTGGTGCTGTCCAAAGGCACTAGTCTCCTTCGCAGCCGTTTTTTGGGCTGTCACGCAACGCACAGCCCAAAAAACGGCTGCGAAGAAGACTACTAAGGCACTGGAGGCTCAAGGTTTCTGAAAACGTCATTCTGACGTAGCTATTTTTCATCCGGAGCTACAAGAACGGCCCAAGTTTGGTTTGCTTGCAATTTTTGCTAAGTTTACAGCCATTTTTCTTCTTTAGTGGCTGCCTGATGAGCATCATTAAGCGTGACGGTAGCTAAGAGTCCACTTTCTCAAAGAACCGAGCAAGGTGATGTACTTTTTTGGAATTTGTGAGCATTGAAGATCACCACAAGAACGAATTTTTGGCGGTAGGTGGGAGTGGCTGAGAGTGGCTGAGTTTATATGTAAAAGAAATGGGGGAAGGAACGGGCGCTGTCAAAAATTCTCATTATTTCCCAGCATGCAATGCGGTTGAGATATTGAAAATGGCGGGAAGGCCCGAATACACTGGAACAAAAGGCTGTATCTACGCTCGGGAGAAGAATACGAACAAAAAAAAGTCATTCCTAAGCTAGAACAACGACTGATGGTTGAAGCTTTGTTTTTCGGCAATGATTTCTTTAAAAAAACATAAGGGCAAAAAGAGGCATTTTCGTCGTCTCTCTTTGACGTTATTAAAATAAAGGTCCGCAATGCGTACATGTGTGGCTTACTAGACCACGTGATAGGCGCTCGACTCTCGTGGACAAATAAATAAATACATTTGGTCTCAGAATAATGTGGCTATACACTTCGTGTAAGCCACACAAAAACGTTTTCGTTCTTGTCCAAACTCACAAGGCAATATTTGGTAAAAAACTGCTACGTTTCTTGCGTTTATTGGATATCCAAATTTAAAAGACATTCCATTTCGTGCTCACAACTGACAGTTAAGGCAATATTCGTGCGATTGAGAAAGCTGCAATGTTTTGAAGCATGGCAGTCTTGTGCGGCCGGTTTTGGCTGGCACGGTAGTCAATGGGTTAAGCTCCTCTGTTTTTTGGACCTCCTAGATGCTCGGTCTACGATCTTAGTGAGAGTTATTGAAATGGTGATACTGAGAAAAATGAGCTGGAAAGTTAACGATGCTCAAGAGATTTCTTTCATTCTCTGCACTAAGAGAAGATCGAGAAGAGCACGCAGGGCATGGGCAGGGAGATCCATGCTTAGTGTAGCCTGATTCTCAGACGGTCCAGGTCGCTCGCGGTCACGCACTCTCTCTCGAGTACGTGACCGCGAGCGACCTGGACCGTTTGAGAATCAGGCTATGCTTAGTAACGCCAGTTAAAGGGTCGCAAAAACTTTTCATGCCTTAAAGGCGCGGTGTGGGAGGAGAGGAGAGGGGAGGGCCACTATTTTTATACTCACATGCAAGGAGGGTCAAAATTTTACAGCTTGGGGTATGGTTACATTTTCGGGACCAACAACTTTCAAAACATAGTTTACCTTCCCCTCCCTGGCGGTATTGTTTTACTCTTTTTCTGTATTATCATATAAAGGATAAGGATGATGATGATGAAGCGGCATAACCGCGATTTACGAACCGGCCAGTCGCCTCCTAACTCTCTTTCTCAGGTTACGTTGATGGCTGCAGACGAATCCGGTTCACTACCTAACGAAATTCAAATATTTCTAAATTGTGCACGCCAGCAATACGATTTCGCTTACAAACACCATACGCCAATGTGGGCTCTCGGTATTATAATGTTCTAGCTTCGCAAGGTGATATCATTACTTCTAGAAGTTTATCTGAAGAATTCGACTTGTACAAAAAAGCAAACGAAAAGAATTAATCGGATAAATTCTTCCAATCATTTCGTTTTGTCGGCGTCGGAAGCATTTGAAAACAAAACTGAAGTAGCAGTACGGTAATGGGCATTTTGTTGGTGTAAGTTCTAACTTATGAAATACAGACAAATAGAGTAGTAGGTTTGAGTTAAAATGCTTCATTTTTATGTTGTTTCCATAATTAATTTACACTTTTAATCCCACCAGGAAAGGACATTGCCTAGGCCAATCATAATGTCAGAGAAACTCGTGTTCGCGGAAAGTTCAAACTTCACTGAGCTGGACTGAATATCGTTCTTCATTATCTTGCGGCCCACTCCAATCGTCTAGGTTCATTCTTGTGCAATCCAGAGTTCTTGCTTCAGCACAAATGTCCCTGGCTGTTCTCTTAAAGCGAAAATCAGAAAATAAAAGCGTTTTGACAAAAGATCGTGGCGTCATTCACCTTTCACATACTGAAATTACGCCAATTATTTTGAATGTCTGTCAGAGAGGCAGATTTTAACTATCTGTCAAACTTTTTCCTCTTTCTTTACTAACAGATAAAAGTCGAGATTGTGATAATAAATGCAGAAATTCAAGAATTTTGCCAATTCATGCTGTGAAGCGAGATACTAAAGCATTAAACGTTGTTGCAGAAATCACTTTTCATCTTCTTGGCCTATCGGGTGAATTCAACGTTCGCTCTCTGAATAATGCCTATAAACCTGACAACAAAATACAAAGCTTACTGGGGTAGATCCAGGTTTTGGTAAAAGGGGGTTCGATGAAAGGTTCCGCCGAAGGCGCTGCCCCTGTTGGGGGATCCGGGAGCATCCTCTCCCGGAAAATTTTGGAAATCTTAGTCTTACAAAAGCGATTTTTGATTAAGGGAGTTCGATCGAATCCCCCCTCCCCCCTGTCTTCCTTTGATCCGCCCCAGGCCTATGGGATGTGCGAGTAGCGCACAAATGAACATGTTTTGGTTAAGTTGAAGCCAAACATAGAACACTATGACCACATGGTAGTGGGCATAGCTGTTTCGGTCTCGTTAGGCCTGATCAGCTAATACTAGGGCTCGGGACTCCCGACATGGAAATATGAAGCTTTTCCATGTGGGAGTCGAGATGGACTCCCACATAGACTCACCTCATCTCATCTTTATTTCTCTTTTTCATTTAAGCCACATTCCAAAAGCTTAACGTTTCCATGTAAAAACATGGAAATGTGAAGTTTCAGTGGAAGAATCAGGCCGCATAAATGGCTTCAATTTACCAAAAAACATCAATTAGTTCGGTATTCTACGCTTAACTTGGCTGCATTAGATTGGTATTTAATTGAGTGTCGTAAAACCAAGACCATGCAAAGCAGTTACTCTGATCAATCACAAGAACCGAAGACAGCTCAGTGAACCAATCAGAATTTAAAGTAATACACGCAACTAGTACACGCAACCGGCGCCAAGCGCGGGAAAATGCTTGCGAGCAACTAGCGATTGGTTTTGGTTTTGCTTGTTTGGCTGAAAAAATGGCGCGAGTTTTGTCGACCATTCACCAGCCAGCAGATCACAGAGCGAAGTAAAGAGCGCTTTTCATTTGCATGGAAAATGTGGCGGTACAACCGCTTGAGCGTTTTTCACTTTCTACGAAAAAAGGTGAGTCAATAAAGGTTTCTCCGGTTTTGAGACAACAAACCACGCATTTTTATGTGGTTCAAGTGTGATTCTAGAGATTCTAGTGTGATGAGGAGAATGGTTCAGCGATATTCCGGTCATTTCGGTAAAAACGAGAAAGGTGGAATACTTCTGAAGGTATTCCATTTTTCCAATAAATTTCCTTTGGGAAGGCTTGTTCTAGTTGTTGTCCCACCAGGACGACCAGTATTTCCATGCAAAAGGAAAGCGCTCAAAGTAAAACCAAACCAAACTCGAATTTCTTTCGACACTCAATTGAAAATCGCTTTAACCTTGTATAAAATGATAGCAATTATCAATCAAACCTTTCTGTCTCTTCCCGGACACAAAGTTCCTGAAATCCCCACGGTACCTTTAAAAAAGGTGCTGAGCAGCAAAAAAATAGAGATGACAAGAAAAACTTGAAATTTGCTCATCTTTCGTTTACCTTTCTGCAACCTGGGAACAAAAAATGTATTGTTAACCGCTCTGCTCTAACTCCCTTAGTATAGAGACTGCTTCTCGTGCGCCTTTAAGTTCTAAATGGACGACTCTGTTCAAATGTTCTGATACTTAACCAATATTGAGTGCAAGAGCTCTCTCTCTCAACAGAGCAGAAATCCATTAACCACTTCCTTTACATTAAGGGCGGTATATCTAAACATATCTTATGTCCTTGTGTTTGCACGTCCTAGTACTTGCTTTGTGCCTCCTTGTACCCCGTAGTACTTGCCATGCTAAAAAAAAAAGTGACGCAATGGAGAATAATCATTTTCTAATGCTGCGCTTAATTGGTAAGACGGAGTTTTCATGGCTGGAAAGACACTCGATACAACTGACTAATTAGAAATAACATTTTGCGACCAATTTAATTTCTTCTCTTTTTAAATTTATTTTAATCAACTATACAGCAAAATTCTATTGAAAATGCCATGTCAATGTTTCCTCCCTTAACTTCAAAAAAAGCGTTCAATTAAGTCTGGTCATCAAAGCAGTGATCACAATCTCTATTTCATCATTATCCTGTTTCAGTATGTTTTTGGTATTGGATGAATATACGGGCATAGTTATACGTTGCACTGTTGTGGAATTTAATTCAGACGAATTTAATTCACATTAAATTCGTCAATCCGTCGACATAGACGGATAAAACGACTTGGATAAATTTAATTTGTTTTAGACGTCGCGCGTTTGTCGAGTTTAATTGCTTTTAGTACCTTGAATTAAATTCGTCTGCATTAAATTCGACGATAGCGCGACGTATAAAAAGGCATTAGCTTTTAAAAGTTCCCTGAGGCACATGACGCTTTGTTTCTTCTATTTTCACGGTTTTCGTAACCCGTCTGCTAAACAGCTTTTCAAAGTAGCCGGGTCAAAATGAAGACATAATGAAGGAGACAAAGAAATTTGAAAACTGGGTCGAGATCATTTTAACCAGAGTCCTCACTTCATGGGTTCTACTCCACCTTTTGGGAATTTCCTTAGAATCCTTCATTGCTAACTTGACTCGATTTGGCACTGAAAGCCGGTCGCTTCTTAGTCATCGAACAGCTGTTTACGATTTTATTATTTTCTACATCCATTCTGGCTTAAGTCTCTTACCTGAAGGTTTTTAAGTGCACTCGATCGAATCAGTCGAATGCTTTTCACCTGACGTTTTTCTAGGAGGACATTGACTGCCCTAAAGCGCAAACAAGGCATTTTTTTGTTTCGTTTTCTGTCTTAATAACAACATTAATTTAGATTTTAAAAAATTAAAAAAAAGATCACCTCAAAAATTATAGTGTCTAGTTAAGCTGAAAGCCACTCTGCTCGGGCACTGTGGCCACGTGGCATTAGTATGTGTGATCAAATGGTGAAGAGTGAAATTATTCCCTAATTTCACGAGTATACCATTTGATTTATACCTTTTAATATCATGGGTGACAAATTACGCTCACAATCGTGGATTTTTGACTTGTTTATTGTATCGAGAACTCCACGCATTGAAATGTTTAAAGCATACTTTTGGCTAAAGTTCACAATTTTTTTTAATTTATCGCAAAAAGCCCTTTGAAATCCTTTTTTCTGTTTACAAAAATGTTTCAAAGTTGAGTCAACTGTCAAATCTTCGTTACATGATTCATTATAATCGTCATGAATGAACTGAAAACGGCGCCCGTGTAAAACGTGCCTAAAATGCGATACAAGACGATACAGTACAATACAATAACCTTTATTTCAACTCGAATTTAAAATGGCAGAAATGCTAATATCTTCGAGAAAATGAATAAATAAAATAAGGTAGGTATGCAATAATAAAATAAGTATATAAAATCACAGTATGTACAATTCCGTAATTAATGCAGTAGCATCAAACAGTTTACAACTATCTACAGAGGGACAGCAGTCGGCATCAAATTCTAAATTGCGAATAGTCGATTTGAAAGCTGCAACTGTTGGTAGTGACCTGGTGGTGTTGGGGAGGAAGTTCCATAGTTTACTTCCATAGTAAGATAGAGAGTGCAAGCCATATCTAGTAATATTAACACGAAGGAAACAAGAGAGTGTGTACCACTAGTACGTAGATTAATGCTGTGGGTATTTAAACTAAACATATAATTAATGTATTCCGGGGCCAGGCCATTAAGAGATTTGTATACTAATGTAAGGATATAATGTACGCGCCATTAAATAGTGATAGTTGTCCCAAACAATTAAGTAATTGCATATAATTACTGTCATTATATGCCACTTGTTAACCGGGAGTGAGGTCATTACAGGGAAATTTCAGACTGAGGCCTTGATGTATACACTAAGGCCGAGCTCTGAGATTTCCCTTTAATGACCGAACGGAAGAGGTAAATAAGTTATTTATTAAATGGCCTTTTTAGCGATAATAAAACTCGCTCTCGCTGTGGCTCTTCGTCGCTCATACCAAAGAAGTATCTGTATGCTAGTTTTTCTTTCAGTTATTGAAAATATAGTTGTACTTTGTCCATATTTTTGTTGTTTTCGCCCACGCGCTGGTAACTTTTACTCACAACTCAAAAGAGCCGTCGAGCCAAGAAAAATTTTTATAATGCTCAGCAGCCAATCAGAGCGCGCGTACTGTTGTAGCCATACAATAACATTAAAAACAAATCGTAGGCTACGTTCATTGATTTTCTCCATCTTCTTTAAATTACGCTGACCACAGTGGTGCCACAAGACACAGCAATAATATGAATGAGGCAACAGATAGGCATTGTATAATTTGGTCTTGGTGTCAGTGTTAATTAGTTTCTTATGCCTTTGCATAACCCATATCTGATTGCTACCGCCACATGCTTAGTGAAATTGAGATATTTATCAATTGTAACACCCAGCAAGTTCATGCTGTGAACTAAACTTCAAAAACTCATTAATAATTCATGAGCGTATTATCCTCTTAGATGACAGAAACCAGTTACGTGCTCCTCTTAGATGACAGAAACCAGTTACGTGCATACATCTTTATAGCCGGTATAGAATGATCATTCTGAAAAGCCCGGAGAGGGTTTTGATTTTGGTCTGGGGGAAATCGGGGTACAATACATAAACAATGGAATTATCACTGAATTATTAATAAAAATATGATTACCGTCATCTTTATATGAATATCACTGGTGATCTTTATATAAAGATGACTAGAGATCTTTATATAAAGATCACGTTAATTATAATGCCAAATTATTCCCCAAAAGGCAGTATACAAAAACATTTATTTTCCTGATAAATCAAGTCATCACAGCACACATGTTTTACAACGCGTGGTGCACGCTTTAGATCGGATACCAAACAGCTTCCCATTGTAAAATATATTGTGTGCAATAATGACCTAGCTCTATGACAACCGAGCAGATTCTTCTCCTAAAGGATCTTTTCTTCTTCCGCTGTAATCGCTTCTTTGTCTTCTTTCTTCGTTTTATTAGCCATGCCATCTGCACAACACTTCCTCAATTCTGCATCCAAAGCTCGTCAAAACGTTCTCAATCTAAAATGTAACACAAATATTTAGTAACGAGTTCTCTACGCCTGATATTAGATTCCAAACTTCTTTTTTCCTTACCTTGCCTTATCCATGTTTTAAAATTTAATAGCGTCGCGTCCATTGCTCTCTTCCAAGTGACGCTGTAATCAGTCAACAGCAAATACTGTACAAACTTCTTGGGGGATACCGCTCTCCGTTCTCCTTGCACACCTCCGCGACAAACTTTGTCAGCCAAAAATCCAAGGATTCAGCGCTCATCTCAACAACACTCGTTTCTAAATTTCAACTTTCCTCCAAGTTGGCGTCTTTATTTCTTCTGGAACTTTGCCACTCGCCAAAAAGTTTGTAAGCCCACTTTGTGGCACACCGAGTAGCCCTTGGATCACAACTATCCAAGTAATCTTTCCCTTCCTTTGCATTTCTGGTTCTCGAAACACGCGTTTGGGCGGCATTTCAAGGAAAAGCTTTCTGAACTTTAACAGCAGCCGAACAACGAGCACTTTTCCCGTCTGTGTGTAATTAACATTCATATCACGTTTAGAAAAATCCCCAGAGGCACGGGTCTTTGAAGATGTTAAAAGAACTCGCAGCACGTGTTTTATCGGGTCTAAAAACACTCGGCTACGCCTCATGTTTTTAAACCCGATAAAATACTGCTGCTCGTTTTTTAAACAGTACTAATAACACTACTACCAAGATCGTAGGTAGGTACATCCATGGTGTTACACAACCACTTTGTGAGGAATTTATCATGGTTGACCGCTAAACTGTTGCTATTCACTCACAAGCGATGAGAAGATCGCTTTGCATGTGCCGATGGATCAAAGAGGAATCATTACCATTGCCAGAAATTTTGGACAAGATGGCGGCGGCGCCTGCGCACCAAGGCCAGAATGGCGGCAAACTCATGTAAAGAAATGTATGGAGATATAAAATTATTTTCATATATATAAATAATTAAATTGCGGTTCGTCATATCACGACTCGATACATGTTCAGTAGTGTACAAGCTTCGCATTTGACTTATCAACGGCTACTTAGATAGATGATTACTTACTTCCCGACGCCTCGACCAATCCATCACACATTGATGCTCCATTCTCCATACATTGCTTTAAAATCGTAGCGAAGTCATGCCACAAACTCGTCCACTGGCAAGCAAACCCTTTCACAATGTGAATCATCACGACTCGATATAACTTCTACGATGTTTAAACGATCTAATTCTGCCGAAAAATGCATGAATTGCCCACGGCAAAATACTTCCAAGGACGTCCTTATCTTTCTCATTTTTCGTCTGTAGCACAGCAAGCGGACGCCATATTTATGTATGAAAGAAAGCTAGAAACTCGAAGCTTTCCCTGCACGAGCCGCCATTTTCTTTGTTGATCAACACTGGTGTTTCATGGGATATAAACTGGGTTACAGTCCCCCAGTAACCCTAGATTTGGTTTGAATGGAAGTAAATACGCGCGAAAATCGAACACAGCTTAATTTATAAAGGCTATCACACTAATATTTAAACCAAAAAAATGTCGGACATTGTCGAGAATTACTTTGCACCAAATAAAATATCTACAGAGCTTAGATTGTGCAATATATCGTATGAAACAGCGTCTTTCTCACTCGTTTCAGTGTTTATTCCTTTGCGTTATACAGTATACCGCTGGTAGTTGTTAGCGGGCTCGAAATGTCCGCGATTTCTGGCGATGACCAATGGAGAAGATCTGGGTATCATCAGCATAAGCACTGGCTTTAGATGACAGACTAATGAAAAATAGGTCATTAATATAGATGTTATATAAACAATAAAGGACCCAATACTGATCCTTGTGGTATTCCTCTAGTAGGAGAACACCAATTGGAGAATTGATCACCAAGCTTAACTCTTTGAAAACGATCTGTGAGATAATTATTCAAAAATAAGCAGCTACTGCTATTGAGACCATAGGCACTGAGATAACTTAGCTAACAGCAGATTATGTGGTATACTATCAAATGCTTTGGTCAGATCAATCCAATAATAGATGCTAGTTGACGCTTGTCACCACGAGAGTGTTTAATCCACCTGAACACCTAGGCATTTGTAACTATTGCCTCCTTCAATTAAATGCCCATCAAGGCAAATGTGAGGTTCACTAGGGAGCAAAGAGATTTTGTACCTTGTGCCTGTAAACAGACACTTGGTCTAAAGGACATTAAGACTTAGACGGTTATAGTCGACCATTGCTTCATATTGTTCAGATCGTGAGTCAGGGATAAAAACAGCTCTTCAGGGTCGTTGGAGGCAAATGTGAGATTAGTGTCATCGCCCTACATTCTCACATCTGATAGGAGGTTACAGTTTGGAAGGTCGTTAATATACAATAAGAACAGCAGGGGGCCGAGGATTGAGCCTTGAGGCACCCCACAACGTATGAAACTAGTATCAGAATTTACGTTGTTAACAACTGTAACCCGAGTTCTGTCAGAGAGGTAGTCTCGAAAAAGATTAAGACTTGCACTTAAACCCATACAGCTCCAATTTTGACAGAGGATCTCATGGTCAGTAGTGTCAAATGCCTTTTTTAAATCTATAAACAGAATAGCATTTGTCAAACCATTGTCGATGTTAAGATACCAATTGTCTGTCATATTAATGAGAGCCGTAAGAGTAGAGTGCATTGGTCTAAAGCCAGACTGATATTTGGAAAGTAACTTATTCTCATTTAAATATGTATATACCTGATTAAAAATGGCTTTTTCAAAGAGTTTGGCTACCACAAAAAGTACAGAAATAGGCATGAAATTTGCTGGGTCAACCTTCAAGTCAGCTTTGAAAATTGGAGTTACTCTGGCACAGTGACTCTTCCAGTCTTTGGGAATGATACCAGTGGAAATAACTAAATTAAAGATATGTGTCAAGGAAGATGCAATAAATGTAAACGATACCATCGAGGCCATCAGCCTTGTCCACAGGGATATCGTTCACAAGTTTGCGTAGTCCGTCAGTAGTAAGTAATTCACGCTCGAAGGTGCTATCCCAAGATTCAACAAAATCACGAAAACTGACCCGAGGGGGATTGATGTGAGACGCTAAGTTGGGGCCAATCTCGATAAAATGCCTGTTAAATGTGTTGCTTAGCTCATGAGGGTCACTTATCTCCGCGTCACCAATAATCAATTTTGACGCCCGAGCAAAAGTTTTTCTTTCGCGATAATAGTGTATTAATTCCATTCCAAGTCGCTTTTGCTTTTCCAACGTTATCCTCAAAGTAAGAACGATAGTAATCCTTCTTGCAAGCCTTAATAGAATGGTTGACACGATTCTTAAGCCGCCTGTACTCTGCC